>CM039678.1:371377272-372577272 GCA_022496015.1 Hordeum marinum | reverse complement strand
CCACCACTAGACGTACTTGATGTGCGAAGGTGCAACATCCAGAATGGCAATATACTTGATATTAATGAGGGATCTTTTTACCATTATAACATGCATAGAAACAAGAAGCAATATCAATCACATATAAACATAAATATGTGAAATAGTATGGCTCCTTCATGGGCGTCCTTCCATGGCCAGCTCCTACTCCGAGACCAAGGTGGAACTCCATCTTGTCCATCATGCCAAGACGCCAAACCCTCGAACTTGATCTCTGTCCTTCAACTACTACAACCAGTAATGAATTTACAGAGAATCACAAGTCGACACGCAGGTCGTTATACAATATAATGACAACACTTTGGCTTCTGCCGACTAACAATCATGACACGCGGGTCATGTTAAGTTACACACATGCATCACATACATATAAGCCATACTATTCACATCAAACCTGCAAAAACAAACTTATGCATAGAATTGCATTCTACCGGTTTGTGTGATCATGTACGAAATACAAGGCACTACGGACACGGCGGTCCCAGATCGCATCTGCACTCCGATCACACCGAATTTTTTGATATGACCGTTCTCATTGATCATCGCGAACACGATTCGGATTTACTTTCACAGTTAACCCCGATGGCGGATACTGATCGGTAGGGGTAGGTTGAGTCATGGCCTCATCGATTCCGATTGATAGAAAACATAGCCTCAATCTATCCCGATGTGCAATTGATCTCATCAACTATGCACATAGCCAATCTCATGAACGACGACAGATCACATCCGCCGCCGCCACATACCACATATGCTACCGATCTAAGACCAAAACCTATAGCAGAGGCTCTGATACCACTGTTGGGTTCTACCGTAGGTGCATCGCATGCGAATTAAAATTTCCTCGCACAGAACAACCAAGAACATGCTACGGAGATGAATCACAGATTGTTACCACTAGATGAGTAGTGCAGAGGAAGTAGAGTTAGGGCAGTGCGTTCGTGTGGTCCGTCTCCTCCTCATCTGATCTCCCTCGAACAGCCATTCCGATCTCCCTCGAACAGCCGGTCATAGGATCCCACGTACAGGTTCGCCGGAGCGACACAAGTGCATCGCCTCTAACGATATTCACGCGTGCACGAGGAACACCCGTGTGGCGGACTACTAGGTCTGATCACACGGTGGCGGCGAGTGCAGGTGGCTAGTTGCAATTCGTGCAAAGCCCTAATGACGGGGCCGAAGTGATTAACCGGATGGGTGTGCTGCACCTCCACTATATATAGGCATCCGGCATGGGCTCAACGCTTGGGCTTCGCACGGATCCTAAAGCCCACGTGTTCCTTCCCTTAAGCGCGTGACCCTTTAGGTTCTCGTTCACTTGGTCGCGAGTCAGATGACATCCTACCTGACCGGTCAGTAGCGGCCTCTAGCAAGACGTGCCGACTCCAAGTGTCCAATGAAGCTGGTTAGGAAAACCTGTACTTCACACTTCTGTTCCCTTTGCCACACGATATGTGTTGTCATGCACAAGGCGACATGGTCATCCTTGTTGCAACACGACATCTTTCTCGTTCCGGTGAATCCGACCAACATTGAGATTATCTCATAATCCTCATCGCATGGCCATGCTTATCCAGGCCGGATCACCCGAGGGGCCCAAAGTATATCTCTCCTGATCGGAGGGGCAAATCCCATCTTGCTCGACCATGTCTCACAACATGGGTTTGGACAAGCCCGAAACCTACCTTTGTAACTACCCAGTCATAGAGTAGCATTTGGTCGGCCCAAAGCAAGTCTGTCACCATCTCGAGTACATGCGCCAACTCAGGCCTTAGGACACAGAACATATGTTATACTATAGAGACTCACAGATGACCTATCGCTGTGTCTCATAGTTGGGCCTGTCCAACTCAAACCTTATCTCGACTCGGATCAGACTACGTCGAATCCAACCAGACCTTTCTGAGTCCATATTATCCGTCTAGCATCCAATGCTACATGGTTAGTGAGACATGACCATCCATCATGTCATATGCTAGTCTAACTGGCTACGCGTCCACACAACCCTTTCGACTAGGGACCATTTAGGACAGTCATCATACAATGCATAGTCTCACAAACAAGTCACATACTTGTTAATACACATCAATTATAATGTCCAAGGACTATCTTTCATAAACACATAGGAAATATCATCATACATGATTGCCTCTAGGTCATATCTCCAACAGCCACTCCTTCTATCCCTAGCCCAGGATCCCCGACATAGTACATGTAATCACTAAAACAATAACCTTCTGTCTCTATGAGTGCTACTAGGTTGTAAAAGGTTATGTATGACATCATCATAGATATCTCAATATTGTCTGTGTCATGGAAACGCATCGTCAATTCCCAAATCTCATCATCCATACTACATATAAAAAATACATAGCAGTTTAGTATAAGTGCTTAACTAAAACTGAATAAAACAAGTGAAACAACTCATGTCAATGCACTAATACAATGATTTGTTAATTATAAAGCAGATTAATTAATAGTGTACCTAAAATAAACTGAATCTATTTAACATCTAATTCACAAAGTACTTAATTAAAACAAATCAACCATCTAATTAACAGTGAACCTAACCATAGGTCTAACTGCATCCAATTAATAGTGTACCCAAGATAAATTGAATAACACACAAACAAAACCTAAAATCAACTAAATCAGCTAATTTCAAAACTAATCTAAGTAATGTCAACCCTGGGGCACAAAACAAACAAATCACAACATCTCACACTTGTACTCCATCTGATAGGAGAGAGCAATATAAACCCTAACGCTAGCAACGCAATGGAATGGAGAACGAGAAGGGGAAGAGAAAAGAGAAGGGGATCTCACTATACGCCGTCGTAAGATGACCCAATGTGCCGGCTTCCAGTCGGATTGGCCTTCGTCGCCACGGAGAATGTTCTCGCTGCCCGGTATTCCACCGAATACTATGGGTCCTCCTCCTCCTCCTCCTCCATCAGATTGTAGGGTTCGAGCTGCCGCAAAGCTTCCCTAGCTCCACTGTGGGTTGTCCTCCTCCTACGACGCGTGCGGCACTGATGAACGGGAGTAAGCGGGGCATCTTTGCTGGGCGGGGCATCTTTGCAGTGCGAGGGGGCGAGGGGGCGACAGGGGCAGGAGTGAGAGGGAAGGGGGAAGAAGAAGGGGGGAATGGAGATGCGGCGTTGAAAATAGAGGAACAATGCCGTCTAATGTCTATCGGGGCGGCCTGGAGTGCCACGTAGGCAAAAAGGGCCCTGTCTGCCATAATAGCACTTAACATGGCCCTATTCGTTGATCAGTGATTTTTGAAAACAATTATGAAAGACATGGTGCTTTCTGTAGAGAAACCATATCCTAGTGTTTTCTGCAAACCAAACCCTTAAAGTGGTGGTTTTATGCAATTTAATCAACCGCAAGGGTCGGCTCTGATACCAATTGTAACACCCCGTTATGCCTGGCGGGATCTAGACTAGCCCCACAAACCAACACTAGTATTTCTTGTGCACTTTGTCCTCACTCGTGCCCACACGGGACCAACTTCCCGGTGGGTCACCCATCCTAGAATTGCTCCAAGCCAAGAACGCTTAAATTTGGAGTTCTTTTCGAGTGAGCTCCAAGAAAAGAAGGAATTCCTTGTTGATATGAGTAGTCTATCATTCCTATTAAGCCAGGCTCTACTACCTCTAAAGCTTGCGTTGGTTTTCCCTTGAAGAGGAAAGGATGATGCAGCGAAGTAGATAAGTATTTCCCTCAGTTGTTGAGAAGCAAGGTATCAATCCAGTAGGAGGAACAAGCAAGTCACCAATGGATGCACCTACACAAACAATCAAACTCTTGCACCCAACGCTATAAAGGGGTTGTCAATCCCTTCACGATTACTTGCAAGGATTAGATCTGATAGAGATAGATGTAAAAGATTACGGAAAGAAAAAAGGTAAATAAATTGCAGCACGGTATTTTTGATATTTTTGGTATATAGATCTGAAAATATAATATGGAAAATAGACTCGAGGGCCATAGGTTTCACTAGAGGCTTCTCTCTTGAAGGAAAATAACATGGTGGGTGAACAAATTACTGTCGAGCAATTGGTAGAAAAGCGCATAGCTATGACGATATCCAAGGGAATGATTATGCATATAGGCATCACGTCTGTGTCAAGTAGACCGAAACGATTCTGCATCTACTACTATCACTCCACACATCGACAGACTCCTCCCTGCATCTAGAGTATTAATTCATGAAGAACAGAGTAACGCATTAAGTAAGATGACATGATGTAGAGGGATAAACTCAACCAATATGATGAAAACCCCATCTTTTTACCCTTGATGGCAACAATTCAATACGTGCCTCGCTACCCCTACTCTCGCTACCTCTACTCTGTCACTGGGTGAGGACACCGCAAGATTGAACCCAAAACCAAGCACTTCTCCCATTGCAAGAATTACCAATCTAGTTGGCCAAACCAAACCAATAACTCGAAGATACTTGCAAAGATATGAAATCATGTATATAAGAATTTAGATAAGAACCAGATAATATTCATAGATAAGCTGATCATAAACCCACAATTCATCGGATCTTGACAAACACACCGCAAAAGAGTATTACACCGGATAGATCCCCATGGAGATCATGGAGAACAGGGTACTAAAGCACAAAGAGAGAGAATAAGCCATCTAGCTACTAGCTATTAACCCGTAGGTCTATGGTGGACTACTCACGCAACATCAGAGGGGCAATGAAGTTGATGTAGATGCCCTCCGTGATCGAATCCCGCTCTGGAAGATTACCAGAAAAGGCTCCAAGATTGGATCTCTCGGGAAAGAAGGCTTCTGGTGGCGGAAAAGTATTTGTGTGGATTTTTTTGGTATTGGGGGAATATTTGGGAATTTATAGGCCAAAGATTAGGGTTAGGAGATCTGCTGGGGGGGCACAAGCCAGGGGCACCCCCTGGCCACGCTAGGGTGGCTTGTGACCTCCTAGCAGGTCTCCTTGCCCCTCTCCAAGTCTGGTAGATGTCTTCTGGTCCAAGAAAATTCATCACGAAGATTTTATTCCGTTTGGACTCCATTTAATATACCTTATCTACAATACTCAAAAACAAGGAAAAAAACAGAAACTGGCACTAGGCTCTAGATTAATCGGTTAGTCCCCAAAATAATATAAATTAGCATATTAATGCATATAAAACATCCAAAACAGATAATATAATAGCATGAAACAATCAAAAATTATAGATACACTGAAGACGTATCAGCATCCCCAAACTTAATTCCTGCTCGTCCTCGAGTAGGTAAATGATAAAAACAGAATTTTTGATGTGGAACGCTACCTAACATATTTATCCATGTAATATTCTTTATTGTGGCATGAATGTTCAGATCCATAAGACTCAAAATAAAAGCTTAATGTCGATATAAAAACAATAATCTTTCAAGCATACTAACAAAGAAATTACATCTCTTCAAAATATAATGGGAAAATAAAGTTATCCCTGCAAATGTTGGAAATATGCCCTAGAGGCAATAAATAAACTTTTTATTATTATATTTCCTTGTTCATGATAATCGTTTATTATCCATGCTATAATTGTATTGATTGGAAACACATTACATGTCTAGGTAAATAGACAACACTTTGTCCCTAGTATGCCTCTAGTTAAATAGCTCGTTGGTCAAAGATGGTCAAGGTTTCCTAGCCATTGACATGTGATGTCATTTGATAACGGCATCACATCATTAGGAGAATGATGTGATGGACAAGACCCAAACTACAAAGGTAGCATATGATCGTGTCAGTTTATTGCCACTGTTTTCTGCATGTCAAGTATTTGTTCCTATGACCATGAGATCATGCAACTCACTGACATCGGAGGAGTACCTTGTGTGTATCAAACGTCGCAACATAACTGGGTGACTATAAAGGTGCTCTATAGGTATCTTCAAGGGTGTCTGTTGGGTTGGCATGGATCAAGACTGGGATTTGTTACTCCGTGTGACAGAGAGATATCTCAGGGCCCACTCGGTAATACAACAGCACAATAAGCCTTGCAAGCAATGTGACTAAGTGTTAGTCACAGGATCTTGTATTACGGAACGAGTAAAGAGACTTGCCGGTGACGAGGTTGAACTAGGTATGGAGATACCAACGATCGAATCTCGAGCAAGTAACATACCGAAGTACAAAGGGAACATCATACGAGATTAACTGAATCCTTGACATAGAGGTTCGACCGATAAAGATCTTCGTAGAATATGTAGGAACCAATATGGGCATCTAGGTCCCGCTATTGGTTATTGACCATAGAGGTGTCTCGGTCATGTCTACATAGTTCTCGAACCCGCAGGGTCTGCACACTTAAGGTTCGGTGACGTTTCGGTAGTATAGAGTTATGTATGGTGGTGACCTAAGGTTGTTTGGAGTCTCGGATGTGATCCCAGACGTCATGAGGAGCTTCGGAATGGTCTGGAGGTAAAGATTGATATATAGGAAGTCCTGTTTTGGTCGCCGGAAAAGTTTCGGGCTCATCGGTAGTGGACCGGGAGTGCCGGTAGTGTACCGGGGGACCATGGGCTGTGGGAGGAGGTAAACCAGCCCCTGGTGGGCTGGCTGAAGCCTCCTCTAAGGGCCCATGCGGCTGGAGTGGTTTGAGAAGGAAAATATTCCAAACGTGGAGAGGTGGAAAGAGTTTCCAAGTGGAAAGGAGGAATCCTACTCCTAATAGGATTGGAGTAGGACTCCTCCACCTCCAATTTCGACCAAACCTTGAGGGTTTGAGGCTGATTCCTCCCCTCCCTCCCTCCTATATATACTAGAGGATTTAGACGAAAAAGATAACCCTAATAGCCACGTGCTACCTCTCCTCTAGATCGCAGTTTCTCCTCTAGAGCGGTTTTCAGCGGTGCTCAGGCGAAGCCCTGCTGGAATAGCTCCACCACCATCGCCGTGGTGCCATCACACTACCGGAGAACTCGTCTACCTCTCCGCTCCCTCTTGCTGAATCAAGAAAGGCAGAGATCGTCATCAAGCTGTACATGTGCTGAACGTGGAGGTGCCGTCCGTTCTGCGCTAGATCGGAAGGACCGTGATCAAGATTGCGAGACGGATCGTGATGAGATCGCGGGACGGATGGTGATGAGTTTGCGGGACGGATCGTGATTGGACTGTGGGACGGATCGTGATGAGATTGCGGGACTCTTGGCGATTTGGATCGCGAAGACGTTCGACTACACCAACCGTGTTTCTTAACGCTTCCCGCTTAGCGATCTACAAGGGTATGTAGATCCACTCTCCCTCTCATAGATGCTCATCACCATGGATAGATTTTGCATGTGCGTAGGAATTTTTTTGTTTCCCATGCAACATTCCCCAACAGAGGCATCATGAGCTAGGTCTATGTGTAGATGAGATCTCGAGTAGAACACAAAGAGTTTGTGGGCATTGATGCTTAGATTGCTTCCTCCCTTGGTCGTGTTTTGGTTCAGCGGTATTGTGGGATGAAGCAGCCCGGACCAACATTACTCGTATGCTTACGAGAGACCGATTCCCTCAACTGCAACTTGTGGCAAAAGATGGCTGGCGGGTGGCCGTTTCTCCTACTTTAGTTGGATCGGATTCGACAAAGGCGGTCCTTGAGAAGGTTGAAAAGCAACTTATGTATCACCGTTGTGGTTTAGGCGTAGGTGAGAATTGTTGTTGCTAGATACCCGTAGCAGCCACGTAAAACATGCAACAACAATTAGAGGACGTCTAACTTGTTTTTGCAGGGTATGTTGTGATGTGATATGGCCAATTACATGATGTGATATATGTGATGTATGAGATGATCATGTGTTGTATAGAATATCACGACTTGCATGTCTATGAGTACGGCAACCGACAGGAGCCATAGGGTTGTCTTTAATTATTGTATGACCTACGTGTCAATCATTAAGCGCTATGTAATGCTTTACTTTATCGCTAAACAGTAGCAATAGTAGTACAAGCATGATGGGCGCGACAACCCCAATGGCTACACATTGATGGAGATCAAGATGATGGAGATCATGGTGTCATGCCGGTGATGATGGAGATCATGCTGGTGCTTTCAAGATGGAGATCAAAAGCACAAGTTCATGGCCATATCATGTCACTTATGATTTGCATGTGATGTTAATCCTTTTATGCACCTTGTTTTTCTTAGGACGACGGTAGCATTATAAGGTGATCCCTCACTTAATTTCAAGATAAATTGTGTTCTCCCCGAGTGTGCACCGTTGCGAAAGTTTGTCATGTCGAGACACCACGTGATGATCGGGTTTGATAGACTCTACATTCACATACAACGGGTGCAAGCTAGTGTTGCACATGTAGAAAACTCAGGTTAAACTTGACGAGCCTAGCATGTACTGACATGGCCTCGGAACACAAGAGACCGAAAGGTCGAACATGAGTCATATAGTAGATATGATCAACACGATGATGTTCACCATTGAAACCACCTCAACTCACGTGATGATCGGACTTGAGTTGGTGAATTTGGATCATGTATCACTCGAATGACCGGAGGGATGTCAATTTGAGTGGGAGTTCTTAAGTAATATGATTAATTGAACTCATTATCATGAACATAGTCAGTAGTGTCTTTGCAAAATTATGTTGTAGATTACTAGCTCATGCTGTAGCTCCCTTGATTTTTTATATGTTCCTAGAGAAATAGAGTTGAAAGATGATAGTAGCAATATTGCGGACTGGGTCCGTCATCTGAGGATTGTCCTCATTGCTGCACATAAGGCTTATGTCCTTAATGCATCGCTTGGTGCGCCACCCCCTCTAGCGTCGTTTGTAGATGTTGTGAACATCTGACAGGCACATTCCGATGACTACTTGATAGTTTAGTGCGTCATGCATTACGGCTTAGAATTGAGGATCCGAAATGTTTTGAACGTCACGGAACACATGAGATGTTCTAAGAGCTGAAATTGGGATCTCAGGCTCGTGCCCGTGTTGTGAGATATGAGATCTCCAACAACATTCTTTGTCTGTAAGATGAAGGAGAATAGCTCAATCGTTGAGCATGTGCTCAGATTGTCTGGGTGCTACAATCGTTTGAATCGAGTGGGAGTTAATCTTCCAGATAAGATAGTGATTGATATAGTTCTCCAAGTCACTGTCACTAAGCTACTAGAACTTGGTGATGAACTATAAAATGCCAGGGACAGAAATAATCATCCCTGACCTATTCGTGATGTTTGACACCGCGAAGGCAGAAATCAAGAAGGAGTGTCAAGTGTTGATGGTTAGTAAAAACCACTATTTTCGAGAAGGGCAAGGGCAAGGAGGGAAACTAAATGGATGGCAAGTCAGTTGCTGCTCTAGTGAACAACCCAAAGTTAAACCGAAACCCGAGACTAAGTGCTTCGATTATGAGGAGAGCGGTCGCTGAAGCGGAACAACCCTAAATACTTGGTAGATAAGAAGGCTGGCAACGTCGACAGAAGTATATTTGATATATGTGTTATTAATGTGTACCTTGCTCCTAGTAGCACCTGGGTATTGGATACCGGTTCGGTTGCTAAATGTTAGTAACTCAAAATAAAAGCTACGGAATAAACGGAGAACTAGCTAAGGGTGAGGTGACGATGTGTGTTGGAAATGTTTCCAAGGTTGATGTGATCAACATCGCACGCTCTCTCTACCTTCAGGATTAGTGACAAACCTAAATAAATGTTATTTGGTGTTTTGCATTGAGCATGAACGTGATTAGATCGTGTTTATTGCAACACAGTTATTCATTTAAGTTAGAGAATAATGGTTATTCTGTTTACATGAATAATACCTTCAATGGTCATGCACCCAGTGAGAATGGTTTGTTGAATCTTGATCGTAGTAATACACATGTTCATAACATTGATGCCAAAAGATACAAAGTTAATAATGATAGTACCACATACTTGTGGCATTGCCGCTAAATGTCTTGTTGGTATAAAGCGCATGAAGAAACTCCATGCTGATGGATCTTTGGAATCATTCGATTTTGAATCAGTTGAGACATGCAAACCATGCCTCTTGGGCAACATGACTAAGGACCCCGTTTTTCGGTTTGATCGAGCGGGCAAGTGATTTATTGGAAATGATACATGTTGATGTATGCAATCCAATGAGTCTTGTAGCGTGCGGTGGATATCGTTATTTTCTTACCTTCACTGATGATTTGAGTAGATATAGTGTATATTTACTTAATTAAACACAAGTCTGAATCGTTTGAAAAGTTCAAGCAAATTCAGAGTGAAGTTTAAGACCATCGTGACAAGAAGATGAAAATGTCCGCGATATGATCGTGGAGGTGAATATCGGAGTTACGAGTTTGGCATACAACTTTAGACAATGTGAAAGTTGTTTCACAGCTCACGCTACCTGGAACACCATAGTGTGATGGTGTGTCCGAACGTCATAGTCATGCTCTATTGGATATGGTGCGTGCTATGATGTCTCTTATCGTTTTGCTACTATAGTTTTGGGGTTATGCATTAGAGACAACTACATTCACTTTACATAGGGCACCATCCAAATCCGTTGAGATGACACCGTGTGAATTATGTTTTGATAGAAACCTAAGCTGTCATTTCTTGATGTTTGGTGCTGCAACGCTTGTGTGGAAAAATGTTTTCACCTAATGAGATCGAACCCAAAGCGGACAAATGCATCTTCATAGAATACCCTAAGAACAGTTGGGTGAACCTTCTATCTCAAGATCCAAGCATAAAGTGTTCGTTGCTAAAACTGGGTCCTTTCTGGAGAAAAGTTTCTCTCGAAAGAATTGAGTGGGAGGAAGATAGAACTTGATGAGGTTATTGAACCTTTGTTTCAATGAGAGAGTAGCGCAACGCAGGAAGATGTTTCTGTGAAGCCTACGTTAGTTGAAGAGGAAGTTAATGATGATGATCATGAAGCTTCGGATCAAGTTACTATCGAACCTCGTAGGTCGACAAGGATGTGTACTGCTCCTGAGTGGTACAACAACCATGTCTTAGAGGTCATGTTGTTGGACAACGATGAACCTACGAGCTATGGAGAAGCGATGATGGGCCCGAAATCCGACAAATGGTTAGAGGCCATGAAATCAGAGAAAGGATCCATGTATGAAAACCAAGTATAGACTTTGGTGGACTTGCTCGTTGGACGGTAGGTCGTTGAGTACAAATGGATCTTTAAAATGAAGAAAGATGCTGATGGTGAATGTCACCATTTATAAAGCTCGACTTATCGCAAAGAAGTTTCCGGCAAGTTAAAGGAGTTGACTACGATGAGACTTTCTCACTCGTAGCGATGCTAAAGTCTGTTGGAATTATGTTAGCAGTTGCCGCATTTTTCAATTATGAAATCTGGCAGATGAATGCCAAAACATCGTTTCCTTCCTTAAGAAAAGGTTGTATGAGATACAACCAAAAGGTTTTGTCAGTCCTAAGGATGCTAAAAGGTGTGTAAGCTTCAGTGATCCTTCTATGAACTGAAGCAAGCATCTCGGAGTTGGAATATACACTTTGATGAGGTGATCAAAGTTTTTGAGTCTATACAAAGTTTATGAGAAACTTGTATTTACAATAAAGTGAGTGGAGCACTATAGAGTTTCTGGTAAGCATATGTGGTTGACATATTCTTGATCGGAAATGATTTAGAATTTCTAGAAAGCATAAACAGTTGTTTTAAAAGAGTTTTTCAAAGGAAGACCTGGATAAATCTACCTAATTGTTGAACATCAAGATCTATAGAGATAGATCAAGATGCTTGATGAGACTTTCAATGAGTACATACCTTGACAAGATTTTGAAAGAGTTCAAAATGGAGCAGTCAGAGAAAGAGTTCTCGCCTGATTTGTAAGGTGTGAAGTTGAGTGAGACTCAAAGCTCGACAATGGCAGACAAAAGATAAAGGACGAATGCCATCCCCTATGCCTTAGCCATAGGCTCTATATTTTGCCACGCTGTGTACCGCACCTGTGTGTGCCTTGCCATGAGTCTGTCAAGGGGTACAAGAGTGGTCCAGGAGGGGATCGCTGGACAGGGGTCAAAATTATCCTTAGTAACTAGAGGAGTAAGGAGATGTTTCTTGATTATGGAGGTGATAAAGAGTTCGTTGTAAAGAGTTACGTCGATGCAAGCTTTAACACCAATCCGGATGACTCGGAGTAGCAATCTAGATACGTATAGTGGAGCAACCATTTGGAATAGTACCAAGTGGAGTGTAGTAGCGGTGTTTACAGTTTAACATAGATATTTCCAAAGTACACACGGATCTGAATGTCGCAGACCTGTTGACTAAAAGACCTCTCTCACATGCAAAGCATGATCAAGCCCCAGAACTCATTGGGTGTTAGATTCATAACAATGCGGATCAGATGGTGATGTGAACTAGATTATTGACTCTAGTGCAAGTGGGAGACTATTGGAAATATGCCCTAGAGGAAATAAATAAAGTTTTTATTATTATATTTCCTTCTTAATGATAAACATTTATTATCCATGCTATAATTGTATTGATTGGAAACACATTACATGTGTGGGTAAATAGACAACACTTTGTCCCTAGTATGCGTCTAGTTAACTAGCCCGTTGGTCAAAGATGGGACATTTGATAACGGGATCACATCATTAGGAGAATGATGTGATGGACAAGACCCAAACTACAAACGTAGCATATGATCGCGTTATTTTATTGCTACTGTTTTCTGCATGTCAAGTATTTGTTCCTATGACCATGAGATCATGCAACTCACTGACACCGGAGCAGTACCTTGTGTGTATCAAACGTTGCAACGTAACTGGGTGACTATGAAGGTGCTCTACAGGTATCTATGAGGGTGTCTGTTGGGTTGGCATGGATCAAGACTGGGATTTGTTACTCCGTGTGACGGAGAGGTATCTCAGGGCCCACTCGGTAATACAACATCACAATAAGCCTTGAAATCAATGTGACTAAGTGTTAGTCATGGGATCTTTTATTACGAAACCAGTAAAGAGACTTGCAGGTAACGAGGTTGAACTAGGTATGGAGATACCAACGATCGAATCTCGAGCAAGTAACATACCGAAGAACAAAGGGAACATCATACGGGATTAACTGAATCCTTGACGTAATGGTTCGACCGATAAAGATCTTCATAGAATATGTAGGAACCAATATGGGCATCCAGGTCCCGCTATTGGTTATTGACCGTAGAGGTGTCTCGGTCATGTCTACATAGTTCTCGAACCCGCAGGGTCTGCACACTTATGGTTCGGTGACGTTTCGATAGTATAGAGTTATGTATGGTGGTGACCGAAGGTTGTTCAGAGTCCCGGATGAGATCCTGGACGCCACAAGGAGCTTCGGAATGGTCCGAAGGTAAAGATTGATATATAGGAAGTCCTGTTTTGGTCCCCGAAAAAGTTTCGGGCTCATCAGTAGTGTACCGAGAGTGTCGGTAGTGTACCGGGGGACCATCGATAGAGGTATTTCGACCCAAGAGGCTACATGGGCTGTGGGTGGAGGTAAACCAGCCCCTGGTGGGCTGGCCGAAGCCTTCTCTGAAGGCCCATGCGGCTGGAGTGGTTTGAGAAGGAAAAAATCCAAACGTGGAGAGGTGGAAAGAGTTTCCAAGTGGAAAGGAGGAATCCTACTCCTAATAGGATTGGAGTAGGACTCCTCCACCTCCAATTTCGAACAAACCTTGAGGGTTTGAGACTGCCTCCTCCCCTCCCTCCCTCCTATATATACTAGAGGATTTAGAGGAAAAAGCTAACCCTAATAGACACGTGCTACCTCTCCTCTAGGTCGCAGTTTCTCCTCTAGATTGGTTTTTAGCGGTGCTTAGGCGAAGCCCTGCTGGAATAGCTCCACCACCATCGCCGCGGCGCCATCACGCTGACGGAGAAATCATCTACCTCTCCGCTCCCTCTTGCTGGATCAAGAAGGCGGAGATCGTCATCGAGCTGTACGTGTGCTGAACATGGAGGTGTCGTCCGTTTGGCGCTAGATCGGAAGGACAGTGATCAAGATTGCGAGACGGATCATGATGAGATCGTGGGATGGATCATGATGAGTTCGCGGGACGGATCGTGATTGGACCGCGGTACGGATCGTGATGAGATCGCGGGATGATCGGCGATTTGGATCGCGAAGACGTTCGACTACACCAACCGCGTTTCTTAACGCTTCCCGCTTAGCGATCTACAAGGGTATGTAGATCCACTCTCCCTCTCGTAGATGCTCATCACCATGGATAGATCTTGCGTGTGCGTAGGAAATTTTTTGTTTCCCATGCAACGTTCCCCAACAACTAAATCATATAGTCTGGCTATGCTCAATCTTCCCCACACAAAGTATTTATGTCATGCACAACCCTGATGACAAGTCAATTGATTGTTTCACACCTTTTATGTTCTCAAACTTTTTCAACTCTCACGCAATACATGAGCGTGAGCCATGGATATATCACTATAGGTGGAATAGAATATGGTGGAGGTTGTGAAAAAAAGGAGAAGATAGTCTCACGTCAACTAGACGTATCAACGGGCTATGGAGATGTCCATTAATAGATATTAATGTGAGTGAATAGGTATTGACATGCAACAGATGCACTAGAGCTATAAGTGTATGAAAGCTCAAAAAGAAACTAAGTGGGTGTGCGTCCAACTTGCTTGCTCATGAAGACCTAAGGCAATTTTAGGAAGCCCATCATTGGAATATACAAGCCAAGTTATATAATTAAAAATTCCCACTAGTATAAGAAAGTGACAAAATAGGAGACCCTCTATCATGAAGATCATGGTGCTACTTTGAAGCACAAGTGTGGAAAAAAGATAGTAGCATTGTCCCTTCTCTCTTTTCTCTCTCTTTTTGGGTGGGCATCTTTGGCCACTTTTTTTATTTGGGCTTCCTTGGCCTATTTTATTTTTCATAAAGTCCGGAGTCTCACCCCAACTTGTGAGGGAATCATAGCTTCCATCATCCTTTCCTTACATGGGACAATGCTCTAATAATGATGGTTATCATACTTTTATTTACTTACAACTCAAGAATTACAACTCAATATCTAGAACAAAATATGACTCCATATGAATGCCTCCAGTAGTGTACTAGGAGGTGCAATGATCTAGCATAGCAAATGACATCAAAAAACGGACAAGCCATGAAAACATCATGCTAGCTATCTTACGATCATGCAAAGCAATATGAAAATGATGGTGCGTTTCATAATAAATGGAACAGTGGAAGTTGCATGGAAATATATCTTGGAATGGCTATGGAAATGCCATAATAGGTAGGTATGGTGGTTGTTTTGAGGAAGGATATATGGTGGGTTTAATGCACCGGCGAAAGTTGCATGGTACTAGAGAGCAAAAGTGGAAGGGTGAGAGTGCGTATAATCCATGGACTCACATTAGTCATAAAGAACTCACATACTTATTGGAAAATTCTATTAGTCATCAAAGAAAAGTATTGGATGCATGCCCCTAGGGGAGTGGTTGGTAGGAGTAAACCATCGCGCGCTCCCGACCCTCACACAAAGGCCGACAGTCAATAAACAAATCATGCTACGACTTCCTTACATGTATGCTACGAGAATCACAAACGTTTACACAAGTATTTTTACCAATTCAAAATTACTTCCTAACATGACTCGTAATATTACCATCTTTATATCTCAAAACTTTATGCAAGGAATCAAACTTCTCATAATATTCAATGCACTTTATATGGAAGTTTTTATTATATCCCTCTTGGATGCCTATCATATTAGCACTAAATTCATAACCTAAACCAATTACCATGTTTTTAAAGACTCTCAAAATAATATAAGCGAGGTATGAGAGTTCAATTATTTTTGTAAAACAAAACACCACTATACTCTAAAAAGATATAAGTGAAGCACCAGAGCAAAATTGCCTAGCTCAAAATATATAAGTGAAGCACATAGAGTATTCTAATAAATTCACGATTCATGTGTGTCTCTATCAAAAGATGTGTGCAGCAAGGATGATTGTGGCAAACTAAAAATCAAAGAATCATATCATACAAGATGCTCCAAGCAAAACACATATCATGTGGTGAATAAAAATATAGCCTCAAGTAAATTTACCGATGGATTGAAGACGAAAGAGGGGATGCCTTCCGGGGCATCCCCAAGCTTAGGATTTATGGCATCCTTGATTCCTTGGGGTGCCTTGGGCATCCCCAAGCTTAGGATCTTGCCACTCCTTATTCCACAGTCCATCAAATCTTTACCCAAAACTAGAAAACTTCACAACAGAAAACTTAACAGAAAACTCATGAGATCCTTTAGTATAAGAAAATAAATCGCCACCTTAGGTACTGTTGTGAACTCATTCTTTATTTATATTGGTGTAATATCTCCTGTATTCCAACTTCTCCATGGTTCATACCCCCTGATACGACCCATAGATACATCAAAATAGGTAAACAACACAAGAAAATAGAATCTGGCAAAAACAAAACAATCTGTAGCAATCTAGAAACTTCGTATACTTCTGTAACTCCAACAATTCTGAAAAATTAGTAAAATCTGGGAAATTTTCATATAAATCTTGGGTAAATATTTCAGACTCATTGGACACTCTAATAAATTTATAAAATTCCTGGACTTGGCGCAAAAGTTTATGGTTTTCAAATCAACAATCACCATAGACCATCCCAGAGGTCTTACTTGGCTCAAACACTAATTAAAACACCAAAACACAATTACTACAGAGGTAATGATGTGTGAAACACTCAAAAACAAAAGCACAAAACCAAAAATACAAATAAAAATTGGGTTGCCTCCCAATAAGCGCTATTGTTTAACGCCCCTAGCTAGGCATAACGCAATAGATCTAGGTATTGTCATCTTTGGTATGCAATCCGTTCTCACAATCTGGATCATCACGATAAATATCATCATATAAAATGCGTATCTCATTTTTAACGGGTTCCCTGATTTTTTCTTGTAACCAATCATCATTGAATCCTACATAAATGCCCCTAGTGATCCAACGAAATTCATCATAGGTTTCAAGGTAAATGGTTTGGGTAATTTCAGAATAGGGAACTCTTCTTCTAAGATTATCATGGTAAGATTGATAATCCCTAGACTCAAAGCTACGCAAGGTTTATTTAGCGTGTGGGATTTGTTTAACCGGACGGTGTTTAATATCCTTTTTATAGAAAGCAAAGATTTCCCTAGCTTCTTGTAAGTTAAAATCGAATTCATGCATAAGGATGATAGTGGCAATCTTTTTGGCCTTAGGAATATTAATTTTGGGAAGTTCATAAAAACCTCTTGCAAAGCGGGATGAATGTGCACAAATTTTCTTTCCAATTTTTCAACGAGCATGGCAATAGCATCTACATAACAATTTGTGCTAAGAAGAATAGATCTCTTATTCATAGGCATTACTCCCGTACAATCAAAGAACTCTTGAATAACACTCTTCCCAATAATATTACCGTCTCCCACTTGAAAAGATTTAACATTATAATTAGGAGGAGGTTTAGATTCATGATCTAGAGAGCAAGATCCAATTTTTTTCTCAAGATTTGTACTAGCAATACCCTCAAAACTTTCAATGATAACCTTCCCAGATTCAGACAAGGTGGCAACACATCAATCTAGCACACAAGCAAACAAAAAGCAAATGAAAAGGCGAATGGAAGAAGGGCGAATAAAAAGGCAAATCTTTTTGGTTTTTTCTGAAAATCATTTTAGAAGTGGGGGAGAGGAAAATGAGAGGCAAATGGCAAATAATGTAAATGTAAGATCTGAGTTTGTGATGGGTACTTGGTAGGTTTGATGTGTATCCTCCCCGGCAATGGCGCCAGAAATCCTTCTTGCTACCTCTTGAGCTCATGTTGGTTTTCCCTTGAAGAGGAAATGGTGATGCAGCGAAGTAGATAAGTATTTCCCTTAGTTGTTGAGAACGAAGGTATCAATCCAGTAGGAGGAACAAGCAAGTCACCAATGGATACACCTACACAAACAATCAAACTCTTGCACCCAATGCTATAAAGAGGTTGTCAATGCCTTCACGATTACTCGCAAGGATTAGATCTGATAGAGATAGTGTAAAAGATTGTGGAAAGTAAAAAAGGTAAATAAATTGTAGCAAGGTAGTTTTTGTATTTTTGGTATATAGATCTGAAAATATAATATGGAAAATAGACCCGGGGGCCATAGGTTTCACTAGAGGCTTCTCTCTTGAAGGAAAAGAACATGATGGGTGAACAAATTACCGTCGAGCATTTCATAGAAAAGCGCATAGTTATGAAGATATCCAAGGCAATGATTATACATATAGGCATCACGTCTGTGTCAAGTGGACCAAAACGATTCTGCATCTACTACTATTACTCCACACATCAACCGACTCCTGCCTGCATCTAGAGTATTAAGTTCATGAAGAACAGAGTAACACACTAAGTAAGATGACATGATGTAGAGGGATAAAATCAAGCAATATGATGAAAACCCCATATTTTTACCCTTGATGGCAACAATACAATATGTGCCTCGCTACCCCTACTTTGTCACTGGGTGAGGACACCGCAAGATTGAACCCAAAACCAAGCACTTCTCCCGTTGCAAGAATTATCAATCTAGTTGGCCAGACCAAACCAATAGCTTGAAGAGACTTGCAAAGATATGAAATCATGCATATAAGAATTCAAATAAGAACCAAATAATATTCATAGATAGATCTCCATGGAGATCATCGGATCTCGACAAACACACCGCAAAAGTGTATTACATCGAATAGATCCCCATGGAGATCATGGAGAACATGGTATTGAAGCATAAAGAGAGAGAAGAAGCCATCTATCTATGAGCTATGGACCCATAGGTCTATGGTGGACTACTGACGCATCATCGGAGGGGCAATGGAGTTGATGTAGACGCCCTGAGTGATCGAATCCCCCTCCGACAGATTACTGGAAAAGGCTCCAAGATTGGATCTCTTGATAACGGAGGCTTCTGGCAGTGGAAAAGTATTTGCATGGCTCGTTTTGGTATTGGGGCAATATTTGGGAATTTATAGGCCGAAGATTAGGGTAAAAGATCTGCTGGGGGGCCACAAGCCAGGGGCGCCCCCTGGCCGCGCTAGGGTGGCTTGTGACCTCCTGGCAGGTCTCCTGGACCCCTCTCCAAGTCTGGTAGATGTCTTCTGGTCCAAGAAAAATCATCGTGAAGATTTTATTCCGTTTGGATTCCGTTTAATATTCCTTATCTACAATACTCAAAAAGAAGAAGAAAAAACAGAAACTGACACTAGGCTCTATATTAATAGGTTAGTCCCAAAAATAATATAAAATAACATATTAATGCATATAAAAATCCAAAACAGATAATATAATAGCATGAAACAATCAAAAATTATAGATACGTTGGAGATGTATGAGGCTTTCACACGGGCATAAGCATTACGACCAAGAAATGCATGGTAGCTCATGCAGAATGGGACTATGTCATAGGTCAGGATCTCGCAGCGGTAGTTGTCGGGACAACTGAAAACAATTTGTAGTACAATGGTGCTTGTGCACCAGGCTTCCTTGTCGGGTATTATCCCCTTGAATGTGGTTTTGCTGGGCCAGATTCGTGATGGGTCGATCCCCATCTTCTTTATCGTATCCACCTATATCAGGTGCATGCTGCTTCCACTATCCATAAGGACGCGGGTAAGGAGGAACCTGTTGGAAATATGCCCTAGAGGTAATAATAAATTAGTTATTATAATATTTCCTTGTTCATGATAATCGTTTATTATCCATGCTATATTTGTATTGAAACTCAGATACATGTGTGGATGCGTAGACAACACCATGTCCCTAGTGAGCCTCTACTAGACTATCTCGTTGATCAAAGATGGTTAAGGTTTCCTAACCATAGAAATGAGTTGTCATTTGATAACGGGGTCATATTATTAGGAGAATGATGTGATGGACAAGACCCAACCGTAAGCATAGCATATGATCGTGTTAGTTTATTGCCACTGCTTTATCCATGTCAAGTATATGTTCCTACGACCATGAGATCATGCAACTCCCTAACACCGTAGGAATGCCTTGTGTGTATCAAACGTCACAACATGACTGGGTGACTACAAAGGTGCTCTACAGGTATCTCCGATGGTGTCAGTTGGGTTGGCATGGATCGAGACTGGGATTTGTCACTCCATATGAGAGAGAGGTATCTCTGGGCGCACTCAGTAACACAACATCACAATAAGCTTGCAAGCAATGTGACTAAGGAGTTAGTCATGGGATCTTGTGTTACAGAACGAGTAAATATACTTGTAGGTGATGAGATTGAACTAGGTATGGAGATACCAATGATCGAATCTCGGGCAAGTAACATACCGATGGACAAAGGGAACTACATACGGGATTGTCTGAATCCTTGACATCGTGGTTCAACCGATAAAGATTTTCGTAGAATATATAGGAACCAATATGGGCATCCAGGTCCTGCTATTAGTTATTGACCTTAGAGTTGTCTCGGTCATGTCTACATAGTTCTCGAACCCACAGGGTCTGTACACTTAACGTTCGGTGACAATTTGGTATTGTTGAGTTATGTATTCTGGTCACCAAAGGTTGTTCGGAGTCCCAAATGATATCCGGATGGCACGAGGAGTTCCGGAATGGTCCGGAGGTAATGATTTATATATGGGAAGTCATATTTGGTCTACCGGAAAAGTTTTGTTTTTTGGGTATTGTACCGGGAAGCTTCTAGAAGGTTCCAGAAACGTCCAGAAGTCCACCAAGGGTTCCATCACGTCCCAAGGGTGTGCATGGGATGATGGTAGGCGCCCTGGCCTTATTGGTCCAGGCGCACAAGTCCCTCAAGGCCCATGTGGCTTGGGAGACGTGGAAAGTCCACGTGTTTATGGAAAGGGAGGGAATTGGACTAGGAGTCCAACTCCTCCCCCTTGGCTGCGTCCTAGGGCTTGGAGGAGATGATCTCCACGCCTCTCTACCTATATATAGAGGGGGGCTCCCCAAGAGCACACATGAAGCCCTTGGCGCCCCTCTCTCTTCCTGGATCGTTTTCTCCTCCGTTTACGGTTTCGGTAGCGCTAGGCGTAGCCCTACCGGGATAGCACCACCACCGCCACCACCACGTTGTTGTGTTGCCGGAGAACTCATCTACTACTTCGACCTCGCTCGCTGGATCGAGGAGGTGGATACGTCATCAAGTTGTACATGTGCTGAATGCGGAGGTGTCGTCCGTTCGGCGCTAGATCGGGACGGATCATGATTGGATCGCGGGATGGATTGTGATTTAGATTGTGAAGATGTTCGACTACATCAACCACGTTTCTTAACGCTTCCCACTTAGCGATCTTCAAGGGTATGTATATCCTCTCTCCCTCTCGTAGCTGTTGATCTCCATAGATAGATCTTGGGTGTTCGTAGGAAAATATTTGTTTCCCATGCAATGTTCCCCAACAGTGGCATCATGAGCTAGGTGCCTAGGTCTATGCGTAGATAACATGCATGAGTAGAACATAGAAGAGTTTGTGGGCATTGATGTTCAGATTGCTTACCTCCTTAGTCTTATCTTGATTCGGCAGTATTGTGAGATGAAGTGGCTCGGACCAACTTTACTCGTCCACGTACGAGAGACCGGTTCCATCGATGGACATGCAACTTGTTGCATAAAGAAGGCTAGTGAGTGTCTGTCTCTCTCACTTTACATGAATTGGATTCGACCAAGGCGGTCTTTGTAGAAGGTTAAAAGGCAACTTGAATATCACTATTGTGGCTTTGCGTAGGTAAGAACGGTTCTTACTAGTTGCCCATAGCAGCCACATAAAACTTGCAACAACAAAGTAGAGGACGTCTAACTTGTTTTTGCAAGGCATGTTGTGATGTGATATGTCCAAGATGTGATTTGATATATATATATATATATATATATGTGTGTGTGTGTGTGTGTGTGTGTGTATTGATGTATGAGATGATCATGTTTTGTAGTAGTTATCACGACTTGCATGTCGATGAGTACGATAACCTGCAAGAGTCATAGGGTTTTCTCTGATTTATTGTATGACATGTGTGTCAATCACTAAACGCCATGTAATTTATTTTAATTTATGACTATACATTAGAAATAGCTATAGAAGCAATAGTTGGCGCGACAACCTCGTGACGACACAATGATGGAGATCATGATGATGGAGAGCATGGTGTCATGTCGCTCACCATGGAGATCATGACAGTGCTTTGGAGATGGAGATCGAAAGCACACAAGATGATGGCCATATCATGTCACTTATATGATTTGCATGTGATATTAATCCTTTATGCATCTTATTTTTCTTAGGACGACGGTAGCATTATAAGATTATCTCTTACTAAAATTTCAAGATAAAATTGTGTTCTCCCCAAGTGTGCACCATTGCGAAGGATCGTCGTTTTGAAGCACCACATCATGATCGGTTGTGATAGACTCTACATTCGCATATAACGGGTGTAAGCCAGTTTTGCACATGCAGAACACTTGGGTTAAACTTGACGAGCCTAGCATGTACAGACATGGCCTCGGAACACAGGAGACCGAAAGGTCAAACATGAGTCATATAGAAGATATTATCAACATGGAGATTTTCATCATTGAAACCACCTCATCTCACGTGATGATCTGATTTGGGTTGGTGGATTTGGATCAAGTCACACTTAGACAACCTAAGGGATGTTGATTTGAGTGGGAGTTCTTAAGTAATATGATTAATTGAACTCATTATCATGAACATAGTCTAAGTTGTCTTTGCAAATTATGTTGTAGATCAATTGCTCGTGCTATAGCTCCCCTATATTTTGGTACGTTCCTAGAGAAAAACTAAGTTGAAAGATGGTAGTAGCGATTATGTGGTCTGGGTCCATAAACTGAGGATTGTCCTCATTGCTGCATAGAACACTTATGTCCTTGATGCACCGCTCGGTGCGCCAACCCCTCAAGCGTCATATGTGGGTGTTGAGAACATCAGACATGCACGTTTTTGATGACTACTTGATAGTTTAGTGTGTCATGTTTTACGGCTTAGAATTGTCAAAGATATTTTGAACGTCGCGAAGCATATGAGATGTTCCAAGAGCTGAAATTGGGATTTCAGGCTCGTGCCCATGTTGAGAGCTATGTGACCTCCAACAAAATTCTTTGTCTGCAAGATGAAGAAGAATAGCTCAATCGGTGAGCGTGTGCTCAGATTGTCTGTGTGCTACAATCGCTTGAATCAAGTGGGAGTTGATCTTCCAGATAAGATAGTGATTGATATAGTTCTCCAAGTTACTGCCACAAAGCTACTAGAGCTTCGTGATGAACTATAAACATGCCAGGGATGGAAAAGATGATCCCTGAGCTATTTGCGATGTTTGACACCAGGAAGGTAGAAATCAAGAAGGAGCATCAAATGTTGATGGTTAGTAAAACCACTAGTTTCGAGAAGGGCAAGAAGGGAAACTTCATGAATGGCAAGCCAATTGCTGCTCTAGTGAAGAAACCCAAGGTTGAACCCAAACCCGAGACTAAGTGCTTCTATTATGAGGAGAACGGTCATTGAAGTGGAACAACCCTAGATACTTGGTAGATAAGAAGGTTGGCAACATCAACACAACTGTATTTGATATACATGTTATTGATGTCTACCTTACTGGTAGTCCTAGAAACACATGGGTATGAGATACCGGTTCTGTTGCTGATGTTAGTAACTCGAAATAAAAGCTACGAAATAAATGAAGACTAGATAAGGGTGAGGTGATGATGTGTGTTGGAAGTGTTTCCAAGGTTGATGTGATCACCATCGCACGCTCCCTTTACCTTCGAGATTAGTGTTAAACCTGAATAAATGTTATTTGGTGTTTGTGTAGAGCGTTAACATGATTAGATCATGTTTATCACAATATGGTTATTCATTTAAGTTAGAGAATAATGGTTATTCTGTTTACATGAATAATACCTTCAATGGTCATGCACCCAATGTGAATGGTTTATTGAATCTCGATCATGGTGATACACATGTTCATAATATTGATGCCAAAAGGTGCAAAGTTAATAATGATAGTACCACATATTTGTGGCACTGCCGCTAAGGTCATATTGGTGTGAAGCGCATGAAGAAACTCCATGCTGATGGATCTTTGGAATCACTTGATTTAGAACCGGTTAAGACATGCAGACCGTGCCTCATGGGCAAGATGACTCAGACCCTATTTTCCAGTATGATGGAGCAGGCAAGTGACTTTTTGGAAATGATACATGTTGATGTATACAGTCCAATGAGTGTTGAAGCATGAAGTGGATATCGTTATTTTCTTACCTTCAATGATGATTTGGGTAGGTATGGGTATATTTACTTAATGAAACACAATTCTGAAATGTTTGAAAAGTTCAAGCAAATTCAGAGTGAAGTTTAAGATCATCATGACAAGAAGATAAAATGTCTATGCTATGATCGTGCAGGTGAATATCTGAGTTACAAGTTTGGTATGCAACTGAAGACAATGTGAAAATTGTTTCACAACTCACACCACATGGAACACCATAGTGTAATGGTGTGTCTGAACGTCGTAGTCGTGCTCTATTGGATATGACCCGTACTATGATGTCTCTTATCGTTTTGCCACTATCATTTTGGGGTTATGCATTAGAGACAATGATGCGGAGCATACCATGAGCACAACCATGGACTCATCAGCAACACCTCAAGCTCCAAGTGGACCATTGGCCCGTGCACGTGCCATTACAAACGAGGTGACCTCACTCCTTTATAATTATCCCTTTGATGCTTTCGGAACATAGATGCTACCTCAAACGGAGACACTTTGTGTGCTCAGGTATCAAGAAGGAGGAAGGGAGCAAGAGGAACACCAAGATCAAGGAGAAGGACAAGCCACTGCCCAGGAATTCGGGGTACAACCGGTGCACCACCGGTCAACCACCACCGCCCGGTAAAACCGGCCCACAATAGCTAACAATCACTACCACCGCGGCCAGGGTTCTGTCATGCACTACAGGAATCAAGCACTTTGCCGTCTGCCATGGTAGACGACGAAGGACTTTGCCATCCGCTAGCGGACGACACAAATTTGGGCCTAGCTAGCTCTGGCAAAGGGGTTCTTTGTCGTCTGCTTTGGCCCGACGGACAGCAAAGGCTCTTTGACGTCAGCTTGCAGACGACAAAGGCCCGGAACGACGAACTACCGATAGCGTCACCATTAGAGGGGGCTAACGGACCTCCACCACTTTGCCATCTGCCCCTCGTCCCCTTTGTCGTCTGTCGCCTACCCCATCCTTTGTATTCTGCCCCCTTCTCCCCTTTGTCGTCTGCCCCCCTTTGTCGTCTGCCTCCTCCCCCTTTGCCGTCTATCGCGGACGGCAAAAACACAAAATGTCCCTAGCCTGGGCTTCCCAGGTTTCACAGGTGACCGCCACGTGGCAGCTTTGCCGTCCGGAGCAGAGAGCAAAGCACCCTTTGCCGTCGGTGGCACACGGCAAAGTGCCTGTATTGGCCCTTTTTATTCTGTTTTTCCTTATATCCAAGCATTTTCACAGGAAAATATATGATATTCATAGAAACTATATCCATGCCATATGGATATGATCATCCAACAAACATACCAAATCAAAAGTGTAAGTTTCACCATATTACAATAGTTTCATCCATACATACATAGTTTCATCCATATTATAATAATTTCATCCATAGGAAGCAAGTTTTACATTGCTCATCGATACAAAACCAAAACAGAAAGTAAACACAAGCACTCCATAAATGCAAGCTTCCGTGAAGTGAATCAAATCTGACAAATGGGAAATAGGAAAGTTAGAAGAAGAATACTAGAAGAAGAAGAAGATCAAGAAGAAGAAGAAGAAGATTTTTTCTTCTCTTTCTCTTTGTCCCCTTGTTTTTCCTCTTCTTATTGCTTATTTGTGTCATTTTAGAGCTAACCTAGGTAATTATCACATTTTTTACCTAACTCAGCTAATTGTGTCATTTTGCAAGAAAATAAGCTAAGTCTATGACATCTATGAGGTTACCAAGAAGAAGAACAAGAAGAAGATCTAGAAGAAGAACAACAACAAGAAGAAGAAGCGTTTTTCTTCTCTTTCTCTTTCTCCTCTTGTTTTTCTTCTTCTTATTGCTTATTTGTGTCATTTTAGAGCTAACCTAGGTAATTATCACATTTTTACGTAACTAAGATTATTGTGTCATTTCACAAGAAAATAAGCTAAGTCTATGGCATCTATGAGCACTAGTAGAAAACAGACCTTTTGTCCCACATCATTAGTCCCGGTCTGGTTTTGAACCGGCACTAATATGACCATTAGTCCCGGTTCATGACGGGCATCATTAGTGTCGGTTCGTTCCGGACCTTTAGTCCCAGTTCGTGGCACGAACCGGGACTAAAGGGGTGGTGACAGGCTGGTGTTAGCCTGGGGCCCCACGATTACCTTTAGTCCCAGTTCGTGCCACAAACCGGGACTATAGGCTAACCTTTAGTCCCGGTTTGTGTCTCAAACCGGGACTAAAGGTCCCTTATGTGAACCCTTTGGCTAGCCTGAGCTCTCTGTGCTTCCCCTTACCTCTCCTCTCTGGTTCTTCCTCTCTTCCCCGACCTCATCCTCCATTTTTGCCAAAAATTGTCAAGATTTGGAGGCACCCCATACATCCAAGTGTTCACAAAGGTTAGCAACTTTGTCCTTTCATCTCTCATTGCTAGATTAGATCTTGCAATGCTCTATAAGTATAGTGATTTGTGCGTTTTAGTTTGGGAGTATTTATATGTGGGAGTTTATTTGATTTATATGCAATTTGAGCTCAAATTAACTTCTTACTTTGCATGTGTAGGTGTGGTTTACTTAGTGCCTTCCCGTCCCCGTCCTAACCACCGTCAATCGCCCGCACCGTCTCGTCGTCAGCACCACCTTGGTGAGCCTCTTGTTCTTATCCTTTTTATAAAAAATCATGTTTGTAAGATTTAGTTAGTTACTTGTATAGTTTTCTTACCTATATGGTTGTTTGTTATACATAGTGGCATGGTTTTGATATTCGTGCCCGTCGGCCCTCGTCCGGTTTATGATTCGGATGTGGTATATACTCTCTTTTATATTTGTTGCATTTCGTGTTTAGGACAATTATGCCCATCAAGTTGACATAGATATTTTTATCCAGGAGGTATGTGAACCGGAAATTCCAACCGACATAGATATTCTTGTCAAGAAGTTAAATTTAGTTGAAAAAGAAAACGAGTATTTGAAAGAAAAATTGAAAAGAGTTGAAGAGAAGATGAAACTAGAGTTGTATGTTGCCGATGTCGTCGATGATCACAAGATCAAGATGGATGCAATGCGCTTGAAGATTAGAAAATTTAAAATACATGCCATTGATAGTGAGGCTTGGTATCACTATGCTACTGGATCAATTGTTACCTTAGTTGCGATGTTGATCGCATTTGTTGTTGCATTTAAATGCTTTAGCTAGAGAGTTTGTATGTTGTTTTATGAGAACAAGTGTGTATGAACTTTATGTATGAACTTGTATTAATTTAGTCTTTTCGGTGTTGTGTAATGAAGATGCGCAGGCAATGGATGTACGACGACCGATGCTCTCCCCAGTTCATTAATGGCATGCATACTTTTCTGGTTGCGGTTGAGGCAAACAAGCGGGCAGATGGTTTTATGTATTTTCCATGTGCTGGTTGTAAGAATGATCAAAATTACTCTAACTCAAGAACCATTCACGTCCACCTGTTTGAGTCCGGTTTCATGTCCGGCTATAATTGTTGGACCAAGCACGGAGAAAGAGGGGTCCTAATGGAAGAGAATGAAGAACAAGAGGATGACTACAACTATCCTGGCCATGGGTTCCATGAATACGATGGTACAACAATGGGGGAAGAAGCTGAGCCGGCAATGCGGGAAGGAGCTAAAGAAGAGGCATCAGATGAGCCCGCTGACGATCTTGGTCAGGCCATTGCCGATGCAAAGAGAAACTGCGCAAGTGAAAAGGAGAAGCTGAAGTTGCAGCGCGTGTTAGAGGATCACAAAAAAGGGTTGTACCCAAATTGCAAAGATGACAAGAAAAAGCTGGGTACCACACTGGAATTGTTGCAATGGAAGGCAAAGAATGGTGTATCTGACAAGGCATTTGAAAATTTGTTGATAATGTTAAAGAAGAAGCTACCAAAGGACAATGAATTTCCCAAGAGTACGTATGAAGCAAAAAAGGTTGTCTGCCCTCTAGGATTAGAGGTGGAGAAGATACATGCATGCCCTAATGACTGCATCGTCTACCGCGGTGACTACGAGGATTTGAATGCCTGCCCGATATGCTGTGCATTGCGCTATAAGATCGGCCATGATGACCCTGGTGATGTTGAGGGCGAGCGCCCCAGGAAGAAGATTCCTGCCAAGGTGATGTGGTATGCTCCTATAATACCACGATTGAAACGTTTGTTCCAAAACAAAGAGCATGCCAAGTTAATGCGATGGCATAATGAAGATCGTAAGAAAGATGGGAAGTTGAGAGTACCCGCTGACGGATCGCAGTGGAGAAAAATTGAGAGAAAGTTGAAGGACTTTGCAAAGGACGCAAGGAACGTATTGTTTGGTTTAAGTGCAGATGGCATTAATCCTTTTGGGGAGCAGAACAACAATCATAGCACATGGCCTATGACTCTATGTATTTATAACCTTCCTCATTGGTTGTGCATGAAACGAAAGTTTATTATGATGCCAGTGCTCATACAAGGCCCTAAGCAACCCGGTAACGACATTGATGTGTACCTAAGGCCATTAGTTGAAGAATTTTTACAGCTATGGAATGGAAAAGGTGTACGTGCATGGGATGCGAAAGAACAGGAGGAATTTGACCTACATGTGTTAATGTTTGCAACCATCAATGATTGGCCTGCTCTCAGTAACCTTTCAGGACAGACAAACAAGGGATACCACGCATGTACGCACTGTTTAGATGGTATCGACAGTATATATTTGCATAAATGTAAGAAGAATGTGTACCTGGGGCATCTTCGATTTCTTTAGAGCAGGCATCCCGTAAGAAAGAAAGGCAAGCATTTCAAAGGTGAGGCACATCACCGGAAGAAGCCTCGCCACTGTACTGGTGATGATATACTTGATATGGTCAAGGATTTAAAAGTAATCTTTGGAAAGGGTCCTGGCGCACAATCTGTTACGAATGACGTTGACAAACGCACACCCATGTGGAAGAACAAATCTATATTTTGGGACCTACCCTATTGGAAAGACCTCGAGGTCCGCTCTGCAATCGACGTGATGCACATGACGAAGAATCTTTGCGTGAACCTTCTAGGCTCCTTAGGCGTGTATGGGAAGACAAAAGATATACCAGAGGCACAGGAGGACCAGCAACGTATGCACGGAGAAGATGGCATGGATCCAAAGCAGTTTCAGGGTCATGCCAGCTATGCTCTTACCAAAGAAGATAAGGAAATCTTCTTCGAATGCCTGCTCAGTATGAAGCTCCCGTCTGGCTTCTCGTCGAATATAAAGGGAATAATAAATATGGCACAAAAAAAGTTCCAGAACCTAAAGTCTCATGACGACGACGTGATTATGACGCAGCTGGTTCCGGTTGCATTGAGGGGGCTTCTACCGGAAAACGTTCGATTAGCCATTGTGAAGCTATGTGCATTCCTAAATGCAATCTCTCAGAAGGTAATCGATCCAGAAATCCTACCAAGGTTAGAGAATGATTTGGTACAATGTCTTGTCCGTTTCGAGTTGGTGTTCCCACCACCTTCTTCAATATCATGACACACGTCCTAGTTCACCTAGTCGAGGAGATTGCCATTCTGGGTCCTGTATTTCTACACAATATGTTCCCCTTTGAGAGGTTCATGGGAGTCTTAAAGACATATGTTCATAATCGTGCTAGGACAGAAGGAAACATCTCCAAGGGCCATGAGACAGAGGAGGTCATTGAGTTTTGTATTGACTTTATTCCTGACATTAAGCCGATTGGTATTCCTGAATCGCGACATGAGGGAAGACTAGGTGGAAAAGGCACGCTAGGAAAGAATTCACTAATATGCTGGGACGAGCATTATTTGGTGCAAGCACACTGCATAGTTCTACAAAGGTCCACCTTGGTGGCTCCGTATATTGAGAAACACATGAATATTCTATGCTCCAAACACCTGGAGCAGTGTGACGACTGGATTACACATGAACAAACGGTGACTTTTGTCGGTTGGTTGCAGACACGTCTCATGCATGACGACACTGTTGAAGATGGCCTATACTTGCTGTCCAAGTTACCATCTTTGACTATATTGACTTTCAAAGGGTACGAGATAACTGGGAATACATTTTACACGATCGCCCAAGATAAAAAGAGAGCCAACCAAAACAGTGGTGTTTGCTTTGATGCAGAAAACATCAATGGGCCAAAGGACACATATTATGGTTACATAGAAGAGATATGGGAAGTTGACTATGGACTTGGTTTGAAGGTCCCTTTGTTTCGTTGCAAATGGGTCAATCTGACAGGAGGCGGGGTAAAGGAAGACCCGCAGTACGGAATGGCAACAATGGATCTCAACAATCTCAGGTATGCAGACGAACCATTCGTCCTAACCAATGATGTGGCGCAGGTTTTCTATGTGAAGGACATGTCTACCAAGCCAAGAAAAAGAAAAGATAAGGAAGCGAATACATCATATGATGATGCAAAGCACCACATAGTTCTTTCAGGGAAAAGAAACATCGTGGGAGTGGAGGACAAGAAAGACATGTCAGAACATTACGAAAAGTTTCATGAAATTGCTCCCTTCACAGTGAATGTTGACCCGAGCATCAAGTAAAATGATGAAGATTGTCCATGGTTACGATGCAAAGGGACACACGTGAAGGAAATGTTTTATACCCAAACACCCCACTCTAGAATGTGACCGGCTTCTCTAGTTAGTTATAGGACTTATATATCTGGAAAGTCCCACTTCGGACAAACCGAAGGGAATCTTTGTAATAGTAGTGTACTTATGTGTTTTGTGCATTTAGTATGCACCATTCGAAGCCACGTCATCAATTTTTAACCCTTTCTGACTTCATTTGCTATTTTACATTCATTTACTGATTTTTTAAGCTAAATGACCCTGAATAGCATGTCCTAAAAAGTTGAGAGGGTTACGACAAAAACTGGACGCGCTTCGTGTACAAAATGGGCAATCTCTTTCGAAGTACCAGGGTTTCAAACGAAAACTCATCTATTACAAAGGCATTTCATTTTTTAAAACTTATTTCAACTCTAGACTTTTTGTGCGTTCAGTATGCACCATTCGAGCTTACATCATCAATTTTCAACCCTTTCTGACTTCATTTGCTAGTTTCCATTCATTTACTGATTTTTTGAGCTAAATGACCCTGAAATTGAAATGCACTACAAATGAACTCTGAAAAGGTTGAAAGCTGGCATGGTATCATCATTTCACCCACATAGCATGTGCTAAAAAGTTGAGAGGGTTATGGCAAAAATTGGATGCACTTCGTGTACAAAATGGGAATCTCTTTCGAAGTATCAGGGTTTCACACAAAAACTCGTGTGTTACAAAGACATTTAATTTTTTTAAACTTATTTCAACTCCAGACTTTTTGTGCGTTCAGTATGCACCATTCGAAGCTATGTCATCAATATTTAACCCTTTCTGACTTCATTTGCTATTTTTCATTCATTTACTGATTTTTTGAGCTAAATGACCCAGAAATTCAAAAGCACTACAAATGAACTCTAAAAAGGTTGAAATTTGGGATGGTATCATCATTTCACCCACATAGCATGTGCTAAAAAGTTTAGAGGGTTACGGCAAAAACTGGAGGCACTTCGTGTACAAAATGGACAATCTCTTTCGAAGTATCAGGCTTTCAAATGAAAACTCGTCTGTTAGAAAGGCATTTCATTTTTCCAATAACCTAAGAATTAAAAAATTGAATATAATTATGAAACACACTAATATTAAACAACAGAAAAAAGAATCACGGAAAAATCTATTTTTGAATTAAAGTTATTCACAAAGTAGTGATTCACAAAAATTTCAAATAATTCAAATTTAAACTATTCAAATTTGAAAACTACTAGCACTAACAGAAAGTTTATAAATTTTTTACCTAAAGAAAAAAGATTCACAAAGAAACTCTAAATAAAGCCAAAAAAACAACTCGGAAATAAAAGAAAATAAATAAAGCACAAAACAAAAAAAACAAAAAAATATTAAAAAAAGCCCGCCTACTGGGCCGCCACGGCCTGCATACGACTAGAAACCCAACCTCTAGTTGGGCCAGGACGTAGGCCCGTATGGCCCAGTAGGCCCCACTACGCGGTAGAGGTGCGGTAGGCTTAGAAGGCCTGCATTAGAAAGGAGCTCGACATGGTAGCCGAGGCGGGACTTATAAACCGGTGCGAGCTCCTCGCGACTAACGAGGTGGGACTAAACGTGTACCCCGCGCCTCGCCTGGCACACCACCCTTTAGTCGGGGTTGGTGGCTCCAACCGCGACTATAGCCCCCCTTAAGTCGCGGTTGGAGCCACCAACCGCGACTAAAGGTGAATTTCATCCAGCCAAAGCGGTGGGAAGCTAGGCCTTTAGTCGCGATTGGTCGTTCCAACTGCGACTAAAGGTTCCTCTATATATAGAACACTTACGAAAATTTCCCCAAATCAGCCTTTCGTCCGTCCGCGCGCCCCTGCCCCTCGACATCGCCGTCCGTCCGTCCGCGCCCCACGGCACCTCGACACCGCCGTCCGTCCGTGCCTCTGCCGCACCTCGACGTCGTGGCCGCCACGCCCCTGCACCTTGCCATCGCCGTCCGTCCACACCTCGACGCCGCCGTCCGTCTGCACCTCTGCCGCACCCCTTGACGTCGTGTCTGCCGCGCCCTTGCACCTTGCCATCACTATCGCCGCCCCTCTTCGACCTCACGCGACATCGCCCCTCTGTGAGCCCTGCCACCATGGCCGCCCCTCCCATCGAGCCCGCACACACACACATGCATGAACACACACACACACACACATTTTCTATATTTAGATGTTTTATTTGCTTTTCACTAGTATATATGTATGTATGAATGCATGTTAGGTGGATATAATTAGTGTTTAATTACTATAATTTTTTTATATAATGTTGTTTTTCTGTTTTTAATGGATGTATAGAAGTATATATGCTTAATAAGTGTTTCTTTTTCTGTTTTTTAATTTTATATAATGTTGTATATCATAGTATGGAAAAAAATTGCATATCAAAAGGTTGCATTGGAAAAAATTGACCATATATATATTCGTTAGAAGGACTATATATAAGTGGGAAAAGTTTTGGAATTTTTTGAGAAAGGAATATTATTAGGGTAGTTATAACCTAGGAATGGGACATTATAATTGAAAAGAGGATATTTTGCTCAAAATTTCCTAATGAAATGACATTGCTTATATAGGAAATCTTTTTCATAAGAATTTTTTCTTAGAGTCACCGATGCCCGGCCCGCATCCTCATCATCGAGTCGTTCGTGATGACGTCCTGCTTCAGAGGGGCAACGTTCGGGACTGGGCTCCGCCGGGTTGGGACTGGGAGGTGCTACCTTCAGGGGCGCGCAACTTGGTGAGGAACCCGGGTCCTGTCGTTGACCCGGAGCTTCTTTGGTGGCATTCACATGGGCCACTTTCGGTGCAGAGGCAGCCGGCCCCGTTAGAGGTGGTACGTCGTCGTGTCAGGGAGGAGGATGAGCACGTCCGTCGCTATATGGATGTGTTGGATGCCAGGTTCTCCAATACCTTGCAGGTTCTTCAGTTATCTCACTCGAGCTATGATCCTGTCATAGTTCCTTCTCTTTGGGTGTCCACCGCCTGCGCCGCTAGACTTCAACTACATCTGTATTAGTGATATTAGAGAATAATATTCAAGATGTATTAGTGATAATACTCGAGATGTATTTGAGATTATATTCGATAATATTCGAGACTATTTATTCGAGATTATATTTGATGATGCATATTATATGAATTATTCGAGATGCATATTATGTACTATGATTCAGTTTTTCCTTATTGATTGGATGCATTCTAATTTGAATAATAAATTGTTTTATCTTTCTTCTGGGTTAGTTAAATAAAAGCTATGGACAATACCGGCAAAGAAGGAGAAGAGGCTCTATTCGACATCATATGCTCCCCGAGCCCAGAGCATGAACCTGAAGATGATGACGGCTCGCAATATCTAAACAATTCCGGTGAGGGTTGTATGATATTTGATGAATACGAATGAATAGATGAAGTCGACAACGATGTTGACGAAGAAAATGTTCTTCAAATAACAAAGACCGATGATGTATATTCATTATATAAGCCATGCGGTGATCATTACATGTCTTAATTGAGTTGTATGTATTATCGAATCGATCTTTCTTATTTTAGGCCTCCGGATCGAGCAAATCTTCTACAAGCGACAGGGTAGTTCGAGGCCCGGCCAGAAAGTTAGACCCTGGCGTAAAGTTCAACATCGATTGCATCAAAACATCAACTCGCGAACCGCTTGAACCTAGAAAAATGTGACCAAGTTCAAGAATCAATGCGGAGTTATTATCGGGGATCAAATCCTGATCTCCTTTCAAGAATGTAAAAAGCCAGTAAAGGGAGATCGAGCATGAGTTACTTTTGTCGACGAAAGAGCAAAAGATGTGCTTTGGACCGAGCTGATGTCACATTTCACACTACCAGATAATGTGACAGATGCAGATATGAAGAAAGTCAGAAACTATGCTCTTAAAAAGATGGCGATCGCATTCAACACCTTCAAAAAAATACATGGGCTGTGTACGTCAGAGCAAACAAGAAGACTCCAAAATTCGAGGGAGCACTTGTGAAGGCAAAAGATCACTGGGACAATTTCGTGAAGTTCAAGGAATCGGAACTAGCTAAGGAACGATCGAGAAAGAACAATATTAATGTAGCGAAAAAGAAGTGGCACCATACTCTGGGGCCAGGTGGCTACCAGACGGCCCTGCCTAAGTGGGATCAATCTGAACAATAGATGATTAGTGGAGAGGTCACTCCAGTTACACTGACCTGGCCCCCGAGGTGCAGGACATGGTTTTTATGCGCATGGGGGGAAGTTGCACCTAAAGATAGGGGATATTATGGTGAAGGCAAGTCTTAAAGGAGTGACAGGCGAAATACTAATGGAAATAGAAGAAGCTCGAACGGGGTTGTTCACGCCCAATAGAGAGGACGACGAGCTGACGCGTGCCTGAAGAATCCTGAACACCCGGGAAGAACACGAGGCAAAGGCGTTGTTCCGTGGTTTGAGGGGTTTGCGGGTTGGAACGGCGACTACAGAATCCATGCGAGAAAGAAGATGCAGGAGGAGTGGAAGAAGAAGGAGGAAGCACTCTACCTTGAAGGCCTAGAATCAAAGCACCTAGAGTGGGAATCCAGAATCAGGCGGTAGCAGGAGCAGATCGACTCACTCAGCCAGGAAAGGGTGTCTGTGTGGCAGCATGAGGAGATCGATCCAACATTGGATAGCACTGTCCCATCTATGCCGAGAAGCAGCGTGGGTTCTTCCTTGGCCGATATCGATGATGCACTGCTAGCTAGCTACCCTGTGGATGATATCAAAGATAGGACTAACTGTGAGCTACACATGAAAATGAAGAACTTATCCATGAAGGTGGTGGACGGCTATGCTTTAGCAAATCCCCCAGAAGCAACCTTCCATTGCAATCCAATTCCAGCTGGCTATGCTCGTGTCGGGGTTGATGAAGTGATGTGAGGATATCAGGAGCTACAACTTGACATTCTTGGAGGTGACGAGGAGCGAACACTGGGAGAGGCCATACATCATATCATTCTATGGAAAAAGGATTGCATCGTCTTTCCAAGGCCACCGACTCCTCCTCCTCCAAGTCCGCCGCCGCATCAGTCGACTCCTCCTCCTCCAAGTCTGGCACTGCCTCAGCCAACTCCTCCTCCTCCAAGTCCGGCACCGCGTCAGCCGACTCCTACTACAAGTCTGGCACGGCGTCAGCCAACTCCTCCTCCTCCAAGTCCGGCATCGCGTCAGCCGACTCCTCCTCCAAGTCTGGCATGGCGTTAGCCAACTCCTCCTCCTCCAAGTCCGGCACCGCGTCACCCGACTCCTCCTCCAAGTCTGGCACCATGGCGTCAGCGTGCTCTGTCAACTCCAAGTCCGGCACCACCTTTGCCGTCTCCGCCGACTCAGCGTGCTCCGTCGCCTAAGCAACAGCGAAAGAGAGAGGCCACAGTTATGATAGCTAGAGGTACAAGAGGCAAGAAATTCAAATATGGTCCAAGCCTCAAGCCTCTTCTGAAGTTTCCTTACCATCTGACTGAGGAGGAACTCGACAGCGTAGTGGATGCCAAAGTGAAGGCCCGTTTTGGACTGAAACCGCCCCCGCCGCCAAAGGAGAAAGTACCTGAGCATGTCTCACAACACTTTATTTATATGGCTCGACCGACTGTCAATCAGAAGGACTGCGACTATGTGCGGTCTATCAAGAAGTCGTATATTGCAGGACAAAAGGAGTCGAGCTCGAGCTCGAGACAAGGAGTTGGCAAAAAAGGGAAAACTGCTCCCCAGCTGGGAGAACAGGCAGTTCAATCGATCCCCCCACTCATTGTACAAACAGGTGTGAGTACAGCCGATCGGCTAGGAGTAACCAACGATCATATAAGGCAGGATAAAGAGTCCGGTCTCATTGTTGAACAATTCCTAGGCCTTGAGGAAATCCACAGGCTTAAAGAGGAGGAAGTAAAATATCAATATGCCCGCAGCAAACCTCTGGTCAAGCCTGAAGATGTCAAGCTTCTACCAACAAGGTTGTACAATTTGCATACGTGGTACATACAAGAAACAACAAATACCAATACAGAGTCCCTCATGGCGAGAGTCAAGAATAGGCATTACTTCCGTTCATTACCTGTAATTATCCTCACTATATTCTTTTCTATGGTATTATGCAGAATGAAGATGTATGAAATGAAACAAGTTGGACGCTATGGCATTGGGTTCATTGACCCAAATATGGTTAATCAAAAGATATGGGAAACTCAATATTCGAGAAAAGACACAGAGAAATCCCTGCTAGAGTTTTTGAAGCATCTAAACACCCAACCAGAAATACTACTTCCTTACAACTTCGAGTGAGTGTTACTATATCTTGTACTACAAATTCTATTTTTTGCTTACTAGATGTTAATAAGTTGATGAGTTATGCACATGCCTGCTTAATTATGCAAAACGTGTGCGCATGCAGTTACCACTGGATCTTGTTAATCATTGAAGTTGACAAGGGAAAAATTGAAGTACTAGATTCACTATATAAGGATCCATCCGAATACGCAACCGTGAGGGGGATGGTCGACATGTAATTTCAATCATTATCGCACTATGTCGGCCTCTTTACCTCATTTCCCGATATCAACTAGTTAATAATTCCTTTATTCATTTTCTTTGCCGGCGGGGCAGGGCTTGGGCCAAGTTCATCAAACAGGTCCCAGGCGACTGGGCACAACAGCTGAAATGGGTGCAGCCCAAGGTAATTAAGTAGTACTAGCTAGCTAGCTACGTCCGTGCATATCTTTAATTCTAGTTTCAATACCATTATCTTGCTTGATTACTTATTACCTGATTGAATTTCATTCTCGTAAAGTGCATGAGGCAGGAGCAGGGAAATAGTTTTTGCGCATACTACGTTTGCGAGAACATTCGCATGATCATGTTTGAAAGGAGCAGAAACGAAAGAAATCTTTGGGTATGTTTTGCCAGAACACTATCCATAATTTTTTTATTATGATCTAGCTAATATACACACACACAACTAATATATTCATCTTTATCTCCTTCTTATAGCTGACGGAGATGCGGGGCCAGCTCCTACCAGAGCCTCGCATACGAGTAGTTCAAGAGGAAATAGCTGGATTTCTGGTTGACCAGGTCATAAATCCCGAAGGAGAATACCATTACAAGATCAAGAAGTAATGCCTGCATATGTAATGGTCCGCAAATTGTAGGAGAAATTATATATATATATATATGCATGTGAGTGGTCGTCGTACAAGAAACTCGATGATATATATATATATGTGATCGGTTCTACGAGAAATTATGTTTTTATATATAGGGCTGGACTATTCTGTTACCCGTAATAGAATATTATTTTGTTACCCCCGACCCTATATAGGGCGCGACACGCCTAAACCCTAACCAAGCCCGACCCAGCCTGACCCAACTCACCATCTTCCGCTGGAGGCAGCCGTCGTGGGCGAGTGAGCGACGGCGGCAGCCGGAGCGAGGGAGCCCGTGGCGCCGTGACTGGCCGGCGATGGATACACCGCCGCCATCCCCTTCCACCTCCCGCCTCCCTCCTTCCTCCTGCCTCCCTCCTTCCACCATCGCCATGATCCCCGCCTCCTGCCTCCGTCCTTCGCTGGGGCCGTGATCCCCACCAGTAGTTGCTTCCCCGGACCTCGTCGTCGGATGTCCACCACAAGCAGGAGCGCCGTTGTCGGATCAATGGCGCCGCATCCCAAGAACATGCCAGTACGCCACCCACGAGAGGAAGAAGAAGAACTCAGATCCAAGAACATGCCACTGGAGGTGATGTGTCTGCTTCCCACACTAATTTTCCTCAAAAATTGCACACACTATGCTCTGCCTACATGTTACACTATCAGATTCATCAGTACTACATGTGTGTTGCATCAGTGACACATGTTCCTATGATGCAGAAGCTGATAGTTCATTGCAAATGCTTCCATCAGTTCATTACACCCCCTACCAATTGATGCACAATTTGGATGTGGAGGTTACTGTCAGTACCTCTAATATGCTAGCTTCAGTTCAAGCCAAAAAACATAAACTTATGCATCAATCCAAGTAGCTACTAGGCTTTATATAAGGTTCAGCTACCACTGTAAGTTGTATGATGTTATTTCTAATAGTACATGTCATGTAGTTGCGTCAGTTCGAACTAGTAAAAGAATGTTGTTGAAAAAAATATACACTTGCTACACAGTAAGTTCAATGGTACATAAACTAGGAGTACTTCTAGTGTAGTTGCATAGGTTATAGATGAAAAAAAGAGAAGACATGCATCAGTTTTTTATATATGCATATCCATACATCTGTGAAGTTCAATGTTCAATTTGCAAGCAGTGCACCCAATGTTTATGCGGCAGTTATAGGGAAAAAAGATTAAAAAAACTTTCCATAATAGATGAAGTTCAATGTTCAGTTTACAAGCAGTGCTAAAAAACAGTACACCAGTACATAAGTGTTGAACATGTACATTCATCAGTTCGACTGAAACTAAAACCAGATACAAAATAGAGAACAATGTTTAATAATGCCCAGCGATGCAAGTTCAACTTGTACATTGCCTTCAGTGCATGACATGTTACCCATAGCATGTATACGAGAAAATGCAGAAAAGATTAATCCAAAAACTGTTGAATGTCATTGCAGAAACATGCAAGGCGGAACACGCAACGAGGGTTTGATGAGCCAAGAAGATATGGGGCACCTCCTGGTTGGGTAACACCAAAAATAGCACCAGGATACTTCAACAATACAGGCAGATTTCAAGCTACACCAGAATCATTAGAGGCACACACAGGTTATTCTATGAAGCAAACACCGATATCTAGGAATACAAGCTTTGCCACAGCTGGGTTGCAACAAGGTCAACAATTTCCCCAACAATAGATGTTTTCCTTCCCTAGCGCATGCAGAAAGGCAAGGATACACAGGCTTCCACCAGTTGCTCCGTCAATCATCCGTGCTGCAAAAGCGGTTGCGACGGGAAGACCAGGCCAAAGAGACAGAAATCTTGGCCAGTCTAGCAGGGTGCAAAGTAGAAGATATGAGCCATATAGACAGGAGCAACCTCACAACGAATCTGAGGGAAGATGGCCGTACAATGAGAGACGGAGAGCTTCATCAACATTGCTCCCTCCAAGAGATGCATTGTTGCATGTGCCAAGGGTGACACCACCCACGCCCATACACCAGGGTGAACAGCAAACACCGGATGCAACACAGAGCTATACACATGTAAGTATCCATTCAGAAAAAACATACAAGCATAGTCCATACCTTGGTACTGTGACCACCCCATCTAACATTTTCATAACTACGTTTTTGTTTGCTCACTGTTACGTGCAACCACCTAACATTGAAGCTCACGTTCTGCCAAGGCTAGAGATGCGCTTTGAAACTTTCAAAGAAGCAAAGGACTTCTACAACGTCTATGCAAAGCACACGGGTTTTGCTGTCACAGAAGGCTCCAAGGTTAAGACCAGAGTCTACCTTTATTGCATGTGCTATGGAGTCTATGAATCGAAGGTGTCAGAAGCAAATAGACAATGGAACAAGACGACAACCAGGACTAACCGCAGTGCTAAAATGAGACTAAAGAGGGAAAAGTATGGAACACTTGTCGTAAAAGAGATTGTCTGGGAACACAACCATAGGCTACAGCTCTCCCCAAATGCTTGTCTTCTTGCACTCCCACAAAAACTTTGACAAAACAATCTTGGTGTACGTCAAGTACTTGTAGTTCAAAGGCATTGAACACGCGCAAATCATGAGCATACTGGGCGGCGATGACCCCGGTAGCTACTTCCTCGAAATGAATGCCAAAGACCTGATTAACATGTAAGTACAAACTTGTTATCCTCACATAAACCCCCTCCGTCTTTTTTCCTCTGTCAATACAAACATATTACGCAACGCATGACCTGATGCCAGTTCAACATGCATTTTTGAATGACTGTTCACTTTTAATATGCAGCAAAGCAAAGAATTCAAGGATGGATGATGTGGACGATGTCCTAAAGACTGTCAACTTCTTTAGGGAGATGAAAGCTATAAACAGGGAATTCTTCTGTGACATGCAACTTGATGAGTCCGACGGAGTTAAGAACATATTCTGGGTGAACACAAGATGCCGAGGGGTGTATCAAGACTCTGGTGACTGCGTAGCGTTTGACACCACGTATAAGACCAATAAGTACCATATGCCACTTGGGGTGTTTGTGGGTACTAAAAACCACTTATAGACTACAATCTTAGCTTTCGCCCTGATAAGAGATGAGGATGCAAATTCATTCAGATGGTTGTTCAAGACATTTTTAAGGTGCATGAGAGGGAAGGCTCCTACATGCATCCTCACAGGTACAACCGCCAAAACCACCCCAACCACCCCCAATGGAAAATAACACAATACAAATGTTGTGTCAGTTCTGTTTGTATATATGCACTACCAGTTACTGACCACTCCACGTCTCTTTTCTCATTACCAGACCAGTGCCCGACAATGGCTTTAGCGATCCCAGATGTTTTCAGGAACACAATACAGAAGCTATGCCGCTGGCATATTATGAAGAAGTACATGGAACACCTCGCATACCTGTACAACCTCCACGAAGACTTTAAGGATGAACTGGCATCAATCCTCAACTGCCCCTGATGCCAACTGAGTTTGAGGCTGCCTGGAAAGGACTCATGGATAAGTACAACCTCCATGATGATGCCATGATGGTTGCCATGTGGAACAAGCGTGAGAGATGGACATCATCTTATTACAAAGAAATTTTCTGCGCCAAAATGACATCCACACAACGAAGTGAGAGCATGAACTACGTGCTCAAGAAGAACTTCGTTAGTGAGAGACAAAACCTCCACCGGTTTGTCAGCTAGGTCAACTCCTGCGTCAAAACCAGGAGGCAGATAGAGAACCAGGAGACAATGGGTAACCGGGTATAGCTCTATCACCTGTCGTGAGACAAAATAATATGCTTACTAAAGTAAAACTTTATTAGTTAGACAAGTTTTTGCTACGAGAAAACTAATAATTTGGTCATCATTTTTGCATGGACAGAAGGAACAAAACACGCTGGCCTACCATGGGTTTAACACCCAGATGGCAAAGCTTTACTCACGAGCTGTGTATAGCGAGATTAGAAAAAGGCTAAAACTGAGCACACTCTTCATGGCGACAGAGACGAAAGATCCCACAAAATACCTCGTGCGCTACCACAACCCGCAAAAACTGTCTGCATGGTCTCAGCACGCGTTCCAGGTGGTTGCAGACCCCATGGGAGAAATATATGACTACGAGTGCAAGCTATGGGACCACACAGATGAGGACTAAAAAAAGATGTTACATATTGTACTACTTATTTTTGCAAAGTTTTTGTTCGAATGAAATGACAAAAAACATGCACCTCTTCCAAAAAAATACAGGTATTTTCTGCGTGCCTGTCATGTGCATGATGCAGACAATTAAGGCTGCCAGCATTCTAGAGAAATACATCCTCAGGAGATACACAAAACGCCCGAACATCTAGCCAACATTCAACAGAAATGACTTGAGGATAGTAGCGTCAAACAACGCCTCCCAATAGTGCATTGAAAGCTCACTGTTGCATTTGAACATGAGGGTGCACAGAAAAATCTTGAGAATCCAAGAGCAAATGGCGAGGTCACGGGTCATCATGAACAAACTTGAACAAGAAGTCGATGCCATGTATTCTGCTGAAAACGGAGGTCTCGCGAACAATGAAGCCATTGAGCAGGATATTGCTACAATCTTATCTGAGATGAACCATCTGGGAGCTATTAACCCATTTGACAACAAGGAAGAGGAGCAACAGCAACCAGAGCTTGCCCATGTACACACTCAAGAGCATCAACATGCTCACATGCAAGATCATGAGCTTGATGGTGCTGTAGGCGAACGACATGACAACAGGACATCCTACCAGCAGCAACAGGAAAGGGTAATTAAACCACCCATATTCTCAAACACAAAGGGGAGGAAGAGTAAGACGCAAGCAGCAAAAGCAGCAGCCAAAAAGCCGCCACGCCCCATCAGGCGTGTGGAATTTGGCCCGGACGGCAAACCTCTCAGGATAAGGGCATGCGGATTTTGCAACGTCGTGACCAATCATAATTACCGCACATGCCCACTCCGCATAGATGCCATTGTCAACAAGCAAAACCTGCAGAAGAAGATTGGAGCCGCCCAGATTTCTACCAATGGAGATGACACATGTAACAGCTACACTTGCCGCAAGTGTGGGGAACTGACGGACATAATGCCCGCACATGCAAAGTGGGCAAGGAGCTTAGTGGCGCTGAACAGAAACAGGGCAAGGTCCAGAGTTCCAAAAAATCAAAAGAAGAGGATGAAGAAGAAGAGTTTGACGAGAATGATGACCAATCAGACGAGGACAATGAAGACGACAGTATTGGGGACAAGCAAACTGAAACTGACGATGAAGCTGCCAAGGCTCAACCAGGAAAGGGCACCGACAAGGGATAACATTCGGGGCCAGTTAGGAGGAGCTCAAGACTGAAGAATCCATAGTTGTTATGCTGTTGCGTCAACTGAAAAATAAGCTTGTACTCTCAGTTGCCTCGGTACACAATGAGGAAACATATCAGAAACACTGTCATTACCAAAACTTAACTTATTTAGCTTTAACATCGATTTCTCGATCAGTACTATAGTTAAGATATAATTTGTGATTTGTGCCCGCTAGACTAGTGACATTATTATGTAAACCATTTGATAATCCATTTGAATGCAGTCAAAAAAATATTTGAAAAAACTTATTTGGATTTATGTAACGCTAACACTACTATCGACCAATAACTCAGCAAAAATATGTCAAGGAAAATTTAAACTCTTATAGTACATCAGTACTGATAATTCTCACTCGTCAGTACAAGGCAGAGTAACCAAACACACGTCAAAAAAAGCTACGTCTCGTTTTGCTAGTTCTAGTTAGGAAATACCATCAGTATAGAAAAATAATTACCTCAAGCAAATGCAAATGTAATACACCGTTACTGATGAACAACTAATTTATCTATAAAAATACTTTCAAAGATTATGTTGATATAAACAATCCTTTCAAAAAACAAAATTTGTTTAAAAAAGATTAGAATGACACACACAGTCTGACTGGCATTTTGGTAAGTTCAATTACACTTCAATCACCAGTCCAAGTACCCACAGAAGAGGAGTACAAACCTCCATCATCACTAACCCTGAAACGTGCAAGTGGGATAAGCATCTGATAAGTACAGCTTGACAAGACGTATCAGTGCGACAGTAAAATGCCATCATCACCGGCCCTGAGACGAGCAAGTGGGATAAGCAACTGATAAGTATAGCTTGACAAGACTACTCAGTGTGACCAGATTAATTACCCTGGCAAAGAAATTGGCTTGGACGGTTCGTTCTTCCACGCCACCACCCGCGCCACCCACTGGCGGTTGCCACAAGGGAGTGCAAACGACGACCCCATGACCACTACACCCACATCCCCGACGAACCGCCTCCCACACATCCCTGTCCACGCACTGCAAATAATCCATTGTCTTCCATCTCTGCCTCATTCCCAGAACCACCATTGCCGCTTCCATCTCCACTGCACACAAACCAGAAACTTCTCTCTCCCAAGCCCACAGTCGCCGGAGGAGGGCAATGGCAGAGGAACCGTCCTCCAAGCATCATCATGGCGAGACGTCTAACAAGAGTAGCAACCTCGACGACATTCACGTCCCCAGCGAGAAGCACGAGTACACCAAAACCCTCACGGGGGTTGAGATCCACGACAAGGAGACGCTGGAGATCGTCTGCACCAGCAAACCAAACAAGGCCGACAAGATGATCTACAGGCTCTGGAAGAAGGCTGGCGGCTTGTATCGTAGGATCGTCGGCATTGGTGTGCAGTACACCAGGGAAGACGAACCTCCCCAGATGGCAGCAGTCCTGTAGTTGTGGGTGGAAGAACTCTGCCTGGTGTACCACATTGCAGCGGCCAAAAAATGGTAACCCATCCTACTGATTTGCCCTGTTTGGTTCATCTGTTTAATTAGTACTATATCCTGAAAATTTCATCAAACTTGTCTCCCAACTAGATGTACTAGTGTGGTTTGTGAAAGTGGATGCACTACTGCATTTTCTCAAGTACATACACTATAAAATATATTTTTGAACCTGATGAACTGGATTACTATTTGAAAAATCTTGCAGAAGATTAATTTCTGAAGTTGATGTACTAGTGTAATTTCTGATCTTGATCCAATAATGTAGTTTCTGTACTCGATGTATTAAAAAGATGTTTCTGAACTTGATGTAGTGAAGTAGTTTCTGAATTTGGTCTAATGTTATTTTCATAAGCAAAAAAACTAAGAACTTGGTGAAGCACTGTTATGTGTTGTCCTACTCAACAAAAGTAAACCAAACTAGTACTAAAGCAGCACATACAACATTGACTCAAACTATGTATAATCCAAAAAGAAAAATAACATGATGTGCTTGAATTTAATTTCAGAACTTTGTTTACTAGTTTCCGGAGTACATTCATCCATTAATTGTGCTATATAAGCATCCACTTCATGGATTCATCGCTTGTAAAACAAAACAAAAATGAAGAATTCAAACATCAAAGTAATGCTAATCTTCAAAATGGCTCTTCCCTTGCAGGCCCAAGCACCTCAACGATATGCTGAAGCATGAGATGTTGTTCACATTTGCCGGTTTCAGCATTGAAGGCGACAAAGAGAAGCTGAAGATGTCTGGTTTGGAGATCAACCCCAACAAGTACATCGACATTCAACGCCTCTGGAGAGTTCCATACACCGGAAAAGAGTACGACTCCTTGACTGATGTTGCAACCAGCGTCATCCACCCATTCTACAGAGGCATGAAGAAGAATATCGACACGCAAGAAGACCACAAACTGTGGGGGATCAACCCGCTGCCAGACAACCTCATCGAGTACGCAGGAGTAGATGCGTATGCCATGTACGCAGGAGTAATCGACGTCATCACAAATGGCTGGGAAATTTCAAAAGTGCAGGAGGCTGACCCCTATTACCACTGCAACTTCTATGGATGAAGATACATCAAAGCCTGCCTTTGTTTTGCTTCCGCTTGTGCTTGCCTTTTATCTTGTTGTTTCAAAATCATAGTTCGCTCTTGTTGGGTTGAACCAGTATGCTTATGTCGTGCTTGTCATGGTTGAACAAGTTTATTTATGTCATCAAGTACATTGTTCTGCTTATCTCATTATATAAGTTTGGTAGCTTTGTATTTTGTTAATCCATCATTTCAAATTCAAAGTAGCTTCTGAATGGAACTTTGTGGCTGCTCTTCAGTACTAGTTATGAAGCAACTAATCACACAATGATGTTCCATGTGTAGTTTCGATTCAGTATTGTATAGAAAACATAACGTTGAAAACAATCAGTACAATTTGAGTTGCTTAACAACGCTTCAAAAGTCGAAGCATAAATTCTTAGTACTTCATGTACTGTTCTCATTCATATGTAGCTGCTAGAAAATTAACAAGTACTACAACAGAAAAGGTTAAGAAGCATCAACACACACTTATATTGGTCACTTGCACACTAAGAATGACAGTACAAGTAGACTCTGATCGGATAGTACATACTTACTACAATAAAAAGTACAAAGAAGCCTCAGTTCCTAATCCCCCCAAATATCAGACTAAGAACATGAGTGCTACTATGCATGGACTATCAGTACAACTTAATCTACACGCAAGTACCATGGTGTTGAAAATGATACCAGAAGACCCTTGAGAATAATCACAAAAACAAACATAAAAAGAAGCCAAAAAACTCAAATTAAAAGATAACACTTCCACAAAACTCACAAGAACTAGAATAAAAAGTATCAGTCCAAGTTACTGGTGTAGTCAAGTACTAGATTCAAACCAAAAAAAGAAAAAAATGACCGCCCAAGGACAGGCAGGCCCTGACGCTGCTGGATACTTGAACTCGAGCCCATGGCGGAACCGTCGGCGAATCCCTAGTAATCTGCACAACGCAGGGCCAGCCAACCAAGGCCCACAAGTCATGAGAGAGAGAGCGCCATGTATAAGCGCTTAAGTAAGTATTCAGAGGAGTTCGACCAGTAGGACTCGGCCGCGCTTATAAATAGGTCGAGAGCCTCCTCCCTTAGCGAGGTGGGGCTAAACCTAGAGCACGCACGCATCCAGCAGTCCCCAAATCGCCCGCGCAGGCCATTTGGGCCAGAAACGGCCCAATAGCCTCCATCATCTACAAACACACCACCAATAAGGCCAGTTAAACAAAGCAGAGCTCAGGGCAAAGAAATTTAAACTACAAAAAAATGTTCGAAAACTGAAAATATAAAATTTCAAATACTAGTTCACAGGCAATAATTTTAAGTACAAAAAATAAAAATAAAAATAATTTAGCTCTGCACCACGGATGATAAAAAAAGGAAAAAATATGATACAAAAACAACGAAACTGTAAAAAGCAGAGAACTTAATAGCCTATTTGTTAAATGTACATAACTTAAAACACCAAATTAAATATTACTTTCAAGTTCAACTACTAAAATGCAAGAAGTTCAAATAGATATTGTTTGTCAATTCTGCTAAATTTCTTATTTATATAAATATGACAAGTTCAACTACTAAAATGCAAGAAGTTCAAATAGATATTGTTTGTCAGTTCTGCTAAATTTCTTATTTATATAAAATCTGACAAGTTCAACTACTAAAATGCAAGAAGTTCAAATAGATATTGTTTGTCAATTCTGCTAAATTTCTTATTTATATAAAATCTCACAAGTTCAACTACTAAAATGCAAGAAGTTCAAATAGATATTGTTTGTCAATTTTGCTAAATTTCTTATTTATATAAAATCTGACAAGTTCAACAACTAAAATGCAAGAAGTTCAAATAGATATTGTTTGTCAATTCTGCTAAATTTCTTATTTATATAAAATCTAACAAGTTCAACTACTAAAATACAAGAAGTTCAAATAGATATTCTTTGTCAATTTTGCTAAATTTCTTATTTATATAAATCTGTCTAGAGCTGAACGAACGATTTCGTCATAAATAATGTCAATCCCACAAAAAAACTCAGTTCAAACATACATATGACATCAGTACTAAAAAAGCAGGAATAGTTAGGCCACTCACAGCATTGTGACACCAAATTTCAAAACCGTACACTGTATGAAATTAGAATTCAGTTCAGACAACACTAAACAATAAGTGCACTAAAAAGAGAATACAAAAACTATAAAGGCCTAACTTAGGTTGGGATGGATGAAAATAAAATAAGTCCCAGTTTTGAGCAACAACTCCCAGGGCATTGAAAAATGTTTTGAGATCAACTAGTGTACAAGACTTCAGTGGAAAAACAAGAATTAACCTCCACACGGAAAAACATCACAAAGCATACGTCACTTAAAATAGTGCAAAATGCCATCATCACCACTCCTAAGACGTGCAAGTGGGATAAGCAGCTGATAAGTATAGCTTGACAAGACGGATCAGTGCGACAATAATTACCATTAACTTGGACGGTTGGTTCTTCCACGCCACCGCCCACGCCACCCGCTAGGCGGTTGCCACAAGGGACTGCAAACGGTGACCCCATGACCACTACACCCACGTCCCCGACGAACCGCCTCCCACACATCCCCGTCCACGCACTGCAAATAACCCATTATCTTCCATCTCTGCCTCATTCCCAGAACCACCATTGCCGCTTCTATCTCCACTACACACAAACTAGTAACTTCTCTCTCCCAAGCCCACAGCCGCCAGAGGAGGGCAATGGCGGTGGAACCGTCTGCCAAGCGTCGTCATGGCAAGACGTCCGACCAGAGCAGCAACCTCGATGACGTTCACGTCCCCGGCGAGAAGCGCGAGTACACCAAAACCCTCAAAGGGGTTGAGCTCCACGGCAAGGAGACGCTAGAGGTCGTCTGCACCAGCAAACCTAACAAGACTGACGAGATGCTAAGCAGGCTCAGGATGAAGGGCCGTGGCTTGTATCCTAGCTTCATCGAAGTTGATGTGGAGTACACCAGGGAAGACGAACCTCCCCAGATGGCAGCAGTCCTACAGTTGTGCGTGGAGGAACTCTGCTTGGTGTACCACATCGCAGCGGCCACAAAATGGTAACCCATACCACTATTCATTCATCTGTTCTACTAGTACTACTCCCTAAAAATTTCATTAAACTTGTTTCCCAACTAGATGAACTACTATAGTTTGTGAAGTGGATGCACGAGTACATGTTTCTCAAGTTACATGCATTTCTGAAATTGTGAAGTGGATTGTTTCACCATATTAGCATCTAAAACTGATGCACTGGATTAGCATCTCAAAATTGTTTCACCAAATTAATTTTTGAACTTGATGCACTAGCATAGATTCTGATCTTGATGCACTAGTATAGTTTATAGAATTTATGTATTAAAAGATGTTTTTAAACTTGATGTACACAAGTAGTTTCTGAACCTGGTCTCATGTAATTTTCGGAAGAAAAAAATGAAGTAAGAACTTGGTGAAGCACTGGTATAGGTCTTTTATATTCAACAAAAAGAAAACTAAACTTGAAGTAAGAAGCACATAGATCATTTACTCTGGTTATAGGTTCTTGTACTTGGTGAACCATTTGGTGAACTACTGAAGATACCAAAAAAGAAAAATGACATGGTGTTACTTGAATTTAATTTCATCCATGACTTATACTATATAAGCATCTACCTCATGGGTTATCACTTGTAAACCAAAAAAACATAAGAATTAAATCTTCAAAAAAGAACACTACTCTTCAATATGTTTCTCCCCCTTGCAGGCCCAAGCGACTCAAACAGTTCATGCAGGAGCAGAAATTGTACACATTTGCCGGTTTCAATATTGACAGCGACAAAGAGAAGCTGAAGAAGTCTAGTGTGGAGATCAACCCCAAGAATTTTATCGACATGCAGCCCAAGTGGAGAGTTCCATACACCAGGAAAAAGTATGACTCCTTGGCCGATGTTGCAGCCACCGTAATCCACCCATTCTACAAATGCATGAAGAAGAAGATCGACATCGAGGAAGACTACAAACCGTGGGGGATCATCCCACTGCCAAACAAGCTCATCAAGTACACAGGAATAGATGCGTACGCCACGTACAAGTCATGGAAGATAATCGACAACATCACAACAGGTTGGGAAATTTCAGAAGAGCAGGAGGCTGACCCCTACTACCACTGCAACTTCGAGGGATGAAGAGACATGAAAGTCTGCCTCCGTGTTACTTGCGCTTGTGCTTGTCCTTTATCTTGTTGTTTCAAATTTGTAGTTAGCTTTTGTTAGGTTGAACATCTTGCTTATGTCATGTGTGCCAGGGTTTGAACAAGTTTGCTTATGTCGTCAAGTACATCGTTCGCTTATGTTGTTAAACAAGTTTGCTAGCTTCCTTTTTTTATCCACCATTCGAAGTTGAAGTAGATTGTGAATGAAACTTGATGGCTGCCATGCAACACTAGTCATGGAGCAACAAATCACACATGGATATTTTTCACAAAAACAGTGGAAATACTAAGGACAACAACAAATAGTAGTCTTGGACGCTCAATACAGCTTAGTCCTGTATGTTAGTACTGTCACACTAAAAATCAGTTTTTAGTTTTAGAAGAACACTAAAAAGACTAAGTTACATCCAAGGTAAACATTCAGTACTAACATCATCATGCTAAATAGTAGTTAGAAAATTACTAAGTACTGCAACAGGAAAAACAAAGAACCATCAGTACGTATTTCCTAGTCACTAGCATACTATGATTGAAAGTACTGCTACACTTGAACACACAATACATCAATTTTACAAAAAAAGGAAAGAAAGCTTCAGTTCGCATTCCCTAAAACAGTGACACACTAAGAATAACAGTAATAGTACAATTGAAATCTCAGTACAACTAAGTCTATACGGCAAGTACTATGATGATACCAAATATTGCCTTGAGAAGAACCACAGCCTAGAAAAAAGAAAGCCAAAACTAAATCAAAAAGATATATGACCAAGGAGAAAAATCGCAAGAAAGAGAACAGAAGCATCAGCCCACACTGACCAGTGAGGTACTAGTTTCAAACAACACAAAAAAAATGATCAAAAGTACTAGCACAATTGAAATCTCAGTACAACTTAGTTTTTTTGGTAAGTGTTATGATGATACCAATTAATTTTAGTAATTATGAACTTAATAGGGCTATCTGTTAAATGTAGCTAATTTAAACCAGTGCTTTAACTTTTACTATGAAGTCCAACTACTAAAATTCAAGAAGTTCAAACAAAAATTTGGCTCTCAAATTTTGCTAAATTTCTTATACTTAAATAAAATATGGCTAGAGATCATGTAGCAATTTCATCGTAAATAATTTCAATCCCAAAAAACTTCAGTTCTAATACATTATATGACATCAGTTCTACATAACAAGGAAGCATCACTCCACTCATGCTAGATCCACAAAGTGCTATTGTGACACCAAATTTTGAAAGCCTTACGCTGAATGAGATTACAATTCAGTACTCATAGAACTATACCATAAGTACAAGAAAAGAGGGTACAGAAACTATAAAGGTCCAACTTAGGTTGGGACAGATGAAAATAAAATAAATCTCAGTTTTTCAGCAACAACTCATAATGCACTTGAAAAAGGTTAGTTTCAGTTCAACTAGTTTATAAGACTTCAGTACAAAAAATAAAACTTAACCAAAACGAATTCCCGATGAAACATACACAATGAAACAACTATTCAACCACACTATCATCATGGAAAAAAAGTTTGTTAAACATTGTGCCACACTTAAACACATAACAAAAATATACCAGTTATTACATAATAGTTGATAAGACATCCAAACTCTACAAACAAAGCCTACAATAGTTTCAAGAGATATATCACACAACTATCCCATTCACTATGCAAATGATGACCATTTCTTCTATGCACCAGGAGCCAAAGCCTGAATCTCCTTGGGAAGCTCCGTTACCAGAAGCTGGTTATTCCGGTTGAACACAATTGTATATAGATCCTCAGCTTTCCAATAAACAATACGAGGCTACAAAACAATAAAAAAATTATCAAAAATCATGACCCATAAAAAAATAATACACAATAAGACAAACACAGAAAGTGAAAAGCTCAACTAGAACCCACGTCATTATTTTGAATGTTCTCAACAATCTTTTCACCATCATAGATTCCCGCATACTTCAGAGTATAATGGCCACATTCATTCTGCCCTTGAAGTGGAACCTTGACAAACGTTGGTTTCTTTCCAAAAACCTCCTGTTTGGGTTGCTTGCTCGCATTGTACCGAGAATCACCATACACAGCCTTCATTACTTGGACCAATCTAGAGATCTGTAAAAAAAGAAAAAACCACACATTTTCAGGTCTCAGAAAAGCAGAAACAAAGATGCGGAAAAATTAATCGAGTACAGATAATAAATGTCACTCACAATCTTCTTGCAGTCTTTATGATAGGTGTTCTTTGAAGGATGATGGTTCTTCAAATAAGGTAAGGATTCAAGGACGTCGACGCTACTTCAGTACCGATTCATGACATATATGGAAAAGTGGTTCACTTTCCTAACCTTTCATAAAACCATAGGTTTGAATAGAGGCATCATGATCTAAAACAAATGACAAAAACAGAGATATTAAATATTCAAAATAAAAACCTACATCACAACAAAAAATAAACCCAAAAAATCAGCTAGTAGATTTCACAAGGTTGGCAGTGAGCAAGTCTTCATCTTTTTTGACATAGCTCCTGAATTCTCTTGCTGCACTCTCCACATTAAACTCTTTATCTTCGTCACCGTAAAACGTACAGTCAAGCACAACCTGCAAAAAGAAAAAAAGAAATAGACAGGGGAAGGATCAACAAGCAAAGTATTATTAAAACTCGTAAAACAATAGGCAGTCCTGTTTAACAGAAACAAACGATCTGATTGATTACCGTGATGAAATATGGACTCAGCAATACCCTTTTTCCAGATGCGAAATCAGAATTTCTCTCGGGATCTTGCTTCCAATATCAATGAGGAAATCCATTACATCACCCTCCATCATTTGCCTAGGTTCAAAAACTTCCCAGATGTGTTTCCCAGTGAAGCTAGTTATGCTATCATCAGGCTGAGGTATCATTGAGAATGCAGTGATGGAGCACACACAAGAACAAAAAAGCGGGGGAAGCAAGATAAGGCATTCATAACAGTTCAAGTTGTATAAAAGGAAACAGTTTAGGTCATATTTATCTAGAAGCTAGAAACAAGTAAGGAAACATTAATGAGAGATACTCACTCGGCATACTTCTCACGTCCTTCATCACTAAGCAACAGATTATACAACTTGTGAGCCTTGTCCAGGTGAGGGAATTTATGAGGGTGAAGCTGCTGCACAGGGGAGCAAAACTTTATAGGAGCTCCGGGTGCACGCTTTGTGCTTGTAACATTGCCAGAATCCAAAGCAGGATCCTTCCTAGCAACACCAGCTCTACGAGCCACTATTCTAGCAAGGGGGATAAACCCTTGGCAGCAATGCTCCTGGTGACTCTTCCCATGCCAGCAATCTTGTCAAACACATCATCATCACTGTCTATCAATTCCACAAATGGATTCTTGGGTGTAGAGGGGCTCTCTGCACAAGCAGCCATAGAACCTTTCAGAGTTCCCAACCACCCCTTCATAACACCTGATCTTGTCTTTTCGGGAGAACGGCCCTGGCTAAAAGCAATAGCTACACGCTCGAGTTCCAAGAACTGGCTGCCAAAGATCCTGTAGTCATGCTCACCAAGATCCAGCCACTCACTTGCAAAATAAAAAAACAAGGAGCGCATCAAGGGTAAGTTCAAATACATAATTCATGACAGTTCTAATCAAGAAGTAGAAGCTGCAAAAAATTACAAAAGGTCATGCATACATACAGGCTTCGATGCCAAACAAACCCCGAAAGTCAACATCAAACACATCGCTAGTTGTGCAGGTATACAACAAAGTCTTTCTAATGTCAAGAATGTCTTCGTGGCTGTAATCCAAAATTTCAATCACACCATCCTCCCGGCAATGATAGGTCTTGCAGTTTTGTAGCATAAAGAAGCGACAATCATGTCTATTAACAAAAGAAAAAACAAAATGATACAACTCAAATTCGAAATACAGGAACACAACCAAAAATTCGAAAATACACGAACACTATCCTCCCAGCAACAAAAACAACTAATAAAAATCATTAAAAATGGATACTCACGTGTTTTGCTGCTGCGGAACCCACACAAACTTGCAAGAGAAACCATCAATATGCGCCGGCGAGAACGGTTTGGCCCTGTCTACGCTGGACTCCCTCCAAAGCTTCTTTATGTTATCTGTCATAGTCCTTAAGAATCTAACTACATCACTCCAGGTTTCATCACAGAGTGAATCAACACACTCGAAACGACGGAACCTCAAATTCAGAACAATCAAGCACCAATGCCTAGATTCGTCACTAGGATTCATGGCAGCCGCAAATGGCGGTGGATCAAAAGTAGGGAAAGAAGCTAACAAAAAATTCGCAGAGGAAAAATGAATTTAACAAATCATAATGAAACAAAAAATTCAGCCTCCAAACAATAAAATAAAAGAGGGAAATTGAAATTCAGAATACAAACAAATCAGATAATCATAAGTTCTAATTGAGTAAGCAACCCACTACAAAAAATAAATGCTACTCAAGTTTATATCTACTGCCCAAACTTGCAACAAACATATGAGTTCAATTTCCTTGCGACAATAAGTCCGGCTTTAAAAAAAGAAGCACACATCATTCATAAGTACAAGTGTTGAAAAGCAGGCTACTCAAGTTCATTCCCACCTCCCAAACTTGCAAGAAAGCATGACGGTTCTAGTTCATGAGTACAATAAGTTCAAGTTCACCTACTTGGTCAAAACCATCAGCCCCTGATCTCGTGAACCACTGTAGCACATTGGCATCAATATTTCCATCACGGATCTTGGTCTGTTGTACAAAAAGACAACAAACAATTAGAAAATTGCCAAAAATAACTTATCATCCTATCTACAAAGCAAAATATTGACTGTCACCCATCTGGGAACTATCAACTTGTCAGTGTCTCGGTACTTCTGACGTAGAGAATATAAAACAACGTCAGCACTGTCTGAGTTGAGCATGCTAGTGGGGACAAACGCTTTAGCAATATAACCAACACTGGCATCACATTCGCTATTTCAAAACATCGGCTTGCCACGAGGAAAACACAAAAGATGACAAGAATTAAAACTACTACAATAACAACAATACTGATATGAGAGAAAGAAAAAGAGACGAAAATGATATGGGTAAAATCCCAAACTAACCGTTTCACACGGTTCGTGCGCAACCTTGTAACAGTGAAGAAAAACAAATCAACCTTAACAACATTAGCACCTTCTGCTTGCAGAAAAAGAAGAAAAATAATAAGTTCAAGCACTACAAGTGAACATGTCCAAAATGCCATAAATGAGAAGTATGCCTCATTTACATGTCCTTACCTACACTATCAGTTTTTTATGACGGAAGTTCCTGTGATGACACCAATATGCCACCAGTTTCAGGGCTTGACGACGGAAGATCTTGTGAGGACAGCAATATGGCTGCGCTTTCAGGGTGTGAAGAAAGAAAATCCTGGGATGACAGGAGCGCCTCCTGCGTCAACGGGCCAGAAGAAATCGACAAAACTAAATCATCGTCCTCAGACGGCACCTCCTCCAAGCTAGAGGCATCTTGAAATGCATCACCGTAATCAAGCCCTCCAGGCAGTAAATTTTCGTGCGGGAAATCTTCACGATCAGAAAGATTATCATTGCCAGCAATACCAACACCAGATAATTTGGCATCAAGTATGCTAGCAGCACCAACATCCTCATCAGCAACTTTCCTACCAACATCGCGCCCACTGCTTAATGGAACACCACAATCATCATCTCCAACACTAACGGCAGCCTCACGCTCAACATCAGTCATCTAAAAAAATAAAAAATCAGAAAGTGAATAATATGAGCAAAACTAACAATCAAAAAAGGTAGCAAGAGGTGCATAGGCTAACTATTACAACTACAAAGAAACAACAGCAAAAACTGCATATAAAATTAATGCAAGCACAGAAAAACAAACCTTAGCAACATTCACAATAACATCACCGATCTTGCTGCTACTATCATTCAAAGGAATATCACCAATGGTCGAACAAGGATCATCGCCAATAACAAAACGCTGATTCATAGTAATGAAGCAAAAAAAATGCTATTATTAGCAACAATAAACATAAGGAATTAAACCACACTAACAAAAAGGTAGTTATCACCTACAAACTCTTAATGGTGTGGGATAGAAAAATGTGCACATCGGTGTGCATGAAAATTCAAGAATATATATAAACACAATATAAAAATAACCTTGCAATTATCAGTAGATGGATCATTAACTCCACGGTCAACAGCAGCCTCAACATTATGACTTGTCTTGCATGAAGAAAAATAATAAACAGATGAAGATGAGAAAGTTTAACTACAATACTGACAGCAGAACAACATAGTAAAAATTGCAAACATCAAGGACTGACTCACATCAACAACACGGGGCTCAAAGCCAACAACATCATCCGGATGGTGATCAGAAACATTAGCCTCGGTACCATCAATAGCCCTGCCGTCGGTGGCGGCAGCCTCATCCTGCTCAATCTGCCTGATAAAAACATTGGCAATTTCTTCATATGGCTTGCAGCGAGAGTTTTGCATAGTTTTGAAACGCTTCATGTTGTTCAACAGACGAACCAAGCTCTAAATTATTTGAGCAGCACCATCATGCATATTACTAATTAAAATTCTCTCCATCTCAATATAGTCCGCTGCTTACTCAGCTTTATATTGATGACCTTCAGGAAGGATACCATTGATACAGCTCAGATGCTCAACTGTAGTTGAGACCTTTTGCAGCTTAGAACACACATTACTAAAAATATGTTTAGCATGCTCCAATGCAGAAACAGCTACATCAATACCAAAACCATGCCTCTGTGAAGTACTAGCCTTACTAGGTCCAGGGGGAACATAACCAACACCCTCAACACCACAGCCATCTCTCAACTCATCGTGCAGAGATGAAATCTTGGGAACCTCAGACGACGGCATCTCCAGGACTGGCCTTTTATACACTCAGAAAAAGACAACCTCCTCTTGAGTATTCCACTACGAACAAGGGGAAAAAGAGTTAATTAATCAATGCAACACACAAGGAAAAATAAACATTATATTAACAGATTTAAATCAACAGCACTAACAATCTTTCACTATCTGTGCCAATGTGTTAGTATTTACAAAACAGATCAGTTCAACAATGGATTCAGTTCAACCACACATCACACAACAGTACTAAAAATCATACCTAAACCTCACAAAGCTTAAGAAGTGACAAAATCTAAACAGGTAACTCTGCAGTACACATGTTCACTCCAGCAAAAAATAGTTATACCTAAATAAAAAAAAGCTCTGCAAGACATGACATAAATAAAACTCATCGGAGGCTTCCCAAACACCCAAGTCGTTGGATCTGCGTTGCCTTTTTTATCAAATCTGCATCAGCCAGATCGGAAAGCTTGTTAGGATCCATGAAACATATGCGGGGGACTCGCATGTCATGTTCCGGAGTCTTGCCACGCATAAGGCAGTCAAGGTCCATTAGAACAGGCCCTATAGCACAGCCTGTGATTGCCTTCCCCATGGTAACACCATCTTGGTACCTGACAACAGCCCTTCTAAGCTCATCAACCATCTGCTGGCAATAATCCATATTACCCATGTCCTCAATGACAATATCCTCAAACATTGTTGCCTCTCTCGAAACACGTGGGGCGGCACCAGGCAACACAACCTTCATAAACACAATAATGAAGAACACTTTGAGAGCAAGGTCATCTTTGCTAGGATCCTTGACAAGCACCTTGAGCCTATCCCTCAAATCCTTTGTCTTGATATCTTTGTTCCTGCTACTGTCAAGCTCTGATCTTAACTTCATCAGAGCTTTGTCATATCCGTCCTCTGACGGCCTTGGTGCAGAATGACCACCATGAGGGAACCCAAATAGATGTTGTATACCATCGCTAGTGATGCGAAGCTTCTTATTAGCCTCACCCATGTCAAGAGTCATCGTACCTAGATCTATCTTTAGGTACAAAGCTCCCATCAAAGGGCGGGAAATGTTAGACTTCACCTTCCATTTGAAGATAGAACCAAAACCAGCTGCATGAACCCTAGCCACATGGCGACTCTCAAGCAATTTAGCACAAGCATCAATCACTTTCAACAAACATCGCACAGTTATGTTCAATCGTTGAATGTCACCTTGATCCAAAGAAACTTTTCTGGCATTGCCTCTAACTGGCTTGACCGGACCCATAACTCTAACATGCTGTAAATGAAAACAAAGAAGGCACAACTTAATTAAATGAATATATAAAACAAAACAAACATATGAAGGCAAGAAGAAAAAATAAAGATTGCACAAGTTCAACTCTTAAAACAACATCAGTACCACCCTCAATTGATGCAAACAATGACCAGCCCTCACCTGGCCAGCATACCAACCCAGACACAATTAAATCATTGCAAGTACAACTAGTAAGTCACATACAACAAAAACACGTACCACTGCATATTCGTCTTCAGAATTAACTTCAACTTCATCTTCTTCAGATACAAGATCTTCAGCTTCGACACGAGAACGCTTCTTCACACCTTTGTTCACCTTCACTGGAGCAACTTTACGCTTCTTATTTTCCTTCAACAACACTATCTCCATAAACTTTGGTATTACCAGGTTGGGAACCAGCTCTCACACGTGGGCTACTCCTCTGTGTGCCATCAGGATTTGGAGCTAACATCTTTCTCTTCAAAACAACTTTCTTTTCCTTAACTGCATCACGAGTAAACACTTGCGTCAAGCGAGTCTGCATCAGGTTTGTCTTCACAGGCATGGCAGCTCCATGAGATCTAGCATCAACAGTTGAAAAGGCCTTATCACCACCTTCATCACCTACGCCTTTAGGAGCTTGAGCAACATCCTCATCGCTTCGTTGCACGCAAGCAGCCTTTTCACGCCGTTCCAACTCCTTTCTCCTCTGGAGAACACACTTCTTCTTTCTTATCCTTTCATCCTCGAGCTGTAACTGCATAGGAACATCCTCAGCCTGAGTAACAGGCTCAGTGCCATCAACACTCTGTGACTGAGTAACACACAACTGCAAGCTCCCATCACCATCATCAGACTTAAGGGAATAAATTCCATCATTAATATCCTTGACAACATCACCAATGTCCACAACAGCATGGTTGTCATTAACTGCATAAACCAATAACATAAGCACACACATATAAAATTAAAACATAATTAACATTGCAGAGACAAGATAAATAACGCGCATAGCATCAGACACAAACAAAAGGAAAAACTGATGTAACTAAACATATTTATTTATTCAAGGCTGTTAAAAAAGAGCAAATATAAGGAAAACACTAGCAACACTCGCAAGTTCTTCTAGAGGATTTGGTATCTCAAAAATAACATCCACAAGATCTTGAAAGCGTCCTCGTATGTCAGAATCAGGAGGCACCGGCACTCCAACATCTGCAACAACATCATAATCAGCAAAAAAAGATAGGTATTCTTCAGTGCATACAAAAAAATGTGCCAGTACAACTATGCCACTCGGTGCGGTCCCTATATATCTTACCCAAATATTCATTAAAAAATACAAAAAAATGCCGAAAAAGAATGAGAACTAAGAAAATGCGAGGGAAACACACTATCAAAAAAGATGTTAGTTGGAGTAGAGGACAACATTCAATACTAAAAAAGGCTTACATTAGGCAAAAAATCATAAAAACTAGAAGGAAAAAATGCTAACAATCAAAAATATTGACCTCCCAAGCGACAGGTTGGCCCAACGCAGGTGGGCACTAGGACTTAAGCCAACCACGAAACAACCGGCGAATCCTTTGTAAACAAGACGGCAGGGGCCAACCCTCCAAGGCCCACAGGTCATGACAGAGGGCGAGCGCCGTGTATAAGCGCTCAGGTAAGTATTCAGAGGAGTTCAACCAGTGAGCCTTGGTAGCGCTTATAAACAGGTCAAGTACCCCCTCGACAAGCGAGGTGGACCTAAATGTATAGCGCACGCGCACGCCGCACTGCACAGCCGCGCGGACGAGATATCTGGGACGAACAATGACTCCGGAGGATGGCCCAATACAGTAGTTTGCCCCATTACAAAAATCCAACCGATCACGCATAACCAAATAAAAGAAACAAATGCAAATAATTTTAAAAAAACCTCATAAGAAATCAGTTCAGAAAAATATTGTAAAAAGTTCAAACACATGTTAATTGTAAGAAATAAAAAAAACTTTTTTTGGAAAATTAAACGTAGAAGATTGTAATAAAAATTTCAGAAACAAATTTATAAAAAGTTCAACTACTAAAATTCATAAGGTTCAAGTAAAATTAGTACTGTGCAGCAAAGATTAAATTCTTTTTATTTTGAAAAATACTATAACTATCACTATTCAACAACAAAAATAAAAATTGTGCTCTAAAATTCATGTAAAAAAGTAAGAAAAAATCCTCTACAACAAACAAACGTGATTGGCCATTGACATCCTAAAATAATTCAGCACTATCATTAATAGCATGTAAGTTTAGCAAACTCAAAACACAAAAGGGGTCATACAACCATTGTCAACGTATATTTTCCGTTTGCGAGCTATGTACATGAAAAAATCCCAATCAAAACAACGGATGCCCATCAGTTCAACTATAATTGTTCCAGTTCGAATATAAAGAATATATAAAAAACAGTTATGCTTGAGCAAAAAAATAGGAAAGCATTACATAAATTAAAAAATAGCGCATACAATAAAATACAAACAAATTGTTCCAAACCATCTGGTAAAACCATAAATTCAACCATCTCACATGCATTGTTTTAAACAAAAAAATACTGCAACATAATCAAACACACACAAATCTCACAACCAGTGTCATTTGTCACATTTAAACCTACAACACATAAATTCTGAACGTTAGAGAGTTATCTTCCCTGGAGAACATAACCATAACCACATCACCATCCTCAAATCCAGACTCTGCCACAAACTCCTTCCACCCAGTAGTTAGATTGATGCAACCATCAAAGTCGATGTGGTAGGAAACTTCCATCAACTGATACTCGTTTTTGTCTGAAGACTCCATCTTCAGTATCCCGGAACTAGGAGCAACAATCCTGATTCTGGGTGACATTTTCTGCAAATGGGCATGGGAGTAGAAAACAAAGTGAATACCTGACATAACTGAATTTTTACATTGATCTAGGAATGGTTGCATAACAAAGTGAAAACAAAATATCTATATCAAAACAAAAACACCAAACTAACTAGTAATATGACCTGACTAAACTGAAGAAATATACATATCAATACACCTATAGTAAAAACATCTAACAAGAACAGAACAAGGATTATACAAAAATGGATAAATACTGTTAAGTAATGAACAAATACACACACAAACCCCTACTGTTAAATTCTGACAAAACCAAATAAAATTTATATACAAACTATCGATAAAACTAAACTACAAATTCAATCCATGGGATTGAAAATGAGACCTACAAAAACAGGAAAAAAAAACGAATAGAAACACATACCCATGATTCCTTCAAGTCCCCAACCGTCAAGCGACAAACATAGGGTGCACAAAACCCATGGTTGCTATACAGCAGACATGAAAGTTGCCCACGGCTCTGAGTCTCGGTGAGCTCCAAACTAGATTCGTACACACAGCCGTCAGCTATGCACGCCATCTTTGCCAGACATCCACATGAACAATCCTTCGTGGAAAACAAAGGAATAGGGAAGAAAACAACAAAGAGAAGAGGGAGGAACCTAGATCTGATTCTGGAAGAAGGAAGAAAAAGGAGGGGGAGATTGATCCACACAGCACACGCAGATGGATAGAATTTATAGCCAGGGAGACTCGCAGATTATAAAAATAATAAATAGGCAGGTGGGCAGCCAGCTGGTAGAAAATAGTTCCTATACAAGTCATGCAACATTTGACCACAAATCAGTTCAACTTCAGATAAAACAGTAGTTCAAAAGTGCACATAACAAACATATGCAGATAAAACAACACATTCAGAAATAGACAGTTCAATCAATTTAGTCATTCAACCATCTGCTCCCTCACAACACAATCTTAAAAACATAAAAATTCAGTACTTCAGTTGTAACGATCAAAGAAATGACGCCATTTGGCCCTGGTGGATGGATGTGGAGCGGTGGCTGCTCTCGCCCTAGCCCAACTGATGATCTAAATATGGTTCCTTCCCCTACCCTCTAGGAAAAGTAGCTCTAGTTCATTGGAGTTGCAAGTATCCATCACCTCGCGCGCAAGGCGTCTGTTGAACTCTGCCTCCAGATCCTCCTCGGCAGCACGTCATGCCATCTCCATGTGCCTGCGCCTCCTCCTCCTCCTCTGCTCTACTACTGCAACCCTCACATCGATGGCATGCCCCTCCTCCTCTGAGACCTCTCCCAGCGCAGGATCCATCTGGCTTTTCTTTGGTTGGAGCTGATGGAACAAAAGTGACAGAGGGCTTGGGCTTTATACTCAAAGTGTAGAGGTATGGGTAGGAAGCCAGTAGAAAATACTTACTCCGATGTCAACGCACAGTAATACAACTTTGACATGAAGCAGTCCAACTACACATATGGCAGGAATTCAAACAACACTGAGAAACACGCAACTTAATTACATAGTTTGACCAGATTACAAGAAATCGCAGGCTACAGTCAGCCACCATACACCACCTCCGCCAACAGCCAAATCACATGGGAATCCGGGGTAGAAACAACTCAAGAAACAAAATTGACAACACAAATCTTTTCATAAAATCCTCATCTCTCTCCCTGCAACGCCAATTCGAAAGTAAAACATCACAAAAACAAGAACACATTTGCATGGCGGACGAGGCAAACGACCAAGAACACCAAAACTTCAAATCTGAAATTACAGTGAAAAAAATCTTCAAAAACTCTAACACACCGATAATTCTCACATCCAAAACAACACATAAAACAACAAACCGAACGTAAAAAATGACGGCTAGGAACACCACGGTAAACACCAATGCCCAAACACGGCCGCCGCCAAATGCCCAAGCCGTCACCGCCGATGACTTGAGATCGCAAAACACAACCAGGTAAGCGCACGCATGTGCGGATCCCCGTACATGTTTCCTCTGGCAATGAATGGCCCGCGGCACCGCGCCGGAGAACCCCCAGAAGCTCCTCGTTGCATCCCCTGTTTCCGTCCGTCGTAGACGTAGGAAGATCAATTTGAATAGAAAACCACGTCAGTCCAACCTTGAAAATACGTCAGTTCAAGTCGGGTAACAGAATAATATTCTGTTACGCGAAACAGAATAGCCCAGATGTATATATATAGGACAGGGCTATTCTGTTACTAGTAACAAAATATTATTTTGTTACTATGGCCCCTATAAGGGAGCGACGCGTCCAATATGTACGAGGCTGGACTATGCTGCGACCCGCCCCACCCCGACCCGCCTCCTACTGCCAGAGGCAGTCGTCGCGTCGCCCCAGCTCACCGGCCCCATGCGCCGCCCCATCCCGCCGGCCCCGCGCACCGTCCTTGCTCGATGATCAGTTCGACGAGATGGAAAGTGTTAGTATGAGGCTGGGCTCTACTGTGACCCGCCCCACCCTGACCCGCCTCCTACCGTCGGAGCCAATTGTCGTGCCGCCCCATCCCACCAGCCGCGTGTGCCGCCCCAGCTCGACGATCAGTTCGACAAGATGGAAAACGTCACTATAGCTGCTCCAAGTCATCAGTTCGGGAATACTATCAGAATAATATAATTTGTTGAACTATGAAAAATGGTTGAAAATTTGTAACCAAAACAGTACAAAAAAACAGAGTAAAGTACAGTCAGTGAATAACACTCGGTACAAATACACACATTTATCAGTACGAGTACTTTCTTTTCGGACGGGAAAACAGCAATATGGGTCTCACCGTATTCAAAATTACTCTTAGACGGTTGCGAATTTGAGAAAACGTTCAACAGGACTAAGTTTCGCATTTTGATAGCTTTGTATCGATATATTGGTTGCCTTATTTCGACAAACTTTTTAAAAAATCACGTTCGAAACCAAATTTCACCGAATTCGAATTTGACTTCAAACCGTAAAGAATTAGAAAAAACTTTAAATACGCAAAATTTACGCATTTTCCATAGCTATCCAACGCCATGTCATTTGCGTCAATCTGACAAACCATTTGCAAAAAATTGCGAAAATAATTTTCGACCAGAATTTCACCATTTTCCAAATTACTTTTAAATCATACGTAATTTGAAAAATCAATCTGCATATGGAAGATGCGTATTTTTACCAGCTTTCCAACGCCATCTCATTTTCTCAATTCTGACAAACCGTTTGAAAATTAACTCCAAAATACAATTCACATTTTTGGTTTTCAAAAAAATTGTTTTTTCAAAACTGCTCTTAAACCATGATGATTTTACAAAAACAAATTATACGACTGTAATTTAGATGTCAAGGGCTTTCCAAGGATATATTACACGCCCCGTTTCGACGATTTTTTCTTACAATGTTTGATTATTATGTTTTTGAACTAAACAAGATGATTAGTTTGACGTAATGAAAGCATGAGTCCACCCGCTCGAATTCATCAGTCCAATATATAAACTACGTCAGTTCAAGTAGGGTAACAGAATAATATTCTGTTATGCAAAATAGAATAGCCCAAATGTATATATATATATATATGCACAACGTGTATAGTATGTAGTAGCGTAATATATGTTTGGAATGAAAAATAATTAAATGGAAAACACAAAATTAAAAGGAAAAATAATCCATAATTAATTCATAAACCCCTAATGGATTAAAAGGAAAAATAAACAAAAACTAAAAGAATTAAATACTTTTAGTCCCGGTTGGTGTTACCAACCGAGACTAAAGGTCCCCCACCACATGGAGCCGGCAAGTGCCACGTGGTGGGCCTTTGGTGCTGGGCCATGTTGGACCGAGATTAAAGGGGGTGACCTTTAGTCCCCACCCTTTAGTGCCGGTTTGAGAACCGGCACTAAAGGCCCTCACAAACCGGCACTACAGGCCGATTCTGCACTAGTGGAGGTTACCAAGTCTATTATGTCATTGTTGAGTTAGCTAAGCTTATTATGTCAATGTGGAGGAAAAAATGCTAAGTATAGGTCATTTTAGAGCTAACTTAGGTACAATATGCCATTTTAGAGCTAACTTAGTTACAATATGTCATTTTGGAGGTAAGTAAGCTTACAATGTCATTTTAGATGAAACAAAGCTAACTTAGGTAAAATATGACATTTGTCTAAGTGCTAAGTTTGTCATTGTGCTAAGTTTGTCTAATTGCTATGTTTGTCTTTGTTTGAGAAAATGAGCCAAGTAAGTGGAATATTAGGGCTTAGCCTCCTCATCATCATGGAGGTGAAGCACCGGGGTTGCTCGGGTCGTGTGATGCAGCTCGGGAGTTATGATGTACCAAAGATCATTTGCGTTAGCATGATGACGCTGAAATATTAAGACTAGTAACTAATGAACATTGAAATGAAACTCACCGTTCCAGCCGTGGTAATGACTGGCATCGGCAGAGGGGTCTGGACGGTCTTCTTGCACAAAGTCTGCACATTTGGTTTTGCCAAGTCAATCATATTGGTTATTAATGAATAGAACATGTAGTGCATGATTTGGCTAATATGAAGAAGAAACTTACCACGATGAGCTCGTACATGGCCCGGTTAGACGCATCGTTCCGTGCCCTCTCCTCCTCCAACAACCTAGCCCTCCTCTCCTCTAGATCCCTCTTCTCCTTCGCCGCCTGCCAGGCCTGTTCCGCCAGAAGCGCCTAGGTTGTCTCTCTCTCTTTCTATAGAGCAGCATGCAACACAACTCCTCGATAGCATTGTAATCATCTTTGTTCGCACACACAATGTAATGGAGGAAATCTATCTTAGCCCGTATGGCTAACTGTTGGAAATATGCCCTAGAGGCAATAATAAATTGGTTATTTTCATATTTCCTTGTTCATGATAATCGTTTATTATCCATGCTATAATTGTATTGATTGGAAACACATTACATGTGTGGGTAAATAGACAACACACTGTCCCTAGTATGCCTCTAGTGAACTAGCTCGTTGATCAAAGATGGTCAAGGTTTCCTAGCCATTGGCATGAGATGTCATTTGATAACGGGATCACATCATTGGGAGAATGATGTGATGGACAAGACCCAAACTACAAACGTAGCATATGATCGTGTCAGTTTATTGCCACTGTTTTCTACATGTCAAGTATGTGTTCCTATGACCATGAGATCATCCAACTCACGGACATCGGAGGATTGCCTTTGTGTATCAAACGTCGCAACGTAACTGGGTGACTGTAGAGGTAATCTATAGGTATCTCCGAGGGTGTCTGTTGAGTTGGCATGGATCAAGACTGGGATTTGTTACTCCGTGTGACGGAGAGGTATCTCAGGGCCCACTCGGTAATACAACATCACAATAAGCCTTGCAAGCAATCTGACTAAGTGTTAGTCGCGAGATCTTGTATTATGGAATGAGTAAAGAGACTTGCCAGTAACGAGGTTGAACTAGGTATGGAGATACCGACGATCGAATCTCGGGCAAGTAACATACCGAAGAACAAAGGGAACATCATACGGGATTAACTGAATCCTTGACACAGAGGTTCGACCGATAAGGATCTTCGTAGAATATGTAGGAACCAATATGGGCATCTAGGTCCCGCTATTGATTATTGACCGTAGAGGTGTCTCGTTCATGTCTACATAGTTCTCGAACCCGCAGGGTCTGCACACTTAAGGTTTGGTGACGTTTCGGTAGTATAGAGTTATGTATGGTGGTGACCAAAGGTTGTTCGGAGTCCCGGATGAGATCCCGGACATCACGAGGAGCTCTGGCATGGTCTGGAGGTAAAGATTGATACATAGGAAGTCCTGTTTTGGTCACCGGAACAGTTTCGGGCTCATCGGTAGTGTACCGGGAGTGCCGGTAGTGTACCGGGAGACCTCCAGGAGGGGTATTTCGACCCAAGAGGCTTCATGGGCTGTGGGAGAGTGAATACCAGCCCTTAGTGGGCTTGTGGAAATCCCCACACAAGTCCCATGCGACTAGAGAAAAAAATCCAAAGAGAAAAGGTGGAAAAAGGCAAAAATTGGGTGAATCCTAGTCCTACTAGGATTGGAGGTGGATTCCACCTCCACAACCTGGTTCGGCCGAATCCTTGTGGCTTGGCACTTGGGCCAAGCCTCCTCCTCTCTTCCTCCTATATATACTGGTAGTTTTAGGGTTTTTGCATAGTTTTTTTAGCCACGTGCTGCTCGTTCCTCCAGTGCATATTTTCTGCTCTAGATCCGATTTCTGCAGTGCTTAGGCGAAGCCCGGAGAGAATAGCTCCACCACCATCACCAGAGCATCTTCACATTGCCGGAGAACTCTTATACCTCTCCACTCCCTCTTGCTGGATCAACAAGGCGGAGATCATCATCGAGCTATACGTGTGCTGAACGTGGAGGTGCCGTCCGTTCGGCGCTAGATCGGAAGGACCGTGATCAAGATCGCGAGACGGTTCGTGATGAGATCGCGGGACGGATCATGATGAGTTCGCGGGACGGATCGTGGTGAGTTTGCGGGACGGATCGTGATTGGATCGCGGGACGGATCATGATGAGTTCGCGGGACGGATCGTGGTGAGTTTGCGGGACGGATCGTGATTGGATCGCGGGACGGATCGTGATGAGTTCGCGGGACGGATCATGATTGGATCGCGGGACGGATCGTGATGAGATCGCGGGATGCTCGGCGATTTGGATCGCGGAGACATTCGACTACACCAACCGCGTTTCTTAACGCTTCCCTCTTAGCATCTACAAGGGTATGAAGATCCACTCTCCCTCTCATAGATGCTCATCACCATGGATAGATCTTGCGTGTGCGTAGGAAATTTTTTGTTTCCCATGCGATGTTCCCCAACACTAACCTCAATGGAGAGCTGGACTGGCCGTGGACGAGGCGGCATCTCAGGACAGGAGCTCGTTTGGTATGCCTTGATATGCCGAAGGGTGCTCGAAGACCGTATATGTCCATATCCAATGGCTATCGAGCCATGGAGACTCCCGTGGCCAGCTATCATAAACAGGTATGGATCAATAGGATGTTGGCTTGGGTTGAAGTCCTCCCCATTGTAGGACCGGAAGTATATCTAGAGCGGGGGTGATTAGACTACTTGACCAAATAAAAGTTTTGCCTACACCAAGTTCTAGGGTTGACAGTTTTTAGCATTTCATGGCAAGTCAAGTACACCCTACACATGCAAGTCTAAGAGTATATAGCAGCGGAAAGTAACAACAAACATGTATAGAAGGGATAGGGTAGGAAGATCAAATGCAATTGTAGACACGAAGATTTTTCCCGTGGTCCTGATAAGTGGCGCTATCGTACATCCACGTTTATGGAGTCTTCAACCCACGGAGGGTAACGATCGCAAGAGTCCACGGAGGGCTCCACCCAAAAGGGTCCACGAAGTAGCAACCTTGACTATTCCATAATGGCTTCTGTCCATGAAGGATTAGCCTCACTATGGGTAGATCTTCACAAAGTAGGCGATCTCCTTGCCCTTACAAACTTCTTGGTTCACTCCACAACATGAAGTAGGAGGCTCCCAAGCGACACCTAACCAATCTAGGAGGCACCACCCTCCAAAAGGTAATAGGCTCGGTAATGACGATGAACTCCTTGCTCTTGTGCTTCAAGATGATAAACTCCTCAGCACCCAATCACTCTCTCACAGATTTGGCATGGTGGAAGAGATGGGATTGGTGGAAAGCTACTTGGGGAGGCTACAAATCAAGATCCATATGATTGGAGTGGAAGATCTTGACCTCAACACAAGGGTAGGTGGTTCTCTCTCAGAAAATCTGATAGGATCGGTATGGAATAGTTTGGAGTGCTTCTTTTTTGAGTAAGTGGTGATGAAGGGGTATATATAGGCATCCCCAGAAATCCAACCGTTACACACAAAATGACCAACTCGGTGACACCGATGTGTTAAACTCGATGGTACCGAAGTGACCAAAAGGTGGCAACTTTTGAATCTCGGTAAATCCACCAAGGGAGCAAATGTGCTTTCACCAATTCACCGCCTTTACCACATCTCTGTACCTCATGAGCTTGTGGTGGGAGGAGATATTGGTGAAGTTATCGGCATTATCGAGGTTAGACTCAGAGAATTCCTTGACCTTCTTGTATGAGGCAGTATGGGCCATGGCATAGAGGTCATATACCTCTGGCACCTCCGTCTTATTGTGATGAGCCTACAAGAGAGGAACAAAGTATTAACAATGGTAAACCTAGCACTACAAGAATGAATTGCAGGAATCATGACGCAAACCACATACCCATTTGAGCCCGAACTGATGGTGTGGCACACCTTCCATTTGGGCATGTTGTGCCTTGGCATCATCATGGATGACTCACCATTGGTCAAAGCACCATTCATTCACCAACGCCTCCCAAAACCTCCCATTCTTATCTGCACACCATCTAGGGGGCACCTAAGTTAGTAAAGAGAAATTTGAGAGCTACGCCTATGAATCAAAGCAAAGGAAACTAAGTACAAGGCCTTAAGAATAGGTAATTACCTTCATGTACTACTCCTTGTCGAGAAACTTTCGGCGGGACGATGACTTGGCCTTCTTAATATGCTGCGCAGCATAGTAGTCTCGAACATCCTATACCCGAGCCTCGTGTCATAAGTTATGTAGTAGGCACCTGCACTCGTGATCGATAAGCTTTGCCTCGGCCTCCTCGTATCCCTCCTCACACCTATAGAAGTTCGGCAATCAAAAGAGATAACACTGATTAGTACAATAACTAGCTATTATTGTTTTTTAATTTTGTAAAGGAGAAATTACCTAGAACTTCCTGATGACCATGTCAGCCCTCGTGTGGCACAACACATCGTCGATCATCTCCTCCGGTGGGGCAGGGGCAGCCAAGTAGTGCTCCCATTTCAATCCTACCTCTTCTTGCTAACCCTCGCCGGGCAACATGACAAGCCCTGGGAAGTTATGCCGTAAAATCACACCAAGGATGAAGTTGGGCCTGCGGACATCCTTGGCGTGAATCCAACCCTTGCACTATGACAAAGCCAATGCATTAGATATGTGAAGAAACATGAATGCAAAAAAGGTTTAAAAAGAGTAAATGCACTCACTTCAGCGACTCGGGCTTAATCAGCCACCTCTGCTCATGGGTCGCCGGCACGGGCAGGAGCCGTGTACACCCATGCTGGTAGACGGTGCCCTCAACCACCTCGTATACTAAACACACAAGAAATATATATAATTCATCATCTATATTCATCCGTCAATCAAGTTTGTCTGTTTTATTCTGTCCATGCAACCTACACGCAAATAGGTAGAGGTAGGTCCTAATCCCACCTGAGTATGTGTAGATTGGGTTCGTTTTCCCATGCTCTGCTCTGGATCCGACGTAGAATTTTGGCAACACCTCCCCACGGTTCTCCTAATACACGTCTCGGCAATAAGCAGAGAGGATGTGTACCCGGAGAACAACAGGGAGGCACTAACAAAATTCCACATCGGATCCGGAGCAGAGCATATGGGAAAACGAACCCAATCTACACATAGTCGGGTTGTCCATGGATAAGGTTGGACAATTCGAAAGGATGGCGGTTATAAATATGCAAAGACATGCATACTTATAGATGCCACCCTTTCGAACAGGAGACACATACTGATCACACATACTGATGATTGAAGGCACCTATAGCTAGCAAGTTTCATCAGCACGAAGACCGAAACCGAGCAAATTAAGGGGGCCGGGGGAGGAGATGTCATTTGTGCTCACCAACGAACGCAGCAGGGGAGCTCGTCCAACGCACGGGGAGCTCGTCAAACAGCAGACCCTTGCAGCGACGAAACAACTGCACATCGAAATGAAACTCAATCAACACAAATATGATGTTTACCATAACATCTAAAATCGGAATATATATATATGACCTAACTCATAATTTACAAAACTATGACCCCGTCGGCCTCGAGGGTTAGTGGTGTCGGGGGCGGCGTATTAACAGCTACGTGGGGGTGTGGTGTCGTGGTGTCGCCGGGATGTCGTGATGTGGTGTCGCCTGGGTGTCACCAGGGTGTCGAAAAGGGGGCTCACCGAAGGGGCGTCAGCGGCAGTGTCGTGCCGGGGTGTCGTGCGGGGTATCGTGCCGCGGGTGTCGTACAGGGGGCTCACCGTAGAATTTTTCTTCTTCTTTTGCGTTTTCTTCTTTTTTCTTCTTGTTCTTCTCCTTCTCCTTCTTCTTCTTCTTCTTCTTCTTCTTGTCCTTCTTCTTTTCTTCTTCTTTTCCTTCTACTATGTAGCGACCCGACTCAAAACGAGTCAAGCCTCTGTGTGTTCTGTGCCATCCCTGGATCAGTATGCTGGCACACACAGTACATCAATGTATGTATCAAAGTGCAATCACATGTAATTAACGTAAAACTGATATATACCTTAAAATCTCAGCGGAAACAGTCAACGGGAGTGGAGTCCCAATAACACCAACGGCAGGTTGAGTGTAGACCGTAACCCTGAATCGTATTCTTACCCGTCGTAGAGCTTATCTACAGCATAAGACGTTGCAGCCGTGTAGGTCAGCATTTTGAATATGCCAGCAAGTCACAAAAGAGGGGGTGTAAAGTAATCATCTATTCTACATGCATATATGGCAAGTGGGGTAGTGGGTTTTGCATAAAGCCAAATTTTTCCTACAACAAGAGAGGGCAAAAGCATAATTACTACAATGTTGGTTGATTAATGAGATGGTTCCACCAACCAATTCTCATACCCAAGTTGTCATTAATAAACCCACATCAATACAATTAATTGTGTTGAGAGTTCCAGATAGTTTCAGTTGCTTTGGCTCAAGTTGTCCATGACCGTGGACACGGCTAATCGATTAGGTTTGAGTACTCTACAGAGTTTTGCACACGTCCCCCACAAGATTTGATTGCCTCCATTGGATTTCTCGCACTTCAGGGTGTTTGAGAAACGGATGACCAAAACATGGTCTTCTAAAGGGTTTCCCTGAGACTCTGTCGGTGCCCATCCTTTCCTACCGTTCTTCTACATCTCGTAGCACCGCCTGTCCAGGGTCACCACGATATCCAACCAAGCCAGAGCCCATAATGACTTGTGGCTGTGCAGGTAAGCCTTGGGTCTTGAAGCATCCATCCATCTCTTTGTGCCTGGGTGGACCTTTCCGCGTGAATACTGGCACTTCCCCAGCAACACCTAGGCTAACCACTGGTTTCTCCAGGGGCGTCGTTCAACCATCATCCACCCAGAGGTAAGTTGAAAACTCAGAGTCTTGAAGTCTTGATCATCTTGCAGGTCTTGAAATTATTACCTCACAACTCTCATGAATCACACAACCAACCCCGTCTACTAATAGCATAGCAAGATTTAAATCAACGTTTCCCAGGGCCAATGTGTCAAAGGGTTGAGGGGTGCCTACCACATGATACTACATCAAGTAACCAAGTTTCCAAATTACCTACTTTGCATGCAATTAGGGAGATGGTAGAACTAATGCAATAAAAACATAGGTATACATGGTCAAAGTGACTTGCATGTACTGTTGATGAAGAATAATATCGCTCTCAGAGATAACTGATAGACTATTCGTCACTCTTCGATGAAAATCTCTATAATCAAACATTGCATTCATATAAGCAATCATACTAGCAATCAATTCTAACAATCAAAAGTATCACCAAACCAAAAGCAACAAATTTGTGATGAAGAAATACTTAAGACAAAATTAACAAAACTTCATCAACACAACCAAAGTTGGTCTTCTCTACAAGTACATCCTAATTTTCAAAAGTAACAAACAAAAACAAAGTAAAATATAACAAAAGTATTTTAGTAAATATTTTACTTAGCAAAAAGAATTACTTTTGAAGAACAACTAATAATTTAGAAAACAATACTCTAGCAACATAAGTTTTTAACTACTAGAACACATCAGCAAGAAAAACACTAAGTTAATAATAGAAGAACAATTTTTTAAAGCATATAATTAACAGAAAGTATTTTCTCATAAATCTTTATTTTGCAAAAAGAGCTAATTGAAAAGATTTTATAAAGATTCTTATTTTGATATAAAACAAGGTCATCCTTGGCTTAAACCACAAACAATCTCAACTATATTACAAATTGTTTCTGGTCTAAACTTAGACTAACTGCAAATCACACTTATAAAACAATTTGTGAAAACTATTTTCAAATACAAGATCAACATAGCAATTAAAATCCAATTGCAAGTTATAGTTGAACTAGAATGGATTTTCATGCAACCAACTAATAAAATATTATTTGTTTTGAAGGGCTACTATTATCTAACAGAAAAGTTTATAAAAGTTTATCACCATTATAAAAGAAAATAATTTAAATGATTTAAAACAAAAGGGAATATAAATAGACCTAATAGAACTAAATAGAATCTGTTTTGCTTGAAAAGACTACTATAAAATATTTCTAAAAATTCCGAAACTCTACCTGATGATAACTAAGGTCACTATTGACAAGTAGCAAAAAGAATCAACTAAAAATATATTTTTAAACTCAAGATATTCAAAAAATAAGATTTGAATAAAATCTGTTTGAAATAAATTTTAATTTATTCAAACTGGTCAAACTTGATATCTACAGAAACTACATACAATTTGTGACACAATGCAAAAAGAATCAATCAAAAACTCTAAATATTTTGAAAGATATAACAAAAATAAAATCAGAACCTATTCTGTTTTCTAAAACAAAAACAGGAAAAGGAAAACTAAACTAACGGACAGGGGGGTGACGTGGCGCTCTGTGATTGGTCGTAAGGGTGTGCGTGCGGGTGTTTGCGGGCGGACGACCGAACGTTAGAAGAAAACGTTTCGGCGTTTTAATTGTTCTAATCTGGATCGTTAGATCCAGATCCAATGGTTAAGAGAGGGGGAGGGGAGCTCACAGGGGAGGTCGCCGGTGAGGGAGATTCTCCGGCGAGGCCGAGGCATCGAGGTCGACGGGGAAGCGTCTCCGGTGGTCGGTGACAGCGTCGGAGGGGTCCAGTCGATGGCGACGGACCTCCGGCGTCCGTTGGTGAAGACGGCGGGGCGAGGGAGCCTCGGAGTTGAGCTCCACGAGCTCGGGATGGTGGTGGCCGAGGGGAACTCTGGTGAGGTAGTCGGGGAAGGTGCTCCAGGGACTTCTGGCAATGATGGAGGGGTCCAGGTGATTGCGGTGGCACTCCGGTGATGATGGGCTAGGTCAGGGGGGTCGGGGAGGAGGGTGGTAAGCAGCACGAGCTCTAAGAGATTCGAGTGGAACGGAGCTTCGGCGAGGGATTCTGGTGAGGGGAGGGGGTCAGACGAGGGGGGAAATGGGGGAAACGAGAGGCGGGGTCGTCGGGGCTTTTATAGGCTGCCTTGGGGCGGGGAATGGAAGGGGAGGAAAAATCCGGCGCGGATTCGTCGCCGGCGAGGTAAGGGGAGGAGCGATGGAGGGGATGACCGCAGAGATGACGCGGACGGTCGGTGGGACCGGGGCGTCAGTGAGAGAGAGAGGAGGGCGCGGTCAGCGGTGGCCGATGCGGAGGAGTTTCGGGGGAGAGGTTAGAGGCGGTGGGCCGATGGGCTTTAACTCACTTAAATAGTTTCCTCTTATTAATTAACAGAGTGTTAAGAACAGCATTAAGGCATTCAAATCCTGTCCAGGAAATAAAGTTTAATATAGAGAAATTATCAGGGAAATAAATGCCATTTAATGAACATTTTTCCTCTATCAAAAAGAATACTTTAAAAAATTATTTTCAGAAAATGCTTAAATGACTTTATTTATTTTTGCAAATATTTTTCAAATAACCCCTTGGGTTTTATGATTAAAAAACTTCACAAAAATACCCCTAGTTTGGAGTGTCATATTACTCCTCTCAAAACTTTGTCAAGGGGTTTGAATGCTTACAAATTCAAATAGGGAAATCAAATATGAAAATGAAACTCCATATGAGAATTTCTCAAATAGTTTTCATATCCTTCTTTTAAACTTCCAACTCCTATTTCATATAATTTGAAGAAGTCCTTTTATCCTCTCTCATGAAAATCATTGAGTTGCATAAAGTTTCTGAGTTTGAACTATTTTCAAATGAAATTTAACCATTTTCAAATCCCTTTTCATTCCTTTAAATGGAAGAAGTCATATCATCTTCACTCTGGGATTTTGTGATGAAATGAATTTGAATTCCTGCAGAGTGAAAGTTTTGGGAAAGTCATTTTATCCCCTCTCATTCAAAAGTTTTCAAAAGATTCAAATTTTCACTCAATTTCAATCACTCAAGCAAACAAACAATCATCCTAGTATTAATTATAACATTCGAAAATTTGGGATGTTACAAACCTACCGCACTTAAAATGAATCTCATCCTCGAGATTCGAAAGGGCTAGAAAGAAAAGGTTAGGGTTTGGGGTCTTCTAGCAAATCCATTGTCCTGGAAGGTGTGGGGTCTACCACAATTAAAATGAGAGTTACTGGTTCTTCAAAAGTCATGGCGATCCTGTGGGTGCATCTGTCTGTTCACATTCTTCACGATAGCTCCTTCGGTGATGCTCTTCTGTTTAAAATCAAAAACTTGTGTTCTCTTCACAAAATGTAGTCCGCTGGTCTCTTTGTCGTCTGCCTTTGGGCTCTTTCGGTCCGCTGGCAGACAACAAAATATGCACTATTGGCAAAGAAAAGATTTGTCGTCTGCTTGTTCTTTGTCGTCTGTTTTCTGTAAGTTGACGACAAATACGTCCTTTGCCATCAGCCAGCAGACGGCAAAGAACTGGCAGACAGCAAATTCTCTCATTCCAGTAGTGATGGACCGGTTCAAGACAGGTGCTAGCCCGGTTGTACTGGTTGATGCCTAATTTCTGGTACAACCGGTCCTCCATCCGGTACAACCAGCCTGCCTGCACGCATGGACGGGTCCTAGGCCCATGTATCTCCCCTCACTTACCCTTTCGTGACTAGCACTATATATACTCCTTCCCCTCCTCGTTTTTAGGGTTAGCTATGGTTTGATCTTAGATAGTTGAGCATAGCTCCTTCCACTACCTCTCCCATGGAGATGCCTCTATAGGAGAAGATCCCTAGTGGATTCCAAGGCCCCTTATGAGGGAAGATCCTTTGGGATATCAAGGCCCCTCCTTCCAGAGTGGGAGATTGCGTACCGCTACTTGTATCATTGTTTGACTTGGGGATCTCGTTCCTCGTGTGCTACCGTGAATCTAGTGGATGTGTAATCATGTTTACCTTTTGTGTTCTTCGTGTTCTTGATATTTCCCCCCTCCAATTCATGAAAGATCGACCCACACGGGCTTGCCCCGTATCATATTGGTATCATGAGCCACGTTGATCATGAATTTGGAGTCTCCACCACCGTTTTCTAGCCAACTTTTGCTTTGTTTTGACCTAATTTCAAAAATCCCCACAAAAATAGCCATACCAATTTTTCTTGGATTCATTGGATTTGAGAAGATTTTGTTGATTGTGATCCGTGGATTCAGCTGTGAACAAGTGGATCTAGCTTTGCCCCATCATCCCCACCGATTCCCTCTACAAAATCGCCCGAATTTTTCTTTTACCATGATTTCGAAGCTGCAGTTTTGCCACAGGCGGTACAACCGCTCCGACGTTCGGTACAACTGGTAATACCCCTGGGGTGGTACAACCACCAGGTCTAGCGGTACAACCGCTAATTCCCAGGAAGTCCCGGAGCAGTACAACCGGCTATCCCAAGCAGTACAACCCATTTGCATTTGAGATTTTGAGTCGCGATCCCGCCACTTCCTAAGGTGTTTTGGTTAATTAGGAGTGGTTCTTCATCGACATCGCCGCTCATCATCGCTCCGCAACGTCGCCAACCAACTCTTCATTGACACTACACCGCACGCAAGGACGGTAACCGCGACGACACTCTTGACTTATATACCCTTGCCATTACATTGTCCCCCCTAGCCTATTTGCGTTACTTTCCTATCGAGACTATCCATTTAGTATTGTCAGGCCATGCTACTCGTGCACACTAGTTATACATACTCCGCATAGCTACCATTGAATTCATATACATCTTAGTATCATCTCTTGTGTTACAAAGTACCCGCACACATAATTGCTATCTTGGTGTGCATGTCCCGCATAGTGACAATCCAAATATCATTACAAAAGGAAAGACAAGTGAATCTTTTAAGAAAGGTCAAAAGAACAATAGCATCGCCACAATTGCATATCATACATCATCACTTTGGATCACTTGAGTGAGTGACTTGTGCCACATACATAGCAAGTCGGGAATAGGAAGACGTCGCATTTTTGTCTCTTATAGGTTGTGCACAACTTTGTATCACGCCCATTAGAGCAATCGTGCTACCGTCTCTCTAGAGTTGTGCAACACAAGCGCTTTTTCCATGGTTTCCACATTTTGAGCTCACTTTTGGTTGCACAACCCCACTTTTCTCTTTAGTCTGTGTGTTTCCAAGTTCACCCATTGCTATTGATTGACATTATCTTACTTGCTTACTTTGAGATTTTGAGTCACGAGCCCGCCACTTCCTAAGGTGTTTCGACTAATTAGGGGAGGTTCTTCATCGATATCGCTGCTCATCATTACCCCACAACGTCGCCAACCAACTCTTCATTGACAACTCACCGTAAGCAAGGACGGTAACCGCGACGACACTCTTTTGCTTATACCCTTGCCATTGCATTGTTAAACCTAGCCTATTTGTGTTACTTGCCTACCGAGACTAGCCATTGAGTATTGTCGGGCCACGCTACTTGTGCACATTAGTGATACATACTCCGCATAGCTACAATTGCATGCATACACATCTTAGTATCATCTCTTGTGTTACAAAGTCCCCACATACATAATTGCTATCTTGGTGTGCACGTCCCGCATAGTGACAATCCAAATATCATTGCTAAAGGAAAGAAAAGTGAAGCTTTAAAGCAAGTTAGAAGAGCAATAGCATCAACATTTGCATACCATACTTCATCACTTTGGATCACTTGAGTGAGTGACTCGTGCCGCATACATAGCAAGTCGAGAATATGATGTCGAAGCATTTTGGTCTCTTATAGGTTGTGCACAAGTTCGTATCACGCCCATTTGAGAAATCGTGCTACCGTCTCTCTAGAGTTGTGCAACATGAGCATTTTCCGTGGATCCCACATTTTGAGCTCCCTTTTGGTTGCACAACCCCACTTTTCTATTTCGTGTGTGTGTTTCCGAGTTTACCCATTGCTTGATTCACATTGTTTACTCGCTTACTTGCGGATCTCTCTCAATTTTATTGCATCATATTATCGAATTGCTTGAAATTATGTGCCACCATCCTAACCAAGCTACTCCAAAAGCATTATCGTTGTAGGTGTGAAATGGAAAACTCGGTACCAATTCTACTATTTCCACGATTTCACATTGAGTGATTAATCCTCATTTCAAGCTTCGGAACGATATTTGGTCTTGTGTTTTCCCATTCTTACACTTATATCTACTAGAGTACCATGTATAGGGACACTATGATGAACCCGGCATTCGAGGAGCATGACGACGACGCGAACACCTACGTCACCAAACTACAATTCTTCGCCACACAAAAGGGAATGCTCCAAGCACATGACGTCCTCACGGACCGCATCGAGCACCTCGCCACCAACATACGTGAATTCGAGGAGCGGACACGGGACTTCATGGCAATGAAAATGGATGAGATCTGCACTTTGGTGGTGAACCGCGCATCATCTCCGTCTACCTCAACTCACCGGCGCACCGCTAGTCGACACTCCTCCGAGGACTCTTCCATCGAAAGTCCTCCTCCTCAAGCTCGACCACACCAACGTGACATGCGTCGCCTCTCTCAAGATTCGAGCAACCCCTTCCACGATGAGCCTCAAGGTCGACATCGTGAGCCTGACCACCATTGCCAACAAGAGCAAGACGACTACGAGCAAGATCGCCTACATCACCATCTAAAGAAGACCGGGACCGTGAGGAACAAGCACAAGAGGCACAACGGGCGCTTTGTGACGCAAACTATGCCATGCAAGAACACAACTGTCTAGCTCGTGAGGAAAAAGACGCTCTACATTGAGAACGCCAAGCATAAGAAGAAGCTCGGCAAGAGGAGCACCAAGAACTCCAACAACGAGTGCGACAATGACGTCCCCAACACCCATGGCAAGAGGAGCAATACGTTGATGAGCTCGCCCCAAGGCAAGAGCAAGACCAACATGACAACAATGCACCTCCGCGTCAAGATGCATGTCCTCATGCAAATCTTGTTGACCACATGGATGACAACGCTCCAAGGCATGGCCAACGTCAACAAGACAACTATGCCCCCCCAGGACAAGGATATCACAATAACAACAACAATGAAGAAAATCACTTTGGCAAGCTCAAGTTCACCATGCCTAAGTTCTCCGGAAGCAATGATCTCGAAGACAACCTCTCTTGGGAACTCAAGGTCGACAAAATATTCTGGTTGCACAACTATGAAGAAGACAAGAAGATTGCCATGGCCTCCCTTGAGTTCCAAGATTACGTGCTCATTTGGTGGTAACAAGTGATCGCGCGACGAAGAGAAATCGGTGACCCTCCAATCACAACTTGGGAACAAATGAAAGACCTCATGCGAGCGCGGTTCATCCCAACATACTATAATCGCGACCTCTTCAAGAAACTCCAACTACTCAAGCAAGGCACCAAGTTGGTGGAAGAGTACTATCAAGAGATGGAGATGGCCATGATAAGAGCACACGTGAAGGAGGACGATGAGAAAACTATGACACGTTTCTTGAATGGTCTCAATTAACAAGTCAAGAAAATTGCGGATTTCCAACCCTACTCCAACTTGCTCGAGCTAGTGCATCAAGCCTCCAAGGCGGAACGTCAAGTTCAGATTACAAGTACTCCAAGACCTCCTACAAGACCTACGGTGCAACTACTCAAGCTACTCCAACTACGACTCCTTCTACAAGAACCTCCACGACAAAATATGACAAGTCAAGCTACAAGGACAATTTGTCTTCATCCTCACACAGCGCACCCACAAGCAAGACAAGAGTGTCATCCTCTACACCAACACTAGATGAGGTCAAAACAAGCTCCATCAAGTGTTTCACATGCCAAGGCCGAGGCCACAAGATGCATGAGTGCCCCACTAGGCGAACCATGATACTCCAAGATGACGGCTCCTATGACTCCATGAGTGATGATGAGATGGAAGCCTTGGAACAGGTGGCGATGCACCGACAAGTCAATGAAAATGAAGACTCTCAAGTATTTTGTGACAACTATCCGAGCCCCGCTCTCGTTGTCTCAAAGGTGTTGACTCTTCAACAACAACAAGACGAGGACCAACGATGCCATATATTCCACACCAAGGCTGGTATCCAAGGAAGATCCTTCAAGGTCATCATCGACGGAGGAAGTATCCATAATTTGGAAAGTGAGGAACTTTGCTCCAAGTTGCACTTGACCAAGAAAAAGCATCCTCGCCCCTACAAGGTCCAATGGCTCAGTGAATCCGGCACAATCCAAGTCGACCACACCGTGCAAGTTTCCTTCAAGATTGGTGCTTACGAAGACACCTTGGGGTGTGATGTGGTGCCCATGACTGTTTGCCACCTCCTTCTTGGAGACCTTGGCAATTCGACCGTGGCGCCATACACAATGGCCGCAGAAATCAATATAGTTTCAAGATGAAGGGCACCGAATATGTGCTTCCCCCTATGTCTCCTAGTAAAGTGATCGCCGACAAGCAAGCTTCATCCCATCATGGAAATAAAAGTGAGAGAGTGATCCACCTCAAAGCGAGTGAGCGCCACAAGCCAAACTTGAGGGACTCCACGATAAAGGACATGAGTGACCTAGTTCTATTTGCCACCAAAAGAGAGTTGAGGGATGTGAGTGAGAGCCCATCGACCATCCTTCACTACGTGATAGTGTGCAAGGATGATGTTACCCAGCCTAACCCTTCACAACATCTTCCTCTTGTGTTATCTCAATTATTGCAAGAATTCCAAGATGTGTTCCCTCACGAGCTACCTCCGGGACTACAACCAAAACAAGGGATCGAACACCGCATCGACCTCATACCCAGCGCGTCGCTTCCCAACAAGGCTCCCTACCGTGTCAACCCCGACGAAACAAAGGAGATACAAAGGCAAGTACAAAAACTTATCAATAAAGGACATCTTCAAGAGAGTTTGAGTCCTTGTGCGGTCCCCGTGATCCTAGTGCCTAAACATGATGGTAGTATGCTCATGTGTTACGATTGCCGCCCCATAAATGCTATCACCATTCGCTACCGTCACCCTATCCCACGTTTATATGACATCCTAGATCAACTTAGCGGTGCCACTATATTTTCCAATATAGACTTGAAAAGTGGTTACTACCAAATTTGCATCAAGAGGACAACAAGTGGAGGACCGCTTTCGAAACCAAATTTGGTCTCTATGAATGGCTAGTGATGTCCATGGGCTTATGCGAAGCACCAGGTACGTTCATGCGCATGATACATCATATGTTGCGCCCCTACATTGGGTATTCTGTTGTGGTCTACTTTATGACATCCTTGTTTTTAGCAAATCTCTAGAGCAACACGCCACAGATGTTAGAAACGTTTTGCAAACTCTCCGCAACAAAAAACTTTATGCCAACATGGAAAAATGCATTTTTGGTGTGGACAAAGTTTTTTTCCTAGAATTTGTGGTTTCCTCAAAGGGTGTCCATGTTGATGAGTCTAAGATTGAGGCAATTAAAAATTGCCCTACACCCACAAATTTGCAACAAGTGTGTAGCTTCTTAGATCTAGCAGGTTTTTACCGCCACTTTGTGAAAGATTTTAGCACTATTGCTACCTCTCTACATGCTTTGAGCAAGAAAAATGCACCATTTGTTTGGGGACCTTCCCAAGACACCGCTTTCCATGAACTTAAGAACTTGCTTACTCATGCACCTTTGCTTGCCTTGCCCAATTTTGACAAAACTTTTGAAGTGCATTGTGACACTAGTGGTACGGGCATAGGACGTGTGCTTATGCAAGAAAAATGCCCAATTGTGTACTTCAGTGAGAAACTTTCCGGCGCTCAACTCAATTATCCTATATATGACAAGGAATTATATGTTTTGGTGAGGGTCTTACAAGCTTGGGAACATTATTTGCGTCCGCATGAATTTGTCATTCATATCGATCATGAAACTCTAAAGTACCTCAAGGGTCAAACTAAGTTGAACAAACGTCATGCTAAATGGAGTGAATTTATTGAGTCTTTTCCTTATGTTATCAAATAAACTAAGGGTAAAGAAAATATTGTGGAGGATTCTCTTTCCCTCAAATGCATGCTCGTTACTCAACTTGAATTGAATGTTGTTGGCTCTGTACATATAAAAGACTTGTATGGTCATGATGATTCTTTTGCTACACCTTATGCCAATTGCAAAGTGAAAACTTGTTGGGAGAACTACTACATGAAAGATGGATATCTTATGCGTCCTAACAAACTTTGCATTCCCAAGTCGTCACTTCGTTTGTTGCTTTTGCAAGAGGCTCGCGGTGGAGCACTAATGGGTCACTTTGGACGCAACAAGACATATGCCACCCTCTCCGACAAGTTCTATTGTCCAAAGATGCTTCGTGATGTTGCCCACTTCACCAACCGATGCTCTACATGCCACAAAGCTAAGTCAAAAGCTCAATCCCATGGTCTTTACATGCCTCTTCCTATTACGTTCCAACCTTGGGACGATATTAGCATGGACTTTGTGCTTGGATTGCCACGAACAAAAAATGGCCATGATTCCATCTTTGTTGTCGTGGATCATTTTTCCCAAATGGCTCATTTCATTCCTTGTCACAAGATCGACGATGCTTCACATATTGCCAATCTCTTTTGTAGGGAAATCTTACGCCTACACGAAGTACCAAAGACCATTGTCTCGGATCACGACGTCAAGTTCTTGAGCTACTTTTGGAATACCCTTTGCGCCAAGCTCGGCATCAAGTTACTCTTCTCTTTGGCCTACCGTCCACAAACCAATGGCCAAACGGAGGTGACAAATCAGACACTTGGAACTCTCCTACGCATGTTGATCAAGAAGAACATCAAGGAATGGGAAGATTGCCTCCCCATCGTGGAGTACGCCAACGACCGCACAAGACACGTCACCACCAACAAGTCTCCCTTTGAGGTGATCTACGACTTCAACCCATTGTCCCCACTAGACATTCTTCTACTTCCACTACAAGAACACGTAACATGGACGCAAGTGCAAGGGCGAACTACGTCAAGAAAATGCATCAAGATACAAGGAACATCATCGAGTGCCAAGTGGAACGCACCACCACCAAGCACAACACCAACAAACATCCCATGGTCTTCGAACCTGGAGACCTTGTGTGGCTACATCTCGGGAAGGAACGCTTTCCCAATGAGCGCAAGTCCAAACTGCTACCTCGCGCCGATGACCCATTCAAGGTGTTGGACCGCTACAACAACAATGCCTACAAGATCGACATTTTGCACGACAAGTACAATGTGAGCAACACCTTCAATGTCGCGGACCTCTCCCCTTTCCATGGTGATGAAGATCTTGATCCAAGGTCGGATCCCTCGCAAGGGGGGGTGATGCGGAGCATCCCATGAGCACCACCATGGACTCATCACCGACACCTCAAGCTCCATGTGGACCATTGACGAGAGCCCATGCACGTGCCATTACAAACGAGGTGACCTCACTCCTTTATGATTCTCCCTTTGATGCTTTCAGAACATGGATGCTACCTCAAGCGGAGACACTTTGTGTTCTTAGGTATTAAGAAGGAGGAAGGGAGCAAGAGGAACACCAAGAGCAAGGAGAATCACGAAACACTGCCTAGGAATTAAGGGTACAACTGGTGCACCACCGGTCAACCACCGCCGCCTGATACAACCGGCCCATAACCGCCAACAACTGCTACCCCGGTTGTACCGGTTGATGCCTAATTTCCGATACAACCGGTCATCCATCCAGTACAACCGGCCTGCCTGCGCATGTGGACCAGCCCAAGGCCCATGTATCTCCCCCTCACTTACCCTTTCGTGACTAGCACCATATATACTCCTTCCCCTCCTCGTTTTTAGGGTTAGCTATGGTTTGCTCTTAGATAGTTGAGCATAGCTTGTTCCACTACCTCTCCCATGGAGATGCCTCTATAGGAGAAGATCCTTAGTGGGTGCTAAGGCCCCTTATGAGGGAAGATCCTCTGTGATATCAAGGCCCCTCCTTTCGGAGTGGGAGATCGCGTGCCGCTACTAGTATTGTTGTTTGACTTGGGGATCTCGTTCCTCGTGTGCTACCGTGAATCTAGTGGATGTGTAATCGTGTTTGCCTTTAGTGTTCTTTGTGTTCTTGAGATTTCCCCCCTCCAATTCGTGAAAGATCGACCCACACGGGCTTGCCCCGTATTAGAAAACTACATTCACTTTAAATGGGGCACCATCTAAATCCATTGAGATGACACCGTATGAATTATGGTTTGGAAGAAACCTAAGCTATCATTTCTTAGAGTTTGGGAATGCAATACTTATGTCTGATAAGCTCGAACCCAAAGTGGAATAGTGCATATTCATAGGATACCCTAAGGAAATAGTTAGTGTGCCTTCTATCTCAAATTCGAGGGCAAAGTGTTTGTTGCTAAAAACGGGTCCTTTCTCAAGAAAGAGTTTCTCTTGAAAGAATTGAGTGGGAGGAAAGTAGAACTTGATGAGGTTGTTGAACCGTCACTTCAGTTGGATAGTAGCATGACGCAGAAAGATGTTTCTGTGATGCCTACACCAAGTGAAGAGGAAGCAAATGATGATGATCATGAAGCTTCGGTTCAATTTACTACCAAGCCTCGTAGGTAGACAAGGACTTGTGTCGCCCCTAAGTGGCATGACAATCCTGTCTTGGAGGTCATGTTGTTGGATAACAGCGAGCCTACGAGCTATGAAGAAGCGATGGTGGGCCCGGATTCCAACAAATGTCTAGGAGCCATGAAACCTGAGGAAGGATCCATGTATGAAAACCAAGTGTGGACTTTGGTAGAATTTCCCGATGAACGGCAGGCTGTTAAGTACAAATGGACCTTTAAGAAGAAGACATACGCTGATGGTAAATGTCACCATTTATAAAGCTCGACTTGTCGCAAAGAAGTTTCCAACAAGTTCAAGGAGTTGACTATGATGAGACTTTCTCACCCGTAGTGATGCTAAAGTCTGTTGGAATTATGTTAGTAGTTGCTGCATTTTTCAATTATGAAATCTGGCAGATGGATGTCAAAACATCGGCTCCTCAACTTTTTCCTTGGGGAAAGTGTATGTGATATAACTGGAAGGTTTTGTCGATCCTAAGGATGCTAAAAGGTATGCAAGCTCCAGTAATCCTTCTAGCGACTGGAGCAAGCATCTCGGAGTTGGAATATACGCTTTGATGAGGTGATCAAAGTTTTTAGGTTTATGCTAAGTTTATAAGAAACATGTAGTCACAAGAAAGTGAGTGGGGGAACTATAGAATTACTGGTAACTATATGTGGTTGACATATTGTTAATCAGAAATAATGTAGAATTTTTGGAAAGCATAAAGGGTTGTTTGTAAGGAGTTTTTCAAAGGAAGACCTGGTATGAAGCAACTTAAATATTGGCCATCAAGATCTATAGAGATAGATCAAGACGCTTGATAAAACATTCAATGAATACATACCTTGAAAGGATTTTGAAGGAGTTCAAAATAGATCAGTCAAATAAGGAGTTCTTGGTTGTCTTTTAAGTTATGAATTTGAGTAAGACTCAAAGCTCGACCAAGGCATAAGAAAGAGAAACGACGAAGGGCGTCCCCTATGTCTTAGCCGTAGGCTCTATATAGTATGCCATGCTGTGTACCGCACCTGGTGTGTTGATATGTCCATTTTGCATCATGTTATCTTATTGTTAATTATAATGCTTTTATGCATATTAATGCTTTGGGGAGTAATTCTAATGCCTTTTCTCTCATAATTTTAAAGGTTTACACAAAGAGGGAGAATACCGGCAGCTAGAATCCGGGACCAGAAAACAGCATGTCAGAGATACCTATCCTACACATCCCCAATGGGGCTGAAATTTTACAGAGAAATTTTGTGGAATAAATAAAAAACTAGACCAGAAAACTACCGGAGGTGGCCACCAGGTGAGGAACACCCACTAGGGCACTCTAGGACCCCCATGCATGGCCTGGTGGGTGGTGCTCACCCTGACCCACCTCCAGACCCCATCTTCTGGTATAAATTCTGGAAAAACATAAAAAATTAAGGGGAGGACTTTCGGGACAAGGCGCCGCCCTCTCGAGGCAGAACTTGGGCAGGAGCACTTTTGCCCTCCGACGGAGCGATTCCGTCGGGGGAAATTCCCTCCTAGAGGGGGAAATCGAAGCCATCGTCATCACCAATAACCCTCTCATCTTGGGGAGGTCATTCTTCATCAGCATCTTCAATAGCACCATATCCTGTCAAACCCTAGTTCATCTCTTGTGTTCAATCTTTGTACCGGAACCTCAGATTGGTACATGTGGGTGACTAGTAGTGTTGATTACCTTGTGTAGTTAATTGCTATATGGTTTATTTGGTGGAATATTATATGTTTAGATCCATTATGTTATTCAATGCACCTCTGATCTTGAGCATCAGTATTATTTGTGAGTAGTAATCTTTGTTCTTGAGGTCACGGAAGAAGTCATGTTGCAAGTAATCATGTGAATTTGTATGTTGTGATTCCCTTAGTGGTGTCATGTGAACATCGACTACATGACACTTCACCATCCTTGGGCCTAAGGGAATGCATTGTGGAGTAGTTATTAGATGATGGGTTGCTAGAGTGACAGAATCTTAAACCCTAGTTTATGCGCTACTTCATAAGGGGCTAATTTGGGTCCACATGTTTAATGATATGGTTAGACTTTATCTTGATACTTTTCTCATAGTTGCGGATGCTTGCGAGGGGGTAATCATAAGTAGGTTGTTAGTCAAGTAAGAACAACAACTTAGCGAAGTAGCGAACACAAAGCAAACCAACATGATGAAAGTGACTAGATGGCATTCCCATGTACCCTCCCACAAAAGGATTGGGCTACCTTGCTTCACCTTACCTATTGTTACCGTTACTTTCTCATTATAAATTACCTTGCTATCAAACTACTTGCTACTTACAATTTTAGTACTTGCAGAAATTACCTTGCTGAAAACCGCTTATCATTTCCTTCTACTCCCCATTGGGTTCGACACTCTTACTTATCAAAAGGACGACGATTGATCCGCTATACTTTTGGGTCATCAAGACTCTTTTCTGGTGTCGTTGCCGGGGAGTGAAGCTCTCTTGGTAAGTGGAAATCGGTAAGGAAAAACTTATACTACGTGCTAAAATTTACTGTCACTTGTTACTATGGAAAGCAATCCTTTGAGGGGTTTGTTAGGGGTATCTTCACCTCGACCGGAACCATAATTAGTTTCCCCATAACCTATAGAACCTACTGAAAATATTGGTCATAAAATTCCTTCGGGTATGTTAGAACAACTACTAGCCAATCCTTCTGCTGCAGATGGAACTGAACATCCTGATATGCACCTAATACATGTGGGTGAGATTTGTGGATTATTTAAGCTTGCAGGTTTATCCGAAGATGAAGTTAATAAGAAGTTTTTCCCTTTATATTTGAAGGGAAAATCATTGACATGGTATAGGCTATGTGATGATACTGGATCATGGAATTGGAATCGATTGAAATTGGAATTCCACCAAAAGTTTTATCCTACGCATCTAGTTCATCGTGATCGGAATTATATATATTTTTGGCCTCATGAAGGATAAAGTATCGCTCTAGCTTGGGGAGGCTTAATTAAATGTTATATTCATGCCCCAATCATGATATCCCGAGATAAGTTATTATTCAAAAAAATAATGCTCGGCTTTCTCATAATGATCAAACCATGCTTGATACTTCTTGTATTGGTTCTTTTATGAAGAAGACTATTGAATTCAAGTGGGATCTATTGCAAAGAATTAAACGCATCTCTGAATATTGGCAACTCGGCAAAGGTAATGAGTCATGTATTAATATTGAAATTTATTGTGTTAAATCATTTATGAATACCGATGCTTTTCACAAGTTTAGCACTAAATATGGACTTGACTCTGAGATAGTAGCCTCTTTTGTGAATCATTTGCTGCTCATGTTGATCTCCCTAAAGAGAAGTGGTTTAAATACCATCGCCCAATTAAAAAGAAATTAAAGAACTGGTCATAGCTAAAGAAGAAACTATTATTCACAATGTTGATCCAGTTGTGCCTACTGCTTATATTGAGAAACCACCTTTCCCTATAAGGATAAAGGAACATGCTAAGTATCAACTATGGTTCGCAATAGTAATATTAGAGCACCTAAGCCCTCTGAAAAAATTAAAGTATAACCTAGTGTTGCTATGGTTAAATATCTCTTGGTAGAAAAAATTGATGAGCATGTCATTTACTTCTGTGATGAAGCTGCTAGAATTGCTGAACCCGATGAAAAAGATAAACATATGCCCGTAGTTCGCTTGCCTATTGTCTCAGTTAAGATAGGAGATCATTGTTATCATGGCTTATGTGATTTAGGTGCTAGTGTGAGTGATAATCCTTTTCCCTTATATCAAGAAATTATGAATGAAGCACCACCTGCTTGAATAGAAGATATTGATGTTACTATTAAACTTGCTAATACAGACACCATCACACCACTTGGGATTGTTAAGATGTTGAAGTCTTGTGTGGGAAAATAAAATACCCTACTAATTTTCTAGTTCTTGGTTCCCCACAAAATGACTTTTGTCCCATTATCTTTGGTAGACCTTTCTTGAACACCGTTAATGCTAAGATTGATTGTCAAAAAGAAACCATCGGTGTTAAGTTTGGTGATGTGTCTCATGATTTTAATTTTTCCAAGTTTAGTAGACAACCTCGTGATAAAGAATTACTTACTAAGGATGAAATAATTGGTCTTGCTGACGTTCGTCCTACCGATCCGTTAGAACAATATTTGCTAGACCATGAAAATGATATGCACTTGCGTGAAAGGAATGAAATAGATAAAAATTTCTTTGAACAACAACCTCTACTAAAACACAATTTTCCTATTAAAACTCTGGGAGGTCCTCCTCCACCTAAAGTTGATCGTGTGTTTGAATTAAAGCAACTGCCTAACACTCTAAAGTATGCTTATCTTGATGAGAAAAAGATATATCCTATTATTATTAGTGCTAACCTTTTAGACACATGGAGAAGAAAGATTATTAAAATTTCCGAGGAAGCACCGGGCTGCTATTGGATATAATCTTAATGATCTTAAGGGCATTAGTCCCACTCTATGTCAACACAAGATCGATATAGAACTTGATGCTAAACCTGTTGTTGATCACCAACGAAGGTTGAATCCCAAGATGAAAGTAGTGGTAAGAAATGAAATATTAAAGCTTCTGGAAGCAGATATAATCTATCCCATAGCTGATTGTAGATGGGTAAGTCCCGTTCATTATGTCCCTAAGAAAGGAGGTATTATTGTTGTTCCTAATGATAAAATTGAACTCATCCCGCAAAGAATTGTTACTGGCTATAGAATGGTAATTGCTTTTAGAAAACTAAATAAATCTACTATAAAAGATCATTACCATCTGCCTTTTATTGATCAAATGCTTGAAAGATTATCTAAGCACACACACTTTTGTTTTTTGGATGGATATTCTGGTTTCTCTCAAATACGTGTGTCACATCTGATTAAGAGAAAACCATCTTTACTTGTCCATTTGGAACCTATGCTTATAGACGTATGCCTTTTGGTTTATGCAATGCACCTGCTACCTTTCATAGAGGTATGACTGCTATATTGTTTGAGTTTTGTGAAAAGATTGTGGAGGTTTTCATGGATGATTTTTCCGTTTATGAAGCTTCTTTTGATGATTGCTTGAGCAACCTTGATCGACTTTTGCAGAGATGTGAATAAACTAATCTCGTCTTGAATTGGGAGAAGCGCCACTTTATGGTTAATGAAGGTATTTTCTTGGGGCGTAAAATTTTCGAACGAGGTATTGAGGTGGATCAAGCTAAAGTTGATGCAATTGAGAAAATGTCATGTCCTAAAGATATTAAAGGTATTCGAAGTTTCCTTGGTCACGCTAGTTTCTATAGGAGGTTTATTAAAGACTTCTCAAAAATTTCTAAGACTCTTACTAATCTTTTGCAAAAGGATATTCCCTTTGTTTTTTATGATGATTGTGTGAAAGCCTTTGAAACACTTAAGAAAGCCTTAACCACTGCACCTATTGTTCAACCACCTGATTGGAACTTGCCTTTTGAAATTATGTGTGATGCTAGTGATTATGTTGTTGGTGTTGTTCTAGGACAAAGAGTTGATAAGAAATTAAATGTTGTCCATTATGCTAGAAAAACTCTAGACAATTCCCAAAGAAAATATGCAACTACTGAAAAAGAATTTTTAACAGTTGTGTTTGCTTGTGATAAATTGAGATCTTATATTGTTGATTCCAAAGTTATTGTTCACACTTATCATGTTGCTATTAAATATCATATGGAAAAGAAAGATGCTAAACCTAGACTCGTTAGGTGGGTTCTCTTACTTCAAGAATTTGATTTACATATTACTGATAGGAAAGGAGCTGAGAACCCCGTAGCTGATAACTTGTCTACGTTAGAAAATATTCTTGATGACCCACTACCTGTTGATGAGAGTTTTCCTCATGAGCAATTAGCTGTAATAAATGTCTCTCAAAACACTCCATGGTATGTTGATTACGCTAATTAGATTGTTACTAAATATATTCCACCTAGTTTCACATACCAACAAACAAAAAAATTCTTCTATGATTTAAGACACTTCTTTTGGGATGACCCACATCTTTATAAAGAAGGAGTAGATGGTATCATTAGACATTGTGTAACTGAGCATGAATAGGAACAAATCCTATGGAAATGTCATTTCGAAGATTATGGAGGACATCATGCGGGAAATGGAACTGCTCATAAGGTATTACAATCTGTTTTTTATTGGCCTACTCTCTTCAAGGATGCCCATAAGTTTGTATTGCCTTGTGATGAATGTCAAAGAATTGGTAATGTCGGTAAGCAACAGGAAATGCCTATGAATTATTCATTCGTTGTTGAACCATTTGATGTTTGTGGTTTTGATTATATGGGACATTTTCCTTCCTCTAATGTGTATACTCATATTTTGGTTGCTCTTGATTATGTCACTAAGTGGGTAGAAGCTATTCCAAATAGTAGTGTTGATCAAAACACTTCCATTAAAATGCTTAAAGAAGTTATTTTCCTGAGGTTTGGAGTCCCTAGATATCTAATGACTAATGGTGGTTCACATTTTATCCATGGCGCTTTCCGTAAAATACTTGCTAAATATGATGTTAACCATAGAATTGCATCACCCTATCATCCTCAATCTAGTGATCAAGTTGAACTTAGAAATAGAGAAATAAATTAATATTGCAGAAAACTGTCAATAGGTCTCAAAAGAATTGGTCTAAGAAATTAGATGATGCACTTGGGCCTATAGAACAACATATAAAAATCCTATGGGTATGTCTCCATACAAGATCGTATATGGGAAAGCTTGTCATTTGCCACTAGAGTTAGAACATAAAGAAATTTGGGCAATTAAAGAACTCAATTATGATTTCACACCTACTGGTGAAAAGAGGTTATTTGATATTAGCTCATTAGATGAATGGAGAACCCAAGCTTATGAAAATGCCAAGTTATTCAAAGAAAAGTTAAAAGATGGCATGACAAAAGAATCCAAAAGCGGGAATTCAAAGTTGTAGAATATGTTCTTTTGTATAATTCTCGTTTTAGATTTTTTGCAGGAAACTTCTCTCCAAATGGGAAGGACAATATGTATCGAAGAAGTTTATCCCTCTGGAGCTATCAAGATTAATAATGTCGAAGGAACTAACCCGAAGGTGGTCAATGGACAAAGAATTAAACACTATATCTCAAGTACACCTATTAATGTTGAAAGCAATGTTATCCAAACCATCACACCAGAGGAACACATAAGAGAAAACTTCAAAAATACTCCAGAATATTAAAAAAAATAAGAGGTACATGATATGATAAAGTAAACAGACTCCGAAAACTCCGCAAAAATATTTTTTATCGGTTTTGGAATATTTTCGAATTTTTGTAAATAGGAAATAAGCCGGAAGGCAACCGAGGTGAGGAAGATACACCAGGGCGGTGTTGCCCTCCCTGGCGTGCCCTGGTGGGTGGTGCCCACCTCAGGAACCTTCCCGACTCCGTTTTCCTTCCCTTTGCTTGATTTCCAAGAATAAAAATTCTCTATATATACTCCCGATTGTTTTGACCACCGCATCATGAGATTTTCCTCTGTTATTGATTCGTGTTGTTTTCCTAACAGATCTGACAATATGTCGTCTCAAGATTCAAAGGGAGAGAGCTATGTGTCCAATTATGTTGCTGGTCCAAAGATCTTTGGGGCAATTTACCCCTACTTTTGGACTTCAGAGGAAGAAGAAGACACCGATCTGGAGGAAATAGAAGATGTTGGACCGGACGCTGGCTCGGATGAAGATGAAGCTCCACTACCTCAACTTGGAGATTTGCATGTGGAGTTCAAGAAGTCAAGCCTTCCTAATGGTGGGAGTAAATCCAATACTCCTTTTATCCCTTCTCATTTTCTGTAGGAGAGCAAGGCAACTCTATGCAAGAGGATATTGAAACTTGAGCAAGAGAATAACAATTTAAGGGAATAAAACTTCATCCTCAGGTGTAAATTGGAGAAGAAGAATAATTCCTCATCACCACCACCTTCATCATCTTCACCACCAAAGGACACTTGAGTACACGGGTATGGGCACCCCGGTATCATATCACCATCACATTTTAACTTTGCTTTTTATTTTGATCCATAACTTTGCGTGATTTAGTTGAATAAAAGTTTAGTATGATCTATTTTCGAGTTCTAGTTTCGTGATCGATCTATCTATGTAATCGAGTGAGAGTTATATAATAAAGTTTAGTTTGAGCTTTTGCCCCTTTACTTTATTGTTGCAATCATGACAAAAGAAAATAAATGTAAAAGATCATATGCTAAACTTATGGTGAGTAATGACATCACAATAAATAAAAGTATAAGTGTTAAAATTTATTAGAGATCGACAAACATAGCATTAGTCAATGATGCAATTCATGAAATGATTAATTAGGGAAGAGAAGATTCACATGCAAATACACTATCATGGACATCTTTTGTGATTGTGAGCCCCCATTAAATATTTTATGCCAAAATTATTGACGTTGGACAAGGAAGACAACATAATGATTTATGTTTGTTCATATCCACATAGAAGTTATATTGGCATAGATCCTTCAACATGTGGTGCTTGCTCAATATCTTTTCTAGCAAAAAATTCCGCACTAAGTAGAGATACTACTTGTGCATCCAAAAAACCCAAACCCAATCTCATGTTTGAGATTCCACCATGCCTACCTATGGATTGAATAAGATCCTTCAAGTAAGTTGTCATCGATGCATCAAGGCAATAAAAATTGCTTCTAAAAGTGTTGGGTCAATTAGTGTAAGAGAAATTTGAGTGTTGGATGAAGTTGTGATTGCAAAGTAATAAAAGCGACAAAGTGCATGATAAAGGTTGCTATCACAGGGGGCAATACAATGTGACATTCTTTTGCGCTAAGGGATTTTCCATACAAATTAAAAGGTTCATGAAAACCTCTGCTTCCCTCTGCGAAGGGCCTATCTTTTACCTTTATGTATTTACTTTTATGCAAGAGTCAAAGTATTATTCCCTATTCCTTTTTATTATTTTTCTATTGCAAGCATCATGTGGTGAGGAAATATCTAGGCAGATATATCCAGTTGGATATGAGTGAGCATGAGTTATTATTGTTTACATCACCCTTGAGGTGAATACGTTGGGAGGCAAAACTATATGCCCCTATCTTTCTATGTGTTCGGTTGTAATTTTTTGCTCACGGGTATGCCCTGAGTGTTAGAAATCATAGAAGACTAAATGATGGTTAAGTATGTGGAATTTCCAAAAGGCTCCTACATGAGACCCTTCCTGAAAATATGATGAATTGTAGTTGCAAAGTTGACTGAGAACATAGGTTGTTGGTTTTCAGTAAGGTTCATACTGTATACTTCCACGTTGTAATGAATTATTACTTGCTCATAATAAGTTATATGATGTTGTTGTGAAATAAAAGTTGTGTGAAAAAATATATATTAAAGTTTGTTGTTGTTATAATAATAAGCATGACGCTACTAAATCTATATTTTGTTTTTGTCGACACCTCTTTCTCAAACTATGTGGGCATGTTCTTCGATATCGGCTTTCGCTTGAGGACAAGCGAGGTCTAAGCTTGGAGGAGTTGATACGCCCATTTTGCATCATGTTTTCTTACTATTAATTATCATGTTTTTATGCATATTAAAGCTTTGGGGAGTAATTCTAATGCCTTTTCTCTCATAATTTGCAAAGTTTACACAAAGAGGGAGAATACCGACAGCTGGAATACGGGACCTGAAGAAAGCATGTCAAAGATACCTATTCTGCACATCCCCAATGGAGCTGAAACTTTACGAAAACTTTTTGTGGAATAAATGAAAAGTACTGGACCAGAAAACTACCGGAGGGGGCCACCAGGTGAGGAACACCCACCAGGGCGCGCCAGGACCCCCAGGCGTGGCCTGGTGGGTGGTGCTCACCCTGGCCCACCTTCGGAGCCCATCTTCTGGTATAAATTCTGAAAAAACCTAAAAACAATTAAGGGGAGGACTTTCGGGATAAGGCTTTGCCGTCTCGAGGCGGATCTTGGGTAGGAGCACTTTTGCCCTCCAGCAGAGCGATTCCACCGGGGGAACTTCCCTCCCGGCGAAGCCATCGTCATCACCAACAACCCTATCCTGGGGAGGCCATTCTTCATCAACATATTCAACAACACCATCTCCTCTCAAACCCTAATTCATCTCTTGTGTTCAATCTTTGTATCGGAACCTCATATTGGTATCTGTGGGTGACTAGTAGTGTTGATTACCTTGTGTAGTTGATTGCTATATGGTTTATTTGGTGGAAGATTATATGTTCAGATCCATTATGCTATTCAATACACCTCTAATCTTGAGCACGAGTATTATTTATGAGTAGTTACCTTTGTTCTTGAGGTCACTGGAGAAGTCATGTTGCAAGTAATCAATTGAATTTGATATTTGTTCGGTATTTTGATGATATGTATGTTGTGATTCCCTTAGTGGTGTCATGTGAACGTCGACTACATGACACTTCGGCATCCTTGGGCCTAAGGAAATGCATTGTGGAGTAGTTATTAGATGATGGGTTGCTAGAGTGAGATAAGCTTAAACCCTAGTTTATGCGCTACTTCGTAAGGGGCTGATTTGGGTCCACATGTTTAATGCTATGGCTAGAGTTTGCCTTAATACTTTTCTCGTAGTTTTGGATGCTTGTGAGGGGGTTAATCATAAGTAGGTTGTTAGTTCAAGTAAAAACAGCACCTTAGCACCAGTCCACCCACATATCAAATTATAAAAGTAGTGAACACGAAGCAAACCAACATGATGAAAGTGACTAGATGAAATTCCTGTGTACCCTCAAGAACACTTTGTTATCATAAGAGATAGTTTTGGCATGTCCTTTGCCACAAAAGGATTGGCCTAAGTTGCTACACCTTACCTATTGTTACCGCTACTTGCTCGTTACAAATTACCTTGCTATCAAACTACTTGCTACTTACAATTTCAATACTTGCAGAAATTACCTTGCTGAAAACCGCTTACCATTTCCTTCTGATCCTCATTGGGTTCGACACACTTACTTATCGAAAGGACTACGATTGATCCCCTATACTTGTGGGTCATCATGTGTGCCTTGCCATGAGTCTGTCAAGGGGTACAAGAGTGGTCCAAGAGTGGATCACTGGACATCAGTCAAAAGTATCCTTAGTAACTAGAGTACTAAGGAAATGTTTGTTGATTATGGAGGTGATAAAGAGTTCGTTGTAAAGGGTTACGTCGATAATTTGTAACGAGTAACAAGTAACAAGTGTAGCAAAGGTGCAGCAAGGTAGCCCAATCCTTTTTGTAGCAAAGGACAGGCCTGGAAAAAATCTTATGTAAAGCAAAGCGCTCCCGAGGAAACATGGGAATTTCTGTCAAGCTAGTAAACCAACTAGCATCAACTACAAGGAGTAATCAACACTACTAGCAACCCACAGGTACCAATCTGAGGTTTGAGACAAAGATCGGATACAAGAGATGAACTAGGGTTTGGAGAGGAGATGGTGCTGGTGAACATGTTGATGGAGATTGACCCCCTCTCATTGATAGGATCGTTGGTGATGATGATGGCTTTGATTTCCCCCTCCGGGAGGGAAGTTTCCCCGGCAGAACAGCCCTGTCGGAGCTCTAGATTGGTTCTGTCCAAGTTCCGCCTCGAGACGGCAGCGCTTCGTCTCGAAAGCTCTCTTCTGATTTTTTTTCCAGGTCAAAACCCTCCATATAGCAGAATATGGGTGTCGGGACCTGCCAGGTGGGTCACAAACCTTCTAGGTGTGGCCAGAGGGTGGCCGCGCCTGGTAGGCTTGCCACCTCTTGGTGGCCTCCCTCAGGTATCTGTTTTGCCCAGTATTTTTTATATATTCCAAAATAATTCTCCGTAAATTTTTAGGACTTTTGGAGTTGTGTAGAATAGGTATCTCAGATTTGCTCCTTTTCCAGTCCAGAATTCCAGCTGCAGGCATTCTCCCTCTTCATGTAAACCTTGTAAAATAAGAGAGAAAAGGCATAAGTAGTGTACCATAATGTGCAATAACAGCCCATAATGCAATGAATATCAATATAAAATCATGATGCAAAATGGACGTATCAACTCCCCCGAGCTTAGAGCTCGCTTACCCTCAAGCGAAAGCCAAGATCGATAAATATGTCCACATGTTTAGAGATAGAGGTGTCGATAAAATACAATACGGACATGAGGGCATTATGAACATCTTTAGATCAGCAATACTTACTGTATAAGATTTCTTATGCTAGAGTAACAATTCATTCACAAGATAAAGTATGAACCAAGAACTCTATTGACGACCAACAAACTATTATCTTAGTCATTGAAGCAATTGGCAATTTATCATAAAATCGGAAAGATTCAATATAAGAGTTTGTAAAGCAAACCCACATACTCAATCATCTTTTAGTCTTTCATAATTGCTAACACTCACGCGGTACTCATGAGATCAAACCTTCAATCGGACACAGAGAAAGATAGGGGCTAATAGTTTTGCCTCCCAACTATTCACCTCAAGGGTGATGTCAACAATAATAACTCATGATCACCCACATCCGAGTGGATATATGCATCTTGATCATTCCCCAACAAATAATGCTTGCCAAGAGAGAGGTGAAATGTAGGAACTGGTGAGGATCACCGCGACTCTTGCATAAAGGTAAGTACTTAAAAGTAAAAGTAACAGATAGGCCCTTCGCAGAGGGAAGCAGAGGTTGTCATGCGCTTTTTGTTTTGGGATGCACAAACCCTTGGTGCAGAGGAATGTCGCGTTGTATTGCCCTTTGTGATAGCAACCTTTATTATGCATTATGTTGCTTTTATTTCGTTACTATCACAAGTTCGTACAATGCTTATTTCCCTTACAATAAAAGATCACACATATTTAGGAGCAATTTTTATTGTCTTTTGCACCGATGACAACTTACTTGAAGGATCTTATTCAATCCATAGGTAGGTATGCTGGACTCTCATGGCAAAACTAGGTTGAGGTCACTACTAGGAGAAACCCTACTAGTAGCGCTTGAAAAACCTATAGTAGTAGCGTTGGGTCCAGCGCTACTGCTAAGGTGCTACAGCTAAGTTATAGCAGTAGCATTGGTTGGTGCAGCGCTACTGATAAGTCTGGTTAGCAGTAGCGTTACACTTACCAGCGCTATTGCTAACTATCTATAGTGCTGCAGAGAGGCAAGAGCTGCTGATAATCCAGCGTTGCTGCTAGATGGCTTCCAGCGATGCTGCTAGTATTACTGATTTCATAGATTCATACCCCCTCTACGCATTTCTGATGTATTTATACAGGCTCTATACAATAGTTTCATCAGATCATCATAATACATCATTGTCATATAAGAACTCCCCATCATCATCATTTTCGTCCATGAGACATCATATAACAACTTGGTCACTAGTTATAATAATAACAACTCATCATCATCATATAACAACTCCTCATCATCATCATCAACTTGGGCATCAACTTGGTCACTAGGTCACTAGTCATATATAATCAACACTAACTAATTGTTCTTAATACCTAGGACCTACTCCTACTGCTCTCTCTCAGGTAAAATAGAATAAAACATGTGTAGCACTCCTTCATCATATTGGAGAATGCATATGAACCTGTCTCCTAATTGTGGGCTGCGCTTCTGATTGATGCCCCCTAGTACTTCTCCATGATTCTTCACAATTTTTCTCCAGTCTTTGACTATTAAGACTTGCTCGCTTTGAGAAATGATGAATGCACTCATGTGCAATACAAGATATCTTGGCCGTAAGCTAACCATTGCCATGCGACCTTTAGACTCGATCCAACGAGGCACAACACTCATCGGGAGTCCCTGTTGAAGAACATCATAGTAACATACTTAGCAATGAAGTTTAGCTTAAAAAATAATGTATGCAAAAGATGCATTGAGGACAAATAGTAAAAATCTTACCAACTTTCCTAGATAGATGTGACCGTAGTTCAATACGCACACTAGTGGTCGCACGTTTTGAGTACTAATATCTCGAAGTCCAGGAATATAACATGTCTTGACAACATCAAGATCCTCAAGTCATGAAACATAATGACCAATCTCCTCGCAGTTTAGTTCAGCCCCGGGACAGTAGTAGGTGTTGTCTACCAAGCGCTGGACATGTTTGCTTGAATGGAAATAAGTTGTTAATAGAAATTAGTTGTCAACTATTTTTAAATAAACAATATAAATTACTTAATAAATATGGTTGAGAAACTCACATAATGGTAGAACTGGAGGCGTCTGCACATCGACTCAGATGTCGATATTACCTTCAATTTCATCTTCCGGACGAATATCAAAGGTGATAAGCATATTAGGCTCAAATGCATAAGCCTTGCATAGTGCTCTCCAACTTTTGCATTCAAAATAGGAGTAGGTGTTTGCATTGTACAATTTTACGGCAAAAGTATAACCATGCTTGGTCCTCAAGTGAACTCTCTTTACCTCCTTACTTTTTTTAGTATCGAAACCAATCTTATCCAAGACATAAATTCTTGCATGGCAGGGGATATGCTAGTAGAATAGTAAAAAAATTATAAGTTGAAGCAAAAGAAGCAGAAGTCATGCTTAATTACGAAAAAGACTTGTCATTGTGACTTACTGTATCCACTTCGAAGGTCTCATCCAGCATGATGCTGAAGCGCCTACCATCAACTAGGTGAGGCTTGTCGTATAGGCCGCGCTCGTCTTCGCAATATTCGCACATAACGAATTTCCTTTCGTCGTCAAACATTTCCAATGTTCATAGTTGAAACAATTAAAATTGATCGAAGGCAACTATCAGGAAACTGATCAACACACAGATCACTATTACTCAATATGCAACGGGTTGACTTTAGGTCTGTTGAGTCTTTCCTTCCTAAACTCTCATCTCACATATATGGTGGGCACTCCCTCTGATATTGCGACCGTCGGTGATGGTGGCTCCTCTATTCGTTCCTGAGTTCATTACACCAAAATGTCTAGCACACGGGAACGAAGGAGAAGCGACCCCCACGACAACAGTCAGGATTCTTCCTCTCTCATATTTTGACTGTCGGTGATGGTCGCTACACCTCCTTTCCCTAGTGCATTCCAAATATCTAGCACAAGGAAAAGAAGGAGAAGCGACCCCCACGACAACAGTCGGGATTCTTCATCTCTCATATATATATATATATATATATATATATGGTGGACACTCTCCCTCACTGAAAGACACACAAGGAGCCGAAACAGACCTAAAGTCAACCCATTCCATATATCGAGCAATGACATAGAAAAAATGCCCTATGTTTTGCCGGAATATCATTGAATTCCCGTTCTGGAAAATCAGAAGCACTCGATATGTCCTACATTGTAGCACAAGTCATGCTAAAATTCATGAAAAAAAATTGGCATGACCTTTACTAAAAACAGGACATATCGAGCGTCTGAAATTTGCCGGAACAGAAACGAATCAACATTCAAGCAAAACTATCAACTAAACCCTAGAAACTATCCTAAATCAAAGTGTTATATATGAACAGAGGCTTATATCAACTAAAAACTATCAACAATGTCTAAATTTTTACTAATTAGTTAATCATACTAAATCAAAATTGTTATATATCAACTACAAACTATTAAGTAAATCAAAATGATGCATATCAACAAGTAAATATCAACTAGCCTAGTAAATCAAAATGTAGCAGGGAGGAGGGGTTGTGTATGGAGGAGGGAGGAGGGAGAAGGAGGGGCGACTGAAGGAGGGAGGAGGAAGGAGGATGGAGGCGGAAGGCGGAGCGAGGAGGGGTTGGTCGGCGGCGAATGGAGGAGTGGAGGGAGTATGGAGAAGGAGGGGCGAATGAAGGAGGGAGGAGGAAAGAGGACAGAGGAGGAAGGCGGAGCAAGGAGGGGCCAGCCGGCGGTGAATGGAGGAGTTGAGGGAGTACGGAGGAGGTGGGGCGGGGAGGAGGGAGGAGGGAGGAGGGGGAGGATTACTGAGTCCAGGGAGGAGGGGGAGGTGACGGCAGTAGAGGAAGGAGGGGTAGGCGATGGCGGCAGTGAGCGGCGGGGGGCAAAGAGGGAGCGACAGTGTGAGAGGGGAGTGAGGGGTCAGGAGTGAGGAAGAGAGAGGGAGCGCACGGGGTGGATAAGGTTGGCATAGCAACAGCGTGGGTTGGTACCAAGCGCTACAGCTAAGTAGAATAGCAGCAGCGCTGGTTGAGGAAGGGCGCTACTATTATACCTAGCATGTCGGGAATGGTATGGCAATTATAGTAGTAGCGCGTTTTATACATGCCATGCTACTGATCTGTGTTTATTAGTAGCGTTGTTGTCTTACACGCGCTACTGCTAAGTAGCAGCAGCGCCTCCTTTTAAAAAGCGCTACTGGTAAGCTTCTGTGTATAAGGTTTTCCCTAGTAGTGGGTGTTTGGATGCACAAGTAGTATCTCTACTTGGTACGGAAGTTTTGGCTAATATGAGGTGGAAGCAAGCACTACATGTTGGAGGATCTAAAACCATATAACTTCTATCCGGGGGCAAGCAAACATAACCCATTATGTTGTCTTCCTTGTCCAACATCAAGTTCTTAGCATTTAATATTTTAATGAGTGGTCACAATCATAAAAGATGTCCAAGATAATATATTTATATGCAAATCTCTCTTTCTTTATCACTTCCTTTTCAACTGCACCAATGACCAATTACTATGTTTGTTAACTCCCAACAAATTTCAACCGACATACTTCTTATATGTGAAGTCATCACTCCCCATAAGATCATTATGTATACTCTTTGCTTTTATTCTATTCTTCTTTATTTATTACCCTCAAGAGCATAGTAATCTAGCAAAGCCCTCACATCAAAACTACTTTTTATTATATAACTCTCGGACTTTCTTACATAAGGGGAGCAAAAGTAAAAAACTACAAGGTAGATCATACTAAAACTTTATTCTACTAGATCAAAAAAAGGATTGAACTAAGAAAAACAGGAGAAGGGAAAAAGTAAAAAGGTGTGATGGTGATACGATACTGGGGCACCTCCCCCAATCTTGGCACAAGCCAAGGGGAGTGCCCATACCCATGTGCTCAGGTGTCCTTCTTCGGAGGTGATGGTGCAATATTCTTGGCGATGATACCACTCAGAATGTGATTCTCCTCTTCAAGCTTGTTATTTTGCTGCCTGAGATCCATTATTTCCTTGTGAAGTTTTTCGATGATGGTTAGAGATCCCTTCACCCATGGATGTTTCATTGCTGTGGGTGAAAGACAACACTCCTTTTTAGGTTTTCATAAGTTAGCAATTTAGCGTCGGGAGGAATAACCGAATTCGGGATTGTCGAGCTCTGAAGTTCCTCCAACATGACTCCGGGTTGTGGGTGAGAGTTGACTTCTTGGTCTTCCTCCATGGCATCCACCCTTTTCAAGTCGGCCTCCATATCCTCCTCCGTGGTTTTCCCAAAGTGATTAGCTTCAATGTGTGCTCCAGGTTCCTGTGTTGGGTGAGAAACACGACTCTCCCCGATCGACTCTTGCGAAGACATCTTGCTCTAAATCTGCTTGTAGAAACAGCTCAAAATGAAAACTGGAGGTATTGTTTTGATACGAAAGCGCAAACCTTCGGGAGATTATATAATGATTTTTTGCCGACCCGAAGGGGTATACCACAAGAAAACGGAGTCCGGAGGGTGCACGGGGTAGTGGCTAGCACCCTAGGCATGACCAGGGGTGGTCGCGCCTAGCAGGCTTGTTGCCTCCCCGTGCGACTCTCGGACTACTTTTGATTTTCCTAATTTTTAAAATATTCCAAAACCAAGTAAAATTGATATTGGGAAAGTTTTGGAGTCGGTTTACTTACTGTACCACATACCTATTCCTTTTTGAAGTCTGAAACGTTCCGGTAGGTCTCCCTAATATACTCTTCCGGAGTTATGGTATTGATAACATTGGTTTCAACATTTATGGGAGTACCTGAGATATAATGTTTGATTCTTTGCCAGTTTACCACCTTCGGATTTGTGCCTTCGGCGTTGTTGATCTTCATGGCACCAGAATGATATACTTCCTCGACAATGTAGGGCCCTTCCCATTTAGAGAGAAGTTTTCCTGTAAAAAATCTTAACCGTGAATTGTATAGCAAGACATGATCACCTACATTGAATTCACGCTTTTGTATCCTTTTATCATGCCATCTCTTAACTTTTTCTTTAAAAAATTTGGCATTCTCATAGGCCTAGGTTCTCCATTCATCAAGTGAGCTAATGTCAAATAACCTCTTCTCACCAGCAAGTTTGAAATCATAGTTGAGCTCTTTGATTGCCCAATAAGCTTTATGCTCTAGCTCTAGAAGTAAGTGACATGCTTTACCATAAACCATTTTATACGGAGACATACCCATAGGATTCTTGTAAGTAGTTCTATAAGCCCATAATGCATCGCCAAGTTTCTTAGACCAATTCTTCCTAGATCTATTAACCGTCTTTTGCAAGATCAATTTAATTTCTCTGCTACTTAATTCTACTTAACCACTAGACTAAGGATGATAAGGAGATGCAATTCTATGATTAACATCATACTTAGCAAGCAATTTACGGAAAGCACCATGAATAAAATGTGAACCACCATCAGTCATTAAATATCTGGGGACTCCAAATCTAGGGAAAATAACTTCGTTAAGCATATTAATAGAGGTGTTATGATCAGCACTACTAGATGGAATAGCTTCTACCCACTTAGTAACATAATCAACAACAACTAAAATATGACTATACCCGTTGGACATTGGAAAAGGTCCCATATAATCAAAACCTCAAACATCAAATGGTTCAATAACAAGAGAGTAATTCATAGGCATTTCCTAACCTTTAGTAATATTGCCAATTCTTTGACATTCATCACATGACAAGACAAACTTACGAGCATCCTTGAAGAGAGTAGGCCAAATAAAACCAGAGTGTAATACCTTATGTGCAGTTCTATCTCAAGTGTGGTATCCTCCGTAGGCCTCGAAATGACACTTGCATAGGATCTGTTCCTGTTCATGCTCAGGTACACAATGTCTAATAACACCATTTACTCCTTATTTATGAAGGTGTGGGCCATCCCAGAAGTAATGTCTTAAATCATAGAAGAACTTTTTATTTTGTTGGTATGTGAAACTAGGCGGTATAAATTTAGCGACAATGTAATTAGCATAATCAGCATACCAAGGAGCATTACGAGAAGCATTTATGACAGCTAATTGTTCATCAAGAAAGCTATCATCAATAGGTAGTGGGTCATCAAGAACATTCTCTAACCTAGACAAGTTATCTGCTACGGGGTTATCAACACCCTTTCTGTCAACAATATGCAAATCAAATTCTTGTGGCAGAAGAACCCACGTGATAAGTCTAGGTTTTAGCATCTTTCTTTTCCATAAGATATTTAATAGCAGCATGATCAATGTGAACCATTACTTTAGAATCAACAATATAGAGTCTAAACTTATCACAAGCGAACACAACTGCTAAAAATTCTTTTTTAGTGGTAGCATAGTTTCTTTGAGCATTGTTTAGAGTTTGCTAGCATAATGAATAACATTTAATTTCTTATCAACTCTTTGTCCTAGGACAGCACCAATGGCATAATCACTAGCATCACACAAAATTTCAAAGGGTAGGTTCCAATCAGGTGGTTGAACAACAGGTGCAGAAATCAAGGCATTCTTAAGAATTTCAAAAGCTTCTACACAATCATCATCAAAAACGAATGGAACATCTTTTTGCAAGAGATTAGTAAGTGAACTAGAAATCTTAGATAAGTCTTTAATAAATCTCCTATAGAAACCAGCATGACCAAGGAAATTTCTTATACCTCTGATATCCGTAGGACACGGCATTTTTTCAATAGCATCAACTTTAGCCTTGTCAACTTCAATACCTCTTTCCGATTTTTTGTGTCCCAAGACAATGCCTTCATTCACCATAAAGCGGCACTTCTCCCAATTCAAGACAAGATTAGTTTCTTCACATCTCTGTAAAACTCGATCAAGGTTGCTCAAACAATCATCAAAAGAAGTTCCGTAAATGGAAAAATCATCCAGGAAAACCTCAACAATCCTTTCACAAAAATTAGAGAAGCAGTCCTGCATCTTTGAAAGGTAGCAGGCGCATTGCATAAACCAAAAGGTGTATGTCTATAAGCAAATTTACCAAATGGGCAGGTAAAGGTGGTCTTCTCTTGGTCCTCTTTTGACACAGGTATTTGAGAGAAACGAGAATAACCATCTAGAAAGCAGAAATGTGTGTGTTTGGATAGTTTTTCTAGCATTTGATCAATAAAAGGTAGAGGGTAATGATCTTTTCTAGTAGCTTTATTGAATTTCCTAAAATCAATTACCATTCTATATCATGTAATAATTCTCTGCGGGATCAATTCATTTTTATCATTAGGAACTACGGTAACACCTCCTTTCTTAGGGACACAATGAATAGGACTAACCCATCTACTATCAGCAATAGGGTAAATGATACCTGCCTCCAGAAGCTTTAATATTTCATTTCTTACCACTTCCTTCATTTTAGGATTCAACCATCATTGGTGATCAACAACTGGTTTAGCATCAGGCTCCATTTTAATTTTGTGCTGACATAGAGTGGGACTAATGCCCCTAAGATCATCAAGAGTATATCCAATAGCAGCATGGTGCTTCCTCGGAGTTTTCAATAATCTCTTCTCTTCATCCTGTGAAAGGTTAGCACTAATAATAACAGGATATATCTTCTTTTCATCAAGATAAGCATATTTCAGAGTATCCGGTAATTGTTTAATCTCAAACACGGGATCACCCTTGGGTAGAGGAGGATCCCCAAGTATTTCAACAGGCAAGTTGTGTTTCACAATAGGATGTTGCTCAAAGAAAATCTTATCTATTTCATTCCTTTCATTCATATGCATGTCATTTTCATGGTCTAGCAAATATTGCTCTAAAGGATCAGTAGGAGGCACAGCAATAGAAGCAAGACCAATAATTTCATCCTTACTAGGCAATTCTTTATCATGGGGTTGTCTACGAAATTTAGAGAAATTAAAATCATGAGACGTATCCCCAAAACTTACAGTAGTCATTTCCTTCTCACCGTCTATCCTGGCATTAACGGTATTCAAGAAGGGTCCAAATATAATGGGACAAAAATTATCTTGGGGGAGCCAAGAACAAGAAAATCAGTAGGATATTTTATTTTCCCACACAAGACTTCAACATCTCTAATAATCCCAACTGGTGATATAGTATCTCTATTAGCAAGCTTAATTGTAACATCAATTTCCTCTAACTCAGTTGGTGCAATATCATTCATAATCTCTTTATATAAGAAAAAGGGAATTGCACTCACACTAGCACCCATATCACATAGGCATGATAACAATGATCTCCTATTTTAACTGAAACAACAGGCGTGCCAACAATGGGTCTATGTTTATCTTTAGCATCAGTTTTAGCAATTCTAGCGGCTTCATCACAAAATTGAATAACATGTTCATCAATATTATCAACCAAGAGATACTTAACCATAGCAATACTAGGCTCGACTTTAATTTGCTCAAGGGTGAAGGTGTTCTAGCACAGCTCTTACGAACCACAGTTGAAGTTTTAGCATGTTCCTTTATTCTAACAGGGAAAGGTGGTTTCTCCATATAAGCAGCCGGAATAACAGGATCAACATTATTAGAAATAGTTTTCTCTTCAACTTTAATAGGTTCAACTTCTTTCACTTCAATGGGGGGATGATATTTAAACCACTTCTCCTAAGGGAGATCAACATGAGCAGCAAAATATTCACAAAAATAAGCTACTACCTTAGAGTCAAGCCCATATTTAGTGCTAAATTCACGAAAAGCATCAGTGCCTATGAAGGATTTAACACAATCAAACTTAAGGTTCATAAATTAATCCTTACCTTCGTCGAGTTCCCAATCTTGAGAGTTGCGTTTAATTCTTTCCAATAAATCCCATTTGAAGTCAATGTCTTTCTTCATATAGGATCCAACACAAGAAGTATCGAGCATGGATTTATCATTATGAGAAAGTCAAGCATAAAAATTCTGAATAATAATTTCTCTCGAGAGCTCATGATTGGGGCATGAATATAACATTGACTTAAGCCTCCCCCAAGCTTGAGAGATTCTTTCTCCTTCATGAGGCCAAAACTTATAAATATAATTCTGATCATGATGAACTAGATGCATAGGATAGAACTTCTATTGAAATTCCATTTTCAATCGGTTGTACCTCCATGATCCAATATCATCACATAGCCTATACCATGTCAATGCCTTGTCCTTTAAAGATAAAGGAAAGACCTTCTTCTTTATGTGATCCTCGGGCAGACCTGCAAGCTTAAATAATCCACAAACTTAATCCACATAAATTAGATGCAAATCAGGATGTAGTTTTCCATCTCCTGCATAAGGATTAGCCAGCAGTTTCTCTATCATACCTGAAAGAATTTCATAATAAATATTTTCAGTGGGTTTAGTAGGTTGAGGGACAACTATTTGTGTTTTCGGTCGAGGTGAAGATACCCCGAACAAGCCCCCCAAAGGATTACTTTCCATAGTAACAAGTAACAGTAAATTTCAGCACACTATATAAATTTTTCCTTACCAAATTCCACTTACCAAAGGTGCTTCACTCCCCGGCAATGGTGCGAGAAAAGAGTCTTGATGACCAACAAGTATAGGGGATCTATCATAGTCCTTGCAATAAGTAAGAGTGTCGAACCCAATGAGGAGCAGAAGGAAATGACAATCGGTTTCCAGTAATGTATTCTCTGCAAGCACTAAAATTATCGGTAATAGATAGTTTTGTGATAAGATAATTTGTAACGGGTAACAAGTAACAAGTGTAGCAAAGGTGCAGAAAGGTAGCCTAATCCTTTCTGTAGCAAAGGACATGCCTGGACAAACTCTTATATAAAGCAAAGCGCTCCCGAGGACACATGTGAATTTCTATCAAGCTAGTTTTCATCATGCTCATTTGATTTGCGTTCGTTACTTTGATAATTTGATATGTGGGTGGACCGGTGCTTGGGTGTTGCCCTTACTTGGACAAACCTCCCACTTATGATTAACCCCTATCGCAAGCATCCGCAACTACGAAAGAAGAATTAAGATAAATCTAACCATATCATGGAAAGTGTGGATCCAAATCAACCCCTTACGAAGCAACACATAAACTAGGGTTTAAGCTTCTGTCACTCTAGCAACCCAGCATCTACTTATTACTCCCAATGCCTTCCCCTAGGCCCAAATAATGGTGAAGTGTTATGTAGTCGACGTCCACATAACACCACTAGAGGAGAGACAACATACATCTCATCAAAATATCGAACCAATACCAAATTCACATGATTACTTATAACAAGACTTATCACGTGTCCTCATGAACAAACGTAACTACTCACAAAGCATGTTCATGTTCATAATCAGAGGAGTATTAATTATCATAAATGATCTGAACATATGATCTTCCACCAAGTAAACCAACTAGCATCAACTACAAGGAGTAATCAACACTACTAGCAACCCACAGGTACCAATCTAAGGTTTGAGACAAATATCGGATACAAGAGATGAACTAGGGTTTGTAGAGGAGATGGTGCTGGTGAAGATGTAGATGGAGATTGTCCCCCTCTTGATGAGAGGATTGTTGGTGATGACGATGGCTTCAATTTCCCCCTTCGGGGGGGGGGGGGGAAGTTTCCCTGACAGAATAGCCCTGTCGGAGCTCTAGATTGGTTTTGTCCAAGTTCCACCTCGAGACGGCAAAGCTTCATTCCGAAAGATATCTTCTGATTTTTTTTCCAGGTCAAAACCCTCCATATCGCAGAAGATGGGCGTCGGGGACCTGTCAGGTGGGTCTCAAGCCTGCTAGGCACGGCGAGGGGGGTGGCCGCGCCTGGCAGGCTTGCCACCTACTGGTGGGCCCCCTCGGGTATATGTTTCGCCTAGTATTTTTTATATATTCCAAAATAATTCTATGTAAATTTTTAGGACTTTTTGGAGTTGTGCAGAGTAGGTATCTCAGATTTGCTCCTTTTCCAGTCCAGAATTCCAGCTGCCGACATTCTCCCTCTTCATGTAAACCTTGTAAAATAACAAAGAAAAGGCATAAGTAGTGTACCATAACGTTTAATAACATCCCATAATGCAATAAATATCAATATAAAAGCATGATGCAAAATGGACCTATCAATGTGAACTAGATTATTGACTCTAGTACAAGTGGAATACTGTTGGAAATATGCCCTAGAGGCAATAATAAATTAGTTATTATCATATTTCCTTGTTCATGATAATCATTTATTATCCATGCTATATTTGTATTGATTGTAAACTCAGATACATGTGTGGATACATAGACAACATCGTGTCCCTAGTGAGCCTCTACTAGACTAGCTCGTTGACCAAAGATGGTTAAGGTTTCCTAACCATAGACATGAGTTGTCATTTGATAACGGGGTCACATCATTAGGAGAATGATGTGATGAACAAAACCCAACCATAAGCATAGCATATGATCGTGTTAGTTTATTGCTACTACTTTATCCATGTCAAGTATCTGTTCCTACGACCATGAGATCATGCAACTCCCTGACACCGTAGGAATTCCTTGTGTGTATCAAATGTCACAACGTAACTAGGTGACTATAAAGTTGCTCTACAGGTATCTCCGAGGGTGTCTGTTGGGTTGGCGTGGATCGAGACTGAGATTTGTCACTCCATATGATGGAGAGGTATCTCTGGGCCCACTCAGTAACACAACATCACAAGAAGCATGCAAGCAATGTGACTAAGGAGTTAGTCACGGGATCCTGTGTTACAGAATGAGTAAAGAGACTTTCCGGTAACGAGATTGAACTAGGTATGGAGATACCGACGATCGAATCTCGGGCAAGTAACATATCGATGGACAAAGGGAACTGCATACAGGATTGTCTGAATCCTTGACATCGTGGTTCGACCGATAAAGATCTTCATAGAATATGTAGGAACCAATATGGGCATCCAGGTCCCGCTATTGGTTATTGACCGTAGAGTTGTCTCGGTCATGTCTACATAGTTCTTGTACCCGCAGGGTCTGTACACTTAACGTTCGGTGACGAATTTGTATTGTTGAGTTATGTATGTTGGTGACCGAAGGTTGTTCAGAGTCTCGGGTGATATCATGAACGTCGCGAGGAGTTCCAAAATGGTCGAGAGGTAAAGATTTATATATAGAAAGTCATATTTTGGCTACCAAAAATGTTTCGGGTTTTTCCGATATTGTATGGGGAAGCTTCTAGAAGGTTCCGGAAACTTCCAGAAGAGTCTGGAAGTCCACCAAGGGTTCCACCACATCCCAAGGGTTTGCATGGGATGAGGGGAGGCGCCCTGGCCTTATTGGGCCAGAAGCACAAGTCCCTAAAGGCCCATGTGGCTTGGGAGAGGCGGAAAGTCCACCTGTTTATGGAAAGGGAGGGAATTGGACTAGGAGTCCAACTCCTCCCCCTTGGTTGCGCCCTAGGTCTTGGAGGGGCTGATCTCCATGCCCCTCCACCTATATATAGAGGGGAGGGGCGCCCAACGAGCACATACAAAGCCCTTGGCGCCTCTCTCTCTCCCTAGATCGTTTTCTCTTCCGTTCGTGGTTTCGGTAGCGCTAGGCGTAGACCTTCCGGGATAGCACCACCACCGCCGCAACCACGTTATCGTGTTGCCGGATAACTCATCTACTATTCTGAACTCGCTTGCTATATCGAGGAGGTATAGACGTCATCGAGTTGTCCGTGTGCTGAACACGAAGGTGTCGTTTGTTCGGCGCTAGATCGGGACGAATCGTAACTGGAACCCGGGACAGATTGTGATTTCGATCGCGAAGACGTTCAACTACATCAACCGCTTTTCTTAACTCTTCCTTCTTAGTGATTCTACAAGGGTATGTATGTCGGGACCCCAATCCTAATCCAAATGAATCCAGCATGTAACATGTCACACCACTTTGCGGCCTCACGCACGGTAACCCACGGCTACCACCTTACATTGGCCGGGACCGTTTGCGCCTTTTGGCTCATGGATATGAACATATCGCTAGCATTCACATGTCAAAGAACCCGGGTCGAAATGACTAGTCATAGACCCAAGTGTCACAACCGTACAGGGACACGCATACGTAACCCAGCAATGCAGGTGTCGGTCATCAACGTGTGTAGACGAGTCATATCAACCTACAAGGACTCCATTACGTCATGGGACATTAGTGTCATCACTTCACATAGACGAGTCGTAGCAGGATACAGGGACTCCATTAAACAGCGAGGCATTTCCCCGAAGGGGCAGACACAGCAGTAAATATGCATACACTTTGGTCAATCAATGTGTCCGGAGCAGTAGGAAGCTACCAAGGCTCATGGAAGCACAAAGAGGCATTTCCCTGTAAAGAAGGCTACTAAGGCACACAACTAGGTGTCGAATCCCACACATACCAATACATTTCAATCATACACGCACTATGCACGATATGCGTAGATACAACATGGCATCACAACAAAACTCTATGACTCAAGTATTTATTCAAAACTCATAAGGGCCAACATAGTGTGGTGTTACAAACAGGGGTCACATGAACCATCATTCAAGTCATACAAGCAACAAGTGGAAGCAAAACATTTTTGGATACAGACATCTAGTAAAAGTGACTGGAGTAGCCTGAAAAGCTACGAAGACCCTACCAAAGAAGCCTGACCTCTGTTTGGGATTCCCAAACTAATCCGGTCAACATCGAACTTCACATCGTAAGAAACACTAATGAGACTGAAGTCTCATCTGCAAGAACATAAATAAGCAAACTTGAGTACAAAGGTACTCAGCAAGACTTACACCAGAACTATCTAGATATGCATCATTTTCAAGAAAGGGGGTTGTGGGGTTTATCGCAGGAAGCCAGCTTTGACTCTTGGCTAACATGTACTATGGCTATGAGTACTTTCTTGAGGTGGAGTATCACACAGGAGTCCACTTATTCACCACATCAATACACCACAACAGATCCTCTCTCGCCTTCCTACGAGAAGCCATCCATAGCACTTACACTTATCTGGAGCATTTTAGAGTATCCAGTTAAAGTTATCTATGAACAATGCAAGTCTCCAAGTAGTCCATATCCGAGGATGCGGCTATTCGAATAGATAGTTTACCCTGCAGGGGTGTACTTCGTCACACATGCTCCCGCCACTTATCGCCATGTGCACTAAAAAGTCACCTCGGCAACCTTCAAGCGGAATCCCAGCGAGGGAGTCGGCCACGAATGTTAATTTACAATGACTCACGTCCAAGGTAGTCGCCTATCTGTGTTGGAACCCATAATGGAAATCCGGCCGAGGTTTCCAACATGGCCTCAAACATTGTGTACAGGACCCCAAGCCGGTCCCGACTGGGTCGTTCATCCACTTCGCAGGCCCAGCCACACCTATCAACGTTTCGAACTAATGCGACTCCTGGACTGAGAACAGGGAAGTTAATAGGCCTAGAGGGGTTGAGTTATCGGACCCCAATGTGTGGTAGTAGTTAGTCTTGGAACACAAACACGGGACTCAGTTCCTATGAGCGGCTTCAATGAGACAACCCACCATGTACTCCTACATGGCCTCTCATCACTACCTTTACCAAAACGGGTTCAACACTTAGCCCTCATCATCACGAAGTATCCATTTCACTCTGATTCATCACCCAGATGAATTAGACCTGACACAACTCTAAGTATAGCAAGCATAACAGAGTTATAGCACAACATGGCTCAAGCATCTAGCAGGTATGCTAGGTTGCTTGGTTTAGCTATTTACTGTGACAATCACAGGTCATGCAAAGGAGTGGGTTCATCTACCGCAACACAAGTAGCAGTTGAATTGTATTGTCCTAATGCATTGAAATGAGAGCAAGAGCGAGAGAGTGGTATTGTATAGAAATGCTCAAGGGGTTTTGCTTGCCTGACAGTTCTGAAGATTGTAGTTCTCTTCATCAGTGTCAACAATCATAACATCAGAACAACGTCTACCATGGAAGGACAACCATCGGCAAACAAGAAGGAACGACATTCAATTTATGCAATGCACAACAATGATGTATGACATGTCAAATGAAGGTACTGAATTAACCTAGAGGAACAATTGACCAAGTTAATTGAAGTGGAATTCAAATGGACATCAAATTCCAACTCCAAGCTATTTATCAAATTTGTCCTGGTCATGAAATGTCCTAATTGGTTATGTTAACTTGCTCAAACATGCATGATCATGGCATAAACAGATTCATTGGATTTTTTTTGATCATTTTTCATATATAAATTATTTCAATATGACTTACAGATTATTTTCTACAATTTTTCAAAGTTTTATCTATTTTCTAGAATTTCCTGAATTCTTTTTATTATAGAAATCATTTACTGCGTCGGCCTGACGTCATCATGACATCAGCCAGTCAACATGCACGGGTCCAGGTCAAACCTGACACGTGGGACCCGTATGTCGATGTCATGGGGTTAATCCCCGCGCTGGCCAGGGTTTGACCCACCATAGGGGCCCACTATTAGTGGCTAAGGGGGGTGGCTAGTAGGGAGTTAGGCCCTAATGGCTGGCCATGTCAGCGCTAACCGACGGTTTGCCGCCGGTGACCATAGCCGATGACGGTGGCTCGCCGAAGTGGATCGGGACGGTGCTATAGGGCGTCATTTCGAGCACGATTTGCGGCTACAGCAAGTTGGCGCTTGCGCTCATCCAGTGGTGGCAGCGGCAGGCTCTGTGGAGGCTCGAGCTGACGGCGGTGACCACAAATGCGGCGGCCGGAGCTCGGGGATCAGGCGGTGCAAGGCTGCGGTGCATGAGGAGGCTCTTGGTTGGGCTCTACGGCGTCCTAGGGTCGCCAAGAGCACGCCTACGCAACTGGTTTGAGCGGAGGTGCTCGCGGGCATGGGGCTCGTCGGCCATGGAGGGCGGCGGCTCCGAGTGCTCGTGGGCGTCGACTATAGCACGAAAACAGAGGGGGAAGCATAGGGGGAGGAGTAGGAGCTCACTACGATGCGGACGAGCTGGTCAGCGAGCTCGGGGATGGCCGGGACGGGGCCAATCGATGTCGAGGATTCGAGGTGGCCTGCAGGGAAAACGGCGATGGTGGCACAGAGGAGCTATGCGATACGGCGGTTCTTCTGGCAGCACATGGAGGCAAAGTGTCACTGGCGTCCACAACTACGGCGAGCGGCGCGCTCTCGGTTGCGGGGAAGATAAAGAGAGCAGAGGGGGAGAAGGATGGCAGGGGGAGGGGAATGGGGTCAGCTCGCCCTGGCTGTCGTGCTGGAGCGGTTGGAAGCCCCGGGGCCTCCAGGTGGAAGCAGGAGGTGGCCGAGGGCCCACGGGTGCACGCCACGCTTCTCCTCTGCCTACTGGCTGGAGGTAGAAGACGAGGCTGCCCCTGTGGGCTGGGCCTCTTCTTCACAGGTAAGTGGCTCAGTACCTTCTCTATTTTAAATTTTGTTTTTTCCTTTTTTGTCATTTTGTTCTAGTTTGCAAAAATATACCAAACCATTTTTAATAAATCCTAGAAATTGGCATGTGGGCTAAATGGATTTATCCTGTGCCACACAATGATTTTCAGAATATTTGGAACTATGTTAAATATATAGCAAATATAATTCCATTGCAAATAATTGTTTAATTAATTCAAAAACCCAATGTAAAATGTTTCTGCGGTCTAATTTTTTTGCCGTTTTCACATCATGCCAATATTTTATGACAACACCAGAGGCATTTTCTTCGACTTGTTTGAATTAATTTTTATATTGCTTATTTGAAAAAAATTGAATGGTGAGGCTTGATCATTCCCCATTTCTTTTTCATTTGAAATTTAAATGCATGCATGAATGCATTGGCAAGCATTAAGAAACTAGGGTTGTGACAACTCATCCCCACTAAACAAGAATCTCGTCCCGAGATTCAGTCGTAGGGTAAGAGGACATAGGGGATACCAAACGATCACAATATTCATGATCCAATTAATCTTTGGTACATGTTGATTCTTGGCATCATCCTGGTTTTGTCTTCCTTGCATCAAGATCTTCATCCAAACATAATGACAAAAGGAAAAGAAAACTCTAGAAGAATCGATCTTCTCAAAGACCAAGCGACTCATGATCAACTCATGGAATGAGACATGAGACCATCTCTTGAGATGAGACACAAAATACATCAAGAGGGATGGAATGCGATAGATGACAATGTTCGGTTGGTAGGCAACAATTCCCTGCTTGAAAGATGGTGTACGGTTTTCAAAGTAGCAAGGAGCTAATTGCCATGATTCCATAACGGGCCACCTTAGAGGAGGTGACTCGAAGAGTTATTCCCTTAAGTGGCAAAAAGAATTACTTTTGATCTAGAGCTCATTGAAACTCTTCATATCAGCCTAAGGCAACTTACAATGACCATTTGAAAGAATTCAAAAGAATTTCATACTCAGATCGAAAGGGAACTAGATTTATAAAACAACTCGGCAACAAAAGGCACATTCCAATTGATACCGAGGGTATAGCCCGGTGTCTGAGCGTGCTCTCAAGAACTCGAGCATTTCCATATTCATCAAGGTTTTACCAACATCCATGCCAAGGATCTTGGTCACATCATACTACCATGATGATTAATGATGGAGGATGCAGATGCAAAGGAAGACAACACTTTCTCGGATTTCACCTTAGCTATGACAAGGAATGAATTTGGATGATGGCCGAGAGACATTTAGCACTCCGCTTCTAATGTTCTCCATGATGTACTAGCATATCTCAATTATAGACAATGCTTGATATTTAGCACGTCAAGTAAAAGGTCAGACTTCGGGGCATAAAAGGGCCCATAAGGAACAACTTCTAGAATAAGTCATATGGAGTCCTCATGGGGAGGTGGCTAATATTTCTGATACAAGATACTATAATAATAGGTCTTTCGGCTAGGTGTGTTAGCCACAACACCACTTTACCGGTTTCAACGAGACCAATATTACAATTCTTGGGAAAACTTCCCAACCATTATATCTGCATGAGATTCAAATATGGTTGGTGCCAGGATATTCCAGACTTAGCATGTCTGAAAATTAAAGGTTGCAACACAAATCGACGAGATGGCGTTGGGAGATTCTCGATAAATGGATTACGAAAGCCAACTCCAAAAAACATGAGCTGGATTGCAAGATACATGTGAACACATTGTCCAAGACAAATGTGATCACAGGGAAACCTTACAACAAAACACTTCCGATTCCTGGTTAGGAATCATTGTTGGAGGTAACAAAGTCCTTGCATAAGTCGTACGATGTAACGACCCGACCTGGAAGGTCAAGTCTCCGGTGTTTCCGTACCATCCCAAGATCATGCTGGTACACACACGGTACATCAATGTATATATCAAAGGTAAATCACACAGCATTATATTAATCGAAATCTCATATCGAGTTCTTTATTACGATAAAAATTACAATAAAGTGGCCAAAGGCCAACTCATGAGAATATCTAAATCTTGCGGAAGCGTCGAAGGTAGATGAGTCCATCCGACTCCAAGGGCATCTCACTGAGCATAGAACGTGTCCTCACTCCTGGTCGGAAAAATACTCTGCAACATGATACGTTGCAGCCGTGTAGGTCAGCATATGGAGTATGCCGGCAAAGTCACAAGAGAGGGGTGAAAATAATCAGCTAGTCTATATGCTTATATGGCAGGTGGGGTGGTAAGTTTTGCGTAAAGCCAATTTTTCCTACATCTAGAAAAAGGGCTAAGCAAAGCATTACTAAGTTGGTTGATTAATGAGATGGTTCCATCAACCAATTCTCATACCCAAAATTATTAAATTCCCACATCATCATATTATTTGTGTTGAGAGTTCCGGAAGTTCCAATCCCTTTGGCTCAAGTCGTCCATAACCGTGGACACGGCTAATCGATTAGGTTTAAGTACTCTGCAGAGTTTTTGCACACGTTCCCCACAAGATTTGGTCGCCTCCGTTTGATTTCTCGCACTTCAGGGTGTTTGAGAAACGGATGACCAAAACATGGTCTTCCAAAGGGTTTCCCTGCGACTCTGACGATGCCCATCCTTTCCTACCGTTCTTCTACCTCTCGTAGCACCGCCTGTCCAGGGTCACCACGATATCCAACCAAGCCAGAGCCCATAATGACTTGTGGCTGTGCAGGTAAGCCTTGGGTCTTGAAGCACCCATCCATCCCTTTGTGCCTGGGTGGACCTTTCCGCGTGAATACTGGCCACCTCCAGCATCACCTAGGCTAACCACTGGTTTCTCCAGGGCGCCGTTCAACCATCATCCACCCAGAGGTATGTTGAAAACTTGGAGTATTGAAATCTTGATCATTATGTAGGTCTTGAAATTATTAACTCTCTCAACTCTCATGAATCACACAACCAACCCCGTCTACTAATAGCATAGCAAAAGGTAAAACAACGTTTCCCGGGGCCAATGTTGTCAAAGGGGTTGAGAGGGGTATCTACCACATGATACTACTACTATGTAACCAAGTTTCCAACTAACCTATCTTGCATGCAACTGGGGAGATGGTAGAACTAATGCATATAAAACATGGGTAAAACATGATCAAAGTGACTTGCCTGATTGATGATCTTCGTACTTGAGTAACTCTAGGTAACAAGTTTCGCACTCCGGATAATCTAACGAAACAAACAATGCACTTAAATAAGCATACAACCAAAATAAGTACTCATAACATTCAGCAAAGAAGTACTAAACAAACAAGGCAAACAATGCACAAAAGTCTCTAGCAAGTAAAACACACAAAGTTTTGTTTTTTCCAAAGGGGATGATGAAAACACTACTACATAATAAAACTATTTTGAAATAGCAAAACAATTGTTGACAACAAGGAAAACAATAGAATATTTTATTAATAAACAGAATAATCAATTTAAGCTTGTTGGGAAAAGTTTAGTGAAGTTTATACAAGTTTTGATAAACACTATATGAATCAACTATAGTTATATTAACAAAAGAATGTAAAACTAAACTTATAATTTGTTAACAAAACATGTTCTTGACAGAAAAATAATAATTTACTATTAAATCTGTCTTAGAAAACAGAAACAAAATATAGAAAACTTTGTTTGAAAACAAACTATTACTAGTTAGTTGTTTTAGTCAAATTAAGCCTAATTGAAAAGAAATTTTGATTCCTATGTTAAATAAAATTAAACTAGGCAAATTTATATTTTTATTAACAGTAAGTGAAAACACTAAATGTTTACTAACAGAACCTAATAAACAAATAAAACCAAATTCTAAATCAAACTAATCAAAATTAAGTTTATAAAACTATATTATAATAATAAGCAGATTCTGTTTTTTGGGTAAAACAGTAATCAAATATATCATGAAAATCCTCAAACTATACCTGAAGATAGTCCTAACTAATACCAAACAGTAGCAAAAAGATTCATATCAAAATCTATTTTCAAACTCTAGTTATTCAGATTTGAAGATTTTAAGCAAATTTGATTCAATTCAAATTTCATAGTTCAAATTTGAAATTTAAAAGTACAGGGTGAAACTACATGAAAATTGTGAGCTATTGCAAAAAGAATCAACTCAAAACTCTAAACAGATTAAAAGATATAAGCAAAACAAAATTGGAAAACATTCTGTTAATTAAAACAAAACAGAAAATGAAAAAAAGTTTGCGTCGGTCAGGGGGCTACGTGGCGCGATCCGATTGGCTAAGGGGGGCGTTCGGTAGGTGAATTAGAGCGGGCGACCGTTCGGTAGAAGAAAACGGTTCGGACTTAAGTTCGTTCTAATCTGGACCGTGGGATTTGGATCGGACGGTCGAGGGGGCTTACGGAGGGAGGTTGCCGGCGTCGGGGTACTCCGGCGAGTCCGGTAGCGGCGATTGCGACGGCGAGGTGTTCCGGTGGTCGGGGAGGACGGGGAAGTGGTCCTGGCGACGGGGACGGTCCTCCGGAGGCGATTGGTGGCGACGGCGTGGCGAATGATGGTCGGAGGTGGTGGCTACGATCGACGGCGACTTCCGGTGGTGGTGGAACTCCGACGAGCAATCGACGGCGTCTCGGCGAGAGAGAGAAGGGGGCTCGGGGGGGGAATGGATGCGGGGCCGTGGGGCTCTTATATAGGCGCTCGGGGGGGTGCGGGGAGGAGAGAGGGGAGAGATCCGGTGAGGGGGAGTAACGGCCGGCGTCGGATCCGGCGAGCGCGGGGAGTGAAGACGATGACCGTTCCGGGGCAACGGTCGGACGGGGTGGGACCCGGTGTCAGTGAGAGAGCGGGAGCATTACTGCGCTCGGTCGGCCGACCGGTAACGGTTTCGGCTTTTAAAGCCGGTGGGCCGGCCCGTTTAATACCGGAAACGGTTACCGTTTCTTTTTAATAATTTCCGGAGACATTCAAAAGCTTTTAAAGCATTCAAATCGTTTGTAAATATAGGGGTATTATATATCAAAATTAACAGAATAATAAATGCTATTTAATGAACATTTCTATTCTGTCATTTGAACACTTTGAAAAAAATATTATTTCAGAAATGTCCTAATTGTTTTTAAACCCTTTTTGCAAATATTTTCAAAATAACTCCTGGTTATTTTTGTTCAAATAATTCACCAATTAGACCCTGGTGTGGAGTGTCATGTTCCTCCTCTCTTATTTGAACTTTTAACCAAAAATTTTAAATAGAGGAAGCAACATAGGGAAAAGTAGAAGGGGACTTTCTGAAAACCAGAAGAGGCATTTCAACTAGTTCATACAATCAAGCAATGATGATAATAGATGCATAGCTATATTCATAACATTCCAAAATGGAATTTTGGGATGTTACAAACCTACCCACCTTAAGATGAATCTCGCCCTCGAGATTCGGGTTGGCTAGAAAATAGGTGCGGATGGTCTCTACGAAGATCTTCTTCGCGTTCCCAGGTGGCTTCTTCCTCAGTATGGTGACTCCACAAAACTTTGCAGAACTTGATAATCTTGCTGCGGGTAACTCTGTTGGATGTCTCGAGGATCTTGACAGGCTTCTCCTCATAAGTCAGATCACTTTCAAGCTGTATGGCCTCTAGGGGCACGGTGTCTCGCAAAGGGATGTCAACCATCTCAGCATGACATTTCTTCAGCTGGGAAACATGGAACACATCATGAACTTCGGATAATCCTTCCGGCAATTCCAGTTTGTATGCAACTTCACCTCTACGTTCAAGAATTTTGTAGGGGCCTATGAATCTGGGTGCTAATTTTCCTTTAACACCAAATCTCTTGGTTCCTCGAAGCGGGGACACACGAAGATATGCTCGGTCTCCCACTTCATACGTCACTTCCTTGCGCTTGTTGTCAGCATAGCTCTTCTGTCGAGATTGAGCTATTTTGAGTCTGTCACGTATCAACTTGACTTTCTCTTCAGAATCTCGGATAAGGTCGGGACCAAAAAGTTGTCGGTCTCCAACACCATCCCACGTCAGTGGTGTTCTACATCTTCTTCCGTATAAAGCTTCGAAAGGGGCCATCTTTAGACTGGTCTGATAACTGTTGTTGTATGAGAATTCTGCGTAAGGCAAGTTTTCGTCCCAACTAGATCCATAATCTAGCGCACAAGCTCTCAACATGTCTTCCAGAATCTGATTGACTCTCTCAGTCTGGCCATCTGTCTGCGGATGAAAAGCTGTACTAAACTCCAGTCTCGTACCCAAAGTCTCATGTAACTGATGCCAAAACTTTGAAGTGAATTGTGTTCCTCTATCTGACACTATACTCCTCGGAACTCCATGCAGACATACGATCCTGGTCATGTATATCTTGGCTAGCTTAGCACTGGTATAGGTGGTCTTTACTGGAATGAAGTGTGCTACCTTGGTCAAGCGATCTACCACTACCCAGATGGAATCATAACCTGAACGGGTCCTGGGCAATCCTGTGATGAAATCCATACCAAGTTTTTCCCATTTCCACTCGGGTATCGGCAAAGGTTGGAGTAACCCTGCTGGTTTCTGATGTTCTGCCTTTACTCGCTGACAAACATCACATATCGCAACATGCTCTGCAATATCTTTCTTCATACCTGTCCACCAATAACTTTCCTTTAAATCCAGATACATCTTGGTATTGCCTGGGTGTATCGAGTAAGGTGAATCGTGGGCTTCCTGAAGTATCAACTTCCTGAGCTCTGGTTCATTGGGCACATAGATTCGGTTCTCAAACCACAAAGTTCCGTGTTCATCCTCACGAAAACCTTTAGCTTTACCATCTTTCATTCTCTGTTTAATCTCAGCTATCTCCTTGTCCGATTTCTGGGCTTCTCGAATTCTTTCGGTCAAGGTGGACTGAATTTCCAGTGTAGCAACATATCCTCTTGGAACTATCTCTAGCTTGAGCTCTCTGAGATCATCGACTAACTCTTGAGGTAATCCTCCAGCTGTGAGTGTGTTCACATAAGTTTTCCGACTCAAGGCATCGGCTACAACATTAGCCTTACCTGGATGGTAGTGTAATCTCATGTCATAGTCCTTGATTAACTCTAACCATCTCCTCTGTCTGAGGTTCAACTCTTTCTGCGTGAAGATATACTTCAGGCTCTTATGGTCGGTGTAAACATCACAACTATTTCCGATAAGGAAATGTCTCCAAGTCTTGAGTGCGTGCACTACGGCTGCTAGCTCCAAGTCATGCGTGGCATAATTCAACTCATGAGGTCGTAGCTGTCTGGAAGCATAGGCTACAACTTTTCCATCCTGCATAAGTACTCCTCCAAGTCCTTGACGTGAAGCATCACAATAAACCTGGAAATCCTTCCGAATATCGGGCAAGATCAACACTGGGGCTGTGACCAAACGTTCCTTCAACTCCCGGAAACTGGCTTCACATTCCACAGTCCAAACATACTTGGATTCTTTCTTCAACAACTCTGTCATGGGCTTGGCAACCTTGGAGAAATTTTCAATGAACCTCCGGTAATATCCAGCAAGTCCAAGGAAACTGCGGATCTCCTTAACTGAGGTGGGTGACTTCCACTCGGTGACGGCTTCAACCTTAGCGGGGTCTACGGCTATTCCTTCTCCGGAAATAACATGTCCAAGGAATCCGACTTCCGTCAACCAAAATTCACATTTGCTGAACTTGGCATATAACTGATGCTCTCTTAGCTTTTCCAGAACTAAACGCAAATGTTGCTTATGCTCTTCCTCGTTCTTGGAGAATATCAGAATGTCATCGATGAACACCACAACAAACTTGTCTAGGTATTCCATGAATACTTTGTTCATCAAATTCATGAAGTAGGCAGGAGCATTAGTCAATCCAAAAGACATGACCGTATACTCATACAAGCCATACCTCGTGGTGAAAGCTGTTTTGGGTATATCCTGTTCACGAATTTTCAACTGGTGATACCCTGATCGAAGATCGATCTTGGAGAATACTTTGGCTCCTACGAGCTGATCAAACAAATCATTAATCATCGGTAGAGGGTACTTGTTCTTGATAGTCACCTCGTTCAAGGCACGATAGTCCACTACCATTCTCAAAGATTTATCCTTCTTCTCCACCAAAAGAACTGGGGCTCCCCAAGGTGAAGAACTTGGGCGAATATAACCTTTGTCCAATAACTCCTTAATTTGCTTCTTGATTTCCAACAGATCATTTGCGGGCATCCGATAGGGTCTCTTGGAAATTGGGGCTGTCCCTGGCTGTAGCTCTATTAAGAACTCAATCTCCCTATCTGGTGGCATTCCTGGTAATTCTTCCGGAAATACATCTGGAAATTCTTTTACCACAGGTACTTCCTCCTGAACAACTCCTGTGAGAGAATTTAACCGAGCACTCATACGTGTGCGTCGGGATACATACTTAATCCTCTTGTTCTCCGGGGTGGTGAGTGAAACAGACTTGCTAGGGCAATCAAGATTTCCTTCATACTTGGTCATCCAATCCATGCCTAGGATTACATCCAATCCGTGTGACTCTAAGACGATGAGGTCGGTGGAAAAAACATGGTTCCCTATATTGAGTTTCAAGGCATGGCATCCTATCCCTGCCATCATCATACCTCCTGGAGAACTAACCTGAATTGGCTGACTAAGGGTTTTGGTGGGCAAACCATACTTATCCACAACTACCCTTGATATGAATGAATGAGTTGCACCCGAATCAAAAAGTACTGTAACAGGACGTGAATGCAATAAAAACTTACCAACCACAGTCTCGGGCTGATCATAGACTTCTTCCACGTTGATGTGATTCACGTGAGCACGGGGAAACGGATTGGGCTTCTTGGCTGTGGAGTTGCCGTTGTTAGTGCCGTTTCCAGTGCCTTGCTTACTCTGGGGACACTCAGTAGCATAGTGCCCTGTCTTCTGGCACTTGAAACAGGTAATGTGACTCAGATCCTTCTGAGCAGGAACTTGACGGTGCTGGTTGTTGTTCCCATTCCCATTGTCACTCTTGAAGTTACCATGGTTGAGACGGTTATTCCCATTTCCTCCATGATGGTGACCTCCATGGTTGTGCACAGTATGAGTGTGCTTTCCAAACTTACCATTTCCTGATCCGGTATTCCCGGAGTACGGGGAGTAACGAGGCTTCTGATGAGCTCCAGAGTTGAACTTCCCCTGAGTGTACTTCCGCTTGCGGTTCTCAATCTGCTGCTGTTTACCTTCCAGAATAAGTGCCTTATCCACCAGCTCTTGGTAGTTGTTGAAATTAGCCACTACCAGCTGTATGCTCAACTCATCATTGAGTCCTTCCAGAAACTTTTCTTGCTTGGCCGCATCATCGGCCACATCTCCTGGGGCATAACGTGACAATGTGTTGAAGTCGTCCACATATTGGGCCACGGAACGATTACCCTGGCGCAAGTTGCGAAACTCGCGCTTCTTTAAACTCATGGCTCCAGCTGAAACATGAGCGGTGCGGAAAGCAAGCTTGAACTGCTCCCAAGTCACATCTGCAATAGGATAAGTGGTGGTATAATTCTCCCACCATGATGCTGCTGGTCCTTCCAGTTGATGTGCGGCAAATCGCACTTTCTCAGCGTCAGTGCATCCAGCGGTGACAAGTTCTCTCTCCATCTTGCGGAGCCAGTCATCTGCCACAATGGGCTCAGTGCTGCTGGAGAAAGTTGGAGGGTTCAACCTCAGAAAACGGGTGAGATTGTCAGTCTGGGGTGGATGGTGGTTGTTGTTGTTGTTCTGGTTGTTGGTCTGATTCTGAATCAATAGTTGCATCAGTGCATTCTGTTGCTGAAGGAGTTGGGTGAGTTCCGGTGGAAAAGTGAAATCGGTCTCACGTCGTGGAGGCATCTTGCTGTTTTCAGAGGGATGAGAATTAGAATAGAACAAGGGTCTGGAAGAAATTCACTACCCATATGCAATGCAACAAACATATCACACGAAACACTCATTCATTTATTCAATCAATGTCAAACATCGGAAAATACAAATCTCAGACAACTAAACATCGACCTACGCTTTAACGACTAAAATAAAGATACATTGGAGGGCATAACTAATGTTCTCCTCAAAAGTGCATAGTCGTAGGTCCTCCGGTGGTGCTTTCCTCATAGTCTTCATCGTCGCTGATGAAGGGTGCCATGTCTCCTTCGGGGTGAAGGTTTTCTCCCATGTCTAGATGCTCCTCCAGAGTGGCGATGCGTGCATTCTGCTCATCAATCCTCTCTAAGAAGTCCTTCACTTCATGCTCGTGTTCATAGTTGGCCTCTCGCAGATCAGCTTCAAGGTCCAGCTCACGATTCATCAGATTCTTGATAGTCTTCGTGTCAGCACGAACTCGAAGCTCCAGAGTCCTGATGTGAGTCTCCAAGGTCTGGATATAGGAGATATTGGTGTCTGCAGTGGGATTGGTGATGATGTTGCCATGGGCATCTCTGCGGCAAACCATGCTGAGTCCTGGTGAAATGGTTCCACCTCTGTATTCCTCCTGGATACGTCCAAGGGCACGATGAATGGCCATGTCTCTTCCAAGTATCCAACTGGGTGCCACGAACTTGAGATCTATGGGTTCCTTCCGATTCCCAAAGGTCTTCCCTGGAATATGCACCTCGATCCTGTAGCGTCCATCTTGGGGAAATGACATGATAGGAATCCCGGTGATGCTCGGCAAAGCAATCCTTATGTCCTTGACGATCCTCATCAGCTCCTTACCAAAGGGCATCGTTGCGTCAGGCTGGCAAAACTCTGTGATCAACACTGGGATGAAGGTGGCCATCTATAAATTTTGAAATAATCGGAGAGGAGTCAGAAACGAATAGATGAGAGTATAAGATATTTAAAGACAAAGAGAAACAATCCTAAGGCTTTCCAATCCTAGAGGTTACGTCCTACGGTCAACCTGGCTCTGATACCATTTCTGTAACGACCCGACCTGGAAGGTCAAGTCTCCGGTGTTTCCGTACCATCCCAAGATCATGCTGGTACACACACGGTACATCAATGTATATATCAAAGGTAAATCACACAGCATTATATTAATCGAAATCTCATATCGAGTTCTTTATTACGATAAAAATTACAATAAAGTGGCCAAAGGCCAACTCATGAGAATATCTAAATCTTGCGGAAGCGTCGAAGGTAGATGAGTCCATCCGACTCCAAGGGCATCTCACTGAGCATAGAACGTGTCCTCACTCCTGGTCGGAAAAATACTCTGCAACATGATACGTTGCAGCCGTGTAGGTCAGCATATGGAGTATGCCGGCAAAGTCACAAGAGAGGGGTGAAAATAATCAGCTAGTCTATATGCTTATATGGCAGGTGGGGTGGTAAGTTTTGCGTAAAGCCAATTTTTCCTACATCTAGAAAAAGGGCTAAGCAAAGCATTACTAAGTTGGTTGATTAATGAGATGGTTCCATCAACCAATTCTCATACCCAAAATTATTAAATTCCCACATCATCATATTATTTGTGTTGAGAGTTCCGGAAGTTCCAATCCCTTTGGCTCAAGTCGTCCATAACCGTGGACACGGCTAATCGATTAGGTTTAAGTACTCTGCAGAGTTTTTGCACACGTTCCCCACAAGATTTGGTCGCCTCCGTTTGATTTCTCGCACTTCAGGGTGTTTGAGAAACGGATGACCAAAACATGGTCTTCCAAAGGGTTTCCCTGCGACTCTGACGATGCCCATCCTTTCCTACCGTTCTTCTACCTCTCGTAGCACCGCCTGTCCAGGGTCACCACGATATCCAACCAAGCCAGAGCCCATAATGACTTGTGGCTGTGCAGGTAAGCCTTGGGTCTTGAAGCACCCATCCATCCCTTTGTGCCTGGGTGGACCTTTCCGCGTGAATACTGGCCACCTCCAGCATCACCTAGGCTAACCACTGGTTTCTCCAGGGCGCCGTTCAACCATCATCCACCCAGAGGTATGTTGAAAACTTGGAGTATTGAAATCTTGATCATTATGTAGGTCTTGAAATTATTAACTCTCTCAACTCTCATGAATCACACAACCAACCCCGTCTACTAATAGCATAGCAAAAGGTAAAACAACGTTTCCCGGGGCCAATGTTGTCAAAGGGGTTGAGAGGGGTATCTACCACATGATACTACTACTATGTAACCAAGTTTCCAACTAACCTATCTTGCATGCAACTGGGGAGATGGTAGAACTAATGCATATAAAACATGGGTAAAACATGATCAAAGTGACTTGCCTGATTGATGATCTTCGTACTTGAGTAACTCTAGGTAACAAGTTTCGCACTCCGGATAATCTAACGAAACAAACAATGCACTTAAATAAGCATACAACCAAAATAAGTACTCATAACATTCAGCAAAGAAGTACTAAACAAACAAGGCAAACAATGCACAAAAGTCTCTAGCAAGTAAAACACACAAAGTTTTGTTTTTTCCAAAGGGGATGATGAAAACACTACTACATAATAAAACTATTTTGAAATAGCAAAACAATTGTTGACAACAAGGAAAACAATAGAATATTTTATTAATAAACAGAATAATCAATTTAAGCTTGTTGGGAAAAGTTTAGTGAAGTTTATACAAGTTTTGATAAACACTATATGAATCAACTATAGTTATATTAACAAAAGAATGTAAAACTAAACTTATAATTTGTTAACAAAACATGTTCTTGACAGAAAAATAATAATTTACTATTAAATCTGTCTTAGAAAACAGAAACAAAATATAGAAAACTTTGTTTGAAAACAAACTATTACTAGTTAGTTGTTTTAGTCAAATTAAGCCTAATTGAAAAGAAATTTTGATTCCTATGTTAAATAAAATTAAACTAGGCAAATTTATATTTTTATTAACAGTAAGTGAAAACACTAAATGTTTACTAACAGAACCTAATAAACAAATAAAACCAAATTCTAAATCAAACTAATCAAAATTAAGTTTATAAAACTATATTATAATAATAAGCAGATTCTGTTTTTTGGGTAAAACAGTAATCAAATATATCATGAAAATCCTCAAACTATACCTGAAGATAGTCCTAACTAATACCAAACAGTAGCAAAAAGATTCATATCAAAATCTATTTTCAAACTCTAGTTATTCAGATTTGAAGATTTTAAGCAAATTTGATTCAATTCAAATTTCATAGTTCAAATTTGAAATTTAAAAGTACAGGGTGAAACTACATGAAAATTGTGAGCTATTGCAAAAAGAATCAACTCAAAACTCTAAACAGATTAAAAGATATAAGCAAAACAAAATTGGAAAACATTCTGTTAATTAAAACAAAACAGAAAATGAAAAAAAGTTTGCGTCGGTCAGGGGGCTACGTGGCGCGATCCGATTGGCTAAGGGGGGCGTTCGGTAGGTGAATTAGAGCGGGCGACCGTTCGGTAGAAGAAAACGGTTCGGACTTAAGTTCGTTCTAATCTGGACCGTGGGATTTGGATCGGACGGTCGAGGGGGCTTACGGAGGGAGGTTGCCGGCGTCGGGGTACTCCGGCGAGTCCGGTAGCGGCGATTGCGACGGCGAGGTGTTCCGGTGGTCGGGGAGGACGGGGAAGTGGTCCTGGCGACGGGGACGGTCCTCCGGAGGCGATTGGTGGCGACGGCGTGGCGAATGATGGTCGGAGGTGGTGGCTACGATCGACGGCGACTTCCGGTGGTGGTGGAACTCCGACGAGCAATCGACGGCGTCTCGGCGAGAGAGAGAAGGGGGCTCGGGGGGGGAATGGATGCGGGGCCGTGGGGCTCTTATATAGGCGCTCGGGGGGGTGCGGGGAGGAGAGAGGGGAGAGATCCGGTGAGGGGGAGTAACGGCCGGCGTCGGATCCGGCGAGCGCGGGGAGTGAAGACGATGACCGTTCCGGGGCAACGGTCGGACGGGGTGGGACCCGGTGTCAGTGAGAGAGCGGGAGCATTACTGCGCTCGGTCGGCCGACCGGTAACGGTTTCGGCTTTTAAAGCCGGTGGGCCGGCCCGTTTAATACCGGAAACGGTTACCGTTTCTTTTTAATAATTTCCGGAGACATTCAAAAGCTTTTAAAGCATTCAAATCGTTTGTAAATATAGGGGTATTATATATCAAAATTAACAGAATAATAAATGCTATTTAATGAACATTTCTATTCTGTCATTTGAACACTTTGAAAAAAATATTATTTCAGAAATGTCCTAATTGTTTTTAAACCCTTTTTGCAAATATTTTCAAAATAACTCCTGGTTATTTTTGTTCAAATAATTCACCAATTAGACCCTGGTGTGGAGTGTCATGTTCCTCCTCTCTTATTTGAACTTTTAACCAAAAATTTTAAATAGAGGAAGCAACATAGGGAAAAGTAGAAGGGGACTTTCTGAAAACCAGAAGAGGCATTTCAACTAGTTCATACAATCAAGCAATGATGATAATAGATGCATAGCTATATTCATAACATTCCAAAATGGAATTTTGGGATGTTACATACGATTAGCTCTTAAGAAGGAACTCCTTTTCCTTAACAATTCAATCAGTGGCTTGGTGTGTTGGGGATTGTATATGGAATGAAGATGATCAGTCTAACAAACCATAGAATAGTTCGCACGGGCGTGACTGACTTGGGATGATTCCAAAGGAACAAAATAACTTATCTTGAATTCACAGCGGTAACTTGCATCAAATGCACGTAAATTTTGAGTAAGTCACTTCTTACACCATACATGTACTCCGGGTATGAGACCTGAAGATAATGCCTACAAAAGTTTCCAATACTAGCATATGTTCATCATGAATTATGGAGGAGATAAGGATGTTGTCGATGGGCTCAACAACAATTCATCAAATTATCCATGAAGATGGAATTCCACAACTATGTGAGAAAGATAGTAGCATTGGTTAGACCAAAGGATGTAATGGTGTATGCTCGAGGAAACATTGACGAGTAAAACAGCATTACGATAATCATTGGTTTTGATTCTGATTTGATGATATGCCATGCTCAAATCAGATATTGAACAAGACAATAAATGCAACAATTGATCACGAAGATCAATTGGTGAAGATATCATCCTTGTTTAACACACTCGCACAATCACAAAGATATCCCCTTGACATGAACTAAGTTAGACCAAGCTTTAATCTTTCAACTCTCCAAGTTGTTGTTTAGCTTAACCAACTAGCTCAGGGGTATCCAACACAGAGTCTTGGAGAGGGGGTGGTTTATAAGAAAACCAACTTGATCACAAACTCAACATAATGGTCAGGAAACAACTTGGTGATATTTCCAAGAAGATATTCGGAAAATCATGAACCACCGATATGTTATCAAGCTCGTGAACAATCTTACTTTTCAGGGCAACATGATATGATCAAAAGAGCTTGACACAAACCTAACTCATTGATCGAAGAGTGCACCGACAAAAATGGACTAGGTAGCACAATCAAACTTAGAATGATTATTCAATAACCAATACATTAAGAATGAAATTATTGTCCATTAACTACGAAGCAACAAAGTTGCTTGGAGTATTGATTTCGCACAACACGGTTCACTTGTCGGTGTTCCGGTAACAACCAACACGGAGACCGGGGAATGAATAATGATGGCGAGAAGTACCACTGTATCAGGAATTCATGAGAGGTGGTGCAATTCTCATGATACTCTTGACATAAAGAGGGTAATACCTCAAGGTAGAACAGAGCAAAAGCTGGATTTGCATTTTTCATCTGCGAAATACAACTGCTTTGACCCAATCCTAAAAATGGATGAGGTACTGGAGTTTGTTTCTCCTAGTCATTCTGATATAGAATGGCTTGACAGACCACAATAATAATACGCATCAATGAATACAAATGCACAACTACTCTTGACTATCCACTCGTAGAAGAAGGTCGAAATACAAATGAAGGGGGCAACTCAAGAGCACATGATTTTTCTGAGTTGTTGATGCATAGGTCCGCATGTCGAACGAGTTCAACAAAATTCTTCCAGATAACCCATGTGGAAAGGTAGGATTGACAGAGTCACAACTATGAAATGAAGAACTCATGAAGAGCACTGTTGTTGTGATCTTTGGTCCACAAAGAACTTCTGTCATGATGGTTCATGGTATTGGAAGAATGATATACCACGGACCTCGAAGACTAGAACAAGGTTACTAATCATCCTGAAGGTACGAGCAAACACATTCAATAGGAGTGAGAAGAATGATCCTTGGGTTCAAAAACCCAGAAATGGAATGCCTATTGATTAATTAGCATCGCGGAATGCTTTCGATAATGATGGCCAGAATTATCACACTGGAAACAGACAACACAACTAGACAATTGGGTGGTTCTCTAAGATACCATGGTTTGCTAACACTTCAACAAATACGTCGAGGTGAAAGAGTACCTCAACACAACAATTAGTGTGCTTTGTCTGGCCCAAAATAAATCGATTCAAGATGAAAGAGTTTGCAATTGCATCAGATTATTTATAATCATCGGATAACTCGAACATCATAACGGTTGTACTGGCATGAAATACGAGGCAACCTCCACAAGAAAATTGACAACATAACATTGAATTCTTATCGAGACACTGATCTAGGAAGACAACAACTTTCCTATAGGTCTCCAGCATAGTAACTCGTCATCCTGATAGATAGATAATAAAGCCTAGTTTTAAACCCCATAGAACAAGGAAGAGGGTGACTCAAAATTAGAATGACACGAGGAAAGGAGTAAAAGGAATCTTACGCTCCCTTTCACAATAAATTCCCTTATATAACTAAAGCAGTTCTAGACTCAACATCGACCAGTTTGGCTTGGTAGTCCTACATGCAGTCAAGTTTTGATACCAACGCTATCAGGACCCCGATCCTAAGCCATATGACTCCAGCCTGTAACATGTCACACCACTTTGCGTCCTCACGCACGGTAACCCACGGCTGCCACCGGACCGTTTGCACCTTTTGGCTCACGGATATGAACATGTCACTAGCATTCACACGTCAAAGAACCAAGGTCGACATAACTAGTCATAGACCCAAGTGGCACAACCGTACGGGGACATGCATACGTAACCCAGCAATGCAGGTGTCAGTCATCAGTGTGTGTAGACGTGTCATAGCTGGCTACAAGGACTCCATTATGTCATGGGACATTAATTACATCACTGCACGTAGACGAGTCGTAGCAGGATACAGGGACTCCTTTACACTGCGAGACATTTCCCCGAAGGGACAGACATAGCGGCAAAGAAGGATACGCATTGGTCAATCAATGTGTCCAGAGCAGTAGCAAGCTACCAAGGCTCATGGAAGCACAAAGAGGTATTTCCTCATAAATAAGGCTACTAAGGCACACAACTAGGCATCGAATCCCACACATACCAATGCATTTCAATCATACACGCACTATGCACGATATGCATAGATACAACATGTCATCACAACAAAACTCTACGACTCAAGTATTTATTCAACACTCATAAGAGCCAACATAGTGTGGTGTTACAAACAGGGGTCACATGACCCATCACTCTAGTCATACAAGCAACAAGCAGAAGAAAAACACGTCTGGGTATAGACATCTACTAAAAGTGGTTGGAGGAGCCTGAAAAGCTATGAAGACCCTACCAAAGGAGCCAGACCTCTGTCTGGGATTCCCAAGCTAATCCGGTCGGCATCTAACTTCATGTCGTAAGAATCACTAATGAGACTGAAGTCTCATCTGTAAAAACATAAATAAGCAAACATGAGTACAAAGGTACTCAGCAAGACTTACATCAGAACTATCTACATATGCATCATTTTCAACAAAGGGGGTTGTGGGGTTCATCGTAGCAAGCTAGCTTTGACTCTAGGCTAACCTGTACTATGGCTATGAGTACTTTCTTTGAGGTGGAGTATCACACACGAGTCCACTTATTCACCACATCAATACACCACTATGGATCCTCTCTCGTCTTCCTACGAGAAGCCATCCATAGCACTCACACTTATCTGGAGCATTTTAGAGTATCCAGTTAAAGTTATCTATGAACAATGCATGTCTCCAAGTAGTCCATATCCGAGGACGTGGCTATTCAAATAGATAGTTTAACCTATAGGGGTGTACTTCATAACACATGTTGCCGCCACTTATTGCCATGTGCACTAAAAAGGCACCTCGGGAACCTTTAAGCCGAAGCCCAACAAGGGAGTCGGCCATGGACGTTAACTTACAACGACTCACATCCAAGGTAGTCGCCTATCTGAGTTGGAACCCATAATGGAAGTTCGGCCGAGGTTTCCAACATGGCCTCAAACGTTGTGTACAGGGACCCAAGCCGGTCCCGACTGGGCCGTTCATCCACTTCGCAGGCCCGGACACACCTATCAACGTTTTGAAGTGCTGCGACTCCTGGACTGAGAACAAGGAAGTTAATAGGCCGAGATGGGTCGAGTTACCGGACCCCAATGTGTGGTAGTAGATAGTATTGGAACGCAAACACGGAACTCGGTTCCTATGAGCGGCTTCAATGAGACAACCCACCATGTACTCCTACACGGCCTCTCATTGCTACCTTTACCAAAACGGGTTCAACACTTAGCCCTCATCATCAGGACACATCCATTTCACTCCGGTTCATCACCTAGATGAATCAGGCCTGACATAACTCTAAGCATAGCAAGCATAACAGAGTTATAGCACAACATGTCTCAAGCATCTACCAGGTATGCTAGGTTGCTTGGTTTAGCTATTTACTGTGACAATGGCAGGTCATGCAAAGGAGTGGGTTCATCTACCGCAACACAAGTAGCAGTTGAATCGTATTGTCCTAATGCATCGAACTGAGAGCAAGAGCGAGAGAGTGGAATTGTATAGAAATTCACAAGGGGTTTTGCTTGCCTGACAATTCTGAAGATAGTAGTTCTTTGCATCAGTGTCAACAATCATAACATCAGAACAACGTCTACCGAGGAAGGACAGCCACTGGCAAACAAGAACAAACAACATTCAATTTATGCAACGCACAACCATGATGTATGACATGTCAAATGAAGGTACTGAATTAACCTAGAGGAACAATTGACCAAGTTAATTGAAGTGGAATTCAAATGGACATCAAATTCCAACTCCAAGCTATTTATCAAAAATTTCCTAGCCATGAAATTTCCTAGTTGGTTATGTTAACTTGTTCAAACATGCATGATCATGGCATAAACAGATTCATTGGATTTTTCTGATCATTTTTCATATATAAATACACATTATTTTCTATGATTTTTTTCAAAGTTTTATCTATTTTCTGGAATTTCCTGAATTCTTTTTATTACAGAAATCATTTACTGCGTCAGCCTGATGTCATCATGATGTCAGCCAGTCAACAGGCAGGGGTCCAGGTCAAACCTGACATGCAGGACCCGTATGTCATTGTCACGGGGTTAATCCCCGCGAAGACTAGGGTTTGACCCACCCTAGGGGCCCACTGTTAGTGGCTAGGGGGGTGGTTAGGAGGGAGTTAGCCCGTAATGGCCAACCATGTCAGCGCTAACCGGCGGTTAGCCGCCGGTGAGCATAGCCGATAGCGGTGCCTCGTTAGAGTGGCTCGGGACGGTGCTAAAGGGCGTCATTTCGAGCGCGGTTTGCGGCTACGACAAGTTGGCGCTCGCGCGCATCCCGAGGTGGTGGCGGCAGGCTCTGGGAGGCTGGAGCTGACGGCAGTGACCACAAATGCGGCGGTCGGAGCTCGGGGATCGGGCGATGCAAGGCTACAGTGCACGAGGAGGCTCTCGGTTGGGCTGTATGGTGTCCTGGGGTCACCAGGAGCACGACTTCACAACGGGGTCGAGCAGAGGTGCTCGCGGGCACGAGGCTCGTCGACCATGGCGGATAATGGCTCAGGGTGCTCGTGGGTGTCAACTACAGCATGGAAAACGGAGGGGGGAACACAGGGGCGGGAGCAGGAGCTCACTGGGAGGCAAACGAGCTGGTCAGCGAGCTCGGGGACGGCCGACGGAGCCAATCGACGGTGAGGATCCGAGGCGGACGGCGGGGAAAATGGCAACGATGACGGCAATAAGGAGCTCCTGGCTTGATTTCTTCAGCGAGGAGGAGCAGGGAGATACGGCAGTTCTTCTGGCAGCACGGGGAGGCAAGGGGTCGCCAGCGTCCGCGACTACGGCGAACGGCGTGCTCTCAGTTGCCAGAAGAGTGAGAACAGAGGGAGGGAGAAGGATGGCAAGGGGAGATGGGAATGTGGTTAGCTCACCCTGGCCATCGTGCTGGAGCGGTTGAAGGCCCGGGGCCTCCAGGTGGAAGCAGGAGGTGGCAGAGGGCCCTCGGATGCACGCCACGCTTCTCCTCTGCCTACTAGCTGGAGGTAGAAGACGAGGCTGCCTCTGTGGGCTGTGCCTCTTCTTCACAGGTAAGTGGCCTACTACCTTATCTGTATTAAATTTTGTTTTCTTTTTTCCTTTTCTGTCATTTTGTCCTGGTTTGCAAAAAATACCAAACCATTTTTAATAAATCCTGGAAATTGGCATGTGGGCTAAATGGATTTATCCTGTGCCACACAATAATTTTCAGAATATATGGAACTATTTTATATGTAGCAAATATAATTCCATTGCAAACAATTGTTGAATTAACTCAAAAACCCAATGTAAATGTTTCTGTGATCCAAAAATATTGTTTGACATTTTCACATCATGACAATATTTTATCAGAACACCAGAGACATTTTCTTGGATTTGTTTGAAGCAAATTTTATATTGCTTAGTTGAGAAAATTTTGAATGGTGAGGCTTGATCATTCCCCATTTCCTTTTCTTTTGAAATTTAAATGCATGCATGAATGCATTGGCAAGCATTAAGAAACTAGGGTTGTGACAATGTAGATCCACTCTACCTCTCGTAGATGTTGAACTCCATAGAGAGATCTTGGGTGTTCGTGGGAATTTTTTGTTTCCCATGCAACATTCCCCAACATAACCCATTGAAAATGGAGTCTAGATCCAGGGTGGCTGACCTACCATGGTAGATACTAGTCGGATGGTCCTTTTTATCCAAGGTTATAGGGTGGGACATACAGGGTGTGCGCCTCGGGGCCTTAGACTCTATGGTATACACGTCCCAAAGTGCCTGTTTCCTCTCCTTTTTTGGAATGTGTGTAACGTAAATCGTGTTTACTTATTTTAGCTCGGAGGGGAGCTGCTTTTGGCCACCATTTCTCACCCCCCCTAGGTTCATCCTCGTTGTCATCGCTCTTGGACCGACCTTTGCTTGAATACTTGGCCAGGGCCTTTGATGCGGAGCATCCCATGAGCACCACCATGGCCCCGTCATCAACACCTCACGCTCCAAGTGGCCCATTGACGAGAGCATGTGCACGAGCCATTACAAACAAGGTGACCTCACTCCTTTATGATTCTCCCTTCGATAATTTCGGAACATGCCTGCTACCTCAAGAAGAGACACTTTGTGTGCTCAGGTATCAAGGAGGAGGAAGGGAGCAAGAGGAACTCCAAGAGAAAAGAGAAGGACAAGCCCCGACCCAGGAATTAGGGGTTCAACCGGCGCACAACCGGCCGACCATCGCTACACCGGTTCAACCAGCCAATCACCACCAACAACCGCTACCACCAGTCCAAGTTTCTGTTCTGGTGCGGTGCAAGACCGGTACCACCCCGATTGTACGAGATGATGCCTAATAACCGGTACAACCGGTCACTATCCCGGTACAACCGTCCTGCCTGTCTGCAGGAACGGGCCCAAAGCCCATGTATCTCCCTCTCCCTTACCCTTTCATGACTAGCACTATATAAACTCCTTCCCCTCATTGTTTTTAGGGTTAGCTTAGGTTTGCTTTTAGATAGTTCAGCATAGCTCCTTCCACTACCTCTCCCATGGAGTAGATGCATCTATTGGAGAAGATCCCTAGTGGATGTCAAGGCCCTTATGAGGGAAGATCCTCCGGGATATCAATGCCCCTCCTTTCGGAGTGGGAGAACACGTACCGCTATCTTATCATTGTTTGACTTGGGGATCTCGTCCCTCATGTGATTTCATGGACCTAGTGGATGTGTAATCGTGTTTGCCCTTGTGTTTCCTCTCGTTCTTCCCCGTGTTCTTCGTGTTCTTCATGAATCCCCCTCCAGATCATGAAAGATCGACACACACGGGCTTGCCCCGTATCATTTTGGTATCATGAGCCACGCTGATCACAAATTTGGAGTCTCCCCCGCCATTTTCTAGCCAATTTTTGCTTTGTTTTGACCTAATTTGGAAAATCCCCACAAAAATAGCCATACCAAATTTTCTTGGATTTGTTGGATTTGAGAAGATTTTGTTGTTTGTGATCCATGGATTCAGAAGTGATCAAGTGGATCTAGATTTCCCCATCATCCCCATCATTTTCCTCCGCAAAATCGCCCGAATTTTTCTTTTCCCTCGATCTCGAAGCTGCAGTATTGCCTCGAGCAATACAACCACCCGGTCGACCGGTACAACCGGTAATTCGCCAGGAGTGGTACAACCGCGCCTCAAACGGTACAACCGCTAATTCCTAGGTTTCCCAGGAGCGGTACAACCGACTACCCCAAGCGGTACAACCGCAAACTCCTAGTTTTCAGCTTTGTTCATTTGATCTTTCGCCCATTTTCTTTCGCAACCCATTTGCATTTGAGATTTTGAGTCACGAGCCCGCCACTTCCTAAGGTGTTTCGACTAATTAGGGGAGGTTCTTCATCGATATCGCTGCTCATCATTACCCCACAACGTCGCCAACCAACTCTTCATTGACAACTCACCGTAAGCAAGGACGGTAACCGCGACGACACTCTTTTGCTTATACCCTTGCCATTGCATTGTTAAACCTAGCCTATTTGTGTTACTTGCCTACCGAGACTAGCCATTGAGTATTGTCGGGCCACGCTACTTGTGCACATTAGTGATACATACTCCGCATAGCTACAATTGCATGCATACACATCTTAGTATCATCTCTTGTGTTACAAAGTCCCCACATACATAATTGCTATCTTGGTGTGCACGTCCCGCATAGTGACAATCCAAATATCATTGCTAAAGGAAAGAAAAGTGAAGCTTTAAAGCAAGTTAGAAGAGCAATAGCATCAACATTTGCATACCATACTTCATCACTTTGGATCACTTGAGTGAGTGACTCGTGCCGCATACATAGCAAGTCGAGAATATGATGTCGAAGCATTTTGGTCTCTTATAGGTTGTGCACAAGTTCGTATCACGCCCATTTGAGAAATCGTGCTACCGTCTCTCTAGAGTTGTGCAACATGAGCATTTTCCGTGGATCCCACATTTTGAGCTCCCTTTTGGTTGCACAACCCCACTTTTCTATTTCGTGTGTGTGTTTCCGAGTTTACCCATTGCTTGATTCACATTGTTTACTCGCTTACTTGCGGATCTCTCTCAATTTTATTGCATCATATTATCGAATTGCTTGAAATTTTGTGCCACCATCCTAACCAAGCTACTCCATAAGCATTACCTTTGTAGGTGTGAGAAGGGCAAACTCGGTACCAATTCTACTATTTCCGTGATTTCACATTGAGTGATTGATCATCATCTCAAGCTTCGGAACGGTATTTGGTATTGTGTTTCCCCATTCTTCCACTTATATCTACTTGAGTCCCATGGATAGGAACACTACGACAAACCTGGCATTCGAGGAGCAAGACGACGACACGAACACCTACGTCACCAAACTACAATTCTTCACCGCACAAAAGGGAATGCGCCAAGCACATGACGTCCTCACAGACCGCATCGAGCACCTCGCCACCAACATACGTGAATCCGAGAAGCGGACGCAGGACTTCATGACAACGCAAATGGACGAGCTCCGTGCTTTGGTGGTAAATCATGCATCATCCACCTCTACGTCTACTCGACGGTGCACCGCAAGTCGACACCCCTCCGAGGACTCTTCCGGTGAAAGTCCTCCTCCTCGAGCTCGACCACACCAACATGACATTCGTCGCTTCTCTCAAGATTCAAGCAACCCCTTCCACGACGAGCCTCAAGGTCGACATCGCGAGCGTGACCATCGTCGCCAACAAGAGCAAGACGACTACGAGCAAGATCGCCTACGACGTCGTCATGAAGAAGACCGGCGCCTTGAGGAACAAGCACAAGAGGCACAACGGGCGCTTCAGGGCGCAAACTATGCCATGCAAGAATGCAACCATCTAGCTCGTGACGAACAAGACACTCTATGCCGAGAACGTCAAGAAGAAGAAGCTCGTCAAGAAGAGCACCAAGAACGCCAACAACGGGTGCGACAACGACACCCACAACACCCAAGGCAAGAGGAGCGACACGGTGATGAGTTTCCCCCAAGGAGAGAGCAAGACCAACATGACAACAATGAACCTCCGCATCAAGATGAGTGTCCTCATGCAAATCCCAGTGACCACGTGGATGATCATGTGCCAAGCAAGGCCAACGTCACCATGACAACTATGCTCCACCACGCCAAGGAAATCGCAATAAAAATAACTAGAAGGAAAATCGCTTTGGCAAGCTCAAGTTCACCATGCCTAAGTTCTCCAGAAGCACTGATCCCGAAGACTACCTCTCTTGGGCCCTCATGGTCAACAAAATATTCCGGTTGCACAACTATGAAGAAGACAAGAAAATTCCATGGCCTCCCTAGAGTTCCAAGATTACGTGCTCATTTGGTGGGAACAAGTGATTGAGCGACGACGAGAAAGAGGTGAACCTCCAATCACAACTTGGGAACAAATGAAAGAACTCATGAGAGCACGATTCGTCCCAACTCACTACAATCACGATCTCTTCAAGAAGCTCCAACTACTCAAGCAAGGCACTAAGTTCGTGGAAGAGTACTACCAAGAGATGGAGATTGCTATGATACGAGCAAATGTGAAGGAGGAGGAGGAGCAAACTATGGCACGATTCTTGAACGGTCTCAATTACCAAGTCGAGAAAATTGCGGATTTCCAACCATACTCCAACTTGCTCGAGCTAGTACATCAAGCCACCAAGGCAGAATGACAAGTTCAAGAATATTACAAGTACTCCAAGACCTCCTACAAGACCTACGGTGCACCTACACACGCTACTCCAACTATGACTCCTTCTACAAGAACCTCAACGACAAAAGATGACAAGTCAAGCTTCAAAGACTAGTCCACTTCATCATCACGCAACGCCTCTACAAGCAAATCAAAAGTGTCATCCTCTACACCAACACCGGATGATGTCAAAACAAGCTCCATCAAGTGTTTCATGTGCCAAGGCCGCGGCCACAAGATGCACGAATGTCCCTCTAGGCGAACCATGATACTCCAAGATGATGGCTCCTATGACTCCATGAGTGATGATGAGATGGAAGTTTTGGAACAAGGGGCCATGCATCGATAAGTCAATGAAGATGAAGACACTCAAGTCTTTTGTGACAACGATCCGAGCCCCGCTCTCGTTGTCTCAAAGGTGTTGACTCTTCAACAACAACAAGACGAGGACCAACGATGCCACATCTTCCACACCAAGGCCGGTATCCAAGGGAGATCTGTCAAGGTCATTATCGATGGAGCAAGTTGCCATAATTTGGCAAGTGCAGAACTTTGCTCCGAGTTGCACTTGATCAAGAAAAAGCATCCTCGCCCCTACAAGGTCCAATGGCTTAGCGACTTCGACACTATCCAAGTCGGCCACACCATGCAAGTTTCCTTCAAGATCGGCGCTTACGAAGACACCTTGGAGTGTGATGTGGTGCCCATGACCATTTGCCGCCTTCTCCTTGGGAGACCTTGGCAATTCGATCGACGCCACACACAACGGGTGCACCAATCAATATAGCTTCAAGATGAAGGGCACCGAATATGTGCTTCGCCCTATGTCTCCTAGTCAAGTGATCACCGACAAGCAAGCTTCGTACCATCATGGAGATAAAAGCGAGAGAGTAATCCACCTCAAAGTGAGTGAGCGCCACAAGCCAAACTTGAGTGACTCCATGATGTGGAACATGAGTGACCTAGTCCTATTTGCCACCAAAATAGAGTTGAGGGATGTGAGTGAGAGCCCATCGACCGTCCTTCACTACGTGATAGTGTGCAAGGATGATGATACCCGGCCTAACTCTTCACAACATCTTCCTCTTGTGTTATCTCAATTATTGCAGGAATTCCAAGATGTGTTCCCCGACGAGCTACCTCCGGGACTACCACCAAAACGAGGGATCAAACACTGCATCGACCTCATCCCCGGCGCACCGCTTCACAACAAGGCTCCCTACTGCGTCAACCCCGATGAAACAAAGGAGATACAAAGGCAAGTCCAAAAACTCCTAGATAAAGGGCATGTTCGTGAGAGTTTGAGTCCTTGTGCGGTGCCTGTGATCCTAGTGCCTAAACATGATGGTAGTATGCACATGTGTTCCGATTGCCGCCCCATAAATGCTATCACCATTCGCTACCGTCACCCTATCCCACGCTTAGATGACATGCTAGATGAACTTAGTGGTGCCACTATATTTTCCAAGATAGACTTGAAGAGTGGTTAATACCAAATTCGCATACAAGAGGGTGACAAGTAGAAAACCACTTTCAAAACCAAATTTGGTCTCTATGAATGGCGAGTGATGCCCATGGGCTTATCCGAAGCACCGGGTACGTTCATGCGCATGATGCATCATGTGTTGTGACCCTACATTGGGTATTGTGTTGTGGTCTACTTTGATGACATCCTTGTTTTTAGCAAATCTCTAGAACAACATGCCACACATGTTAGAAACATTTTGCAAACTCTCTGCAAAGAAAAACTTTATGCTAACATGGAAAAAATGCATTTTTGGTGTGGACAAAGTTGTTTTCTTAGGATTTGTGGTTTCCTCAAAGGGTGTCCATGTTGATGAGTCTAAAATTGAGGCAATTAAAAATTGGCCTACAGCCACCAATTTGCATCAAGTGCGTAGCTTCTTGGGTCTAGCAGGTTTTTACTGCCGCTTTGTGAAAGATTTTAGCACTATTGCTACCCCTCTACATGCTTTGAGCAAGAAAAATGCACCATTTGTCTGGGGACCCTCCCAAGACACCGCTTTCCATGAACCTAAAAATTTGCTTACTCATGCACCTTTGCATGCCTTGCCTAATTTTGATAAAACTTTTGAAGTGCATTGTGACGCTAGTGGTAATGGCATCGGAGGTGTGCTTATGCAAGAAAAGCGCCCAATTGCGTACTTTAGTGAGAAACTTTCTGGCGCTCAACTCAATTATCCTATCTATGACAAGGAATTGTATGCTTTGGTGAGTCTTACAAGCTTGGGAACATTATTTGCGTCCCCATGAATTTGTCATTCATACCGATCATGAAACTCTAAAGTACCTCAAGGCTCAAACTAAGTTGAACAAACGTCATGCTAAATGGAGTGAATTTATTGAGTCTTTTCCTTATGTTATCAAATACATTAAGGGTAAATAAAATGTGGTGGCAGATGCTCTTTCCCGCAAATGCATGCTCGTTACACAACTTGAATTGAATGTTGTTGGCTTTGCGCATATAAAAGACTTGTATGAGCATGATGCTTCTTTTGCTACACCTTATGATAATTGCAAAGTGAAAACTTGTTGGGAGAAGTACTACATGACAGATGGATATCTTATGCGTGCTAACAAACTTTGCATTCCCAAGTCTTCTCTTCACTTCTTGCTTTTACAAGAGGCTCACGATGGAGGACTAATGGGTCACTTTGGACGCGACAAGACATATGCCACCCTCTCCGACAAGTTCTATCGGCCAAAGATGCTTCGTGATGTTGCCGCTTCACCAACCGATGCTCTACATGCCGCAAAGCTAAGTCCAAAGCTCAATCCCATGGTCTTTGCATGCCTCTTCCTATTCCGTTCCAACCCTGGGAGGATATTAGCATGGACTTTCTGCTTGGATTGCCATGAACAAAAAGTGGCCATGATTCCATCTTTGTTGTTGTAGATCGTTTTTCCAAAATGGCTCATTTCATTCCTTGTCACAAGATCGACGATGCTTCACATATCGCCAATATCTTTTGTAGGGAAATCTTACACCTACATGGAGTGCCAAAGACCATTGTCTCGGATCACGACGTCAAGTTCTTGAGCTACTTTTGGAAAAACCCTTGCACCAAGATCGACATCAAGTTACTCTTCTCTTCGGCCTACCATCCGCAAACTTATGGCCAAAGGGAGGTGACAAATCGGACACTTGGAACTCTCCTACGTGTGTTGATCAAGAAGAACATCAAGGAATGGGAAGATTGCCTCCCCATCACCGAGTACGCCTACAACTGCGCAAGACACGTCACCACCAACAAGTCTCCCTTCGAAGTGGTCTACGGCTTCAACCCATTGTCCCCATTGTACATTCTTCCGCTTCCCCTACAAGAACGCTTCAACATGGATGCAAGTGCAAGGGAAAGCTACATCAAGAAAATACATCAAGATACACAGACCTTGTATGGATACATCTCCGAAAGGAATGCTTTCCAAATGAGCGGAAGTCCAAGCTCCTACCTCGTGCCGATGGCCCATTCAAGGTGTTGGAGCGCTACAACAACAATGCCTACAAGATCGACATCCCGCGTAACAAGTACAACGTGAGCGACACCTTCAACGTCGTGGACCTCTCCCCTTTCCATGGTGATGAAGATCTTGATCTGAGGTCGAACCCCTCTCAAGGGGGGAGATGATGCAGAGCATCCCATGAGCACCACCATGGAACCGTCATCAACACCTCATGCTCCAAGTGGCCCATTGACGAGAGCATGTGCACGAGCCATTAAAAATGAGGTGACCTCACTCCTTTATGATTCTCCCTTCGATACTTTCGGAACGTGGATGCTACCTCAAGCGGAGACACTTTGTGTGCTCAGGTATCAAGGAGGAGGAAGGGAGCAAGAGGAACTTCAAGAGCAAAGAGAAGGACAAACCTCGGCCTAGGAATTAGGGGTCCAATCGACACACAACCGTCCGACCACCACTGCACCGGTTCAACCGGCCAACCACCGCCAACAACCGCTACCACCAGGCCAAGTTTCTGTTTTGGTGTGGTGCAAGACCGGTACCACCCCGGTTGTATCGGTTGATGCCTAATAACCGGTACAACCGGTCACTATCCCAGTACAACCGGCCTGCCTGCGTGCAGGAACGGGCCCAAAGCCCATGTATATCCCTCTCCCTTACCCTTTCGTGACTAGCACTATATAAACTCCTTCCCCTCCTCGTTTTTAGGGTTAGCTTAGGTTTGCTCTTAGATAGTTGAGCCTAGATCCTTCCACTACCTCTCCCATGGAATAGATGCCTCTATTGGAGCAGATCCCTAGTGGATGTCAAGGCCCCTTACGAGGGAAGATCCTCCGGGATATCAAGGCCCCTCCTTCCGGAGTGGGAGATTGCGTACCGCTACTTGTATTGTTGTTTGACTTGGGGATCTCGTCCCTCGTGTGATTCCGTGGACCTAGTGGATGTGCAATTGTGTTTTCCCTTGTGTTTCCTCTCGTTCTTCCTTGTGTTCTTCCTGAATCTTCCTCCAAATCGTGAAAGATTGACACACACGGGCTTGCCCCGTATCAGCCTTACCGGCCTGCTGGAACACCCAACAATTCCTATTGGTGTGGGTAGCAGGTTTATCTCGGGTGCCATGGATTTGGCAAGGTTTTCAAGTATTTTGTCTAGAGCGTGTAGGCCATCTTTGCCTCCTTTAAAGGATTTCGTTTTGGGTCCAGACCATGAATGGCTGAATCATGCGTGGACTGTTGGGTCCTCGGCATCACCATCAGTATTCTTATTTCTACGCTTGTGTTTGTTGCGCCTGGGCATGTCGTTCCCATCTCGGATTCCCAAAGTGCCGGGGTCACTCCTTGAGGAGCTATGAGCTAGCCAACTGTCCTCTCCCACATAGAAACGACGCATCAGTGTCGTGAGGTCAACCATGGTCCTTGGCTTATCCTGATTGAGCTGTTGGGCTAACCATTCATCCTGGATATTGTGCCTGAAGGCAGCAATACCTCGGCATCGTGGCAGTCGACGATTTGGTTCTTCTTGGTTAAGAAACAATTCAAGAACTTTGGAGCTGACTTGCCCTCCTTTTGGATAATATGGCTAAGGTCATCGACATCCCGGGGACGAACATATGTGCCCTGAAAGTTGGACCTAAATGCATCCTCTAGCTCTTCCCAGCTTTCGATGGAATTTCCAAGCAGGCTATGGAGCCAGTGCAATGTTGGCCCCTTAAGCTTGAGCGGCAAGTATTTTATGGTGTGAAGATCATATCCTCAGGCCATGTGTATGTGTAGAAGGAAGTCTTCTATCCAGACGGCAGGGTCTGTAGTGCCATCATATTGGTCAATGTTGATGGGTTTAAACCCCACTGGGAACTGATGTACCATGACCTGATTTGTGAAATAGACTGGGTGTGCAGGAGCTGGGTGTCGGAATGTGTCCTGGCGGGGATTAGCCAAGGAATGTTCCCTTCTTATTTCCTGAGCTCGACCTTGCCTGTCTATCCAAGAGTCATATCTATCCCGACTTGCAGGTACGTGGTCCTGGGCTTTGTAGATTAATCAGGGAGGTGATATGTCCCTGTGTATCTTAGTTCATAGGTCATACGGCTCAACCGGGTCCTTATCTTGTGGGTGAGGCCTCATCGGGGGCCCTTTATACGCCCCTGTCGACCGATCTCGTTCTCTAGGGGAACGGTTAGTGTCGTGGTTTTATCATGACAGATGTCCGAAGACTTAGGTTCGAGGCCATCGCTAAGGCGGTGGACTCAAAGGGGTTGATCGGGACGAAATACATGGGTTTACCCAGGTTCGGCCCCTCGAGAAGAGGTAAAAGCCCATGTCCTGCTTTGTGTTGTATTTATTGGAGTATTGATTACAAGGGAGCGTATTCTCTTGACCTAGCTCTTGGTCAATTGGTCTCTCTCTAAGCCACCCCATGGTCTCGCCTTTATATAGGAGGTCAAGGCCCCGGGTTACACGAGTCTCAAACCGACTCTTACACCGTATTCAATCCTATCTCTAAGCTGCCTTGCCTTCTTGGGCAAGCCGTCTCCGGGCGGTTCAACCGCCCGAGTCTCACACCATCTTCTGTCTCCAGGCCTCCATCTTGACCCATCTGGCAAGCCGTCACACAGCCCGGCCTTCATAAGCCGTCCCACTTGATTAGCGAGCCTCCAGGTATGACCCGGCCCCTCTTGGGCAGGTCTTACCATGGTGTTATATCCCCAACATTAGGCCCCAGATTGATTTGAGCATGTCCATATCAATCTTAAAATTCATTTGGCGGCGAGTCTCACATTTTTGTCACCTGAAAGAAGAAAATTCATAACCCACGATGATGTCACCATGGATATGCAAAAAATATTTCATGACGTTTGCAACAGACTATCTCATTAAACGGTCGGCCTGAAAATTGAGGCATCCCCTTCGGTCAATCATCATTGTGCCTCCTCGATTCTCGCGCGCATTGTTTGCCATCCCATCTCATAAATAGGGACACGAGGGGCCTCTTTTCCTTTTCTTCGCCGCCACTATTCTTCTTCTTCCTCCTTCCGACGCTCGCGCCTCCAAAGCTCCGCCGCGTCGATCGGACCTCGCCGTCGTCCTCAACGTCGGCCGCTGCATCGACCTGATTTAGTCTAGAGTTTTGCCCGCGTGTCCGCATCTGCAAGGTACTCCCCTCAATCCTTGTTCGACATGTAGTCACCTTGCTTAGAATCCCCCCGAGTTCATCGGGTTTCCATTAGCGTTCTATGATGTTCATCATGTTGCCCTTCATAATGTAGATCGATAAATAGTCCCTTGAATCTCACAACGATGTTAATTTGTCATGGTTGTTCACATGGAGTCAATATTTACTCATTCTAGATCTGCATCTCACTCTTCTCTATGTGCTAACCGTTTGTTCTTCCATGGCTTCTCTTCTAGGTTTTGATTATATTTCATTTTTCCTCGCTCGTAGATCTTGTAGCCATGGTCATAACATGTGAAACCTATTTATTCACACTTAGTAATTTTTCTGGCATCGTCTTGTCCACTTAGCCTGCCATTGCATTTGTCGGCTTTCTAATAAAAATATATTGGCGGCTTAGCACCTCACCGTTATGTTAATCACAACCGTCTTGATTGTTTGGTGTTTTCTGACCCGCCATATCGTGCACTCTCTCACAGCTTGATCTGCCACTATGTCAAGAGCACCCTCATCCTGTGATTGGGTTGGTTCTGGAGTAACCAAACAGCTCCTACTTGACTCCGTAGAGACTGTCGGCTTAGGATGTCATTCATTGGCGGATTCTAGGGCCAGAAATCATACCCTCCCCTAAAGAAGGGGAAGTTGTTGTATTCATTGGTCACCTACTCCGTGGTTTCATCCCACCCAGGTCAAAATTCTTCTGGGACGTTCTTCACTTCTTCAATCTACACCCTCAAGATATAGCCCCAAACTCTGTCACCAATATGTGCCAGTTTCAAGTCTTGTGTGAAGTATATCTACAGGAAGAGCCATATGTTGATGTCTTTTGTGATTTCTTTTATGTCAATCATGAAACTGAAGTGGCGGTTGGACCAAGTTTAGAATTGGGTGGCGTCTTTATCTAGAGGCGGAGAGATCTGCCTTATCGAGCTACCCTGTTACCAAGCCACCCCAAGGATTGGAATAAGACTTGTTTTCACTGCAAAGACACCTCCCCCAAAGAGGAGAAACCGCTGTCGGGTTATCGTCCTACCCGGCTTTGCACTTCCACCGAGCTTCCGGACTGGATGTCCGCCGCAAATCAAGTGAAGTATGCTCCAGCTTTTGCAAAGATCAAGGCCCTTTTGGCGAACGGCTTAACTGGTGTTGACCTAACCGTTGTATTGTTTCATGGAAAGTATTATCACTAAGCCGGCATGACCGGCTTATGTGTGAATTTACGGGTGAAAGGGATGACCCTCTCTGTTTTAGCACCACTCCCCTAACAGAACAAGACATTAACTCTGCCGTCAAGTCCCTTCTTGGCGAACCCCAGGCGGCTTGCAACAAAACTGGGTTGAAACCTTTCCGCGTCAAGAACCCAGCCCAAGCTGTAAGAAAACCTTTTTCATAAAACTGCTTGCTCTCGTCTTGATCCTATGCTTTGCTCCTTTAACCCTTTGGCGGCTTACACACAGGCCGGCTCTAACTTTTGGAAGAAAAAATATACTCCTCCTGTGAAGAAGAAGTCTTAGGCAGGTAAAACCCGTGGTTGTAAGAAGAAAACTTCTGCTCAGGAGCTGCTTGAACTTGACGATTCAGAGGTAGAACTTGATTCCCTTGGTCGTCTATTTTTGCAACTTATTGATGGTAATTGTACACAAGAGGAAGCGGAAACAAGTCACGCCGATGCCATCGAGGTAACTTATCTTTCCTCCAACTCAGAGGTCCCACCGCGAGAGAGAGTTCGGCGGGTCATCTGAGAAGTTCCATTTTCACACCCTCTTGCTTACTTAGATCTCGAATTTCTTTTAAAAAATCAACATCATGACTCTCGACGTCAGACCCAGAGCACCAGCTCTGAAGATCTCATGGCCGGCCTACCGAACTCTCTGGCTCCCCGAAAATGACATGCTGAGGTACTCCTTCAACTAATTCCAATATCTGCATGACACTTTTTGCCTTGTTACCTTGCTCTGTTTCTTACTGACTTTAACTTTTGAGGAGTCGCCCCCTTCGTCTGGTGACTCAACTTCATCTAAGCTTCCTCCTCTGAAAATCAATCCAGAGTATATTCTTTTACCTTCACACGTGTATATTATCATCATTGTCCTTGTATTGCAAAATGACTCTTTTTTGCTTCCAGGTCTCAAGCGAAACAACAAAAAGCAGGCGGGTCTACCACCACTCCTACTGTCCAAGAACTGGAGAATGCTAAGCCGGATTCTCCTGCAGCTCATGTTGAGCCTTCTGATGCCAGGAAAGATGCACCTGAAGATACTCCTCAGCCCTCTGAGCCGGCGGATCATAACATGGCCACTCCTGAGAGTCCTCTAGCGGCTGATCCTAAGCCACCCAGCTCTTCAACAACCGCTGAAGATATGGCTCATCCGGAAGTTGCCATCACTAGGACGGGTTAACAATCCCCTAATCCTCATGTGTTAACAAAACACACCATCAAGACTGAAACATTCTCACCGGAGAAGCTTGATTTTGAATTCCCTGTCTTAGAGAAAATGACTGCGGATGACTTGCATGTCGGTTATCTGAACCTCCTTTCTGCTAGCCACAATATGGATTACAAGCTTGTTGGACTAATGAAGAAAAAATACAAGGTACCCTTCTTCTCTTGCCTTTTCCTTATACCCTTATGTAGCCCCCAAGAGCTCGCTAGTATTTCAAATAGTATAGCGGGTCTTCCAAATTTTATCATACTGCAAATAACTTAGCCTGTAGCCCCCAAGTAACGGGTTAATATATATATTAAGCCGGTACTTACTTGAAATTTAGATCCAAGTGTAGCCCCCAAGTTCGGGTCATTATGAATGATGAGCCGGAATTTCAATGTTTGAAAAACTCGTCGGGTGTAGCCCCCAAGTCCCGGCTTAATTTTGTAGGAAGATGAGCTAGAACTTCATTACCTCAAAACGCCATGCGTAGCCCCCAAGTGTCGACTTAATTTTATGAAAATGAGCCAGAACATCATTCTAGACTTTGAGAGAAAACACAGACATTAGCCCCCAAGTGTCAAGTATATTGCTTGCAATCTACTTGGGACTTGTATCACAATAGCCTTACTACTTTGGTTCACTACTATTTCATCTTGGTGACTTAAACTTCATGAACTTGACTTGTATGATGCAAGAAGCTTTGGACACAGCCGAGTCTGATCTGGCCGGCTTAAGGGACAATATTGCCTCCTAACAATCCGCTCGGGCTATGGTGGAAGAGAAATTGCAGGTTGCCATTGAAAAGCTTGAAAGGGTCCAAGCGGACTTTGCTAACTTCAAAAAGGTTGTGGAGTCTGAACAAGCCGCCTTGTCAAAATGCACAGATGACGCTGACGAGCAGCTCAAGCTTGTGTCAGAAGAACTAAAAACCCTCAAGCACCATATATCCAAGATGACTTCTGCTATCTTTGGTTATTACCTTAAGAATTGGAAAAAATTCTTGCCTTGTTGAAAAAACTCTCAGGCGGCTTATACCATTTAATTTCTTTGCAAGCCAGAGGAGCCGCCAACTATCTTCTGACAGTTTGCTGAAGTTGAAGGCAATATACACCTTGACAGAACAACTATACAGTGGGACCATCTGCACCATCAATTCCATGCTAATTGAGAAAGGCGTCCCCAAATTCATGAAGGGTGTAATAGAGGTATTGTCCACTCTGCCCAAGCAGATTGAGGAGCTAAGGCCACCAGCCGCCAGGAAGGGAGCGATGGCTGCCCTAAGCCAGTCTCTAGCCTTTGCCCCTGAGCTGACCCCCAAAGAAATGATGGATGGCTTCCCGTCCAAGAAGGATGACGGGTCTGACTTTACTGAAACTGACTATGCCAACTGCATGAATCCCTCCCGAGTGCTTGCATCAACTCTTGTCAATGAAATTGATCTGACCTCCTACCAGGCGACTTACGGTGCAGATAGCAAACACATGCGTTGTCCAACTTTTGAAGCCAGGGACTTAATTCCTGCACGCCGTAAGCCACTCTTTGCTCCTGAATCTTTGACGAGGCTCAATTTGAAGCTTTATTAAACTACAACTCGGATGTGGACAACCTTCAAATCGAAGATGTTGAAGACCCAGCGCAGGATGACCCGCCGGCGAGTTGAGATGCATTGCTCCTGACTGAAGATAACCCGGCCTGCTGAGCCGCCAAGGTTGTAAGTGTACAAAAACTTTAAGTCCATTGTATCTTGGGCTCCGAGAGAGCTTTGTAATAGGCGTAGCAAAAACTTGACTGCCTCTGTCGTGCCATCACGCACGAATGAAATTGGACCACTTTATGCACTTTGATCTGCCTTGTATTCTCCCACATCTTTCATCATACTTAACGGCGCCTCATCTTAGGAGACAAGACCTGCAAAAACAAACAAGACATAATATGTTCTGCATTGTTGTGAGGATGGCTTGAAAAAAGCACAACCCGAAGATGTTTAAATCTTTTGTAACCTTGCTTTTTCTTCCTTTTTTATTTTTCAAAAACTCATATGTCGGTTCTTATGGGTGGACTCGCTGCTTGAACTCTTTAACAGTACAAGGTATCTAGTGAGAGTGACCGTCAACTCCTTTGAGCAGCTCAGTGTCTCTAGGCAAGATTAACTGATAAGAGCGCAACAAACCAGAGAGAGACGCAGAGGGCATGAGTACCCCCAAGGCCCATAAGCCACCTCTCACATGACATAAATCCTTTGTTTGAACCTTAAATAGTACATGGTCTTTAAAAGAGTAATTGTAACTGTTAAAGAGTACGAATGGGCCACATGACGGAGAGTCGGCCACAGATGGATGAGTTTGTCCTCACTTTCTATAAGCCGACCCTCACGTGATAAGATCAGTCGGTTTAACCTTGACCAGTACAGGGTCTCTAGTGAGAGTGACTGTCAAATATTTCGAACAGCTCAGGGTCTCTAGTAGAGATTAACTAGCAAGAGTTCAGCGGGTCACCTAGCGGAGCAGCAACAGCATACAGGCAGGTTTAACTCCAACTTGCGGTGGTTGAAGAGCCGATCAAGAGGGTGTGTAAGCTAAACCCAGTGGGTTAGAAGCCCCCAAATGACCTTGTTGATGGAGTCAACGTTTGGGTATACAACCCGCCTTACGATGGCTGAAGAGCTGATCAAGAGGGTGTGTAAGCTAAACCCGATGGGTTGGAAGCCCCCAAATGACCTTTGTTGATAGAGTCAACTTTTGCGCCATATTGTATGCCGCCATATTGAGGAACGCCAATTTGTAAGCCATTGTCTTGTGGACCACCAACTTGTAAGTCGTCGTCTTGTGGACCGCCAACATGTAAGCCGCCGTCTTGTGGACCGCCAACTTGTAAGCCGTTGTCCTATAAGTTGTCGTATAATGTTGCTATTTTGGCTAAAGGGCTGATCAAGAGGGTGTGTAAGCTAAACCCGGTGGGTTGGAAGCCCCCAAATGACCATGTGGAAGCATCCACCTTTGCACAAATCTGAAATGCAAAAACGGCAGAGGCCCTGGCTTGTAGGGATGCCAACTTTATTATATAAAAAGAGAGATATACAACGATAGATGTATGTACAATGATGGGAGTCGATGACTCAAGTATAGTAAGGTTGCAGATGAGCGATATTCCACGTCTGGTGGGTCTCCTGCCCAGAAGTACGTGACTCATCCCCTACCTCAGTGAGATAATATGACCCATTGTTGAGATTTCTGCTGACCACAAAAGGTCCTTCCCAAGGGGTAATAACTTGTGCGCCTTCGTTTGATCTTGAATCAAACATAACATCAAGTCGCCTTCCTGAAATGTCTGGGTCTTCACTTTGCGGCTATGATAGCGACGCAGGTCTTGCTAATAAATCGCTCTTCATCCAAAGCATCTAACGTGTCCTGACGTGTTGTCTTGTTATCCGCTTCAACGTAAGCCGCCACCCGTGGCGAGTCATGACGTATATCACTTGGTAACACGGCCTCTGCACTGTAAACCATGAAGAAAGGCGTATAGCTTGTTGACCTATTGGGGGTAGTTCTGATGCTCCAGAGAACTGATGGTAGCTCCTCAACCCAACAACCCGGTGTTTGTTGTAGAGGAACCATAAGCCAGGGCTTGATACCTCTCAGGATTTCTTGGTTAGCACGCTCTGCCTGACCATTAGACTGCGGATGAGCAACAACAGAGACATCAAGCTAGATGTGCTCACTTTCACAGAAATACCTTCATAGCCCCCTTGGACAAATCTGTTCCATTATCCGTGATGATACTATGAGGATAACCAAAACGGTAGATCAACTTTTTGACAAACTGAACCGCCATGATCGCGTCATATTTACTAACCGGCTCAGCCTCCACCCACTTGGTAAACTTATCCACCGCCACCAAAAGGTGGGTCTTCTTGTCTTTAGTTCTCTTGAGGGGGCTAACCATATCAAGCCCCCAGACCGTGAACGGCCAAGTGATCGGAATCATTCGCAATTCCTGAGCCGGCATGTGAGCACGTCATCCTAACTTCTGACATCCATCACACTTGATGACTAGATCCTCTGCATCCTTGTGATCCATCAGCCAGAAGAAACCATGCCGGAAAGCCTTGGCCACCAAAGATTTTGAGCCGACGTGATGACCGCAATCGCCGGCGTGTATTTCATTTAAGATCTCCCTACCCTCTTCAGGAGAAACACAACGTTGAAAAACGCTAGTGACGTTGCAGTTGTGTAACTCTCCATTAACGATTGTCATGGATTTAGAGTGCCTCACGATTTTCCTTGCCAAAGTCTCGTCCTCAGGCAACTCGCCTCGAGTCAGGTACGCCAGGTAAGGCAACATCCAATCCGGAATAGCATGTACAGCCGCCACCAGCTGCCCTTTCGGGTGAAGTATAGCCAGATCCTCCTCTAAAGGTAGCTTAACTAACGGGTGATACAACACGTCTAGGAAGACATTAGGCGGCACCGGCTTGCGCTGAGAGCCTAGCCTTGACAATGCATCAGTCGCCTCGTTCTTGCGACGGTCAATATGGTCCACCTCATAACCCTTGAAGTGACCAGCAACGATGTCCACCGCCTAACGGTAAGCCGCCATCCGTGGGTCCTTGGAATCCCACTTACCTGAAACTTGCTCAGCCACGAGGTCTGAGTTACCGAGGCATCTAACCCGGATTAGATTCATCTCCTTAGCCACACGGAGGCCATGAAGTAAGGCTTCATACTCAGCTGCATTGTTAGTACAAGGAAACATCAGCCTTAGCACGTAACAGAACGTGTCACCTCTAGGGGAAGTTAAGACAATTCTAGCCCTCGATCCCTCCAACTGTCTGGATCCATCAAAGTGAATTGTCCAATATGTGTTATCCGGCTTTTCCTCGAGCGACTGACACTCTGTCCAGTCATTTATGAAGTCCACCAAGGCCTAAGACTTAACAACTGTGCGGGGCACATACTTCAGATTAAGAGGCCCTAACTCTAATGCCCACTTAGCAATCCTGCATGTAGCTTCCCTGTTTTGAATTATGTCACCCAGCGGGGCAGAGCTAACCACAGAGATCTGATGTCCAAGGAAATAATGCTTCAACTTACGGTTAGCCATGAAAACCCTATATATCAGCTTCTGCCAATGCGGGTACCTTTGCTTGGATTCTATGAGAACTTCACTGACATAATAAACTAGCTTCTGAACCGGATACTCCTTCCCTGCTTCCTTATGCTCCACAACAATCACAGCGCTGACCGCCCAGTTGTTAGCCGCCACGTAGAGGAGCAAAGGTTCTTTCTCGGCCGGAGCAGCCAAGATTGGCGGCTCAACCAACTGCTTTTTGAGTGCCTCAAGCGCCTCGTCTGCAACCTTACTCCAGACAAAGTCATCTGTATTTTTCATCATTTGATACAGAGGAATAGCCTTCTCGCCCAGGCGGCTGATGAAGCGGCTTAAAGCGGCCATATGACCAGCCAAGCACTGCACATAATTGACGCTCACCGGTTTAGACAGCGACGTGACGGCCTTTATCTTATCCAGGTTAGCCTCAATACCCTGCTCCAAAACCAAGAAACCCAAGAGCTTGCCTACAGGAACTCCAAAGATGCACTTGGCCGGGTTAAGAATCATCTTGTAGACCCATAAGTTGTTAAACATTTCCTTCAGTCATCAAGTAGAGTCTCATTTTTCCTTGACTTAACCACAATGTCATCCACATAGGCATGAACACTACGCCCAATCTAGTCGTGAAGGCAATTCTGCACATGGTGTTGATAAGTCGCCTACGCGCTCTTGAGCCCTAAAGGGATAGATACATATCATAAAGCCCCAAAAGGTGTTATAAATGAAGTCTTCTCTTGGTCTTTAACTACCATCTTGATCTAATGATAACCTGAATAGGCGTCCAGGAAGCATAGACTCTCACAACCCACCGTTGCATCAATAATCTGGTCGATACGGGGGAGAGCAAACGGGTCAACTGGACATGCCTTATTAAGATCTGTGTAATCCACACACACATATGCCACGTGCCATTCTTCTTAAGCACAAGCATGAGATTTGCTAACCACTCCGGGTGAAACACTTCCACAATGAACCCTGCTGCCAAGGGTCGGGCCACCTCTTCTCCAATTCCTTTACGTCGCTCTTCGTTGAAACGACGGAGGAACTGCTTGATCGGCTTAAACTTAGGATCCACATTAAGGTGGTGCTCAGCGAATTCTCTCGAAACACCCAGCATGTCAGACGGCTTCCATGCAAAGATGTCCCAATTCTCACGGATGAATTCGATGAGCGCGCTTTCCTATGCGGGGTCCATGTTAGCCCCAATAGTGAACTGCTTTGATGAGTCACCCGGATTGAAATCCACCAGCTTGGTGTCATCCGTCGCAAACTTCAAGGGCGGCTCAGACTCTGTACTGGGCTTCTTTAATGGAGTCATGTCTGTCGGGTCAACATTATCTTTGTAAAACTTGAGCTCTGCCTCTACGCAACTTGATTCTGCATAAGTCGCGTCTCCTTCCTCACACTCAAGGGCCACCTTCCGATCACCGTGCATTGTGATAGTTCCTTTGAGAGCCGGCATCTTGAGTTTTAAGTAAACATAACAAGGCTTGGCTATAAACTTTGCGAAAGCCGGCCTGCCAAACAGAGCGTGATATGGGCTCTTAATTTTCACTAGTTCGAACCACAAGGTCTTCACCCTGTAGTTATACTCATCTCCAAATGCCACTTCAAGAGCTATTTTGCCTACCGGGTAAGCCGACTTGCCTGGCACCACGCCATGAAAAGTTGTTGATGATGGCTTAAGAGCCTTGTCAGTTAACTCCATCTGCTGGGAGGTGTCATAGTATAAGATGTTGATGCTGCTGCCACCGTCCATCAACACCTTTGTAAACTTGTGGCCTCCAACCTGAGGCACTACCACCAGAGCCAAGTGACCCAGATTCTCAACTCGCGGCGGGTGATCCTCCCTACTCCATGAGATAGGATATTCAGACCACTTCAAGTATTGCGGGAGAGTCGACGTGGCCGCGTTGACCGCCCTCTTGTGCAGCTTTTGATCCCGCTTGTCTAGCCTTGTAGTGAAAACATGATATTGACCTCTGCTGAGTTGCTTCGGGTTGCTCTAGTACCTTGACTGGTTATTCTGCTACTGACCACCATTGTTAGGTTGCTAATGATGACCTACCTAATTGCCTTGACCCTCGTAACCTGACCCTGAACCGCCGACACCAAAGCCGGCTCCTAAACCGCCAGGACCTGAGTCGCCCGACGGACCATTACCGTTATTACGATGTTTGTGAAGGCTGTAATCTCGGAACTGTTGCATAATGCCGCAATCCTTCCACGTGTGGTTTGCCGGCTTATCAGGCCGGTTGTGCTCTGGGTAGGGTTTGTTGAGCATCTCTTCCAGGTTGAAAGGAGCTTTATTCTTGTTGAAGGGTGGCCTGAAGTTCCCGTTACCCTTGCCACGGTTGTTCCCAATGCTGGTGTTCGCCACCAATTCTGACCCGCCATCGGGGTTCTTCCGCTTGCCCGGATTGCCGTTTCCAACCCCGTTCTGCTGTTGAATTTTGCCATTGTTCTTCTTACCCTGAGCTGATCTCTCATCATCGGAGCTCGGGTCCTTAGTGGTATCTTAATCAACATATTTTGTGACAGTCATCATGAGCTCACCCATATCCTGACAGGAACGCTTCAACCGCCCGAGCTTCTGCTTAAGGGGAAAAAAGTGACAGTTTTTCTCCAAAATCAAGACCGCTTGAGACGCCGAAATATTCTCAGACGAGTGGATAACCGTCGAAACTCGCTGGACCCAATGGTGGGCTGACTCGCCTTCCTGTTGTACAAAGTGGTCAATATCCATGATCATAATAGGTTGCTTGCACGTTCCCTTGACGTTCTTTATAAAGTGCACCTTCAACTCGGCCCAAGATGTGATGGTATTAGGAGGCATACCCTTCAACCAAGTGCGAGCCGGTCCTTCCAACATCTTGACGAAGTATTTCGCGCAAACCGCCTCACTAACATCCAACATCTCCAAGGCAAGTTCATAGATTTCAATCCAGGACTCAGGGGGTAGATCCGCCGTGTAATTAGGCACCTTCTGCGGCCCTTTAAAATCCTTAGGCAAACGCTCATTCCGTAAATCCACCATGAGGCACGGCACACCAAATCCCCTAGACGAGGTGCTAGCACCCGCAGGGGGGAGGGTTTGTCAGCGACGGCTCAGGAGTCGTTGGGTAATCCGCCACCGGTGTTGATCCTTGCTGAGCTCGGCCCCTATCCATGATCTCCTGAACATCCCTTCCAGGTGTGTTATCATTGGGAGGGTTACGCCTTTGCTTGCTGCTGGAAACCGCCGCCGACTCTATGCGCTGGCGGTAGCTACGACTGTGAACAGGCGTGGAGTGCACCCAACTCCGACTGTATGTATATTTTTCTTGTTGAGCCATCTCTGTCTGTAACAAATTAATCGCGTTCCGTGCCTCTTCGGCAAACGGTGCTCCTTCGGCAAAAGGGAGGGCTTCAATCCAGGCCGCCGCCGCTATCATATTTTCCACCAGGTTAGAGTAATGGCCAGGTGGTGTCACTACGTGTCGCGACGGGGTCAGATTTTGTAGGATCGAAAGTAGGTCTAGAGGGGGTGATTAGACTACTTGACCAAATAAAAGTTTTGCCTTTTTCCCAATTTTAATTCTTGGCAAGTTTTAGCATTCATAGCATATCAAGTACACCCTACACATGCATGTCTAAGAGTATAGCAGCGGAAAGTAACAACAAGCATGAGTAAAAGGATAGGGTAGGAAGATCAAACGCAATTGTAGACACGATGATTTTTCCCGTGGTTCTGATAGGTGGTGCTATCGTACATCCATGTTTATGGAGTCTTCAACCCACGGAGGGTAACGGTCGCGAGAGTTCACGGAGGGCTCCACCCATAAGGCTCCACGAAGTAGCAACCTTGACTATTCCATACGGCTTCCGTCCACGAAGGACTAGCCTCACTATGTGTAGATCTTCACGAAGTAGGCAATCTCCTTGCCCTTACAACACTCCAAAACAAAAAGTAGGAGGCTCCCAAGCGACACCTAACCAATCTAGGAGGCACCACCTTTCAAAAGGTAATAGGCTCAGTAATGATGATGAACTCCTTGCTCTTGTGCTTCAAGATGATAGACTCCTCAACACACAATCACTCTCTCATAGATTTGGCTTGGTATAAGAGATGGGATTGGTGGAAAGCAACTTGGGGAGGCTACAAATCAAGATCCATATGGTTGGAGTGGAAGATCTTGACCTCAACACAAGGGTAGGTGGTTCTCTCTCAGAAAACTAAGTAGGATAGGTATGGAATAGTTCTAAGTGCTTCTCTTTCGAGTGGGTGGTGGTGAAGGGGTAGATATAGGGATCCCCAAAAATCCAACCGTTACACACAAAATGACCAACACGGTGACACCGATGTGTTAATCTCGGTGGTACCGAAGTGACCAAAAGGTAGCAACTTTTGAATCTCGGTGAGACCGATATAGGAATCTCGGTTGCACCGATAAGGTGACCAACGGCTATATTTCCAATCTTGGTGACGCCGACCCAACATTCTCGATGGGACCGAAAATGTGAATTTGCTTAACATAAAGTTGGAAACCCAACTCGATGGCACCGGTATGGAATCGGTTAAGTGGCTAGGGTTTGGCTGAGTCTGTCTAGGGTTTGGAATCGATGGCACCGGGATAGGAATGTTGGTTGCACCTATTTTGAATGTTTGGCTAAAGACAGACTTTGGTGGGAGAGCTTGTGGATGTTTTTGGTGACTATCACTTGTGCACGTATGAGCATTTTTTTCACCAACAAAACCTTACCCTCTTTTAATAGTATTGGCTTTCCTGTGGACTCAAAGTGATTTGTCACAAATATAAAATGTAGAGTCCTCTTGCTTGAAGCTTGGCCAACCTATTTCCTTGCATCTTGGGGTATCTCCACAATCTCCTTTTGCCAGTCCTATCACTGAACATTTCCTGAAATATACTTGGTGGAAACATTAGTTCAAAGACTTATATGTTTTTATTAATTACCAAAACCACCAAGGGAGCAAATGTGCTTTCAATCTCCCCCTTTTTGGTAATTGATGACAACATATAGATCAAAGCTTCAACAAAGATATAATCAATGAATATAATCGTCACTTTGAGAAGTATGTGATAAGCAAGAGCTCCCCCTAAATTTGTGCATTATTTTAAATTTGCCTTTGAATGCAAATGCACAATCGATTAGGTAAATGAGGCACTTCTTCCATGTCACATACATCTTGGTGGTGTGCGAGAATAATTAGAATGAACATCATAGCACAACACAATCAAGAAAAACTGAATGATCATCACATAAGCATTAAGATGATTGGAAATAGTAGCATCACGCGTTAAAGCGTATGATCAAACATCATCAGACGTATATCACAAGCAACCAAAAGCAAAAAAAATTTGAAAAAGCAATAAACACCAAAACACTCTCTCGCTCAAAGCCTAAAGATCTATATACACTTCTCCCCCTTTGGCAACAAGTTACCAAAAATTTCAAAGGCATATATCTAAGCATTCTTGGGCTGATCTCCTCCGGTTGTTGATGAAGGATTCGAGAGAAAAGCGTCGGCAAAGATCTCTGCGGATGTCGTGGATGGAGCTGGAGTGGACACTGGAGGAACTGGAGCTGATGGAGCAGGAGCTGTGTTGACGGTAGCAGGAGTTAATGAGGTGGGCCTCAAGTTTGGTGCAGGCACTGTGACTGGTCTAGCCTGAGTAGTGAACTGTGTGGTCGGCCTAAGAGGTGATCCATCCTCATCATCATCAGAAGAAGAAGAAGAAGAAGAAGTAGAAGAGACCCGAGGGATGTGCACTGAGTCAACTTCCTTGTGAAACTCTATGACTGTCTTAGTCACCTTGTCCACCTTATCACCAGGAGTCTTGATCCTTGTTTCAAAGATCCTCACAAGACTGTTCTAGTTATCAAGAATCCCCTTAATATCCTTCTGCATGCCCTGAATTGCTAAGATCAAAATATCCATTTGCTCATTTCTAGATCTAGGGACTTGAGCACTAGCGGCTTGAACTGCCTCTACCTCTGCCTAAGCTGTAGCAGATGTGGGATGGTTTGGGTCCATCGCCACAACATTATCCTCGAGTTCTGGCTGTAGGGGCAAGTGTGGACGATCTAGAGAAAATATGTGCTTTTCCAACTAAGAGTTGATAAGCATCTAGATGTAGGGTGCATAGTAGCAAGAATGCTTTTGATCAGCAACAACCCTCTTAATTGTCTCAACAATTAAGTCCATAACTATAATCCTGGTGTTCCTGTCAAGGTGGATCAACATGTTAATGGAGTAGCCATGGATCATCTTATCATCTCCTGACTTGGGCATTAAGGTATGCCTCAGAATAGTGTTCATGGTACGGAGGCCAGTTTGCAGATAGTAGATGGATCCTAGCTTGTGAGATTGCACTTTTTCTGATGGGATAGGAGTATACATATCCTTCATGGCATTGTGGCTTGCCTTGGATTCTGAGTATACATCCAGATCACCATCCTGAACCTTTGGAACTCCTAGAAGTACAGCCCACTCATCAACAGTGGATTCATACCTTGCTCCTTCATTCATCCATACAATTCTACCATCTCCGTAGAAATGTGCAATGGAGTAGAATTGCGTGATCATCTCATCGTTCCATGCAGTAAGCTCTTTGCCAATGAAATCATCCAGACCAATGCAGTGGAAATTATCTTGGACACTTGGAAAGTAGCCCTCATTCTCCTTAATGAATTTCCAATCAACATACCTCATATCACTAACAGCTGGGCTCTTGTCTAGCAGCACTGTTTCATAAAAGTCTTGTTGCTCTTTGGTGTAGAACCTGTAGTCAACAGCAGTTTTCTTCCTCTGGGCATATGGATATATAGCTCTCTATGCTCTCAATCCTGAGTCTTTCCTTTTCTTCATATCTTCAGCAACTAGGTGGCTGGCATCATGTACTGGAAGATGTGGTCTGAGCTTCATCAATGTTCTCAAGTCATCATCATCTTCAACTGTGGCAGCAGTTCCCTTGTTCTTCTCGAAAGCTGGAATCTGCCTGGATGTCCTCTTTGGCTTCTCAGCAGCAGCCTTCTTGGATGTAGACTTGGTGCTCTTGGATGTGCCAGTCTTTGGCATAGCATCAGCCATAAGTTTCTTGGCCTTCTTCTTGGGAGGAGCCTTTGCAGCTGGCTCATCCTCCTCTTCCTCAGCAGCAGCACCAGTAGCCTCCTCTGGATCTTCATACATGGAGGTAGGCTTGCCAATCGCATGAATAATCCTCTTTCTGGCTCTCTTCTCCCCTGCCTTCTTAGGCATAGACTTCCTTAGGGGATCAATGGACATTGTGGCCCTAGCACTCTCATGTGCTTTGATAGTTTCAGAGCTGGCATAGATCTTGCTGACAACTCTCCTGGAAGAACTAGCTTCACTAGTAGACTTCTTGGCAGCCTTTTCTTGCTTCTTGGCAAGAATCTCCTTAGGGATAAAGTCTGAATCCTCATCATCTGAATTCAGCTTGTTTCTGGTCCTTGTAGCAACTTTGGGCAGCCCATGGGAGTTGGGGGTGCCTGGACCTGAAAATGAACTGGACTCTAGGCTTGTGCCTGAATTCATGTCAGCACCCTGCTCTGGCAAGTTTTGACTGTCCTCAGCATCTGACATACTGACCCTGTGAATAGAGTATAGAAGATCAGAAGTAGATGAGTTATCACAAAATGAGGCTGGTTTGAAAGTTTGAACAATAGTTTTCCAAAGTTTTTCCATTCTGTCAAATGAATATCGGTATAGCCGAAGCAAAAAATTTGGTGCTATCGAGACTGACTGTCTCACTTAAGAGAACCTTGGCACTCTTTTCGGTGAGACCAAAAAGTAGTACTCGGTTCCACCGAGACCGTTCTCAGCAACACAGAAAGACAAATTGGTGAGACCGATTTGTTTGCTTTGGTTCCACCGAGATTCATCGGGCGGACGGCAAAACCCTAGAAAATTTAACATTCGCTAGACTATTGGAATTTTGTGTGGATAGGAATACGTGCAATGAGTGGCTTATAGATAAATTAAATCTAATGCGCAAGAATCGGACGAGGAGCACAAAGGAGGTCGAATCCTAAAAGCACATTTGCTCCCTTGGTGGTTTTGGTAATTAATAACAACATATAAGTCATTGAACTAATGTTTCCACCAAGTATATTTCAGGAAATGTTCAATGATAGGATTGGCAAAAGGAGATTGTGGAGATACCCCAAGATGCAAGGAAATAGGTTGGCCAAGCTTCAAGCAAGAGGACTCTACATTTTATATTTGTGAGAAATCACTTGAGTCCATAGGAAAGACAATACTATTAAAAGGGGGTAAGGTTTTGTTGGTGAACAATATGCTCAAACATGCACAAGTGATAGTCGCCAAAAACATCCACAAACTCTCCCACCAAAGTCTGTTCCATACCTAACACTCAAAATCGGTGCAACTAACTTCCCCATACCGGTGCCACCGATTCCAGAACCTAGACAAACTCAGCCAAACCTTAGCCACTTCGGTGCAACCTATTCCATACTGGTGCCACCGAGTTTAGGTTGCCAACTTTCTGTTATGCAAATTCACATTGTCGCTACCACCGAGAATGTTGGATCAGCATCACCAAGATTGGAAATCTGACCGTTGGTCACCTTATCGGTGCAACCGAGTTTCCTATATCGGTCTCACCGAGATTCAAAAGTTGCCACCTTTTGGTCACTTCGGTACCACCGAGATTAACACATCGGTGTCACCAAGTTGGTTATTTTGTGTGTAACGGTTGGATTTTTGGGGATGCCTATATATACCCCTTCACCACCACCTACTTGAAAGAGAAGCACTTGGAACTATTCCACACTTGCCCCATCCAGTTTTCTGAGAGAGAACCACCTACCCTTGTGTTGAGGTCAAGATCTTCTACTCCAATCATATGGATCTTGATCTCTAGCCTCCCCAAGTAGCTTTCCACCAATCCCATCTCTTCCACCATGCCAAATCTGTGAGAGAGTGATTGGGTGCTGAGGAGTCTATCAGCTTGAAGCACAAGAGCAAGGAGTTCATCGTCATTACCGAGCCTATTACCTTTTGGAGGGTGGTGCCTCCTAGATTGGTTAGGTGTCGCTTGGGAGCCTCCTACTTCGTGTTGTGGAGTGAACCAAGAAGATTGTAAGGGCAAGGAGATCGTCTACTTCATGAAGATCTACCCATAGCGAGGCTAGTCCTTCATGGACGGAAGCCGTTATGGAATAGTCAAGGTTGCTACTTCGTGGACCTCTTTGGGTGGAGCCCTCCATGGACTCTCGTGAACGTTACCCTCCGTGGGTTGAAGACTACATAAACGTGGATGTACGATAGCGCCACCTATCGGAACCATGAGAAAATCATCGTATCTACAACTGTGTTTGATCTTCCTACCCTATCCCTTCTATACATGCTTGTTGTTACTTTCCGTTGCTATATACTCTTAGACTTGCATGTGTAGGGTGTACTTGACTTGCCATGAAATGCTAAAAACTGTCAACCCTAAAACTTGGTATAGGCAAAACTTTTATTTGGTCAAGTAGTCTAATCACCCCCCTCTAGACATACTTTCGGTCCTACAAGTGGTATCAGAGCTTTGGTCTCCATTGCTTAGGTCTCACAACCTAGGAGAGTATGGCTTATAGTGAGGGAAGTTATCACCATAGAGGTCCGTACTTTGATGGCACTAATTTTGCTAGTTGGAAGCACAAAATGAAATTGCATATTCTTGGTCATAACCCCGCCGTTTGGGTTGTTGTTCGTGTTGGCTTGCAAGGTGAGTTCTTTGCGGATGGACGGGAACCGGATCGTGAAGCGACCGCGGATGAGTTGAAGATGTTGCAACTCAATGCTCAAGCATGCGGCATTCTCTTCAACTGCTTATGCCCCGAAAAATTCAACAAAATCAGTCGTCTTGAGAATGAAAAAGAGATTTGGGATACTTTGGTTGATATGCATGAAGGAACCGAGTCCGTGAGAGAATCCAAGTTAGATGTTCTTCAAGGTCAGCTTGACAAGTTCAAGATGAAGGATGGTGAAGGAGTCGCAGAGATGTACTCTAGGCTAGCTCTCATCACCAATGAGATTGCCGGCTTAGGAAGCGAAGAAATGATCAACAAATTCATCATCAAGAAGATACTTAGAGCTTTGGATGAGAGATACGACACCGTGTGCACATTGATCCAAATGATGCCAAACTACAAAGATCTCAAGCCTACGGAAGTCATTGGAAGGATTGTTGCTCATGAGATGACACTCAAAGATAAGGAAGAACTTCATCACAAGTCTAGCGGTGCTTACAAAGCCACAAGTGATGCTCCCCCAACTTCAAGCAACAACCTTGTCACCAATAAAGAGATAAGCCTCATGGTCAAGAAATTCAACAAGTTCTACAAGAATAGAGGCAAAGAAAAAAACTCCAACTCAAGATACGATGAGAAGCGTTAATCAAGTCATGACTGCAATTGCTATAGTTGTGGAAAGCTCAGACACTACTCAAATGAGTGCACGGCTTCCTACAAAAGAAGAGAAGAGTCACCTCGAAGACAAAGCTCAAGGAATGAATCACCACAAAGAGAGAGAAGGAGTAGAGATGATCGTTATGAACGAAGACACTCAAGGAGAAGTAGAGATTTGGAGAAGAAGGACAAATACACCAAGAGCTACACAAGAAGAAAACATCAAGCTCATGTTGGTGAATGGGTTTCCAGCTTCGACTCCGACAACAACTCTGAGAGAAGCTATCACTCCGACTCCGACTATAGTCAAGATGATGGTGTTGCCGGAATTGCTCTAGTGACTACCAACTCCTAAGATATATTTGATTCACCAAACGAAGGGAGTGGAAGTTGCTTCATGGCTAAAGGCCCCAAGGTATCACACCTCGAGTATCTTGATTTTGATAGTGATGAAGATGATTTGCTTTGTGAAGATGATTTGCTTTGTGATGATGACTTGCTTTGTGATAAAACTAGTGATATTGATCAAAATGAACTTGATAATTCTCATGCTAGTCAAGATGAGTCATTTGATGATGATAAGATGAAAATAGAACAACTAACTAAATAACTAAACACTCTTAAGTTAGCTCATGAATCTACTCTCGAAGATCATAGAGAGCTTGTGAGAACTCATGAGAAGCTACGCTTCGAGAAGCTCAACTTGGAGCAAGAGCATGAGTTTCTCAAAGCTATCAATGATGATCTCCTAAATAAGACTTCATCTTATCTATCCAAACGACTACTATTGTCTACTTTCATGCCTCAAGTTAAAACTAAGCAATCTAGTAACAAAGGCAAGAAAGGTTATTCATCTAGTAGCAACAATAAAAATGCCAAACCCAATGATGTTGCTTCTAGTAGTCCTATTGATTCCACTATTGATGATTCTCTTAGCCAAGTTACACTTGAGCAATAAAATGCTTTATTGAAAGGAATTATAGAAAGAGGTATATACAAGAGTCTTGCTGGATGTAAGCAAATTGAGGAAATTGTACGCAAGCACGGAGGATACCGGAAGAATCGTGGTGTTGTCTACTTCAACGCTAATGGAGTTGAGTGGGAAGAAGGTCAATATCACAAGCCCAAGTTTGTTCCTCAAAAGGAGAAGTATGAAAATACTCTTCCAAGGGAACAAACACTCAAGATGACCTTCCACCACAAGACCACAAGCTCAAGGAAAAGAACAAGCTTCAAGAGGACATTGACTCATATGAAGATGAATCCCTAGCTTTGGTGGAGTGGGTTCCCAAGGCTACTTCAAGCTCAACTACTACAAAGGCCACTTCAACACCAATGATCCCCATCAACTTGATGTGGGTCCCCAAGAAGAAGAACTAGTAAGTTCTTGAGGGGTGACTCCGCCAATGAAATTCACTCACATTCATTATTGGCAAGAACTTTTTTGCACTCAACATCAACTCAATGCAATAGTTCAAGGAGTCGCACATTCCCTCAAAGGTAAGCAAGGGACAAGGTAATCAACTAATCAATGGACATCATAACATATGCTTTGCACTCCATGTCCATAGATATCCTTGTATTTGTCTCTTGTGTGTTGGGACTAACCCATGTAGGTGAGAGGAGTAAGGAAACAACAAGGATGCTCCCAACTCTTGGTGATCTTCATCAACATTGAGAATCCACAACTACCTCACCAACATGAAGTCTTCATCAACAAAACCCAAGATTAGTTTATCCCTCTTATGAGGGGATGTCACATCAAGGGGGAGCTTTACTCTAAGACTTGAGTCAAAGCATCTCTTAGCATGTGACAACATTAATTGCTTTATGTAAAAGTGGTAACCCCACTTGTGCTTAAACGATGAGTATGGCCCATGATCAAGTACTCTTACTTGGATCCTAAGTCAAATACTCATATATAGATGACTTCGTCATCGCCCAAGTGCTTGTTAGATGCTAGTGTGTTTGTGCATGTTTGTCATGATTTCTTTTGACATCTTATTGTGTGAGCATGTTGGTATACATTTATTTTCTCACTCGAGGACATCCAATTGTTGCTATTTGGTTATTGATTTTATCTTTTACCAATTGGATGGACAAGAATGCCTAGGACCACTCTTTAGCTATCTATGCTTTCTCACCTCATATTCCATTCATGCTGCATCACAAAATTTGAACAAGTGCTTTTTGATCCCTCTGTGTGTGGAGCACTCGGAGTTCCGTATAGATAAGGACTGACCATTAAAACCTCCCGAGTGCATCTCGGTGGAACCAACCCCATAATCTCGGTCTCACCGAATGCCTAGGGTTGATCTGTTTTTCAATCTCGGTACTACCGATTTCATATTCTCGGTTGCACCGAGTTTCCCTGTCAGCTGACAGTTGTGGAACTCGGTGACACCGAAAACATAAAATTGGTATCACCGACAGTGGAGGGTATATATACTGTGGAACCCGACATTTTGAAATTCATCCTCAGAACTGTCCTGCCTCGGAACCCTAAGCTGCCGCTTCGAGACCCCTGGTCGTCGCCCTTGTCTTCCTGCGCTCCTCCGTCGTTGGGAATCGCCGCCGTCGATGAAATCTGCTCCATCATCGCCACCGTAGCGAATCCGCACCATCTTAGGGTACGGATTCGACCTCCTTTGCGCTCCCTTCTAATTCTTGCGCATTGGATCTACTTTTCGTCTTATGCCACCTATTGCACTGCTTCCTATCCACCAGAAAATCCCATAGGGTAGCGAACCATCGATTTTCTAGGGTTTTCCTTCCGCCCGACGCAACTCGGTAGAACCGAATCAAGAAAATTGGTACCACCAATTTTTGTTTCTGTGTTGCTGAGAACTGTCTCGGTGAAACCGAGCACTCCTTTTCGGTCTCATCGATAAGGGTGCCAAGTTTCTGTTAAAAGGGACAGTTAGTCTCCGTGTCATTGAAAATTTTGCTTCGGCCTTACAGATTTGTTTCTGACAAAATGCAAAACTTTGAAAATCTTTTGTTCAAAATTTCAAAAACCAGCTGATAATTTTGTGATGACTCATCTACTTCTGCTCATCCATATTCCATTCACAAGGTCAGTATGTCAGATGCAGAGGACAGTCAGAATGACCTGAGAGAGCAAAGTGTTGAGATGGATTCAGGCACTAGTCTTGAGTCTAGTTCATCTTCGGACCCAGGCACTCCCAGTTCCCATGGTTTGCCCAAGGCTGCTACTAGGGCTAGGAAGAAGCTGAATTCTAATGAAGAAGATTCAGACTTCATTCTAGAAGAGATTCTTGCTAAGAAGCAAGAAAAGGCTGCCAAGAAGTCAGCAACTGAAGCTACTTCATCTCGTAAAGTTGTTAGCAAGGTCTATGCTCCTGCTTCAACATTCAAAGCACATGAGACTGCCAGAGCAACTATTTCAGTTGAGGTCCCCAATAAGAAGGCCAAGAAGCTTATGGTTGATGCCATGCCAAAGACTAACGCATCCAAGAGAACCAAGTCTACATCCAAGAAGGCTGCTGCTGAGAAGCCTAAGAGGACATCTAGGCAGATTCCAGCTTCTGAGAAGAACAAAGGGACTGCTTCCAGAGTTGAAGATGATGATGACTTGACAACTTTGATGAAGCTCAGACCACATCTTCCAGTACATAATGCCAGCTACCCACTAGCTGAGGATATGAAGAAGAGGAAGGATTCAGGATTGAGGGAATGGAGAGTTGTTGATCCATATGCCTTGAGAAAGAAGACAGTTGTGGACTACAGATTTTATACCAAGGAGCAACAGGATTTCTATGAGACTGTGCTTTTTGACAAAAGTCTAGCTGTGAGTGATATGCGGTATGTTGACTGGAAATTCATCGAGGAAAACAAGGACTACTTTCCAAGTGTCCAAGACAATTTCCACCGCATAGCTTTGGATGAGTTTGTTGGCAGAGAATTCACTGCTTGGAATGATGAGATGATCATGCAATTCTACTCCACTGCTCATTTCTATGGAGATGGTAGAATTGTATGGATGACTGAAGGTGCAAGGTATGAATCGACTGTTGAAGAATGGGCTGCTATCTTAGGAGTTCCAGAAGCACAGGATGGTGACTTGGATATATACTCAGAATCCAAGGAGATCCACAATGCTATGGCAAATATGTACAAGGAGATCATTGCTGCCAATGTGAAGTCTCACAAGCTAGGATCTATCTACTTTCTTCAGGCTGGCCTCCGCACAATGAACACCATTCTAAGGCATACTTTGATGCCCAAGTCAGGAGATGACAAGATGATCCGAGGCTACTCCATCAATATGTTGATCCACCTTGACAGACACACCAGGATCAGAGTCACGGATTTGATTGTTGAGACAATCAAGAGGGTTGCTGCTGACCAGAAGCACTCTTGCTGTTATGCACCCTACATCCAGATGCTTATCAATTCAAAGTTGGAGAAGCACATATTTTCTCTAGATCATCCCCATTTTCCCCTACAGCTAGATCTCGAGTACAATGTTGTGGTGATGGATGCTGAATATCCCACATCTGCTACAGCTCAGGCAGAGGCAGAGGCAGTTAGAGCCACTAGTGCTCAAGTCCCTAGATCCAGAAATGAGCAAATGGATCTGTTGAAATCATCAGTTCAGGGTATGCAGAAGGACATTAAGGGGATTCTGGAAAATCAGAACAGTCTTGTCAGGATCTTTGAGAACAGGATCAAAACCCTTAATGATAAGGTGGATGGGCTGACTAAGACAGTCAACGAGCTCAAGAAGGAAGTTGACTCAGTGCCTCTTCCTCAGACTACTTCTTCAGATGATGATGAGGAGGAGGAGTATGGATCACCTCTCAGAACAGGCACACAGTTTCATACCCAGGCCAGATCAGCCATTGTGCCAGCTCCAGACTTGAGGCCCTCTTCGTTAGCTCCTAATGTTGTCACCTCAGCTCCTGCTCCATCTGCTCCAGTTCCTCCAGCTGCCACTCCAACTCCATCCATGACATATGCAAAGATCTTCGCCGATGTTGTTCTCTCGACTCCTTCATCAACAACCAGAGGAGATCAGCCCAAGAACGATTAGATGCATGCCTTTGAACTTTTTGGTAACTTGTTGCCAAAGGGGGAGAAGTGTATATAGATCTTTAGGCTTCAAGCGAGAGAGCGTTTTGGTGTTTGTTGCTTTTCAAAACACTTGGTATTTTGGTTGCTTGTGTTGAGAGTATGTGTTATGCTACTATTTTACGCTTTATGTGTGATGCTACTATTTCCTATCATCTTAATGCTTATGAGATGATCATTCACCTTTGCTTGATTGTGTTGTGCTTTGTTATTCATTCTAATTATTCTCGCACACCACCAAGTTGTATGTGACATGGAATAAGTGCCCCATATACCTAATCGATTGTGCATTTGCATTCAAACATAAATTCAAAATAATGCACAAATTTAGGGGGAGCTCTTGCTTATCACATACCTCTCAAAGCGGCGATTATATTCATTGATTGTATCATATGTCGAAGCTTTGATCTAGATGTTGTCATCAATTACCAAAAAGGGGGAGATTGAAAGCACATTTGCTCCCTTGGTGGTTTTGGTAATTAATAACAACATATAAGTCATTGAACTAATGTTTCCACCAAGTATATTTCAGGAAATGTTCAATGATAGGATTGGCAAAAGGAGATTGTGGAGATACCCCAAGATGCAAGGAAATAGGTTGGCCAAGCTTCAAGCAAGAGGATTCTACATTTTAGGAAAGTCAATACTATTAAAAGGGGGTAAGGTTTTGTTGGTAAACAAAATGCTCATACGTCCACAAGTGATAGTCACCAAAAACATCCACAAACTCTCCCACCAAAGTTTGTTCCATACCTAACACTCAAAATCGGTGCAACCAACTTTCCCATACCGGTGCCACCGATTCCAGAACCTAGACAGACTCAGCCAAACCTTACCCACTTCGGTGCAACCTATTCCATACCGGTGCCACCGAGTTTAGGTTACCAACTTTCTGTTACGCAAATTCACATTGTCGGTACCACCGAGAATGTTGGATCGGCGTCACCGAGATTGGAAACCTGACCGTTGGTCACCTTATCGATGCAACCGAGTTTCCTATATTGGTCTCACCAAGATTCAAAAGTTGCCACCTTTTGGTCACTTCGGTACCATCGAGATTAACACATCGGTGTCACCGAGTTGGTCATTTTGTGTGTACCGGTTGGATTTTGGGGATGCCTATATATACCCCTTCACCACCACCTACTTGAAAGATAAGCACTCAGAACTATTCCACACTTGCCCCATCCAGTTTTCTGAGAGAGAACCACCTACCCTTGTGTTGAGGTCAAGATCTTCCACTCCAATCATATGGATCTTGATCTCTAGCCTCCCCAAGTAGCTTTCCACCAATCCCATCTCTTCCACCATGCCAAATATGTGAGAGAGTGATTGGGTGCTGAGGAGTCTATCATCTTGAAGCACAAGAGCAAGGAGTTCATCGTCATTACCGAGCCTATTACCTTTTGGAGGGTGGTGCCTCCTGGATTGGTTAGGTGTCGCTTGGGAGCCTCCTACTTCGTGTTGTGGAGTGAACCAAGAAGTTTGTAAGGGCAAGGAGATCACCTACTTCATGAAGATCTACCCATAGTGAGGCTAGTCCTTCATGGACGAAAGCCGTTATGGAATAGTCAAGGTTGCTACTTCGTGGACCCTTTTGGGTGGAGCCCTCCGTGGACTCTCGCGACCGTTACCCTCCGTGGGTTGAAGACTCCTTAAACGTGGATGTACGATAGCGCCACCTATTGGAACCACGGGAAAAATCATCGTGTCTACAACTGCGTTTGATCTTCCTACCCTATCCCTTCTATACATGCTTGTTGTTACTTTCCGCTGCTATATACTCTTAGACTTGCATGTGTAGGGTGTACTTGACTTGCCATGAAATGCTAAAAACTGTCAACCCTAAAACTTGGTATAGGTAAAACTTTTATTTGGTCAAGTAGTCTAATCACCCCCCCCCTCTAGACATACTTTCGATCCTACAAATCCATACCCTAACTTGGCACGGATCCGCTACGACGACGACGATGGAGAGGATTTCGTCGACGACGGCGATTCCTAGAGGCGGAGGAGCGCAGGGAGACAAGGGCGACGACCAGGGGTCTTGAAGGCGACAACTTAGTGTTATGAGGCGCAACGGATTGAGGATGAAATTCAAAGCGTCGGTGTCCACAGTATTTATACCCACCACTGTTGGTGTCACCGATTCTAACTTTTAGGTGTCACCGAGTTCCTCAACTGTTAGTTGACAAGGAAACTCGGTGTAACCGAGAAGATAGAATCGGTTGTATCGAGATTGAAAACCAGATCAACCCTAGGCATTTGGTGAGACCGAGATTTTGTGGTTGGTTTCAGCGAGATGCACTTGGGAGGTTTTAATGTTCAGTCCTTGTCGATATGGAACTCTAAGTGCTCCACACACAAAGGGATCGAAAAGCACTTGTTCAAATTTTGTGATGCAGCATGAATAGAGTATGAGGTGAGAAAGCATAGATAGCTAAAGAAGTGGTCCTAGGCATTCTTGTCTATCCAATTGGCAAAAGATAAATCAAAAGCCAAATAGCAACAATTGGATATCCTCGAATGAGTAAATAAATGCAGACCAACATGCTCACACAATTAGATGTCAAATGAAATCATGGCAAACATGCACAACACTCTAGCATCTAACAAGCACTTGGGCGATGACGAAGTCATCTATATAAGAGTATTTTGACTTAGGAGCCAAGTAATAATACTTTATCATAGGTCATACTCATCATTTAAGCACAAGTGGGGTTACCAATTTTACATAACGCATTTAATGTTGTCACGGAATGTGTGACTCCTTGAACTATTGCATAGGGTTGATGTTGATTGCCACGGTTGAAGGGCGCCTGAAGTTCCCGTTACCCTTGCCATGGTTGTTCCCAATGCTGGTGTTCGCCACCAATTCTGACCCGCCATGGGGTTCTTCCGCTTGCCTGGATTGCCTTTTCCAGCCCCGTTCTGCTGTTGACTTTTGCCATTGTTCTTCTTACCCTGAGCCGATCTCTCATCATCGGAGCTTAGGTCCTTAGTGGTATCTGAATCGACATATTTGGTGAGAGCCGTCATGAGCTCACCCATATCCTGACAAGAACGCTTCAACCGCCCGAGCTTCTGCTTAAGGGGGAAAAAGTGATAGCTTTTCTACAAAATCAAGACCGCTTGAGACCCTGAAATATTCTCAAACGATTGGATAACCGTCGAAACCCGTCGGACCCAATGGTGGGCCGACACGCCTTCCTGCTGTACACAGTGGTCAAGATCCATGATCGTCATAGGTTGCTTGCACGTTCCCTTGAAGTTCTTTATAAAGTGCGCCTTCAACACGGCCCAAGATGTGATGGTATTAGGAGGCAAACCCTTCAACCAAGTGCGAGCCGGTCCTTCCAACATCCCGATGAAGTATTTCGTGCAAACCGCCTCACTGACGTCCAACATCTCCATGGCAAGTTCATAGCTTTCAATCCAGGCCTCAGGGGGTAGATCCACCGTGTAATTAGGCACCTTCCGCGGCCCTTTAAAATCCTTAGGCAAATGCTCATTCCGTAAATCTGCCGTGAGGCACAGCACACCAACTCCTCTAGACGAGGTGCTAGCACCCGTAGGGGCGGGAGGGTTTGTCGACGCCGGCTCAGGAGTCGTCGGGTAATCCGCCACCGGTGTTGATCCTCGCTGAGCTCGTCCCCTATCCATGATCTCCTAAACATCCCTTCCAGGTGTGTTATCATTGGGTGGGTTACGCCTTTGCTCGTTGTTGGAAACCGCCGGCGACTCTATGCGTTGGCGGTAGCTACGACTATGAACAAGCGTGAAGTGCACCCGACTCTGACTGTATGTATATTTTTCTTGCTGAGCCACCGCTGTCTGTAACAAATTAATAGCATTTCATGCCTCTTCAGCGAACAGTGTTCCTTCGGAAAAAGGGAGGGCTTCAAGCTAGGCCACCGCCGCTATCATATTTTCCACCGGGTTAGAGTAATGGCCAGGTGGTGTCACTAGGTGTCGCGGTGGGGTTAGATTCTGTAGGATCGAAAGTAGGTCTAGAGGGGTGATTAGACTACTTGACCAAATAAAAGTTTTGCCTTTTTCCCAATGTTAATTCTTGGCAAGTTTTAGCATTCATAGCATATCAAGTACACCCTACAAATGCATGTCTAAGAGTATAGTAGGGGAAAGTAACAACGAGCATGAGTAAAAAGGATAGAGTAGGAAGATCAAACGCAATTGTAGACATGATGATTTTTCCCGTGGATCTGATAGGTGGTGCTATGATACATCCACGTTTATGGAGTCTTCAACCCATGAAGGGTAACGGTCGCAAGAGTCCACGGAGGGCTCCACCCATAAGGGTCCACAAAGTAGCAACCTTGACTATTCCATACGGCTTCCGTTCACGAAGGACTAGCCTCACTATGGGTAGATCTTCATGAAGTAGGCGATCTCCTTACCCTTACAAACTTCTTGGTTCACTCCAAAACACAAAGTAGGAGGCTCCCAAGCGACACCTAACCAATCTAGGAGGCACCACCCTCCAAAAGGTAATAGGCTCGATAATAACGATGAACTCCTTGCTCTTGTGCTTCAAGATGATAGACTCCTCAACACACAATCACTCTCTCACAGATTTGGCTTGGTAGAAGAGATGGGATTGGTGTAAAGCAACTTGGGGAGGCTAGAAATCAAGATCCATATTGTTGGAGTGGAAGATCTTGACCTCAACACAAGGGTAGGTGGTTCTCTCTCAGAAAACTAAGTAGGATAGGTATGGAATAGTTCTGAGTGCTTATCTTCAAGTGGGTGGTGCTGAAGGGGTATATATAGGTATCCCCAAAAATCCAACTGTTACACACAAAATGACGAACTCGATGCACCGATGTGTTAATCTCGGTGGTATCGAAGTGACCAAAAGGTGGCAACTTTTGAATCTCAGTGAGACCGATATAGGAATCTCGGTTGCACCGATAAGGTGACCAATGGTCAGATTTCCAATCTCGGTGACGCCGACCCGACATTCTCGGTGGGACCAAAAATGTGAGTTTGCGTAAGGGAAAGTTGGCAACCCAACTGGGTGGCACCGGTATGGAATCGGTTGCACCAAAGTGGCTAGGGTTTGGCTGAGTATGTCTAGGGTTTTGAATCAGTGGCACCATGATAAGAATGTTGGTTGCACCGATTTTGAATGTTTGGCTAAAGACAGATTTTGGTGGGAGAGCTTATGGATGTTTTTGGTGACTATCACTTGTGGACATATGCGCATTTTGTTTACCAACAAAAACTTACCCCTTTTTAATAGTATTGACTTTCCTATGGACCCAAAGTGATTTCTCACAAATGTAAAATGTAGAGTCCTCTTGCTTGAAGCTTGGCCAACCTATTTCCTGGGTACTTCCACAATCTCCACAATCCTTTTTGCCATTCCTATCATTAAACTTTTCCTGAAATATACTTGGTGGAAACATTAGTTCAATGACTTATATGTTGTTATTAATTACCAAAACCACCAAGGGAGCAAATGTGCTTTCAGATTCCTCCGTGGTGGGTCTGGCTGCCGCAGCACCTCTGCAGCCCGGGTTACCACCGGCGGCGTACTCGGCCCCTCTCTAGGAGTGTTGAAGAGGTTTCGAGGCTGAATAGTGAGACCGATATGGGTCCTCCTCTGCTGAATCGCCTCCAAAGCTCGCCGGTCCAAACTAAAACGGAGAGCCTCCACCCTCAAACGTTCCGACTCAGCGTTCATCTAAACTTGCAATGCGTTGATATCCTCCTGAGCCTGAGCCATCTGTCCCTTGATCCGGATGATATCTGCATTGCGCTCTGCTTGATTTCCAGTTGTTACTTCCGTGGCCATCAGGGCCGTTAACTCATCCATAAGTTCCAGCAAGACCTAAGCCGACGGCTTGGGAGGCTCGGCGTCGGGTGTGGCTACCCACGCCGCCACTCCGGATATCATGCCGTTGAAAGCCGATGTCGGGCCAGCCATAAATACGGCGGCTCGGCTCGGCGGGTCGTAGGGCTCCGGAATACTGTCACCACAGGTATAGCCCCCTAGTCCGCCGTCATGAAGCTGGTAGATTGACTCCGCATCTCCGCTGGAGGACCCCTCATCCAAGAAAGCCAAGTTTTCCCCTCCAGATACGGAATCTTCCCTGCCTTGCATGAAGCCGACGAAAACACTCTTCCGCCCGGGTTGAACACGGGCGGGTTGTGTGTGCCGGGCCGGCTTGACGAGGTCGATGCAGACGTCCGGCCTGGGTGTGGATCCGTCGATTTTGCCAATGAAAACGTGCATCTTGCCAAAGGGAACCCGGTACCCATACTCGAGTGAGTTGGCCTCCGGTCCCCATCATGCACCGTCGATGTAGAGCTTACCGCGACGACTCTTCATCATCAAGCCAATGGCATATCCTTCGATCCCTGGGAAAGAGCCCTTTGAGAACTCAACACTACCACACGCTAGCCCCATGGTGGGCTCCAACTGTCGTGGTTTTATCACGGCAGATGTCCGAAGACTTGGGTTCGAGGACATCGCTAAGGTGGTTGACTCAAAGGGGTTGATCGGGACGAAAGACATGGGTTTACCCAGGTTCGGCCCCTTGAGAAGAGGTAAGAGCCTACGTCCTACTTTGTGTTGTATTGATTGGAGTATCGATTACAAGGGAGCGTATTCGCTTGACCTAGCTCTTGATCAATTGGTCTCTCTCTAAGCCGCCCAGGGTCTCGCCTTTATATAGGAGGTCAAGGCCCTGGGTTACACGAGTCTCAAACCGACTCTTACATCGTATTCAATCCTATCTCTAAGCCGCCTTGCCTTCTTGGGCAAGCCGTCTCCAGGAGGTTGAATCGCCAGGGTTTCACACCATCTTCTATCTCCGGGCCTCCTTCTTGACCCATCTGGCAAGCCGTTACACAGCCCGGCCTTCATCAGTCGACTCACTTGATTAGCGAGCCGCTAGGTATGACCAGACTCCTCCTGGGCGGGTCTTAGTTAGCGTGTTCGTCATAATGGAAACAATTTTGCCGTCGTGCGCTATGCCTCCGGATCGCCTTCGGTCATGAGTACTTTCTCCCATTTGTCGTTAAGGGTGGCTTCATGCAAATATAGCTCCTGCTGCTTCCGCTTCATGCTTCTAGCGGTGGTAGCTAGCCGACATTGGAAACGTACCTATTCGGATTGATCCTCGGGTACCTCAAAGTCAAAGGGTCTGAGGCTGTGATTGTCCTCGGTTTCTGGCATGTAGTTATCGTCCATTCTGTTGTTGGAGCCTTACATCTCCTTGGCTTTATCCCCCGAAGGGGTTTCCACAGGCACATTCTGTTGTAGGGATCGATATGCTCGTTCTCTCCGGTATTAGGGGTGGCGTCGTCTTATGCAACATTGGTTTTGTGCTTGCTTCTGTCAATGCCTTTGGGCTTCCTCTTCTGACAGCAGTGTTTAGAAGTCCCCTTAGGATTCTGGTCAGGGTCCTCTTTCTGAGTGTCGAACATGTAGACATCGTAGGTAGATGTGGCGGCCCACTTCCCTGTCCGGGGTATGGTCGTGAGTGAGTTTGGCCCATATAGGCCGAGATCTTTCTCGTCCATACAGAGGGCGGCGGCGGATCTATAGTCAAGCGCGTCTATTAGATCTTAAACCGTGGCGACTAGGTGGGTGGTGGACAGGATGAAATTTTTCCCGATCATCAGCTTTACAACCGATCTGATCATAAACTTCACATGAGATCGCCAGATTCTCGATCCGGTCTAGTACTAGGTGGTAAGTTTGTTCCATTCAGTTTATCCTTTTCCAGAATTGATTTCAATGCAAAGTTGAGTTGAGCAGGTGGTGTCATTGATCTACAACAGAAAATATGCAATCACTAAGCAATGTGTTTATGTAGGGTAATTCAAGCCTTAAATAGAACTACTCCCACTGAAGTCAGCATCCCTCCGTGAACTCTCAATGATTTAGGACTCGTCTAGCGCGAGCGACTAGTGAGCTTTAGCATCACTCTTAGCCAACTTGCCTATTCGGTAAGCAACTCCTTGCTAATCATATCTATATACGACTCCTGTCGGTTGGGTATGTATCTCATACCCCGGCTCCCAACCTTCTCTGCCACAAGGCCCAAAACCGTTTTGATAGCCTTGTCAAGTTAACCCGATGCAGTGCATGTCCGTGTCCAACACGAACCCTCCAGTTGAAGAACACCTAGTAGCACCTCAATTTTATGAGCCCACTACCAGATGTACTTGACGTGCGAAGGTGTAACATCCGGAATGGAAATATGCTTGATATTAATGAGGGATCTTTCTACCATACTAACATGCATAGAAATAAGAAGCAATATCCATCACATATAAACATAAATATGTGAAATAGTATGGATCCCTCATGGGCGCCCTTCCATGGCTGGCTCCTACTTCGATGACCAAGGAGGAACTCCATCTTGTTCATCACACCGGGACACCAAAGCTTCGAACTTGATCTCTGTCCTCCAACTACTACAAATAGTAATGAATTTACAGAGAATCACAAGTCGACACGCGGGTCATTATACAATATAATGACAGCACTTTGGCTCCTGCCGGCTGACAATCATGACACGCAGGTCATGTTAACTTACACACATGCATCACATACATATGATACATACTATTCACATCAAACCTGCAAAACAAACTCATGCACAAAATCGCATTCTACCGGTTTGTGTGATCGTGTACGAAATACAAGGTGCTACGCACAAGGCGGTCTCACTGAATTTTCTGATCTGACCGATCTCATCGATCGTCGCGAACCCGATTCGGATTTATGTTTCACGGTTAAACCCGATGGAGGATACCGACCGGTAGGGGTAGGTTGTGGCACGACCTCATCGATTCCGATTGACAGAAAACATAGCCTCAATCTATCCTGATGTGCAGTTGATCTCATCAACCGTGCACATAGCCGATGTCATGAACGACGACGGATCTCATCCGCCGCCTCCACATATCAAATATCCATCCGATCTGAATCCAAATCCTATAACAGAGGCTCTGATACCACTGTTGGGTTCTATCGTAGGTGCATCGCATGCGAATTAAAATTTTCCTACGCGCAGAACATCCAAGAACATGCTATGGAGATGGATCACAGATTGTTACCACTAGACGCATAGTGCCATGCAGCGGAAGTAGAGTTGGGGCAGCGCGTTCGTGTGGTCTGTCTCCTCCTCGTCTGATCTTCCTCAAACAATCATTCCGATCTCCCTCGAACAGCCGGTCACCGGATCCCACGTATAGTTTTGCCGGAGCGACGCAAGTGCACCGCCTCTAATGGTATCCGCACGTGCAGGAGGAACACCCGTGTGGCGGACTGCTAGGTCCGATCACACGGTCGGCGGCAGCGAGTGGAGGTGGCTAGTTGCAACTCATGCAAAGCCCTAATGATGGTGCTGAAGCGATCAACCAGATGGGTGTGCCGCACCTCCACTATATATAGGCATCCGGCGTAGGCTCAACTCTTGGGCCTCGCACGGATCCTAAAGCCCACGTGTTCCTTCCCTTAAGCACGCGACCCTTTAGGTTCTCGTTCACTTGGTCGCGAGTCAGATCACATCCGACTCGACCAGTCGGTAGCGGCCTCTAGCAAAACATGCCGACTCCAAGTGTCCGATGAAGCTAGTTAGGCAAACATGTACTTCACACTTATGTTCCCTTTGCCACACGATATATGTTGTCGTGCACAAGGCGACATGGTCATCCTTGTTGCAGCACGACCTCTTTCTCGTTCTGGTGAATCCGACCAACACTTCGGATTATCTCATAATCCTCATTGCATGGACATGCTTATCCAGGTCGGATCACCCGAGGGGGGCCAGAGTATATCTCTCCTGGTAGGAGGGGCAAATCCCATCTTGCTCGACCATGTCTCGCAGCATGGGTCTGGACAAGCCCGAAACCTACCTTTGTAACTACCCAGTCATGGAGTAGCATTTGGTCGGCCCAGAGCAAGTCTGTCACCATCCCGAGTACATGCGCCAGCTCAGGTCTTAGGACATAGAATGTATGTTGTACTAGAGACTCACAGATGACCTATCATTGCGTCGCATAGTTGGGTCTGTCCAACTCAGACCTTATCTTGATTCGGATCCGACTATGTCGAATCTGACCAGACCTTTCTGAGTCCATATTATCCGGCTAGCATACAATGCTACATGGTCAGTGAGACCGGACCATCCACCGTGTCATATGCTAGTTTAACTCGCTGCGCGTCCACACAACCCTTTCAACTAGGGACCATTTAGGACAGTCGTCATACAATGCATAGTCTCAAAAACAAGTCACATACTTGTTAATACACATCAATTATAATGTCCAAGGACTATCTTTATTCATAAACACATAGGAAATATCATCATACATGATTGCCTCTAGGGCATATCTCCAACATCAGCAACATACTCCAAACTGCCGAACATGATGATATGATTCAGGGCGAAGGTGTCAATGTGGCCTAGATGGTCACTGGGGGAGGTGTATAATACTAAATTGTCAAAGGCGAAAAGTTGGTCGGGGATGAAAGCGCCACTGCAGCCAATGCTGCCATTGAACTACAGACGAGCCATCGGTCATGATGATCACACAACGAGAATCCGGGATGCACACACCTCGTCTCAAAGCCTCCGAAGTCTTTCCTCCAACATGGGCCACTGGCCTAGCCCATTATGTAGCCCACCTTGGCTGGGACCCCTAGTCTAGGGCTCCCTCACTAGGTACACGCGGGGATGAAGAACGCGGAAAAGACAAGAGCCATCTACGAAACAATTTTATGTCACACATACGGGATGTTAATTAAAGCTCTTCCATTGATCCCCACAACAAATACAGAGGGTTGCAAGGCATATGCCTCAACCCATACATTACCAAACTACTCACACATGGATATCAGATTATCAAATCATATGAATAAAACATTGAAGACCATGTCTTGAAGATTGATAGATTGGTAATATGTCTTACAATGGTTACCTTATGCGAGGCACCATTACAAGTATGAATTAGATGGAGATGAACTATGGTGGTGATGGTGGTTATGGAGATGAGATGGTGGTGCCTAGGGTTGATGAACGGGATGAATATGGCTTTGTTGTGAACGACTTGCACGATGTTCTATTGATATTTTGACTGGGTCCCTTTTATAAAAGTTGTTTGTGTGGACGAGTTGTCTCTGAATCCATGTCATACGACCACTCAAACAAGCAGTCGTGGTTGTATGGAACATCGTCTTCTGCTCTGGTTTCTCTGTTGCGCCTCATGTTGATTTCCTCTGTCTTTTTTTACTTATTTCCAAGTTGTGACTTTATTTAGTCGATTTGTAGTCCATTTCCTGTAGATACACGATAGATAGAGGATTTGTGGAATCCTTTGCATTCATTAGTCATTAGTACCAATATCAGAGCGAATAAGAAATATCTCGGTTTAAAAAAAGGTGAAATGGGTGTAAAAAATATCACTCATCATGCGCATGTCATCGTTCTTGGCTAACCAAGATAGGTACCTGGTACTCTCGTGCTTCTTGTGAGCTGCGTTGGGTTTTTTGCCCGAAGAGGAAGGGTGAAGCAATATAGTAGCGCTAAGTATTTCCCTTAGTGAGAACCAAGGTTATCGAACTAGTAGGAGAATCACAACAAGTCGTCTTTCAAGCGGTACCTGCACACACAAAACCAAACACTTGCACTCAACGCGGGTAAGAGGGTTGTCAATTCGATCCCTTGAACTCGTTACTTGCAAGGATTACTTCTGATAGTGGTAGATATATAATGATAAAATAAAAATAAAAATAAACTAAATAAATTGCAGCAAAGTATTTTTAGGTTTTTAGCAAGTATGATTTAGTAGACTCGTGGGGCCATAGTGTTCACTTGAGGCTTCTCTCTCGAAAGTAGCATAAAGTGGGTAGACAAATTACTGTTGAGCAATTGATAGAAAGGCGCATAGTTACGATTATGTATTCATGGCAATGATCATGTATATATGTATGACATCTCTAAAAAGTAGCCCTAAAAGATTCTACATCTACTATTATTACTCCACCAATCGGTCGCTATCCAACATGCATCTATGATATCAAGTTTATGCAAACAAAGTAATGCTTTAAGCAAGATGACATGATGTAGACAAAGTAAGTACAAGAAATATGTTCAAACCCCATATTTTTATCCTTAGTAGCAACAATACAATATGTGTCTTCTCCCCTTCTGTCATTGGGATATAGAACACCGCAAGACTGACCCCACTACAATGCACACCTCCCACTGAAGATAAATCAACCTTGGCCAAACAAGCCGATAGATCGGAGAGACTTACAAAGCTATAACAATCATGCATAATAGAATTTAGAGAAGACTCGATTATGTTTCATGAATAATCTGATCATGAACCCACAATTCATCGGATCCCAACAAACACACCGCAAAAGAAGATTGCATCGGATAGATCGACGCGAGAATCGTGAAGAACTTTGTATTGAAGAGAAGAGAGAGAGAGAGAGAAGAAGTCATCTAGATACTAGCTATGGACCCATAGGTCTATGGTGAACTACTCACACGTCATCATGCGGGCATCAAGGTTGATGAAGATGGCCTTCGTGATGGATTCCCCCTCTGGCAAAGTACCCAAAAAGGCCGTCAGATGGGATCACGGAAGAACAGAGACTTGCGATGGCGAAAAAAATGCTTCAGATGGCGCTCTCTTGGTTTCCCGATTTTAGAGAAATTATAGAGGTGGAATTAGATCAGATGGAGCCACATGGGGCCCACAAGGCATCATGGCACACCTACCCCTTTGGGCGCACCCTGTTGCCTTGACATCTCCTCACTTCTTGTCTGGGGGTCCTCCCGAAGCTTCTAGGGTCTCTTGTCTAGAAAAAATCATTAAAAAAGTTCGTAGTGTTTGGACTCCGTTTGGTACTGATTTCCTAGAAACCAAAAACAAGCAGAAAACATCAACTGACACTATGCACTTGGTTAATAGGTTAGTCCAATATATATATATATAATAGCATATTATTGCATAATAAAGTATCCAAGATTGATAATGTAATAGCATGGAACAATAAAAAATTATCGATACATTGGAGACGTATCATCTCGTAGAAGTTGTTGGATTTCCCTGAATAGGAAGGGTGATGTAGCACAACAAAAACAATATTTCCCTCAGTTACCCACTTGCGCTTAGATATATTTCCCTTAGTTACCCACTCTCACTTAGATAGCACAATGTCCTCGTCCTCCTCGTCAAGCTCTGTAAGCAAAAAAATGGGGGTAAGATTTATTGGCCCTGGCTTTCGCAAGCTTGTCTTCAAGATCCTATTCAGCCCCGAGGAGCTTAACCCATACGTCGATAAGCTCATGCTATTCATATTTAAGCCGCTAAGTTTTTTGCTTAATATTTTTGGTTGTGCTAGCCAATCTCCTATAGAAAGTTTTTAGATGTGGTGCCTTAAGGAGTTCCTCAATAACATGAATTCATCGGTACCAAGGCTTCTATCTCTCTCAAACTACGGATAATAATCGACATCCTCGGGGTCGTCGTCATCCCCATTGACCGGCTCATCATCATTGTTGTCTTCACCGGCTTCGACGCAATCGCCAACGTCTACTTTCCACCGTCGTCTCGGGCGACATCATTGTAGGTGGTATCATTGTTCCCGGTACCGCCATTGCTCGCCTCACCATTGTCGGTACCTCTACTATGGCAGCCCTGTTGGGAGACGTAGTAGTAAATCAAAATTTTCCTACGTTCACCAAGATCTATCCATGGAGAAACCAGCAACGAGAGGGGAGAGATTGCATCTTCATACCTTTGAAGATCGCTAAGCGGAAGCGTTACAAGAACGCGGTTGATGGAGTCGTACTCGCAGCGATTCAGATCGCGGTAGATCCGATCAAGTGCCGAACGGACGGCACCTCCGCGTTCAACACACGTGCAGCCCGGTGACGTCTCCAACACCTTGATCCAGCAAGGAGGAAGGAGAGGTTGGGGAAGGGCTCCAACAGCAGCACGACGGCGTGGTGGTGGTGGAGTAGCAAGGTATTCCGACAGGGCTTCGCCTAAGCGCTGCGGAGGAGGAAGAAGAGAGGTAGGGCTTCGCCGTGAGAGAGAGAGATCAAATCCTCTCTCAAAACATCCAAAACCTCAAGTATATATAGGAGGAGGGACGTGGAGGGCTGGCTTGGCCTCTACTCCAAAGAGGAGATGGCCGGCCGAATTAAAGGGAGAGTCCACCTCCCACAAGGGAGGTGGATCTCCTCCTTTTAAATCCTTTTTGCCTTATCTCCTTATCTCCAGCCGCATGGGCCTTTAGCAAAAGTCTTGCCCAGCCCAATAAGGGCTGGCACACTTTATCTAACAGCCCATGTGGTCCTTTGGTCGTCACACCCCTCCCGGGGGTTATCCGGCACCCTCCCGGCACTCCCGGTACACTACCGATGAGCCCGAAAACTTTCCGGTGACCAAAACTGGACTTCCTATATATCAATCTTTACCTCCGGACCATTCCGGAGCTCCTCGTGACGTCCGGGATCTCATCCGGGACTCCGAACAACCTTCGGTAATCACGTATACCTTTTCCCTATAACCCTAGCGTCATCGAACCTTAAGTGTGTAGACCCTACGGGTTCGGGAGACACGTAGACATGACCGAGACACCTCTCCGGTCAATAACCAACAGCGGGATCTGGATACCCATGTTGGCTCCCACGTACTCCACGATGATCTCATCGGATGAACCACGATGTCAAGGATTCAATCAATCCCGTATACAATTCCCTTTGTCTATCGGTATGATACTTGCCCGAGATTCGATCGTCGGTATCCCCATACCTTGTTCAATCTCGTTACCGGCAAGTCTCTTTACTCGTTCCGTAATACATCATCCCGTGACTAACTCCTTAGTCACATTGAGCTCATAATGATGATGTCTTACCGAGTGGGCCCAGAGATACCTCTCCGTCACACGGAGTGACAAATCCCAGTCTCGATTCATGCCAACCCAATAGATACTTTCGGAGATACCCGTAGTGCACCTTTATAGCCACCCAGTTACGTTGTGACGTTTGGCACACCCAAAGCATTCCTACGGTATCCGGGAGTTGCACAATCTCATGGTCTAAGGAAACGATACTTGACATTGAAAAGCTTTAGCAAACGAACTACACGATCTTGTGCTATGCTTAGAATTGGGTCTTGTCCATCACATCATTCTCCTAATGATGTGATCCCGTTATCAATGACATCCAATGTCCATGGCCATGAAACCGTGACCATCTATTGATCAACGAGCTAGTCAACTAGAGGCTCACTAGGGACATGTTGTGGTCTATGTATTCACACATGTATTATGGTTTCCGGTTAACACAATTATAGCATGAACAATAGACAATTATCATGAACAAGGAAATACAATAATAACCATTTTATTATTGCCTCTAGGGCATATTTCCAACAGTCTCCCACTTGCACTAGAGTCAATAATCTAGTTCACATCACCATGTGATTAACACTTACATCACCATGTGATCATATCATCATGTGATTAACACCCAATAAGTTCTGGGGTTTGTTCATGTCCTGCTCGTGAAAGAGGTTTTAGTCAACGGGTCTGCGACATTCAGATCCGTGTGTACCTTACAAACTTTCCATGTCATATTTGTAGATACTACTCCCATGCTCCACTTGGAGCTATTCCAAATGGCTGCTCCACTATACGTAGCTGGATTTCTACTAAGAGTCATCCGGATTGGTTTTAAAGCTTGCATCATCGTAACACTTTACGATGAACTCTTTATCACCTCCATAATCGAGAAATATTTCCTTAGTTCTCAAGTTACTAAGGCTAACTTTGACCGCTGTCTAGTGATCCACTCTTGGATTACTCTTGTACCCCTTGACAGACTCATGGCAAGGCACACACAGGTGCGGTACACAGCATGGCATACTATATAGAGCCTATGGCTAAAGCATAGGAGATGACACTCATCTCTTCTTTATCTTCTGCCGTGGTCGGGTATTGAGTCTTACTCAATTTCACACCTTACAATACAGTCAAGAACTCCTTCTTTGACCCATCTATTTTGAACTCCTTCAAAAACTTGTCAAGGTATGTCTTCGTCGAAAAAACTTATCAAGCGAATAGATCTATCCCTATAGATCTTGATGCTCAATAAAATAGTAGCTTTATCTGGGTCTTCCTTTGAAAAACAAAACTTTTCAAACAACCCTTCATGCTCTTCCAGAAATTCTACATCATTTCCGATCAATAATATGTCAACTACATATTCTTATAAGAAATTCCATAGTGCTCCCACTCACTTTCTTGCAAATACAAGTTTCTCATAAACTTTGTATAAACTTAAACACTTTGATCACCTCATCAAAGCATATATTCCAACTCCGAGATGCTTGCTCCAGTCCATAGAAGGATCGCTGGAGTTTGCATATTATTAGCATCCTTAGGATTGACAAAACCTTCTGGTTGTATCACATACAACTCTTCCTCACAGAAACCATTACGGAAACCTTGTTTTGTCATCCATCTGCCAGATTTCATAATCGAAAAATGCAGCAACTGCTAACAAAATTTTAATAGACTTTTAGCATCGCTACAGATGAGACAATCTCATTGCAGTCAATTCCTTGAACTTGGCGGAAACTTCTTTGCGACAAGTCGAGCTTTATAAACGGTGACATTTCACCATTAGCGTCTATGTTTATCTCAAAGGTCCATTTGTACTCAATGACCCGCCATTCAACAGGCAAGTCTACCAAAGTCCATACTTGGTTTTCATACATGGATCCTTTCTCGGATTTCATGGCTCCTAGCCATTTGTTGGAATCCGGGCCCACCATCGCTTCTCCATAGTTCGTAGGTTCATCGTTGTCCAACAACATGATTTCCAAGACAGGGTTGTCGTACTACTCAGGAGCAGTACGCGTCCTTGTCGACCTACGAGGTTCGATAGTGACTTGATCCGAAGCTTCATGATCATCATCATTAACTTCCTTTTCAACTAAGTAGGCTCTACAGAAACATCTTTCTGTGTTGCGCTATTCTCTGGTTGAAACAAAGGTTCAACAACCTTATCAAGTTCTATCTTCCTCCCACTCAATTCTTTCGAGAGAAACTCTTTCTCAAGAAAGGACCCGTTCTTAGCAACAAACACCTTTTGCGCTTGGATCTGAGATAGAAGGTATACCCAATGTCTCATTAGGGTATTCTATGAAGATGCATTTGTCTGCTTTGGGTTCGAGCTCGCTAGGTGAAAAACCCATTTTCACATAAGCGTCGCAGCCCCAAACATTAAGAAATGACAGCTTAGGCTTCTGTCAAACCATAATTCTCACAGTGTCATCTCAACAGACTTAGATGGTGCCCTGTTAAAGTGAATGGATTTGTCTTTAATGCATAACCCCATAACGATAGTGGTAAAACGATAAGAGACATCATAGTACTCACTATATCCAATAGAGCACGACTACGACGTTCGAACACACCATCACACTATGGTGTTCCAGGAGGCGTGAGCTGTGAAACAATTTCCACATTGTCTAAAATTGCATACCAAACTCGTAACTTAGATATTCACCTCCATGATCATATCATAGACATTTATCTTCTTGTCACGATGATCTTTAACTTCACTCTGAAACTCCTTGAACCTTTCAAACATTTCAGATTCGTGTTTCATTAAGTAAATATCCCCATATTTACTCAAATCATCAGTGAAGGTAAAGAAAAACAACGATATCCACTGTGTGTTTCAACACTCATTGGACCACATACATCAACATGTATTAATTCCAATAAGCCACTTGCCCGCTCCATCATATTGGATGACGGGGTCTCAGTCATCTTGCCCAAGAGGCATGGCTCGCATGTCTCAACCGATTCGAAATCGAGTGAGTCAAAAAACATCCATCATCATGGAGTTTCTTCATGCGATTTATACCAATATGACATTACGTGGCAGTGCCACAAGCATGTGGTACTATCATTATTAACTTTGTATCTTTTGGTACCAATGTTATGAATATGTGTACTACTACGATCATGATTCGATAAACCATTTCGAGTGGGTGCATGACCATTGAAGGCATTATCCATGTAAACAGAATAACCATTATTCTCTAACTTATATGAATAACCGTATCGCACTAATCATGATCTAATCACGTTTATGCTCAACGCAAACACCAAATAACATTTATTTAGGTTTATCACAAATCCTGAAGGTAGAGAGAGCGTGCGATGGTGATCACATCAATCTTGGAAATACTTCCAACACACATCGTCACCTTTCACCTAGCTAGTCTCCATTTACTCCGTAGCTTTTATTTCGAGTTGCTAACACTTAGCAACCGAACCGGTATCTAATACCCAGGTGCTACTAGGAGTACCAGCAAGGTACACATCACTAACACGTATATCAAATATACTTCCATTGACATTACCAGCCTTCTTATCTACCAATCATCTAGGGTTTTTCCGCTTCAGCGAACATTCTCCTCATAACAGAAGCACTTAGTCTCGGGTTCGGGCTCAACCTTGGGTTTCTTCACTAGAGCAACAACTGGCTTGCCATTCCTGAAGTTTTTCCCTTCTTGCCCTTGCCCCTTTTGAAACTAGTGGTTTTCACTTAACCATCAACACTTGATGCTCCTTATTGATTTCTACCTTCGTGGTGTCAAACATCACGAACAACTCAGGGATCATCTTATCCATCCCTGGCATGTTATAGTTCATCACGAAGCTCTAGTAGCTTGGTGGCAGTGACTTGGAGAACTGCATTAATCACTATCTCATCTGGAAGATTAACTCCCACTTGATTCAAGTGATTGTAGCACCCAGACAATCTGAGAACACGCTCACCGATTAAGCTATTCTCCTTTATCTTGCAGGCAAAGAATCTTGTTGGAGGTCTCATACCTCTCAACATAGGCACGAGCTTGAGATCACAATCTCAGCTCCTAGAACATCTCATATGTTCTGTGACGTTCAAAACATTTTGAAGCCTCAATTCTAAGCCGTAATGCATGACGCACTGAACTATCACGTAGTCATCAAAAAGTGCCTGTCATATGTTCACAACATCTACAGACAACGCTTGAGGGAGTGATGCAGTTAGCGGTACATCAAAAACATAAGCTTTCTGTGCAGCAATGAGGACAATCCTCAGATCACGGACCCAGTCCGCATTATTGCTACCATCAACTTTCAACTTACTTTTCTCTAGGATTGTATCAATAAAACTGGGGAGCTACAGCGCGAGCTATCTACGACATAATTTGCAAGGACATTTTTAGACTAAGTTCATGATAATTAAGTTCATTTAATCAAATTATTAATGAACTCCCACTTAGATAGACATCTCTCTAGTCTTCCAAGTGATACATGATCCATGTCAACTAGCCCGTGTCCGATCATCACGTGAGACGGACTAGTCATCCATGGTGAACATCTCTATGTTGATCGTATCTTCTATACGACTCATGTTCGACCTTTCGGTCTTCCGTGTTCCGAGGCCATGTCTGTACATGCTAGGCTCGTCAAGTCAACCTAAGTGTTTCGCATGTGTAAATCTGGCTTACACCCGTTGTATGCGAACGTTAGAACCTATCACACCCGATCATCACGTGGTGCTTCGGAACGACGATCCTTAGCAACGGTGCACAGTTAGGGTGAACACCTTTCTTGAAATTTTATTGAGAGATCATCTTATTTACTACCGTCGTTCTATGCAAATAAGATGTAAACATGATAAACATCACATGCAATCAATATAGTGACATGATATGGCCAATATCATTTTGCTCCTATGATCTCCATCTTCGGGGCACCATGATCATCACTGTCACCGGCACGACACCATGATCTCCATCATCATGATCTCCATCATTGTGTCTTCATGAAGTTGTCTCGCCAACTATTACTTCTACTACTATGGCTAACGCTTAGCAATAAAGTAAAGTAATTACATGGCGTTTATGATTGACACGCAGGTCATACAATAAATAAGACAACTCCTATGGCTCCTGCCGGTTGTCATAATCATCGACATGCAAGTCGTGAATCCTATTACAAGAACATGATCAATTCATACATCACAATGCATCACATCACATCCTTTGGCCATATCACATCACAAGGCACATGCTGCAAAAACAAGTTAGACGTCCTCTAATTTGTAGTTGCAAGTTTTTACGTGGCTGCTATAGGTTACTAGCAAGAACGTTTCTTACCTACGTCAACACCACAACGTGATTTGCCAATTGCTATTTACCCTTCATAAGGACCCTTTTCATCGAATCCGATCCGACTAAGGTAGGAGAGACAGACACCCGCTAGCCACCTTATGCATCTAGTGCATGTCAGGCGGTGGAACCGGTCTCACGTAAGCGTACGTGTAAAGTTGGTCCGGGCCGCTTCATCCCACAATACCGCCGAATCAAGATAAGACTAGTAGCGGCAAGCAAATTAACAAACTCGACGCCCACAACTGCTTTGTGTTCTACTCGTGCATAGATTCTACGCATAGACCTAGCTCATGATGCCACTGTTGGGAGACGTAGTAGTAAATCAAAATTTTCCTACGTTCACCAAGATCTATCCATGGAGAAACCAGCAACGAGAGGGGAGAGATTGCATCTTCATACCTTTGAAGATCGCTAAGCAGAAGCGTTACAAGAACGCGGTTGATGGAGTCGTACTCGCAGCGATTCAGATCGCGGTAGATCCGATCAAGTGCCGAACGGACGGCACCTCCGCGTTCAACACACGTGCAGCCCGGTGACGTCTCCAACACCTTGATCCAGCAAGGAGGAAGGAGAGGTTGGGGAAGGGCTCCAACAGCAGCACGACGGCGTGGTGGTGGTGGAGTAGCAAGGTATTCCGACAGGGCTTCGCCTAAGCGCTGCGGAGGAGGAAGAAGAGAGGTAGGGCTTCGCCGTGAGAGAGAGAGATCAAATCCTCTCTCAAAACATCCAAAACCTCAAGTATATATAGGAGGAGGGACGTGGAGGGCTGGCTTGGCCTCTACTCCAAAGAGGAGATGGCCGGCCGAATTAAAGGGAGAGTCCACCTCCCACAAGGGAGGTGGATCTCCTCCTTTTAAATCCTCTTTGCCTTATCTCCTTATCTCCAGCCGCATGGGCCTTTAGCAAAAGTCTTGCCCAGCCCAATAAGGGCTGGCACACTTTATCTAACAGCCCATGTGGTCCTTTGGTCGTCACACCCCTCCCGGGGGTTATCCGGCACCCTCCCGGCACTCCCGGTACACTACCGATGAGCCCGAAAACTTTCCGGTGACCAAAACTGGACTTCCTATATATCAATCTTTACCTCCGGACCATTCCGGAGCTCCTCGTGACGTCCGGGATCTCATCCGGGACTCCGAACAACCTTCGGTAATCACGTATACCTTTTCCCTATAACCCTAGCGTCATCGAACCTTAAGTGTGTAGACCCTACGGGTTCGGGAGACACGTAGACATGACCGAGACACCTCTCCGGTCAATAACCAACAGCGGGATCTGGATACCCATGTTGGCTCCCACGTACTCCACGATGATCTCATCGGATGAACCACGATGTCAAGGATTCAATCAATCCCGTATACAATTCCCTTTGTCTATCGGTATGATACTTGCCCGAGATTCGATCGTCGGTATCCCCATACCTTGTTCAATCTCGTTACCGGCAAGTCTCTTTACTCGTTCCGTAATACATCATCCCATGACTAACTCCTTAGTCACATTGAGCTCATAATGATGATGTCTTACCGAGTGGGCCCAGAGATACCTCTCCGTCACACGGAGTGACAAATCCCAGTCTCGATTCATGCCAACCCAACAGATACTTTCGGAGATACCCGTAGTGCACCTTTATAGCCACCCAGTTACGTTGTGACGTTTGGCACACCCAAAGCATTCCTACGGTATCCGGGAGTTGCACAATCTCATGGTCTAAGGAAACGATACTTGACATTGAAAAGCTTTAGCAAACGAACTACACGATCTTGTGCTATGCTTAGAATTGGGTCTTGTCCATCACATCATTCTCCTAATGATGTGATCCCGTTATCAATGACATCCAATGTCCATGGCCATGAAACCGTGACCATCTATTGATCAACGAGCTAGTCAACTAGAGGCTCACTAGGGACATGTTGTGGTCTATGTATTCACACATGTATTATGGTTTCCGGTTAACACAATTATAGCATGAACAATAGACAATTATCATGAACAAGGAAATACAATAATAACCATTTTATTATTGCCTCTAGGGCATATTTCCAACAAGCCCTACACCCGCTCTTAGGGTTTTTCCCTTCCTCCTTCGTCCTTGGGGGTATCCACCATATAGACGTCGTATGTGGAGGTAGGTGTCCACTTGTCAGTATTAGTGGTGGCGGGCGTGCGAGGTGGAGTTTGACATCTCGTCGGCATCTTCATCCATGTCGACTGCCTCCTCGGAAGGTGTATGCTAAGACATCGGTTAAATCCTCAACGGTAGCGGCTAGGTGAGTGGAGGGTGCGTTGAAAATATTCCAGTCTCTCCAAATTTTTCCCAGATCTAATCGTAGACCGAGGTTCGATCGTCTGAGATAACAAGGCTCTGAACTCACTCTAACATCTTGTTCAGAAGTGTCTGGTTGGCTTTGCCCATATCTTGACCACAAATTTGGGCTTAGCCAAAGCTTGCACGAGGTCCCATCTAGTGTAGCCTTGGCGATTTCGACGACCAAATTTGACGTCTAATCCAGCGAATTAATGTTCGGCTTTTGGCTTCAAGCCGGATCCAAGGTGTGATCCATGCCATGATCCTCATCCGGATTGAATCCAAGATTGTTGTGATGGCGTCGGTGATGTCTTCGGACTGGTCTAACACCTAGCTGACGTGGCTTGAGACTGTGTCGATATTTCCCCAAAGAGGAAGGGATGATGCAGCACAACGACGGTAAGTATTTCCCTCAGTTATGAAACCAGGGTATCAATCCATAGAGGAATATCACGCACCTACGTAAACAACACCTGCACACAAATAACAAATACTTGCAACCCGATGCATAAGAGAGGTTGTCAAGCTCTCAACGATAAAAAGATAGATTAGGTAATGATGATTTTGGCAACTAGGTCTTGCAAGAACACAAAATAAAATAGGTAAACAAAAAATGCAGCAAGGTATTTTTGGTTTTTTTGGATTAATATATCTGAAAACAAAACGGCAAAATAGTAGATCGGAAAGCAATATGTTGGAAAAGTAGACCCGGGGATCGTAGGTTTCACTAGTGGCTTCTCTCGTGAGTATAGAGCATGGTGGGTGAACAAATTAATGTTGGGCAATTGATAGAAGATCAAATAATCATGACAATATCCAGGCAATGATCATTATATAGGCATCACGTCCAAGATAAGTAGACCGAAACGATTTTGCATCTACTTCTATTACTCCACACATTGACCGCTATCCAACATGCATCTAGTGTATTAAGTTCATGGGAAAATGGAGTAATGCAATAAGAACGGTGACATGATGTAGACAAGATCTATTCATGTAGGAATAGACATCTTGTTATCCTTAATGGCAACAATACATGCGTGCCTTGCTGCCCCTTCTGTCACTGGGAAAGAACACCGCAAGGTCGAACTCATCACAAAGCACCTCTTCTCATGGCAAGAAAAATCGATCTAGTTGACCTAACTAAACCAAAGATTAGAAGAAGAAATAGGAGGCTATAAGTAATCATGCAAATAAGAGATCAAAGAAGACTCAAATCATATTCATGGATAGAAACTGATCATGAACTCAAAATTCATCGGATGCCAACAAACACACCGCAAAAGTAATTACATCAAATAGATCTCCAAGAGACCATTGTATTGAGAATCATAAGAGAGAGGGAGGAAGCCATCTAGCTACTTCCTATGGACCCATAGGTCTATGGTGGACTACTCATGCATCATTGGAGAGGCACCTATGATGAAGATGAACCCCTTCGTGATGTGTTAGATTGGATCTCGAGGTTTTGGAACTTGCGAAGGCTGGAATTGTGTTTCGTCGACTCCCTTAGGGGGTTTTCATATATTTTTGAATTTATAGCGGCGATAGTCGATGGAGGGGGGGTCCCGAGGTGGGCACCACCCACTAGTCCACGCTAGGGGCCTCTCGCGTGCCCTGGTGGGTGTTCCCTACCTCCGGCCTCCTCTTTGGCACTTGTCTGGCCCAACTGGTGTCTTCTGGTCCAAAAAAATTCTTCCAATTTTTCCATGGTGTTTGGGCTTCATTAGGTACTGATTTTCTGTGAAGTAAAAAATAAGCAAAAATAGCAACTGCCACTTTGGCACTATGTCAATAGGTTAGTCCCAAAAAATTATATAAGGTTGCTATAGAATGATTGTAAAACATACAAGATTGATAATATAACATCATGGAACAAGCAAAAAATATAGATACTTTGGAGACGTATCAGCATCCCCAAGCTTAATTCCTACTCGTCCTCGAGTGGGTAAATGATAAAAACAGATTTTTTTGATGTGGAATGCTGCCTAACATGTTCATCACATATTCTTTTCTTTGTAGCATGGACATCTGGACTTTTAGACGGTTCAAAGCAATAGTCTAGTTTAGACATGAAAACTTTAATACTCAACCATATCAACAAGCAACCATGTCTTTTAAAATATCAACACTAAAGCAAGTTATCCCTAGCCCTTCATGCTCAATCATTGATCCATTCATGAAACACACTCAAATATTAGCTAGACCTAATGCTCAAGTACGATCATAGTTCCCCCTACTTGGTGCTTTATAAGAGAAGATGGAGACTCAAATTGAAAATAAAGATTGCATAAAGTAAATAGATAGGCCCTTCAAAGAGGGAAGTAGGGATTTGTAGCGGTGCCAGAGCTCAAGGTTTAAATTGATAGAGAAAAATATTTTGGGTGGCATGCCTTTCCTGTCAAATGAATTGGGAGATTTCAATATCTTTCCATGCTAGATACATCATAAGCGGTTCCCAAACAGAAAATAAAGTTTATTCCTTTTTTCACCATACTTTCACTTTCCATGGCTAGCCGAATCTAGGGTTGCCTTCCATACAACACTTTCCAAGGGATTTATTATTTGGGAACATAAAGCAATTTATTTCTTTCTTTTCATTTCATTTTGGGAATGGGCATACCTATTACCGCCGTACTCTCGTGCAATGACAAGTGAATAAACACTCATCTTGAGAATAACACATCTAGCATGGAAAAATATCGGTCAGCCCTTCTGTTTCATGAGCGGTACGAGCACACAAAAAGAAAAATTTATTTTGAAAATTAGAGATGGCACATTCAAATTTACTTGGAACTGCATGGAAATATCGTATATAGGTAGGTATGGTGGACTCATATGGCAAAACTGGGTTTAAGGATTTTGGATGCACAAGTAGTATTTCTACTCAGTACAAGTAAAGGCTAGAAAATAGATTGAGAAGCATCCAACCAAGAAACGAAAAATCACATAAGTGAACATTAAACATAACTAACACCGAATGATGCACCATAGGTTGGATGTAATTTCATAGCACAACTATTGACTTTCGTGCTTGCATGGGGAATCACAAACCTTAACATCAATATTCTTACTAAGCATAATTACTCACTAACATAACTCACAGATTACTATCATCATGTCTCAAAAATATTACAAAAAATCAAGTTTAATTTATCCAATGATCTTCATGAAAGTTCTTATTATAATCCCTCTTGAATATCTATCACTTTGGGACTAGTTTCATATATTGCCATTGCTTTTGACAAGCTCACATAGATTTAAGTGAAGAACATGAGCATAAAAGATTCATCTCTCAAAATAATATAAGTGAAGCATGAGAGGATTTCTTCAAAATTACTAACTCTCAAATTAATATAATTGAAGCATGAGATCATTTATTCAAACATGTAAAAGCACGCCGTGCTCAAAAAGATATAAGTGAAGCACTAGAGCAATTTCATAGCTCAATAGATTTAAGTGAAGCATATAGAGCAATTCTAGAAAATCGTAGCATAATTTTGGCTCTCTCAAATAGGAGTGTGCAGCAAGGATAAAAAGCAAATGAACCAAAGATACAATACGCTCCAAGCAAAACTCATGATATGTGATGAATAAAAATATAGTTATAAATAAAATACCAATGGTTGTTAGAAGAAAGAGGGGATGCCACTCGGGGCATCCCCAAGCTTAGTTGCTTGTTATTCTTTGGATATTATCTTGGGGTTTTGTAGCATCCCCAAGCTTAGGCTCTTATTACTCCTTATTCCTTCATCCATCGTGATCTCACCCAAAACTTGAAAACTTCAATCACACAAAACATAACAAAATTATCGTGAGATCTGTTAGTATAATAAAGCAAATTACCACTCTAAGTACTATTGAAAATCCATTCATATTTTATTATTGCATTATATCTACTATATTCTAACTTTACCATGACTTGTATCCTCCAATACAAGCCATGGATTCATCAAAACAAGCACACAATGCAACAAAAACAGAACCTATTTCAAACAGAACAGTCTGTAGTAATTTGTACTCTACCCATACTTATGTAACTCTAAAAATTAGAACAACATAAATAAGTTTTATAGAAATACTGTGTTAAAATTTCAGCTCATTATCACATTTCAGTAAAAAATGAAAATTTGTGCACTGGAGATAAATTTTCTGTTTCAGATTCAACATTGTTTCTACTCATCTTATGAATCATCCTAAAGGCTTTACTTGGCACAAACACTAAATAAAACATAAAAATAACAATCATAACAGAAGCATAATTGTGCAAACACTCGAAAACAGAAAGGAAAAGATAAAAAATATTTTATTCATTAGGTTTTCCCAACAAGCGATATCGTTTTACGCCCTAGCTAGGCATAACACGTAGATTCGGGTATTGTCATCTTTAGTTTTTACCACCTTTATGAGGGCTTTCTCAAACTTAGGAGGTTCTTTACGCTTCCCCACAATTTTAGGAGAAGAAACCATCTTGATATCTAAAATATCCAAACGCTTATTTCAAAGAGTAATCAAAGTTTTCATGCGATTCAGGTTTCCACCAATATGTTTAAGAGGCTCATGATGTTTTTGCAACTCAACCAGATGTTTATATAAATCACCCAATTGTCTAAATTGTGAACCCCTTATTGTGTGAGAGAAGGAACCTTTTTTTGTGGAGGAACCCCAAATATCCCTTCTAAATTTTCATAAGCAGTGTTGGGATCAAGTTCAGTAAAGTTTCCTTTAGCGGCAAAATCCAAGAGTTGTCTATGATGCAAAGTTAATCCTATATAATTTTTTTTGACGCAAAACCTTTGCATCTCCTTTTAGATTGCAAATATGATATGATTCCATCAATCTATAACAAGCATCTTTCATATTTTCCCCTTGTTTTTGTCTGATGTATAGAACTTCAAAATCTGGTGACAAGGGGGTAGTGATGCTAGTCATAGTGAATAGATATACGAATAAGAGATCTGACGAGAAAAAGGCAAACAAAAAGGAAGGCGAATAAAAAGACAAATTTGTGAAGTGGGTGAGAGGAAAACGAGAGGCAAATGGCAAATAATGTAAATTGCAAGAAGGTGAGATTTGTGATTAGGAACCTGGTAGATGAGATCGCTTCCTCCCCCGGCAACGGCGCCAGAAATTCCTTTGACGTGGCTTGAGACTGCACTGGTAATTCCCCAAAGAGGAAGGAATGATGTAGCACAGCGACGCCAAGTATTTCCCTCAGTTACAAAATCAAGGTATCAACCCGTGGAGGAAGATCAAGCACCTACGTAAACATCACCTGCACACAAATAACAAATACTTGCAACCCGACTCATAAGAGAGGTTGTCAAGCTCTCAATGATAAAAAGATAGATTAGGTAATGATAGTTTTGGTAAATAGATCTTGCAAGAACACAAAATAAAATAGATAAACAAAAAGGGTAGCAAGGTATTTTTGGGGTTTTTGGATTAATAGATCTGAAAACAAAATGGAAAAATAGTAGATCGGAAAGCAATATGTTGGAAAAGTAGACCCGAGGGTCGTAGGTTTCACTAGTGGCTTCTCTCATGAGTATAGCGCACAGTGGGTGAACAAATTACTGTTGGGCAAGTGATAGAAGATTAAATAATCATGACGATATCCAGGCAATGATCATTATATAGGCGTCAGATCCAAGATAAGTAGACCAAGACGATTATGCATCTACTTCTATTACTCCACACATCGACTGCTATCCAGCATGCATCTAGTGCATTAAGTTCATGGGAAAACGGGGTAATGCAATAAGAACAGTGACATGATGTAGATAAGATCTATTCATGTAGGAATAGACCCCATCTTTTTATCCTTAATGGCAACAATATATGTGTGCCTTGCTGCCCCTTCTGTCACTGGGAAAGAACACCGCAAGATCAAACCCATCATAAAGCACCTCTTCTCATGGCAAGAAAAAACGATCTAGTTGGCCTAACTAAACTAAAGATTCGAAGAAGAAATATGAGGTTATAAGTAATCATGCAAATAAGAGATCAAAGAAGACTCAAATCATATTCATGGATAGAAACTGATCATGAACTCAAAATTCATCGGAGCCCAACAAACACACCGCAAAAGTCATTACGTCAAATAGATCTCCAAGAGACCATTGTATTGAGAATCATAAGAGAGAGAGGAAGCCATCTAGCTACTGCCTACGGACCCGTAGGTCTATGGTGGACTACTCATGCATCATCGGAGAGGCACCTATGATGAAGATGAACCCCTCTGTGATGGTGTTAGATTGGATCTCGAGGTTCTGGAACTTTCGGTGGCTAGAATTGTGTTTCGTCGACTCCCCTAGGGTTTTCCGAATATTTGTGAATTTATAGAGGCGATAGTCAAGGGGGTCCCGAGGTGGGCACCACCCACCAGGCCGTGCGAGGGGTCTCTAGCACGCCCTGGTGGGTGTTCCCCACCTCGGGCCTCCTCTCCGACACTTGTCTGGCCCAACTGGTGTCTTCTGGTCCAAAATAATTCTCCAAAAAAATTCACGGTGTTTGGGCTTCGTTTGGTACTGATTTTCTACGAAGTAAAAAACAAGCAAAAATAGCAACTGGCACTTTGGCATTATGTCAATAAGTTTGTTGGATTCTACCGTAGGTGCATCGCATGCAAATTAAATTTTTCTACGCGCAGAACATCCAAGAACATGCTATGGAGATGGATCATAGATTGTTACCACTAGACGCGCAGTGCCGTGCAGCGGAAGTAGAGTTGGGGCAGCGCGTTCGTGTGGTCTGTCTCCTCCTCGTCCGATCTCCCTCGAACAACCATTCTGATCTCCCTCGACCAGTCGGTCGCCGGATCCCACATACAGGTTCGGCGGAGCGGCGCAAGTGCACCGCCTCTAACGGTATCCGCACGTGTAGGAGGAACACCCGTGCAGCGGACTGATAAGTCCGATCACATGATCGATGGCTGCAAGTGGAGGTGGCTAGTTGCAACTCATGCAAAGCCCTAATGAAGGCGCCGAAGCGATCAACCGAATCGGTGTGCCGCACCTCCACTATATATAGGCATCCGGCGCGGGCTCAACTCTTGGGGCTCGCACGGATCCTAAAGCCCACGTGTTACTTCCCTTAAGCGCGTGACCGTTTAAGTTCTCGTCCACTTGGTCGCAAGTCAGATGACATCTGACTCGACCGGTCGGTAGTGGCCTCTAGCAAGACGTGTCATCTCCAAGTGTCCGATGAAGCTGGTTAGGCGAACCTGTACTTCATACTTCTGTTCCCTTTGCCACACGATATATGTTGTCATGTACAAGGTGACATGGTCATCCTTGTTGCAGCACAACCTCTTTCTCATTCTGGTGAATCTGACCAACATTCGGATTATAGTATTATCTCATAATCCTCATCGCATGGCCATGCTTATCCAGGTCAGATCACCCGAGGGGCCCAGAGTATATCTCTCCTGATCGGAGGGGCAAATCCCATCTTGCTCGACCATGTCTCGTAGCATGGGTTTGGACAAGCCCGAAACCTACCTTTGTAACTACCCAGTCACGGAGTAGCGTTTGGTTGTCCCAAAGCAAGTATGTCACCATCCCGAGTACATGTGCCAGCTCAGGTCTTAGGACATAGAACATATGTTTTACTAGAGACTCACAGATGACCTATCGCTGCGTCTCATAGTTGGGTATGTCCAACTCAGACCTTATCTCGACTTGGATCCGACTATGTCGAATCCGACGAGACCTTTCTGAGTCCATATTATCCGGCTAGAATCCAATGCTACATGGTCAGTGAGACCGAACCATCCATCGTGTCATATGCTAGTTTGATTAGTTGTGCGTCCACACAACCCTTTGGATTAGGGACAATTTAGGACAGTTCTCATACAATGCATAGTCTCACAAACAAGTCATGTACTTATTAATACACATCATTGATAATGTCCAAGAACTATATTTATTCATAAACACATAGGAAATATCATCATACATGATTGCCTCTAGGGCATATCTCCAACAGTCTCCCACTAGCACTAGAGTCAATCAAATAGACATCGAATGCCCATAGCTCTAACGTGCCCCTCATGCTTGGGTTGCGAAAGCGGCTTAGTCAACGTATCTGCAACATTTGCATCCGTATGAATCTTGCACAAATTGGTATCACCTTTCTCTACGAGCTTTCGTATCAAGTGATATTTTCGGTCTATGTGCCTGGTCTTGTGGTCTTGTCTCGGTTCCTTGGCCTGTGCAATGGCACCTGAATTATCGCAATAAAGGTCCAACGGTTTTGACCAGCCCGAGAACACACCAACATCCTCCAGGAACTTCCGAATCCAAACACCTTCCTTTGCGGCTTCACAAGTCGCAATGTATTCAGCCACTGTTGTGGAGTCAGCCATCGTATCTTGCTTGGAACTCGTCCAACTCACTGCTCCTCCATTCATGACATACACGAATCCAGTTTGCGATCGACAATCATCCCTATCGGTTTCATTAGCGTAACCCTTTACGCAGAGCTCCTCCTCACCTCCATAAACTAGGAACATCTCTTTAGTCCTTTTCAGGTACTTCAAGATAGTTTTCATCGCTGCCTAGTGACTCTCACCTGGGGCACCCTGGTATCTGCTTGTTAAGCTTATTGCATAGGCAACATCAAGACGTGTACATAGCATGGCATACGCGATGGATCCAATTGCCGAGGCATATGGAATCCTACTCATCCGGTTTTGCTCATCAGAAGTCGTAGGACTCTGAGTCTTGCTTAACCTTATACCATGTGAGACAGGCAAGAACCCTTTCTTGGCCTCACTCATGTTGAACCTCTTCAACACTTTGTCTATGTACGTGCTCTCGCTTAATCCGAGCATCCTCCTCGATCTATCTCAATAGATCTTGATGCCTAAAATGTACATTGCCTCTCCAAGGTCTTTCATCGAAAACTTGCCATTCAATGAATCCTTGACTGAGTTCAACATTGAAACATCATTTCCAATCAGCAGCATGTCATCCACATACAAGATCAAAAATACTACCGAGCTCCCATTAGACTTCTTGTATAAACAATAGTCCTCTTCATTCTTAATGAAACCAAGGTCAACTTCATCAAAACGAACGTTCCAACTCCGAGCTGCTTGCCTCAATCCATAAATGGATCTCTTGAGCTTGCATATTTTACCAGCATTAGTTGGATCGACAAAACCTTCGGGTTGTATCATGTATACATCCCCTTTTAAATTTCCATGAAGGAAAGCCGTTTCGACATCCATCTGCCATATCTCATAATCGAAATATGCAGTTATGGCTAGTATGATCCTCACCGACTTTAGCATCGCTACCGGCGAGTAGGTCTCGTCGTAGTCAATTCCTTGAACTTGTCCATAACCTTTAGTGACAAGCCGAGCTTTGTGGATCTGAACATTTCCATCCACATCGGTTTTCTTCTTAAAGACCCCTTTGCAACCAATGGCAACTACGCCAGGTGGCGGATCAACCAAGTCCCAGACTTGATTCTCATCCATGGACTTTAACTCGGATCTCATGGCCTCTAGCCATGCCTCGGAATCTGGGCTCACCATTGCTTCCGCATACGTGGCCGGCTCGTCGCTTTCTAGCAACAAAACATCGCGCACTCCGTGCAATCTTTCCAACCTCCGTGGCTCCGGTGCCGACTCCATTACGGGTTCCCTGATCAACTCCGGTATGATCTCATCACCAGCCGAGTCATCCCCGAGTGGCTCTTGAATTTCTTCGAGTCGCACCGTTCTCCCACTGGCCTCCCGATTGAGAAACTCTTTCTCTAGGAAAACCCCGTTCCGAGCAACAAACACTTTGTTCTCTTCTCGGTTGTAGAAGTTGTATCCCAAGGTTTCCCTAGGATTTCCCATGAATATGCATTTATTCGACTTGGGTGTAAGCTTGTCCGACATGAGTCGCTTGACAAATGCTTCACAACTCCAAATCTTTAGAAAAGACAAACTAGGTGTCTTCCCAGTCCACATCTCATGTGGTGTCTTGTTAACGGATTTTGATGGTACCCTGTTAAGTGTGAAAGTTGCAGTTTCTAGAGTGTATCCCCAGAATGACAAGGGTAAATCCGATTTGCTCATCATCGACCGGACCATGTCCAACAAGGTTCGATTTCTCTGTTCTGACACACCGTTTCTCAACGGTGTACCCGGAGGTGTGAGATGAGGTACTATTCCTCGGCTTTTCAGATGATTATCAAACTCCTAGCTCATGTACTCACCTCCACGATCTGATCGTAGAAGTTTTATCGTCTTGCCGAGCTGATTTTCAACCTCGTTCTGAAACTCTTTGAACTTTTCAAAAGTTTCCGACTTGTGACTCATCAAATAGATATATCCATATCTACTCAAGTCACCGATAAAAGTCACGAAGTATTGATAGCCTCCTCTGAACATCCAAGTGTATCGCATGCATAGGTGCATCGCATGCAAATTAAATTTTTCTATGCGCAGAACATCCAAGAACATGCTACGGAGATGGATCACAGATTGTTACCACTAGATGCGCAGTGCCGTGCAACGGAATTAGAGTTGGGGCAGTGTGTTCATGTGGTCCGTCTCCTCCTCATCCAATCTCCCTCGAACAACCGTTCCGATCTCCCTCGAACAGCCGGTCGCCAGATCCCACGTACAGGTTCGCCAAAGCGGCCCAAGTGCACCGCCTCTAACGGTATCCGCGCGTGCACGAGGAACACCCATGCGGCGGACTGCTAGGTCCTATCACACGGTCGGCGGCGGCGAGTGGAGGTGGCTAGTTGCAACTCATGCAAAGCCCTAATGACGATGCCGAAGCGATCAACTGGATGGGTGTGCCGCACGTCCACTGTATATAGGCATCCGGCGCGGGCTCAACTCTTGGGCCTCGCACGGATCCTAAAGCCCATGTGTTCCTTCCCTTAAGCGCGTGACCCTTTAGGTTCTCGTCCACTTGGTCGCGAGTCAGATGACATCTGACTCGACCGGTCGGTAGTGGCCTCTAGCAAGACGTGTCGTATCCAAGTGTCCGATGAAGCTGGTTAGGTGAACCTGTACGTCACACTTCTGTTCCCTTTGCCACACGATATATGTTGTCGTGCACAAGGCGACATGGTCATCCTTGTTGCATCACGACCTCTTTCTCGTTCCGGTGAATCCGACCAACATTCGAATTATCTCATAATCCTCATCGCATGGCCATGCTTGTCCAGGTCGGATCACCCGAGGGGCCCAGAGTATATCTCTCCTGATCTGAGGGGCAAATCCCATCTTGCTCGACCATGTCTCGTAGCATGGGTCTGGACAAGTCCGAAACCTACCTTGTAACTAACCAGTCACGGAGTAGCGTTTGGTCGGCCAAAGCAAGTCTGTCACCATCCCGAATACATGCGTCAGCTCAGGTCTTAGGACATAGAACGTATGTTGTACTAGAGACTCACAGATGACCTGTCGCCGCGTCTCATAATTGGGTATGTCCAACTTAGACCTTATCTCGACTCGGATCCGACTATGTCGAATCCAACCAGACCTTTCTGAGTCCATATTATCCAGCTAGCATCCAATGCTACATGGTCAGTGAGACCGAATCATCCACCGTGTCATATGCTAGTCTAATTAGTTGTGCGTCCACACAACCCTTTGGACTAGGGACCATTTAGGACAGTTATCATACAATGCATAGTCTCACAAACAAGTCACGTATTTATTAATACACATCACTGATAATGTCCAAGGACTATCTTTATTCATAAACGCATAGGAAATATCATCATACATGATTGCCTCTAGGGCATATCTCCAACAAGGTTAGTCCCAAAAAATGAAATAAGTTTGCTATGAAATGATTGAAAAACATCCAAGATTGATAATATAACAACACGAAACAAGTAAAAATTATAGATACGTTGGAGACGTATCACTAGCCTGACAACGCGAGTTTGCCGCAAGCATCCGTAGTGTACTCCATTTTTCCAAACTCGATGGTATGACCTAGAGAGAAATTCTTGTTCTGGTTGATGTGGCCAGTTGCATCGGTGTAGATCGTGATGCTACCAAGGTTAAAAAGCTGTCCAGGAAAGAGGGTCTTCCCACAACCAATGTTGTCTTCGGTCCGAAGATGAGCCGTCGAGCTGTTTTGACTACGCAGTGCGACCTGTATGTGCCACCAATGACGGAGCTAAAAATGACAGATCTCGAGTTGGGGTCCCGAGCTGTTGATCTTGGCTCGATGGCAATAGGACGAACAACAGACATGATGTTTAATGAGGTTCAGACCCTCTCAAAGAGGTAAAACCTACGTCATGCTTCTGTTATATTGATTGTGTTGGAGTATAAAGTACAAGATTATCTATCTCGAGATTGTATGTATGAATCTAAATTAACCTTGTGGACTAAAACCCCTCGGCTTATATAGGGACCGGGGGTACCTAGGTTACATGTAGGTCGATTACATTTAGGGATAAGCTTGTCGAGGAATTGAAAATGTCTTGAGGTGTGCACCAAGTCTTCGAAGGATTCCGTCTTGAGTACGCCGAGGACCATGATAGACATGGCCCATTCTTTGGTTATCAAGGGTTCCTCCGCCCGACCCATGACTGGTAGGCCAATGTGGCTAGCACCCCGTAACCCAGGACACCGTCACGGTGTCCGCTATGTTTGGCGTCGGCACGGAAGCAAGGTACATGGGTGGCAACTGGATCTGGCTGAGTGTAGTGGCAGAGTAGGCTTAGGCGGGGTATGCGCATGTGTGAAGTTCTAGAGGCCCGACAAGGCCTGGTCGGCATCAAGAGGAGAGGTGCTTCGGGGGCAGGGCGGTCTTCAGATGCAGACGAGGAGGACAAGATTGTGAGAATACGCGAGCTTCGGGTGTTTTTTTTGGGGGGGGGGGGTATGTGGTGTCAGTCTCACACGACGAATGTGGGCACTCCCTCGAAGCTCCCCAATTTTTGAGCCGACTTGTGGTTTGAATGTTTAGAACAATTTAGCCCGATTTAATGATCTGTCGTGGCAAGGTGTCCGGCCGAGCCGATCCAAACATCTGCGGTGTTTTGGTGATCCGATCCATAGCTCGGCATTCTTCGGTCCAGCTCTTTTGATCGATTCTTTCATAATCTTATTATTCAGACTTCTTTTAGAATCTTTAATAATGTTAAATCCACATTTTCTGAACACCACTACAAATATGATGTCACATATTTTACCATGGAAAATCAAACGGCAAATTTAGTTTGCAAGCACGATGATTTTCTGACAAAAAAGATATTCTGGTAAATTTAGTTCGCGAGCATAGTAAATCAGTTTTAGTTTATTCATTTATTTTGCCAGAAAATTACCGTGCTTGCAAAATAAATTTTGATCGCCGCGTCAATATAAATTGAGTTAAAAAAGTCATGTCACATTTTTAGAGTTTTCGTTTTTTTTGTTTGACAATCCTAGGTTCACGATTCTGTGAGAATCCGAGAAAGGTTCCGAGGGAATCGACCAAAAGAACTGTGCCTTCTCCTCCGGCGGTCCAGCCCTTCTCTCCCTGCCGCACCTCCTGCCCTGTCGCACTGTGCCGCCGCGGCACTCCCCTGCTCTACTCCGCCACCGCGGTCCTCTTCTAACACCTCCTGCCGCCGCGCCTTGTCCCACGCCGCGGCTGGCCATCTCCACCGCCGGTTACCGCTCCCAATCCGCCGCCTACCACCAGTCCACCTCACAACCCGTCCTGCCTCATCCCGCCTCCCCGGCAGCCTCCTGATCCACTCCCCGGATCCTTCCTGGTCCACCATGCCCTGGCCTCGTGCTCCACTGCGCCGTCCCCTCCCGCCCCACCCCGCGGACGCCTACTCGCACCACACTGACGGCTTGCACCCTCCAGTGCCCGCAAGTACAGCAGTAGGGTGAAGGCTGCAGGGGCACTGCCGGCACCACCGCACTTCAGTTCCGCCGCCAACACATTGCTGAGGTGGTAATTGTTGAGGCCACTAGATGGATAGGGCTAGACGATTCCGGTAGTAGTTGTGATGGAGTGATTACCTTCTTCATTACCTGAAGGACTTCCGCCGGTGACCATGGCGTCGACGGCGGCGTGAGTGACAGAGAGAGAGATGGTGGCGATGGCGTCGGTGGGCTTCCCATCGCTTCAGCGCCTCCCTCTCGATCGGACTAGGGTTAGGAGTGGGGAACAGTGGCGGCGGCGAACCTCGTACCTTTTGCCGTAGTCCCCACCTCCTCTATATGTCACTGCGCGACAGGGGCCCACCAGCCTTGCTTGGGCTGGACGCCCCGATCAGGGCGTGGGTCAAGGGTCCAATGGGCCGTTGGGCCCATTGGGGAAAAGATCATTCTAACAGTAATCACCTATTCATCAGTTGATTTTAGTGATCACAAGACCTGGCAAAAAATTATGCTAGTAACTAAGGCTATTGATTTCGGGATCCTTGTAGTGAGTTGTTGGTTTGCTTAAGCAAGATATATAGTCAGATATTTTGTTCTGTGAATCTGTTAACATATGTGTTTGTTATCTGCTAGGATTTGCCCCTCTCCACCTTTGATTTGTCGCTTTTGCCTTCTGCATTACCATTCCATTTATCACATATTTTTATGCGTGGTTTCATGTTTCGTAATGAAACAAATAGCATACTCTGCTTAGAACAAGTCCACTGTGGCACGACGGGAGACCAGCATGACCTGATCGAGGAATCCCACGTCAGCTTTGCAACATCGCGTCACTAGGTGCTAGCACACAAACAGTCTCGCCTTTCCCACGGCGCGATGCCCAGTTGCCCCATGAGCCATATGCACCTACGTTCATTCGTTATGATTTGGATTAGAACAAAGGTAAAAGAAGAAGATAAGGTTAGCTTTTGTATGTATCTTCTTTAGCAGTTCTTAACTTGAATAAACTGAGGTAGCTTGTTAGTATGAAATGCAGATCTTTCTTGTCAAATGATGAATCAATAGCTAATAATTCAGTCTCTAAAAAAGGGGTTAAGTAGTTATATAACTAGTATATGGACCCTTCTTGTCAAATAAATTTGTAAAGAGCAATGTACTCCCTCCGTATAAAAAATAAGACGTTTTTTGACACTATGATAGTACCAAAATATAAGACGTTTTTTGACACCATGATAGTGTCAAAAAGCATCTTATATTTTGATACAGAGGGAGTATCCTGTAAGTGACCAGAGATATATTTTTTATTTGCTGATCAAGTCATTAGAGGAAAGATGTCTTTGTACAAATTATTTCTTTTGGAGGGAAGTTATCTTTACAATGTTGCAAATCTATTAGCAGAATTTTGCTTGATTAAATAACAAGGTATGATAACCTGTAAACAAGTGGCAGGATTATCAATGTAAGCTACTTCTAGAAATGAGCACCCTTCTTGCAGGTCTTGCTAGGTATTTCCAACCAATTTTCGCTTCTGATACCTAATCTCCGTTCTCCCACCAGTTCTCTTTGTATCTTTGTAATGATTATCCAAGTTTGCTATTGGCACAAGTACAGCTCTGTAATGGCTTTGACGTCTCATTGCTGGATCATATGAGTTATTGATCCAGACCTCTCATGTAGTTTATGCTCTATTTACAAGCTTGGTTCATAATAAATTGTGAGGCTCAACTGAACATATTACTGCTCTACAAGTTGATGGATGAACTGAACATGCATTGTCGTCGAACCAACTGCAACCAGATTCTTTTGTTTGACATTTCTTATTTGAAAAGTGCCCCATTATCTCTTTCCATGTGTAAGTTCAGTCAGAGGCTAACTAACTATGATCTTCCCTCTTCCAAAGATGCCAACTAGATACTATCTTACACATGCATTTACTTACTATTTTTTCTGCAGAAGTTCTCACTCTCTTTTTTCCAGAACCTGAGGACAAGAAGGGCATCGTCTGCGACTTGAAGCTGAAAGTATTAAAAAAAATACTGGGCGAAAGCACATTGGATTCTTGGAGGTCGTGAAGCTTTTAAGCCTTTGTGAAGATTCTTCCATCTGGTAATCTTAAGTGTGTCACTTGCTCATATGTTTCAGTGGGTGCACGCCTTGTATTTTGTAGCAGATGCATGTATGAATGTGAATGGATGCATCAGTTGAATTATGTGAATAGGTTATATATTCTGTAGTGGATGGATGCGTGTTTGAATGGGAAGAGGTTTATGTACGAACTATGTGCATTTGTCAGCACTCAGCAAACACGAGTCGGTTAGCTGATGCCACAAGTAAGCCATAATTTTGGAGTTCAAGTATGATCCTAAAATAAATCAAATGCAAGCTCTGGATGCAACATATAAGGCATAATGCATTGAGGTAGTTCTATCTAAATATGTATCATGCCCTAGGAGACTGCACTTAGAAATCATGCATTGGGAGTGCTTATGATGGATGAAACTAATATTTATTAATTGTTTACTCTTGTATAGTGACTTGGGGACTCGAGCAGACTTTTCAACTTCTCCAGTTCACTGCAAATTAACAGCATGCCTTGCCTCCATAGACTGTTTCTAAAGCTCCAAGAAGACTCACACAACCACTGATCTTCACATGAAGAAAAATATTTAGGTACAGCTTCCCATCTTCCCGGTTCTGGGAATATACAAACGCATGCCCCTATTTAACTCTTCACCTGATTCTCATCTCTGGATGTACTGGGTGGCTATAGTAATAATTGTGTTTTCAGTTTCAGGTGTCCTTAGGAAATGGACGCCCTGCTTTTGCCAAAACGACCTACCAGGGACTGGTCGGAGCTGCCTTTTGATGCCCTTTGTTCAGTTTTTGCCAATCTAGGGGTCGTGGATCTTCTCATGGGTGTGGGCCTTGTTTGCCACTCATGGCTCGAGGCGGCCAAGGAACCTGATCTGTGGCGAATCGTGCACATGCAGCACCACGAGATTGTCGGCATGAACAGAAATAATTTGTTGGCAATGTTGAACGTGGCTATCGACCGTTCTGATGGGCGGATGGAGGTGTTCGTGGGAGAGTATTTTTTTACTGATAAGCTCCTCAAGTACATCGCGGACAGGTAATCTTATCTCAGTACTACATTGTGTTCTAGAAGTTAAATTATATTTCGGGCTCGAATTATGTTTTAACACATAATGCAAATCCCCTTAATTTTGCTATCTTTATGCAGTGATAGATATCTGTTTTAGAAGGTTTTAACTTTTAAGTCATGGATTTCATACCATCGTTATATGAGGTCAAATCAAATGTTGATAGAGTGAGGAATTTAGATGCAAAAAAATATATTTCTTATTGTGTTGAATAAATGTCCCAATTATTATTATCAGTGTCATCTTCATACAGATTTAAGTAGATTTCAGCAGTAGGTATCTTTGCTTGTTTCTAAAGCCAAGTAAAAGAATTCTTAATGCTACCTTTTCATTGCTATTGTGTTTTAAACCAAAGGTAGCCACATATTTTCTTTTACAAAACTGAAGTTTCATGACTGGGTTCAGATCAAATGCTGGGGTGTGCATACTCGTACCACACTTCACGTCACAACTCAGTTGATTGATCTTTCATCATCAAACCTTTGAGATGATATCGTTCACGCGGTGATTCTATTGCTTTACTATATTGAAATGCATCACTAATGTTTCTTTTCACGGAAATAGTGAAATGAAGCATTCTACTGTATCTCTTTTTATTAATTACAAGAAAAAACAAAGGTATGTATAAAGAGAAACCGAAAAAACAAGAGTTACAGATAATGCACCAGCAAGATTGTTATTTGAAATATGAGCTCCGTTATTGTAACCATGTTCATTATGGGGTGCTAAGAGGCAGGTGCTGCTTTTGCAGGTCGCCCAATCTGAGGCACCTTGACCTTGTGAAGTGCTATAGGATCACGAAAGAAGGATTGGCCGAGGCGATACCAAGGTTTCCCCTGCTGGAGGAAATCGTGCTTTGGGGTTACCGAAGAAGTGTCACAGGGGATTTGTATCAAGTCATTGGTAAAACCTGCAATCAACTCGAGTGCCTTGAGCTATGCCATGGGAGCAGGGAACAGACGCTTGGGATCGCAGCATTGCAAGGGCTGCGAGACCTTGCCCTCACACGCTGTGACGTGAACGACGAAGAGCTGGCATTTATCATTGATAGCTGCCCTCTCCTGGAGCGTCTTCACGTGAGGGGTTGCATCAAGATCGCGGGCGAGCCAGTCCTGATGGGCAAGCGTGCCAGGATCAAGGCAATGTCGGTTCAAATCTATGCCAGGATCAACTGGGACTAACTGGTTCGCTTTTCTCCATTTAAGAAGTACACGAGGGGCACCCAAATTTTCGTTGAATTGTCGTTGTTGATCAGTTTGGTGACGAGTGGGGCAATCGGATTCTGAAGACAGCAATGTACTCCCTCTCTAAACTAATATAAGAACGTTTAGATCATTATTTTAGTGATCTAAACGTTCTTATATTAGTTTACGGAGGGAGTACGTATTTCAGAAGCTGTCATTTTCTTTTCCAGGCGGTCAGATATCAAATCAAAATGACAAATTTGATGTTTATAACTATCCAGCCGCTCGACCTTTTCTTTCTACAGCAGAATCATTCGATTTTTAAAAGTTCATTAGAGATTGTGCTCTGAAGATCCGTATATATCATCTCCCCAGACGGTGAAGTTTCTTTTTTTTTGAGGGGTCCCAGACGCTGAAGCTGATTTGCTCCGCAATGACAGTAGAAGCACGGTTTGGGTTGGGCCTGGGCCCTGGGCCGTGGTCGAGAATGAAATGTTTGCAACTGTTGGCGCCAAAAACGCAATTATTTTGGAGGGCGCGCTAAAAGAATTCGCGGTTCCCTCCACGAAAACAGAACCGCGAGGAAACGAGAGAGGAGACGGAGATAGCCGCCGCAGCCGCCGTCGTCGTGGGAGGAAGAGAGACGCCATGCCGATCGAGCTGCCGAAGGGGCTGCCCTTCGCGGTGGACACTTGGACCCCCGCCTCCGCCCTCAAGCGCCACCGCTTCCTCACCCATGCCCACCGCGACCACCTCGCCGGCATCACCACCACCAGCGCCGCCGGCGCCGTCTACGCCTCGCGCCTCACCGTCCTCATCGCCCGCCACATCTTTCCTCAGGTAAGCACCAACCCGCATCTCATCTCTCCCCATCTGTACCTTGCTCGTTTCTTTTCACCTCATCTCCATTACCGCGTTTCTTGGAAAATTTCCCCTCTCCAAAGCTTGGGGCGGACGCGTTCCTGGAGATGGAGCTGGGGGCGCCGGTGCTCGTCCCGGATCCCGACGGCGACTTCACCGTTACCGCCTTCGACGCCAACCACTGCCCTGGTCCGTCCGCCAACGCCGTCCTCTTCCCCTTCTCGCTAATTCCCTCATTAGTACGCCACCGCAGCCGATTCTATATCCTTCTGCTGCTCGCAGGCGCGGTGATGTTCCTGTTCGAGGGCGCCTTCGGCAATGTCCTGCACACCGGCGACTGCCGCCTCACTCCCAACTGCATTCAGGGCCTGCCGTTCAGGTACATCACCGCAAAGGCACCAGGAGCAAGCCAGGCGCCGCCGTCGTGCCGCATCGACTACCTCTTCCTGGACTGCACGTTTGCCAAGTGCCCGCTGCAATTCCCGGCCAAGGAGGCCTCCATACGTCAGGTATGTGTGCTGCTTCACCAGTAAATCATACCAGCAACTGAACCTCCGTGTCTCATCACATTGTATTTTTCAGGCGATCAATTGCATCTGGAAGCACCCTAATGCGCTGACAGTGTATCTCGTGTCCGACATGCTAGGACAGGAGGACATACTGATCGAGGTGTCCAGGGCGTTTGGGTCGAAGATATACGTCGACAGGGACAAGAATTCAGAGTGCTACCACACCCTCTCGCTCGTCGCTCCGGAAATCCTCACTGAGGACGTGTCCTCTCGCTTTCAGGTGATCGAATTCCCCTGGTTGTCAGAGCGGGCAATGGATATGCGTGCATTAGCACGGGCGAGGCAGCAGCCTGAACCCCTCATCATCAGGCCTTCAACCCAGTGGTACGCGCACTATGCGGCACCAGAGGCGTCGCTGAAGCAGAAACCGGCGTTGACAGAGCCTATGCAGGATGAATTTGGAGTGTGGCACGTGTGCTTGACCATGCACTCGTCTCGCGAGGAGCTGGAGCAGGCCCTGCGATTCCTCCAGCCTAAGTGGGTCATCTCGACAACACCTCCTTGCCTTGCCATGGATCTGGCCTATGTCAAGAAACACTGCTTCGTGTCCCGGCTAGCCCCCAATGATCCCATCTGGAAGTTGCTCAGAATACCTCATGGAAATCCTACTGTCACAGGCTCACCGCAGGCGGCGATAACCACAGTAGAAGCCATTAAGCAGAGCGAGGAAGAGGAGTCGGAAGACACTTGTTCTGCTGTTTGCAGCCTGGTATTACAAGATGAAGGACCAGTGTTACAAGATTTTGAAATTGAAGTGGCGCAGCCGGTGACATTGTTTGGGAGAGCAAGGTTTGGATTACCTCAGGACTGTGAACTGTGGAAAGACGAGTATGACAGTGTTCAAGTGGCCGAGGAGGTCAAATTTGAGGACAAATTATCTGACAAGGGCACCGCCGACATGACTGATTTAACTCAAGCTGTAACAAACGAGCTCCATGGTTCAGCAACAGAACCTGAGTTACAGAAGGATTGTGAATCCATCGACGTCATTCAAGTAATTGACATCACTCATGGTGAAGTGTGTGAGCACAGCTTGAGTAGGGAAGGCCGTGCTGAACTTGCCAAGGATGCAAAATGCAATGAGGGTGCAGAACGAATCGGGTTATCAGATTCGAAGTCAAAGAAGAGCGTTCAACTGCAAGAGCCAAGTTCTTGGAAATTTGCAAGCCCAGGGAGAGTGTCAAATTCACCACTGGGACAGTAGGCAAGCAAGCTAAGGTAGAAGCAACAGAAGAATTGCTTTCTGAGGATCTTACTGTTCTATCCGACATTAGCAACAGATCTGAAGGCCCTGACACTGACAGAGCAGATACTGCTGGAATCGGGTCATCGAAGGTTTTGAATGCGAAGCTGAGGAGGCTGTACAGGTCTATGAATGTGGCAGTTCCCCGGCCATTGCCGTCATTGGTGGAGCTCATGGGAGCCTCCAAACGACCAAGGGTCTCCTCACAGTTTTCTCATCTATGAAAGGCTTTCTGTTATCATAGCACAAGATTATTGTTAGAGCTCTAGGTTTGTCTCAAATCCCTGTGCAGCTACAAATTTGTTGCAAAAAATTTCTCTAAAATTTGTATTGAAGTGATTCCATTGCTACATAAATCAAAGTGATTTAGTGGTCTTCAGTACATCAATTCTTGATATGGTCCTGGCATTTTGTGGTGATGTAGCTGACCCAAGTCCATGTTTACTTCTGCAACAAATTCATGTCTACTTTTTTCAGAAACATAAGTCCAACTTTACTTGATGTTTGTATCAGTTTGGGCTCACATGTTGTGCCAAGTTCAGATAGGTGGGCCGGGCTGTGTCTGGTATCTAGATTTCAGTCCAGATTGTTACATTACATGACATGCTGTGCGCGGGGGCACACCACACCTTGCTGGTGATTTCGGTGATTTTTTGTGTGCGGTGTATAATTTTCTATTCTGATGATTTCTTTGCTTGATTAATAGTTATTATAGTTGTAGAAGGTGGTCTTGAAAGATTACTAATCTTTTGGTTATCTGATTATTTGAATGTTCGAGAAGATGTGACGTAGGTATTGACGGTTGTACGTTTCAAATCTGTTTACAAATACCGTTGTGTTCTTGTGTATATATAGTAAGGTTGGTGAATTTAAATAGGGTTAGTTGGGTGCTTTTGTTCAGACATGGGGAACTCTTCTTATTTTTGTTGAAAATATGGATGGACAACAACATTTGGCATCGGACATGATAGCAGATGAAGAAGATAAAGGTTACATAATCTTACCTATGGGTTGTGTAAGTTCTTTTTTTTTTGTTATGCTTTGAAAGTGATGCTAACCGGTGCGTTCTAGTAATTATAGATGTAGCATAGGTGGAGCATAGAGGCCTTCTTGCAGATATACCAAGGAAGATAGCTGTAAAATGACCTATTTATGAAAGCAGTCCTTTGGTAAAGGAAACTAAACAATAGATGATATATTTGTAGTGGTAGAAGTCAAGCTAAGTAGTGAAATTAGCCAATTACCATCTGATGTAGTACATCTCATAACTGTACATGCAAGCTCACTATAACTATAATAAACTAATCACTCGATGTTGTATATAAACAAAGAGCATTTTCATCTTTGACAAAACATGTATGGGGCTGCTTTCTTTGACTGCATTGCCCACTAAATTTGTTAGTATCTGTCGAATCTCCAAGGATCTCTCTATGCACTTCGCTCTTAACTTTGAAACAAACAAAGAGATGACATCGTCCGTCAGTGATCGCAAGTCAAAAGGCACCTCCTCAGGAACAATGTTACAGCTCCTGAACTTCAGTCTATAATCATCAACCTCTCTGTGTGTTTTAGCACTACCCTTGAATTGCTTTGGCTGACTATTTTAGTAGGCATCTCTGACATATATTGGCAAATGCTATATTTATGGGTGAGCGACTCAACTAAATTCTTCTCATCCTTGGGTATGTATTTTAAGAGAAAGGGTGGAATTTCCACAAAAAAGGGGAGGGAGTTTGCTCCATTGGTTAATGAGTACAGTTCTGGGCGCACATGCTCTTTTGAGTTAAGTGAACAATGTAGTCTTGGGTTAATGCAGCTTATCAGTGTATCATACTCCCTCCGTCCCAAATTAAGTGACTTAAAAATGACTCAAGTTTGTACTAACTTTAATACAAAATCGAGTCATTTTTGAGTCACTTATTTTGGGACGGAGGGAGTACATCCAGCAATATATTGATATGTTCCGAGAACATAGTTTCAGATAATACTCTTCAGTAGCAGTTTTATTGTCAAAATGACAAAATCTTAGCATTTTCTGTTTACAAATCAGTTATGAATGTTAAACACGTATTAACACATCCTTAGCTGCTCCTAATCAGTATTCGGTTAAGCACAAGTATAATCTTGCTATGTTTTATTAAAAGGGGGCAGAGCCTTACCCTTGGTTTCTACAAGAGGGAATCATTTTTTTCCCATGCCCAATAGTTTGTGTTTGCCTTCTGTGATGCAAAGATATGAATTTCATGTCCACTACCCCCTCTGTCCACAGATATAAGATGTTCTATTTTTTTTCTGAATCGGACGCATGTAGACACCTTTTAGTGTGTTTGTTCACTCATTTCAGTCCGTATGTAGTTCATATTGAAATATTCAAAATATCTTATATTTGTGAAAGAAGGAAGTATTAACAAACTCTCATCTTTGATATATATAGGTCGTTGTCCACATTCAGTCTGCTAGCTAGAGATGAATGATCCATGTATGTGAGGCTCTTAGGTGTTCACTCTCCCACCTAAGTAGAATTTTGAGTAAAAACACACTTTGGCCGAGCAATTCATCGAATGGCACACTCTAAGGCGAGCATTTGGAGGCCATGTTGCTCCTTCTTCATCTTTAATAGGCTTTCATGTTTGCAGGCTAATGTTCAAAAGTGAGACTAGCGAAATGTGCGGCATTTAGGACTAGTAAAAATATATAAATTCAACTCTATCGGTTTCAATTGCAATCTCCCTGCTTGGAGCATAAATTGATGCGGCTTGATCTCACCATTTGTGCCTTGGCCTGTGAATTCCTCTATGTGGACATTCTCATGATAGGATCAAATGGAGTCACGAATTTGTTTTTTTATCAAACGGAATCACAAACAAAGGAAAGGAGCAATGAAAGCGACGGGGTGCAGGAGTGCGAAGTTTTGGAGGCCGGGCTCCAGGGAGATCGGTATTTAAAAAAAATCAAATTGCATATTTAAAACTTTCAAAAAAATCCGTAAAAGGGATGATATATGTGTTCCTCAAGAATGTGTTAAATTTCGTCTAAAAATGTTGTGATTTGTAGGCTGTACAAAAAAGACAAAAATACGACCCAACAATAAAAATAAAAAGCCTGTTAAAAATGTGTATTTCTCTTTTTTCTGTACGCCACATGTGAAGGTATAATGCTCTGAAATTTTGCACGTGTGCAGTATGTACATGTGTGTCAGTGTGTGTCCACAAATAAATTCGATTTTTTTTGCGCTCTGGACAATGAATTTTGGAAACGAGCTCCCTGTAGCTCCGGCTCCATTTGCATTTTCCGTGGGGTTCAGCCACTCCTATTGCAGGCCGTCTATGAGCCCAAATTTTGAGGCGTCGGCCCAAACAAGGAAGAATAAACAGAGGTCCAGTAAACGTCTCGAGGTTCAGACGAAGTGCCGAGCACGAAACATAGCGGCGCTGCAACCTCTCCGCCCCCCAACGAAGAGAGAGAAAACCATGGCGGCGGTCGGCGGCGCGGGCAACGGAGCCGGCGAGGAGGCGGGCGGGGCCGAGTTCTACCTGCGGTACTACGTGGGGCACAAGGGCAAGTTCGGGCACGAGTTCCTCGAGTTCGAGTTCCGCCCCGACGGCAAGCTCCGCTACGCCAACAACTCCAACTACAAGAACGACACCATGATCCGCAAGGAGGTCTTCGTCTCCCCCTCCGTGCTCCGCGAGGCCAGGAGGATCATCCAGGACTCGGAGGTTTGTTTGTGCCCTGCGTCCCTCCTTTTTCTAGTCGCGAACGGAAACCTAGGGTTAGGGTTTTGTGCCGACGGTGATGGGCGAATCTCTGCTGGGACTGGCAGATAATGAAGGAGGACGACAGCAACTGGCCGGAGCCCGACCGCGTCGGCAGGCAGGAGCTCGAGATTGTCATGGGCAACGAGCACATCTCCTTCACCACCTCCAAGATCGGCTCCCTCGTTGACGTCCAGACCAGCAAGGACCCGGAGGGCCTCCGCATCTTCTACTACCTCGTCCAGGTAATTCCATTCGCATTCTTTCCCAATCACCATTGTCGTGCATAATTTGCATCATGTCAGCAATGTGGATTTTATGCTTAGGTCAGGTGTGAGCTTTGCTATTGGAATATAGCTTAACTGAACATTAGTCTTATTCACTTGGTCGCATATCTAGAGTCCGTAGTGGTAATAGAAACTCAAATGTTTCTCTAGCGGTATTCATGCTTGGTACAAACTGGGAAGACTTTGCCCATCAATTTGAACCAGGGCTGAGTATTCCTTGTGATAAACTCATTTGTAATATACCTAATTTAATAGTAAATGGAACTTAATGTAGCTCAAAGTAATCTACTGACCGTGAAATGGTTATAGTCACGGCTTCACGATTTTGAGATAAATGACCATTCGATGGTTAACAAGATGTCAGATTGTCTTCTTTCTTGGTCATCATCTATTGATCAAGCGAGAACCAATTTCTTGCAAAGCATGCTAATACCACCGATTATGTTTTATACCCCATAAGAACCAAGCATACCTGACATCTTAAGGAGTTTGGTCTGTAGTGTTTACAAGCATACGAGAAACAATATATACCATATCACATCCACCGTTTGGTCTAGTGTTTACAAGCGACCAAGCTAAAAACTCAAAACAAAAGAAGGTCGGACAATATAACATGACTTCAAGAGTTCAACATCTATCAGCATCTTTTCTGTTTCTGAACCTTTCACTCTACTCGGCACAACCTGTACCTGTAGGGATGTGGTGTAAGGAAGAAAAAACTGAATTATATGAAAACACACAAAAAAATTGAACAAGAAAGAAAACAAGAGCGGACTGTTCCTCCATAATATCATATTGTTTCTGGATAGCCATACAACCCAGTATTCTGTGACAGTACCAGTTAACGATTTCTGTTTTGGATGACCGTACTTCTTTGTCTACACTAGCACTGAGGAAATTTCAGCTCTTCCTGCGGATGGGGTCATATACTTCTTTTGTCTACGTTAGCACCTTAGACATATCAAGTCTTCCCATCGTCTTTCAGCTGTGCCTGTGCGAGGCTATCACCATATCAGCTATTTGGGAACAGTTCAACATATGAACCACAGATGTAGAACTCCCCCCCCCCCCCCCCCCCCCATGTTAAAGTAAGAGCCACTCATTACAGTATAGATAAGAAAAATTGCGTCGATGCTTAATGTGGGTTTAAATTTTGCAATTAAAAGAACCGGAACAATGTACTTTGCTTATACTCCCTCCGTTTCTAAATATAAGGATTTTTGGAGATTTCAATACGGACTACATACAGATGTATCTATACATATTTTAGAGTGTACATTCACTCATTTTGCTTCGTATGTAGTCCATATTGGAATCTCAAGAAAGGCTTATATTTAGGAACGGAGGGAGTAAAGGGCCAGCTGTTTTACCCAGCATATTCCGTGGTATAGTTTCTTAGTAACTGTGAAGAACATCTATAGTTGTTAGCCTTTTTGGTTTCTCTGTTCATCAACATCAATACATTTGTAATATATCTCCCGCTTTCACTACCTAAGATCTTGAAAACTATGTGTGCACAGTGTGAAACAAAGATGGAGACATTGGTTTTGGGTTGTTAATAACACCAATAGCTGTTTTGAACACGATCAGCTTAGAGTTCCTAACCAGACAGACTATTCTAGATGTAAATACAAAAAACATTATATTGCTATACGTCAGTATAATCAATGGATGCATCAGGCCCCTTGGAAAATTTTGCAAGTTCTGTACAGTTTAAACCTTATAATAGACTTGATTCAGTTCATAAGAGGGTTAAAAAAACTGTTTGAGGCTGTTGTTGGTTAGCTTTCCTATCTGTTTTACTATTTTGAGACTTGATTCAGCCCTCTAAAAAGATAACAGGGAAAAATATTGTTTGTTGCATGTTCTATTTTACTATTTTGGGTTCTTTTCGTTTAGTAAATTAGTTTATTATTGCATCTCAAGTTGACAGTATGATGCCATATGGAAAAACTGAAAACCTTTGATGTGATGGGGTGTGTTAGTGAAAAAGATAACATGTTCATTTTGCCTTATTTCTGATGACATTCTTAAATTGGTTCTTCTACCTAATGAAAATATCCTTACTCATTTGTATCATAGATTAATCATTACATCCTTAGTCTTCTGTTAGGTTTGCTTAGTGGACAACTGTCATGGGCGACCATGTGTTTATAATTTCCTAGGCACATTAAGGAACTGTTAGTGGCATGTGTATTATAGTTAAAAGGTTTAAAGTGGGGCACAAGGCCGCATAATTAACTGCTGCTCTTAAACCCACCAAGGCAAATTGACTAATTGGTTTAAACTGTTGTGAGAATGTCTAATTTTATTTTTTTTGACAATAATGTATGCTTGTAACCGAAAACTACTAACATTTGTGAATGTTTTTGTTTGCAGGACCTTAAATGTTTCGTGTTTTCACTTATCAACCTCCACTTTAAGATCAAGCCTATTCAACTTTGAGCTCTGTTGGGTTCTCCTGGTTGTGTTATGGTACTGCGAGTGTTAGAGAATTCTGTACTTATGTAATATGCAATGAGTTGCTCCTGATGCTGTTGGGTGTGCTTGGAACACTGTGGGTGGTCCCTTTTGGCATCGCCTGAGGTTTTTGGATTGTGCAAACTTCGAGTGCCCATTGATATTTATGCATGTTTGTTTTGCAATCTTGCGTCTTTTTTCTATTAGTGCAGCAGCTTCCACCTTCTCTTGTTTATATGATAAAAAAGGCCTCCTGCTTCCTTCTTGACCGTCCAATAAAACTTTACATGTCTGTCGGCCTAACCGTTGGGAGGACTGCCCTTTCCTTTTTTGGTGGATGCAGCATGGGGGCTAAATCTTTTGATTTGTAAAGATTCTCCCATGAATCATGAGTTGTGCACTTGTGCTAGCAAAACTTGACAAATAGAAGAGATCCTCAAGTAGCATTGGAGATGAAGCTTTTGACAGCTACAGATTCTTTCATGAGTTGTGCACCTGTGCAGGCAGAACTGACTACTAGTAAAAGATACCCAAGGTGATTAAAGGCTCTTTTTGTATCCTTTATTTTGCAAAGCGGAATAGTGTGATTAAAGGCCCCATCGGCCTATGAAACTTCATCTTTAGCCTACGATTAAAGGCTCCATCTTTAGTGTGGATTAATGGCATCTACGAAGCACTGTTTGGTGGCCAGCAAGCCTTCTTTTGGCTTTTGCAACAACATAGGGCTACCTCCTTTCATGTAAAAGGAGGAATATAGTGCAAAGGGAGGTCAGATCTTATTACATGAGAAGAGTTGTGAACATGATTATTTTCTCCCCCATCAGATGCAGGCATGCCACTATTGTAGCATTTACCCAACAGAGGGCAGATCTTCTTACATAAGAAGAGTCTCATTGACATGATTATGTTGTCCATCAGATCCAAGCATGCCAGTACTGTGACCTTTCCTCTCTCTTGGAAAGAGTAGACTTAAAAAAAGGAGACAAAAGATAGTTGCTCCGTTAATAAACAAAAAACGAGGTGAAAACAGTCATAAATCACTGAGCGACAACCATATAATACCCTCCACACACCATAACATAGAGGGACCCGTCAAGATCCCACTTCGGCCTCATCGTCATCATTTCTCCATAATACAAGATCCCACATCGCCCTCATCGTCATCATTTTTTCACAATAGACGCCATCACCCTCCTTAATCTCCGAGCAGGCGATTCCGACTTTGGATTGTGCGAAAACACAAGAAGGCTTCTATCAGTGCTTAGCTACCCACCTCGAGGGTGACGCAGCTCCAACTCTGAAAAAGAGCTCCGAAGTAGAACTATGCAACGCCGGTGCAATGAAAAACCACCGAAAAGACCACCGAACTGTACAGAAAGAGTGAACTTTTGTAGTAGTGGATAACAAGAGATTGTACTAGCTGAAAGGGAAATGCAAAAACGATAGTAACTTGGAATAGAAAAAGGGCGCCATTACTAGTAAGGAGGAGAAATGAAAAGATACATAAATAGTAGCAAGTTGATGAATTCAAACCCGCTGATTCAGGTGCGCCCAGTAAAGAAGGAAACAGCGTGGGACAAACATGCTTTGCTGCTTTTCAGTTTTATCCCCACTCCATCATAAATTCAGGACGAGCATGTTACTTCACTCGCTCCTGCTTTCCTTTCCTCCAAAATCCAAATGGTCCAAACAGAAAAGAACCATCATCTCGTTGGTCCAAACAGTCTTATCTTTCATGTGCTATATGATTTTTACCAACCATCATTAACCTGGTACCACATATTTATTTACCTTTTAGCCACAAAAATCAACCTTTTTCCCTTGCTGTACATATTCCCAGTGCAGTGGCCAGTTGTTTCTTCTTCGGTGCAATGGCCAGTACTTTTTCAAGTGCAATGGTAAGTGTATCTATATATCTTATATAGAAAAATCCCACCCGCAAATCATTCGTTGCGAGGTTTAGGTATGAGAATATCTTTACCATGCAACATGCATTAGTGCATTTTAAAGTGGGTTTTAAATCATATTGCATTTAATTTTAACATGAAGACTCTTTGTGTTAAGTTTTTTGTTTGCTTATGCACAAATTTTTGGCAAGTTTAAATCGTAAGAACGGAATATGTATTCTAGACAGTATTTAGAAAATCGATTTCCAATTTTGCGGCTACACGCGGGGTATCGTCTAGTTTTTATAACATTCAGTGCAATGGCCAATTAGTTGGGTAGGTTTTTTTTTTGTGAGGTGCTTTGTTGGGTTTTCGGTAGAACAAAAAAGGGTGAGGGCACCAATAAAATGAATGGATCCTAGGCTACATGGAGCCTTTCACTCCAAATTTCCCAGAGGACAAACATTTCCGGGAAGGCACAAATGATAAGAGAGAATCGCTTTCCATGCATAGGCCTATTGTTTATGGGGCCTGACTGTTGGGAGACGTAGTAGTAAATCAAAAAAATTCCTACGTGTCATCAAGATCTATCTATGGAGAAACCAGCAACGAGCAAAGGGAGAGTGCATCTTCATACCTTTAAAGATCGCAAAGCGGAAGCGGTACTAGAACGCGGTTGGTGGAGTCATACTCGCAACGATTCAGATCGCGGTGGATTCCGATCTAAGCGCCGAACAACGGCGTCTCCGCGTTCAACACACATGCAGCCCGGTGACGTCTCCTACGCCTTGATCCAGCAAGGAGGAAGGAGAGGTTGAGGGAGAGCTCCGGCAGCACGACGGCGTGGTGACGGTGGAGCTGCGTGGTACTCCGGCAGGGCTTCGCCAAGCACTACGGAGGACGAGGAGGAAAAGGGGTAGGGTTGCACCGAGAGGGGGAGAAACTTGTGTGTTGGCAGCCCCTAAAACCCCCACTATATATAGGAGGAGGAGGGAGGGCGCAGCCCCTAGGGTTCCCATCCGAGGGCCGGCGGCCATCCCTAGATGGCCTTGGGGCGGCGGACAAGGGAGGGGAGAGGGGTGCGGCAGCCCTAGGGTGGGCCTAGGGCCCATCTGCCCTAGGGTTTGCCCTCCTTTCTCTCCTTTGCCACGCCTTGGGCCAGGGTGGGGCGCACTAGCCCACTCTGGGGCTGGTCCCTTCCCACTCTCGGCCCACGCATCCCTCTGGTGCCGGTGGCCCCACACGGTGGACCCTCGGAACCCTTTCGATGGTCTCGGTACGTTACCGGTGATGCCCGAAACACTTTCGGTGACCAAAACCTCACTTCCTATATATCAATCTTTACCTCCAGACCATTCCGGAACTCCTCGTGATGTCCGGGATCTCATCTGGGACTCCTACAACCTTCGGTAACCACGTACACTATTTCCCTATAACCCTAGCGTCATCGAACCTTAAGTGTGTAGACCCTACGGGTTCGGGAGACATGTAGACATGACCGAGACACCTCTCCGGTCAATAACCAACAACGGGATCTGGATACCCATGTTGGCTCTCACATGCTCCACGATGATTCTCATCGAATGAACCACGATGTCGGGGATTCAATCAATCTCGTATACAATTCCCTTTGTCTATCGGTATGACACTTGCCCGAGATTCGATCGTCGGTATCCCTATACCTTGTTCAATCTCGTTACCGGCAAGTCTCTTTACTCGTTCTGTAACACATCATCCCGTGGCTAACTCCTTAGTCACATTGAGCTCATTATGATGATGTCTTACCGAGTGGGCCCACAGATACCTCTCCGTCACACGGAGTGACAAATCCAGTCTCGATTCATGCCAAACCAACAGATACTTTTGGGGATACCCGTACTGTACCTTTATAGCCATCCAGTTACGTTGTGACGTTTGGCACACCCAAAGTATTCCTACGGTATCCGGGAGTTGCACAATCTCATGATCTAAGGAAACGATACTTGACATTAGAAAAGCTTTAGCAGACGAACTACATGATCTTGTGCTATGCTTAGGTTTGGGTCTTGTACATCACATCATTCTCCTAATGATGTGATCCCGTTATCAACGACATCCAATGTCCATGGTCATGAAACCATGACCATCTATTGATCAACGAGCTAGCCAACTAGAGGCTCACTAGGGACATGTTGTGGTCTATGTATTCACACATGCATTATGGTTTCCGGTTAATATAATTATAGCATGAACAATAGAAAATTATCATGAACAAGGAAATACAATAATAACCATTTTATTATTGCCTCTAGGGCATATTTCCAACACTGACCACCATTGGGTGACAAATTGAGCCCCTCCCAACGAGCTTGGATGGAAACCATTGATTTGAATGCAATTCCATATTCTAAAGAGTGAACCGACATGTGTAGAGCAAGTATTAATTGCCTCTGATTCTCGCTTGTATAGGGGCAAAGGTAACCATTAGGCCATCTATGTCAGTCAAGATAATCCACATTCACAATCAATTGACTCTCGGGTAAGTCAAGTTCTACAAAAATTACCCAGCTTATAGAGAAAATTAACTATACCTGTCTACAATACCTAATATATATCATATGAAAATATATTTCATCATGAATCTAATGGTATTGATTTGGTACTCTAGATGTTGATAACTTTTTCTCTATACAGAATTTGCAAAGTTTGAATAAAAAATGTAATATGCACTGTATTTTAGGACAGAGGAAGTATTTTGAAAGTGCCCAAGGTTTCCAAACCACTATTTACTCGTATGACACATTTAGTTACCTATGCAATTCTTCTTCTTGGATATTTCAAAACATTTGGCACTATACACGGGCTGCGCCAGGCCGCTGGATGGGGCGTGGTGGAGAGATCCTTCGTTGACTATAGCATAAATGGCTATGTAGCGCACGATAGGTAGCAGTTACAAAGCCATGTTGGGGAATTATTGAAGATTTTTTCAAGGAGCCTTAGATTAGATTTTTATAGCATTTGCCCTCCCCCCCCCCCCCTCGTGATTTTTGACTAGTGTAGCTATACTGGCTTGCCTATGATGTGGGTTGATCCTGATTCCGCTACTACTTGTATGTCTCTTGGTCTTTGCCCTTCAAGCCATGATGAGTTTTAGAAATTCTGTTTTTCACCACTACAACGGCCATCGTTGTAGCCCAACCTCGATATATATAAAACTCATGCCGTTTAAAATTGTAAGACATATTTTGTATCTATAATACAAGGTTTTAACTAATGATTACTTCATTAATATATCATTTACATGGCATCAAACTAATGTCACTAGTTCCGTTCTCAAAATGAGTTCTTATTATTATGATTATATATCATGTAAGCCACTTATTAACGATGTCGAAGTTAGACAAAGACTTGTCTTAACGACACAATATGTCCTATATTTTGAAAGGAGGAGGTATCTAGATAAATATATCATGCTAACATTGCATGGTCTAAACACTAAACTTTAAACTAAGTGATCTTAATTTCAAGGGAAAATTCTAGAAACTTTACATATCTAACTATTATGAAAGTTGAAAAAAAGTGATGCTCCATGAACTATTTGACTTCCCAAATAAACACGAGAAAGTACTAGAATTCAACAAATACCATTAATAAACTTTGGTTTTGCACCATCACCAAGTTCACATTTGTAATCGATCATAGCTCACACTTCATAATGCTCCATTTGTATCTGGCATATCTTTTTCATTAAGATAAAAAAATTAACCAATACTTGCTTTGGTAGTATGTAGTTCATGCGACATGCAATTGATGCCACTAGATTCGTTTCTGAAAATATTTATTATGATTGTGATTTTGTTCTATGCAAGCCACTTATTAACGGGGTAAATACTGGTTTAAGACTTGTCTTGATGGGACAAAATATTGGTCACTGTATTTTGAGACATGGAGAATGTGCAGATAGATACATGTTTCTTTACTCAAATTTTGTTTATATTAGATTAGTAAAACATTGGATATGACTATATAGAGGATACTTGAACTCACAGACACAAAAAAAGACCCAGGACAAAGGGGACATAATAACTACAACTATGAGACTCAAAATTCTTGTCGAACCTGCAACGTCGAAAAATCCAACCATCATGGTACTTGCAAAAACTTACTGAGAAACAAAATAACAGGGGTCAAGGTCGGCCAGTGAGACGATGCGGGATAAGCTTCATCGTCGAGAGGGAAACAACCCGGACCACCAGCTAAGGCCCCTAAATGACCGCTGAGTGATAAAAGGAGGTGGGGGTGCAAAGACAGCCAGGAGGTTTGCCTAGAAGCAGCCATCCTTTAAAGAGTGCGTAATAGCTCACTGATCGAGCGCCCTTGCGCTGAAGATGAACGGGGCTAAGCGATCTGCCAAAGCTGTGGGATGTCAAAATGCATCGGTAGGGCGGCGTTCCGCCTTAGAGGGAAGCAACCGCGAAAGCGGGGTCCCTTCGAAAGGTAGGTTGAGTTCCCCCGTATGTAGCCAGCCACACTCTACTCGCAGGTCAAATATTGGCGTAGACAACAAAGAATGTGCTAGATAGAAAACCGAAGGAACTCTTACTATACGAGAATTTGTAATTCAATATGACAACCGATTAAAAGGGATTGGACGATTCCAATGCGTTGCCGTTGAATCGTCCAATAGTAGACCACCACGTACTCTGGAGATTGGCAACCACACCAAACACATCGGCGGAGGTATCAGCCTGATCTAGGCATGCATCCTCACTAGTATCATCGGACCGAGCCATACTATGAATTCAAACTAAGTAGGCGAGTGGATTTTAGAAGAACAAAATGATATTTAATTATTATGAAAAGTAAAATGAATAAACAGGTAGTCCAGCTCCATACTGTTACTTTTACCTTTTGAACTATTTTACTTGATCACTTTATTTAGGGACTAAATTAGTTCCGAAAATTCATCCAAATAGGGTGGTTTATTTGGGGACTAAAATAGTTCCAAAAATTCGTTCAAATGGGATGGTCCTATTTGGACGAATTTTCGGAACCATTTTAGTCTCCAAATAACGTAATCAAGTACCAGAATTCAAAAAATATCGCATCAGTATTATTATTAGTAGTTAACTGAGTGCACTGCACTTAGTATATAAGTAGCAAAAACGTAAGGAGACTTGGCACGTGTCATTACACGCACGCTACACTAGTTACAACTATACGTACTACTTGTTGTATACGTACATCCTTAATTAATTTACGAGATAGCTTTGGCACGTTCATGGTATGCTCGTTCGTCGCAGCTTGCTTCAGCCGGTCGCGCTGAGGAGGGAGATGATGTCGAGCGAGACGGAGCAGAGCTGCTTGAGCGCCTCCTCCCTGGCGGCGAGGTCGGCCGGGTACGCCCCGGGCCTCTGGCGCCGGAACAGCGCCTTGCACACCTGCGGATACTCCGCGGCGGCGCTGACGTAGACGGCGGCGTAGTCGTAGTCCTGCTGCGCGATGGAGCCCCTGGCGGCTGCCAGCGCGTCCCGCGCCTCGCCGTACTTGGCGGAGCAGGTCCGGAGCAGCGCCTGCACGGTGCCGTCGACGGCGGCGCCGCCCTGCGCGGTCACGTTGGCGCCGAGCGCGGCCGCGGAGGCCGACGCGTTGGAGGCGGCGGCGGAGACGGCGATCGCCGAGAGCCCGCGCACGTCGGCAGTGGTGCTGGAGGGGTCCGCGGCGAGCGCGGCCACGCAGAGGTCGTAGTAGGCGGTGGAGTTGCAGGTGGTGCGGACCAGCGCCGCGGCCACCGGGGCGACGGGCGACGGCGGCGGGGAGCGCTTGGCGTGGCCGCCGTGGCCGTGGTGCGAGGACGGTGGGCCGGAGCGGGAGCCGAGGGCGCTGGGCGCGAGGAGGGAGGCGGCGAGGAGCACCAGGGTGGCGGTGGTGATGGCCATTGTTGTTGGCGCCATTAACTGGAAATTGCTATGAAGAAGGCAGCTAAGGTTCTTGGTGTGAGATGTGTGTGGCTCCTGTGGACGAGGAGAAGTTGCTTCTTGTTGTGACTGCCTTCGGCTGGAGAGTGATGAGCTCTGTGCTGTGGGAGCTGTTTGCTTGTGTTGGTGGGAGAGAAGGCGAGGGGATGATGGGGTTTTATAGGAGGGGAGGAGGTGGGATGACATTACCTGGCTAGCCTACTCCCATCCTTATGGCTGCCAAAATTGACTCCTAATCAGCCTAATTATGTTTTGTTGGTGGTCAAGTGGAGCAGTCCACCGTGACATATGCTTCCTCTCTTCTTCTTCTTCTGTGTGGCGTCTTCTCTTCTGCACCTCTATTTTCTGTTTTCTTTCCAAGATGACGCTCGGTCAGGGTGAAGATGACGCTCGGTCAGGGTGCTGCTGCATTTCATATCATAGGTAAACAGAAGACTGTCTTGTTTACTCCCTTATCTCTTTAGTCTGCATATAAAATTTGATCAAAGTCAAAATTTAACCAAATTTATATTGAAAGATATGAACATCTACAATACTAAAACTATATGCTTTTTTTTGTTAGAAAAGGAATGTTACCTCCGGCCTTTGCATCAGCATGATGCATACAACCATTTTATTAAAAGTGTCAAAACAGATAGTATGAAGATCCAATCCCGTTCAAAAGGAGCAAAGTTACAAAAAAGAAAACGAGATGTGCCACAACCGGCAAATATAGACCTAGATGTCTAACCATCTATTCTATTAGTGGACCGCCATCCAAACCGGTTCAAGATATCCTGCGCTACCATCTTCCATCGAACACACTCAGTAACCAAAGCCTCCCTGGTCTCCACGGGAATGAGTAACGACCACGTACGGATCAGTGTCGACGCCCTGTGTAGTACCTGCAAGAAATGTATGTGTTGTCCTGTTAAAAACCAAATCATTCTTGCAATTCCATATAGCACATAATAACGCACAAACTCCTATGCGAATGTGTCGAGTAATGTTAGTATCCACTCCGTTTAGCCATGTACCAAACAGTACATCAATGCTATCCGGAGGGTCGATATGAAAAGTTACTCGAACAGTTTGCAATAATAGTTTTGCTAGCGGGCATTGGAGAAAAAGGTGTTTGATTGTTTCCTGATTACTACAAAAGCAACGTCTAGTATTGCCTGGCCAGTTGCGTTTAGCTAAATTATCCTTGGTAAGAAACACCTTCTTATGGACAAACCACATGAAAACTTTGATTCTCAAAGGAACCTTAACCTTCCAAACATGTTTGGACTTTGGTACCTCCGTTGTGTCTATTAGATCCAGGTACATGGATTTGACTGTAAACACACCTGTCTCTGTGAGTTTCCACGTAATTGTATCGGGCTCATCCGATAATTGTATCTCCATTAGGCGTCTAACTAAGTGTAACCACTCAGTCCAACGATGTCCAATCAGTGATCGCCGGAACTGTATGTTTAGTGGTATAGACTGAAATACTGTGGTAACGTACACATCCTTACGTTGCACAATATTATACAGGGTCGGACATTGTACATCCAAAAGCGTCTCCCCCAGCCACGTATCCTCCCAAAACCTCGTAGCGCCTCCATTCCCAATTATGAACCGAGTCCTATGAAAGAAGAGAGCTTTGACCTTCATCAAGCCCTTCCAGAAAGGAGAGTCCGCCGGTCTAGCAGTAACTTGGGCTAATGTTTTGGATTGGAGATATTTATTACGTAAGATATGTGCCCACAATCCTTCATTCTCCACTGATAACCTATATAGCCACTTACTAAGGAGACATTTGTTCTTAACCTCTAAGTTTTCAATCCCCAAACCTCCCTGGTCTCTGGGCCTGCAAATTATGTCCCATTTAGTAAGTCTATACTTTCTCTTAAACTCATCACTCTGCCAGAAGAACCTGGATCGATAAAAGTCTAGTCTTTGGCGTACCCTTACTGGTATCTCAAAGAAAGACAGGAGAAACATGGGCATACTCATGAGCACCGAGTTAATCAGAATAAGCCTTCCTCCATAAGACAGAAGCTTCCCTTTCCAGTAGCTTAGCTTCTTCTCAAAACGATCCTCAATACGCTTCCATTCTTGGTTCGTTAGCTTCTGATGATGAATTGGTATGCCCAAATAACTAAATGGCAAGGTACCCAACTCACAACCGAACAACTGTTTGTAATCCTCCTGTGCTTCTTTGGCTCGCCCAAAGCAGAACATATCGCTTTTGTGGAAGTTTATTTTCAACCCAGATAGTTGTTCAAATAGGCAGAGAATAAGTTTCATATTTCTCGCTTTTGCCATGTCATGCTCCATAAAAAGGATAGTGTCATCAGCATATTGCAGGATGGACACACCGTCATCCACTAGATGCGGCACTAGTCCACCCACCAGGCCTTCTTGTTTCGCCCTTCCTATCAGTATGGCAAGCATATCTGCCACAACATTGAATAAGATTGGGGACACTGGGTCACCCTGCCGGAGACCCTTATGAGTCTGGAAATAATGACCAATGTCATCATTCACTTTAATTCCAACGCTCCCTTTTTGTACAAAGGATTCAACTTGCCTCCTCCATAGCTCGTCGAAACCTTTCATACGCAGGGTTTGTTGTAAGAACGTCCATTTAACTTTGTCATATGCTTTCTCGAAATCCATTTTGAAGATAACCCCATCTAGTTTCTTCGAATGAATTTCATGTAGGCTCTCATGGAGTACAACCACACCCTCTAAAATATTTCTCCCAGGCATAAAAGCTGATTGACTAGGTTGCACTACAACATGTGCAATCTGCGTCAATCTATTAGTCCCCACCTTGGTAAAAAATTTAAATGACACATTGAGCAGACATATCGGTTTGAACTGTTCGATGTGTACTGCCCCTTCCTTCTTTGGCAACAACGTTATTGTCCCAAAGTTTAGTTGGTATAACTGCAGATGCCGATCGAACAAGTCCTGAAACATTGACATTAAGTCTCCCTTAATGATATGCCAACATCGCTTGTAGAACTCAGCCGAAACCCATCCGACCCTGGTGCCTTATTGTTTTTCATTTGCGATATTGCGTCAAAACACCTCTTTCTCCGTAAATGGTGCAGTTAATTTCTCATTCTCATCCCTTCCAAGTTGAGGAATATCACTGACCAAGTGCTCATTCATATTCACATACGCATCATCAAGAGCCCCAAAGAGCTTCTTATAATACTCGGAGATGTACAACTTCAGGTTCTCATGCCCAACGATAGTACCCTCGTCTTGCTCAAGTTAGGTAAAATTTCTTCTTTCTATGTTTGCCATTAGCAATCAAATGAAAGAATTGTGTATTATCATCTCCTTCAATTACCTGGTGTCGTGGGAACAAGCCTGACAGTATGGTACGGGTATGAAAGGAGAGGGCAGAGTCCTAGCTACGGCGAGGATGTACACACGGATGTATGAGTTCAGACCCCTCTCGTGGAGGTAATAGCCCTACGTCTCAGTGCTCGGGAGCTTATGCTGTGTGGAATATATGGATTACAATGGTTGTGAACCCTTGTGCAGGAGGGGAGGGGCGGCTTATATAGAGTTCACTGCCCCTCATAATTGCCTAGCATCAAAGGGTCCAATCGTGGGGTTAAAGTCTACCGTTACTGGGTAACGCACGTAATAAAAGCTACTAATGACCATTGAACCAACGTATTCCGTTGGGCTCTTGATGATGGCTCCTGGTCTTCTGGTGTCGAGTGAGCGTGAGGTCTTTCGAGTGACACGCGACTGCCGAGTGAAGGAAGGAGTCTCCGAGTGGATATCTGTCGAGTTACTTTGAACGTCTCTAGGAATACACTCAGAAGTTCATGCTTGATCGTAAAGTCCTCCCATGCAGTGTCCTTAGGTAGGGTATGTAGGCCTTGTCTAGGACCCTACCCTAGGTACATATCCTCGTCACCTGGCGCACTTTTGCTCGAAGTGCCCACTTCAGTTCCTTCTCTCTAAGGAGTTGTTTGAGACTGTGTTCTGCCCCCCGCCGCTGGCCTCCCCCCGTTGCCACGAAGCCGTGCCGGGCCCCTGGATCACGACGGCGGGGCGGATCTAGGCCCCTTCCCCCTTCCCCCTCCTGCCAGCACCGTCTTGTCATGCGGCGCCCTGCTAGTCCGGCGGTTGCGGTTCTGGCCCGCCATCTCCGGCCAGCTGCGGACCCCCTCCTCCCGTCATCCCCGGCCTTCGCGGACGCCCCCGCCCCCTCACGCGCCTCCACCGCCTCCGCCCGTGACTCACCAGCTGTTGCTCGAGATCCACGGTTCGCCCCCACCAGTTGCTCGAGATCCACGGTTTGCCCCCACCAGCTGCTGCTTAAGCCTACTGGCCGGTGGCGATTTCCTGTCCCTTGCCATGGGCGCCCCCTATGGCTCCCTCACCTCCCGCCATAATAAGCTGGCCGCTGAACTTTATAAGATTTACCCTCCTCTTCTCGCTCGATAGTCAGTATTGTACTGACGAGCTGATTTGTGGCCGCGATGTACAGGAGCAAGGGCTCTTTGCTGGCAGGAGCGGCAAGCACCGGCTGGGTGGAGAGCAGGGCTTTGAGCTCAAAAAACGCTGCTTCGGCTTCGGGAGTCCAGTCGAACATGTCGGACTTCTTCATCAGCTGATATAAGGGCAGAGCCTTCTCACCAAGACGAGAAATGAATCGACTCAATGCTGCCAAGCAACCTGTGAGTTTCTGAACGTCGTGCACTCGCACGGGAGTCTTCATACGGGTGATGGCACTGATTTTCTCAGGGTTGACATCAATCACTCGCTTGGAAACAAGAAAACTGAGCAACTTGCCGCCAGGGACATCGAAAGTACATTTGGCCGGATTCAGCTTTATGTCGAATCGCCTCAGATTAGCGAATGTCTCGGCCAAGTCAGCCAGTAGGTCAGAACCTTTGCGAGACTTGACCACTATAATGTCCATGTATGCCTCGACATTCCGAGGGATCTGGTCGAGTAAACATTTCTGAATCATGCGAATAAAAGTAGCGCCGGCATTCTTGAGACCAAAAGGCATGGTGATGTAACAAAAACACCCGAATGGGGTGATGAAGGCTGTCTTTATTTCATCCGGGCCATATAGACGGATCTGATGGTACCTAGAATAAGCATCCAAAAATGATAAACGCTCACACCCCGCTGTCGAGTCAACAATTTGATCTATGCGGGGGAGCAGAAAATGATCTTTTGGGCACACCTTGTTGAGGCGTTTGAAGTCAATGCACATGCGAACGACTTATCTTTCTTTGGCACCATCACAACATTCGAGAGCCACTCAGAGTGGTAAATCTCCCGAATGAACTTGGCTTGCAAGAGACGGGCCACTTCTTCTCCGATTGCCTTGCGCTTCTCCACCGTTGAGCAACGCAAATGCTCACTGACGGGTTTGGCTTTCGGATCCACTCGCAGACGATGCTCATCCAGCTCCCTGGGAATCCCCGGCATGTCAGCAGACTTCCATGCAAAGATATCCCAGTTCTCACGGAGGAACTGGATGAGCTCGGCTTCCTATTTACTGTCGAGTGTTGTTGAGATATTTGTCGAGGCAGCAGTTGGATCCGTCGGGTGGATGTGTACCTTCTTCACTTCCCCTGCTGATTGAAATGCCGACTCGGAAGCCGGCTTCTTTGCATGGAGCAAATCGGCAGGGTCAGCGGTTTTCTTGTACTCCTCCAACTCTACCATAGCCATCTGTTGATCGGCGATCTTGGAGCCTTGCTGGAGGCATTCTTCAGTCCGTTGTCGATTGCCCGTGACCGTGATCACGCCCTTAGGGCCTGGCATTTTCAACTTGAGATACACATAACATGGTCGGGCCATGAAACATGCATAAGCGGGTCGACCCAGAATGGCGTGGTAAGCACTCTTGAAATCCACGACTTCAAATGTCAACTTTTCTTTTCGGAAATTTTTCTCATCTCCGAATGCCACATCCAATGCTATCTGGCCGAGTGACTTGGCTTTCTTTCCTGGGATGACCCCGTGAAATTGCATGCTGCTCTCACTCAGACGGGACATCGAAATGCCCATCCCTTTCAGGGTATCCGCATAAAGAATGTTCAGGCCGCCGCCGCCGTCCATGATGACCTTTCTAAGTCGAGTCCCCTGCACCACTGGATCAACTTCCAGAGCCTGCCGATCGGAGTGGCCACATGAGCAGGATGGTCTGTCTGGTCGAATATGATATCATATTGGGACCATCTGAGGTAGGTGGGGGTATCGGGCACAGCCATGTTGATTTCTCTGTTGATGACTTTCAGGCGGCTCTTGCTCTCGACATCAGCAAAGATTACCAATGTAGCAGTGACATCCAGGAATGTTTCCTTTTCCTCATCTTCATCTCCCTTCTCAGGAGATTTCTCACTCGGCTGGTCTCTCTTGAATTGCTGGATAAGGGTTTGACACTGTCGAGTGGTGTGCTTGGGCAAAATCAGGTTGCCTTCTGCATCTTTCCTCGTGTGTATTACACACGGCTGATCCATGATATTAGTTCCTGACTGATTTTTCCCTTTCTTGGGGGCATAATGTGCTTTAGCTTTGCCCTTGTTCTTCGGTTGAGTCGCCAGTGCTGCCGCTTCTGCCTGAACCGGATCTTTAGCCTTTCACTTCTGTTTCCGATTGTTGCTACCGCCAGCCTCATTGACAACTGCCTTTCCTTTGCCGCTATGGAGGCGGTCTTCTTCCTCCCCATTGGCGTACCGAGTGGTGATTTCCATCATCTTGCCGAGTGAAATATCACCCGTCTGCCCAAACTTTAGGTATAGTTCTCTGTATCTCACACCGGCCTTGAAAGCACAAACAGCCTGGTGTTCCGACACATTCTCCACTGTATGATGCAGAGTGAACCATCACTGAATATAATCCCTTAAAGTTTCATTGGGCTTCTGGACACAGTGATGTAAGTCGACCAGACCTGCCGGACGCTTACAAGTGCCCTCAAAGGTTTGGACAAACACTCGGGCAAGATCCTCCCAGCAATATACTGGAAGGATCCAGGCGATTCAGCCAAGCTCGAGATGAACCATCCAACATCAGGGGCAGATGTTTCATTGCAACATTGTCATTTCCGCCACCAATTTGCACGGCCACTCGGTAATCATCTAACCAAGTCTCTGGCTTTGTTTCGTCAGAAAACTTTCTAATTCCTGTCGCCATTCTGAAGTTGGGGGGGATCTGTGCAGAACGTATGGCTCTGCCGAAACACTCGGGACCAGACATCACGGCTGAGCTTCCACTCGGAACATCTCTATCATGTCCTTCTCTGTAGGCTCTGCCCTTGTCAATTTGCTTCTGAACAAGGTAGGCGCGGGCGTCAAAGCCCGCATCCCGCTCATCACCGAAGGAGCGCCTGTCGTCCTGGCGCCGGGGCGCGTACGGACCACTCCGCGGAGGAGTGGGCACTCGACGGTGGTCTTCGTGGTGAAACCGATCTCTGTCTTGCCCTTCACGGAAACCGCCACCCTGACGGCGTAAGGGCGATCCAGGGTTATGTGCCGACTGAACGATCTCCACCCTGGGTGAATTGTTGTGTATCCTATTGCGGACTGAGAAACTACTGAATTCTGACGTTGCGCTACATCTAATAGTGCTCTGATCTGCATCGGCCCTCTTCCAGCCTCTGACCGGGACGGCTGAATGGAATCCGCTATCCTAGCAGCAACAAGAACATTTAGCACAGGAGTTCGATATACCTCAACGTCGTCGTGAGATCCAGTCGGAAACAGTTGTCGATGACGTCGACTGGGGTGTGGCGGGCGCTCGTCAATCTCCGCCTGGAGTTCTTCCAGACTAATGCGTGCGGCCTCCAAAGCTTGGGCCTCGGTAGTCGCTTCAACGATGGGAGTATGAAGAACCTCCTCTTCGCGGCGCGGATGCTCTTTCGACGGTCCTCCAGCCTTGCGTTTGCCACGGCCAAAGCCAGGCGGCAAACTCTGATGAGAGCCCACCATCAATACCTCCGCTGCGGGATCACAGCTTTCGCACTCGGAAGGCACATCGGACGGATCGGAATCCGACTCGAACACGCCGTGAAGGGACTCGGTGGGCTCGAGTGCTACAATCTGTGGAGAAGTTTGATGCGCCGCTGCGTGTTTAACCCATCGCTGAAGTCGTGAGCAGACGGACCGCTTGCGACCGCGAACAGCGAGGGGAGCCGACGTGTAGGGAATCGAAGGCTGATGCAGCAACACGTCGCAGGAACTCGCGCGGAAGTGTGTGGCCCCACGAACCGGGAGCGCCTCGACATCAAGAGGCGCTTCCTGGAGCCATGTCGAATCGTCGGCGATAAAGGTGAGCGCACCGAAATGGATCTCGTGGCCCAGAGCAAAAACACCGCCGAAAGACATGTCGAAGGATGAAAAATGCAACCTCGCCGGAAGTCGCTTAGATGCCTGCCCCACGGTGGACGCCAATTGTCGTGGGAACGAGCCTGACAGTAGATCATAGTGGTACGAAAGGAGAGGGCAGAGTCCTAGCTATGGCGAGGATGTACACACGGATGTATGAGTTCAGACCCCTCTCGTGGAGGTAATAGCCCTACGTCTCAGTGCTCGGGAGCTTATGTCGTGTGGAATATATGGATTATAATGGTTGCGAACCCTTGTGGAGGAGGGCAGGGGCGGCTTATATAGAGTTTGCTGCCCCTCATAATTGCCCAACATCAAAGGGTCCGATCGTGGGGTTAAAGTCTGCCGTTACTGGTAACGTACGTAATAAAAGCTACTAATGACCATCGAACCAACGTCTGCCCATTGGGCTCTTGATGATGGCTCCTGGTCTTCTGGTGTCGAGTGAGCGTGAGGTCTTCCGAGTGACACGCGACTGCCGAGTGAAGGAAGGAGTCTCCGAGTGGATATCTGTCGAGTGACTTTGAACGTCTCCAGGAATACTCTCGGAAGTTCATGCTTGGTCTTCAAGTCCTCCCATGCAGTGTCCTTAGGTAGGGTATGTAGGCCTTGTCTAGGACCCTACCCTAGGTACATATCCTCGTCACCTGACGCACTTTTGCTCGAAGTGCCCACTTCAGTTCCTTCTCTCTAAGGAGTTATTTGAGACTGTGTTCTGCCCCCCGCCGCCGGCCTCCCCCCCCCCCCCCGTCGCCGCGAAGCCGCGCCAGGCCCCTGGATCGCGACGACGGGGCGGATCTGGGCCCCTTCCCCCTCCCCCCTCCTGCCAGCACCATCTTGTCGCGCGGCGCCCTGCTAGTCCGGCAGTTGCGGTTCCGTCCCGCCATCTCCGGACCCCCTCCTCCCGCCATCCCCGGCCGTCGCGGATGCCCCCGCCCCCTCACGCGCCTCCACCGCCTCCGCCCGTGACTCACCAGCTATTGCTCGAGATCCACGGTTCACCCCCACCAACTGCTGCTCGAGATCCACGGTTCGCCCCCACCAGCTACTGCTCGAGCCTGCTGGCCGACGGCGATTTCCTGTCCGTTGCCATGGACGCCCCCTGTGGCTCCCTCACCTCCCGCTGCCTTGCTCAAGTTCTGCTGGTGTCCGATCGCTGTGGAGTTTGCGGTCTGCGGCCGGTTGCAGGGCGTTCGATGCCTGCCTCCCGTGCAGGCAGTCACCTCGTCTCCGACGTCCCTTCCTCCCCTCGAACCTCGATGACGGCTTTTGCGTGGAGGCGGTGAAGCGTCCGCGGTAGTGGCTGACTCGGGCCCCCCATGACGGTCCTTGTTGGCGTTGTTCCAGCCACAACAGCCTCAGGCCCACGTGTCTCCGGTGTTCTTCACTTCTGGCGTCCTCCACCGGGCAGCTCCGACCTCGGCGACCGTGTCGCTATGCCCCTCCCGGCACACCTGGCTCGCCGAAGCCTCGATGGTTAAGGCCACGACAGCTTGGATCTGCGTCCCTCTAGTCCTTGCTTGCTGGCGTTGCTAGACGTCGTCTTTCCAAGACACCCGTGTGGTTCACCCCGTCGCCCGCCCTACCCTGTATGCCTCAAAGCCTCCCCCTTTTGTCAGAATCAATGCTCGTGGACTCGAGGTGGTGCCACCCTCCGTCGGCAGGTGCAGCTCCGCCAACTCTCCCGGACTCGGTGGTTCCGACCAGTGTTGGTCTCCCCGTCACGATCCCTGATTCGGCGGCTATGGGATAGCTCATCTTCAGGCCAGGGAGAGATCCCTGCTCGCCTCGCCGATGCTGGCAGCGATGGCGCGCGCGGGTGTCGTTTCCCTCGTTGGAGGCGCTGCCAAGGCCTCCAGCTACGACCTCTTCGAGCTCAGGGGAAACCCTAGGTCCGGGTCTCCCGGGCCGGATAGTGACGGAGTTTCGGCGCCGTCTTCCTTCTTGAAGGCACTATCTTGCTCGCTTTGCGGTGTCCCCGGTTTTGGTACGGGCGATGTTGGAGTTCTCGTTGGTTTGGCATCACCGCTCTGGGCTCGGTTGTGGTAGATTTAGCTGCGATGTATCCTCTGTACGGGTCGAGCATTCCTTGTCTCTCTGTTCCAGGCACCATGTTCACGCCTATGCGTTCGTGTCGTATGTTGTACCCTGTATTCATTCTACTTCTTCTATCAATGGAAAAATTAATATCATGATGCATCTAGCAATATTGGTTTCATATTATGAATGTTGATATTTTTCCTATAAAGTTGGTCAAAATTTATAGAGTCTGACTTTGACCAAATCTTATATGCAGACTAAAAAGAAAATTTCCTATAAAGTTGGTCAAAATTTATAGAGTCTGACTTTGACCAAATCTTATATGCAGACTAAAAAGAAAAGAAAGAGGTATAAGAAAAACAGTGTTGGAACACATGTGCAACAGTACTATGTAAACGTTCTAAATTAAACTGGAATTTCGATTTATTTTGTAAGTTCAGAAGCGTGCAAGTGACTACTAGGCTGATATTATAGATAAGGCGAAATCCAGCTAGGCCGGATACTCCACTATCCACACCTAGTAGGTAAAATTTTCCTTGTTGTGGATGGCTATGTAAATTCTCGGAGTGGGACACTATGGGTACACTACTTATATATGGACACGTGTCGTTTCCTCTTATATTGCAGTGCACTAACAACCCAGTCGATGATATTGGCTTGTTTTGGAAGTAATTAAACGAGTTGTTTGAGTTGGTCTCAACATGTAGCAACTGATGACATTGTGCACTACTAAAGAAAAAGTACTCTTGCCGTTGGTACTCTACTTAGTTAAAGTTGCTGCTGTTTTCCCCCCAATTAATTAGGACTACATGTTTCTCGTGCATGTATGCGCCCTAGCCTGTTGATATTTAACAACGATAATGTCAGTGCTCACTCCATGACAAGCATAGTTGATCCTAATTTTATTGGGACATTTCAGTTTTAACCGTGCAGTTACACTATCCAATTTATCTTTTTGTTGGCTTATCTTTGTGTTCTCTGGTTTGTAATTGCACCTTTCCTAGACTTGCTACTCTCAAGTAGGTCACCTAGGTGGGTCATTTATTTATAATATATTGGCAAATTGTGCATTTGACCGATGATTGTGTCGGCTCCATATCTTTTTGTTTAATTACACAATTGAGCTGATTTTTTGTTAACACCAGAAGTAATTTACAAGTGAAAGATGAAAAATACATTGTTTAATGACTCGATGATTTGCTACACTGAGTGGAAGATTTTTTTTAAAGGACTTGGTGACGATGCCATTATTAAATGGTTTCAAATCATAAAGTTTCGAAAAGGGCATTTTTCTAGGTTCAATTAGCACATTATTGGTATGATTTATTCTCATTAATGTGTTTAATTCCAATGAAAATTATAGAATTTTTTAATGTGTTGTATCTTGTAGATTCCCCTACGTACACGAGGATGAACATCCTAGATCAGATTTTTGTCGTCGAGACGTCGAAAGGTTTGGTTGTGTAGTTAGTTTTTAGCAAGTTAATTGGTATTATATCTCATGTTTTTATTTACTTCTATGATCTATGAAACATTAGTATATATATCGCACTTGATATTTATCCAAATATATCTTATTTGTGATATTTGATAGATTAGGCTTAATTTTAACTTGCGGCATGTTCAGGCTTTTGCAATTCGCTAGCACCGCCCCTCTATCAAACATGAAAGGCACACATGTAAACACACTTGAATCTAGCTAGGATGGGTACGTATATAGGCACCCGCCACGGTAGGGGCCAGTACGGTCAGCCGCCCAATGTGTACAAAAAATACGGTTCGTTTTGTACATAGGTCGGTACATGTAAGATTTGCTATGGATAGAACGGCCACACCAATACCCGTCCATAGCCCCAAACTGCTCCTTTCGTTTTTAAATATAAGTTTTTTTATAGATTTCATTATGGGCTACATATAGAATAAAATGAATGAATATATATTTTAAAATATATTTATATACATCTGTATATAGTTCGTAGTGAAATATTTAAAATGACTTATATTTAGAAACAGGGGGAGTAGTTAGCATGAGCACACCACCAACGCAAAGGTAGTAAGAGCATTTATAACCGGACTTCTCATATCCGTCTTAAATGTCTGGGCAGGCTGTCCGATCGGTGACCGGTCACAAAAACGCGACCCAACCGGACCTCTCAAACCCGCCTCAAACGCATGGGCTGACTGGCACCCCTCATATCCAACCCAAATCTAGGGCGGCCCGATCATGCCCGGACGCGTACGCCACGTCCTAGCTGACAGACCCGACCCATCACCAATCCCCACCGTTATCCCATAAAAACGCCCACTCCGTCCTCTCTGTATCTGGAGCGTCACTGCAGCTCCCACGCCGGCGCAGCGCGGACACCGGAGTTGAACCCTCTTGGCCCGCGCGCAGATCCACCAGGATTGCACAGTCCGCACCGGCCCCGCGCCACATTCTTCCCCCGCCGACCGCTCCTCCATGTTGACAGCGATGGGTGCTAGTGTCCGCACCGCAGGCCCGCATGCGCACTCCGGAATCTGAGGCGCAACGCCTGGCGTGAGAGGCAGGAAGCAAGGGAGAGGGAAGCGGCGGAGCAGTCGCGCGTCGCCGCCGCGGGATGCCGGCGGAGCCCGACGAGGACGAATGACTCCTCGGGTGGGTGTACCACTGATTCCTCACGGAGGCGAAGACGGACACTCGACGCCTCCGGCAAAAGAACGTCAAGGCCCTTTGGCTTGGTATCGAGCAGTCGGAGCACGGTGCAAAGGAGGCGACGGCCATCGAATGAATGATTCAAGCATCATGAGTCCATGTTAGTAGTTCTCTGTGACATTTATGTTGTTTTTTGTGATTTTTGGTTGTTACATCATCTACTTGTCAAGAATCTCGAACTGTTGTGAATCATTAGTTATGTTAATTTTCTAGTGCATCTAGCTTTATATTTGAATTTTATGAGGTTTGGTTCAGCGAACTTGCATTTTTCAATCAAAAAATGTGCTTCCTCCGTCCGAAATTACTTGTCATCAAAATGGAAAAAAATGAATGTATCTAGAACTAATATATGTCTAGATACATCCATTTCTATGACAAGTAGTAATTCCAGACGAAGGAAGTATACCTTAAATGTTTCGCCCCGGCTAAGTTCAATTCCTGAATCCGCCATCGATCATACGTAGAACATGTAGTTTCTCTTTATAGTATATACTACCACGATCCACTATCCAGCAGCATACGTCAAATACAAAATACCAACATTTCGTTGATATAAATGAGCGGTCAAATTGAGACATGAAAAATATGATGTGTCTTGTATATGTTTTAGGACGTGGAGTATACATAAGGTATGCATACACATTAGTATACAGGGCTTGAATATGGATTCCAACGATCAAAAAAAAACTGGCGGCTGATCTCTTCCAACTTAGGGTTAGGGGGGAGCACTGAAGCCTCGTTGAAGCCACAAACTGACATGTATTGTTGAAAAACCATATTGTGGCCTTGTTGGATCCATGTATTAGAGCTAGTTTTGATTAGTTGGGGCTCAAATAATTCAAAACATCCAAACAGGAAGGATTAGAGTGGGTTAGTTTTATCTAACCCAACTATCCCGATGAAGAGATGCTTATTTAAGTTAGAATGGGTTAAAAAATAATTCTAACTCTAACTGAGTTAGAGTATCTAAACAAGGCCTGTGTGTGGCTAGCTTGACTTGACACGCGAGAGGAAAGGTGGACGATCGAGATAGTGGTTCGGGAACTGCTTTCGCAGCTACACATATAGACGTGTTGACTGTAGGCGGAATGGAACCCCATCTGGTTTCCTGCCTGCTTCTTCGCCCCGTCAGCTACTCCTACTCGGCCACTAGCCGAGAAAATGTTTGACTATTGCATGGAAAGGGAGGCTGGCAGTTGGCAGAATCCGGCAGGGTTCCTCAAAGCAATTGAAATCGTCGTCAACGAAACACGACGAAATGTACGTCGAACAAGTTAACGCGCCCATGCGTGTTGTTGCTGTTGGTACCACGACAGCCAAATTAATTAGCTCGGTAACGTACGCATCAAGTAGCTAGCTAGGAGTATTAGGTTAGGCACACTTGGTTAAGTTACAAACTTACAAGCGTAGTATCGTGGTGGTAGTAGCAACTGACTAGGAGCATTTCTACCCTTTAGACCAGCTGGTTAACTGCATGCGTGCTTCGGTAGATTCGAGTACATTCTGGTAGTGCTTATATTGGGCCTCTCTGATCTTTTCGTGCCTAATCGACGCGTAATGCTTGTTCGAGAATTGTGTATAATAGAAGACTTGTGTGCGCTTCGTTGTGTTGTCTATGGTGTCAGGATTTCATAATAAAAAAATCTGTTTGGCCTATAAGGGTGATGATAGTTTTTTTTTATAATAAAGATGTCCGTAATAGGGAATATCATATATTAGTATCATGTATATACTACTAATGAATGATACTAACTTCCGTAATGCATAATACCATAAATTAATATCTGAATTGTCTTATTAATTTTCATGCATGACACAAACTGGTACAACATTTAATATGATACTACATTCTCTTTTTTTATTTAATGATGTGCCACATCATCACATAAGCCTAGTTGCCATATGCATGATACCGCTTACGATACTCCCATTACGACCAGCTTAATGTGGTGTTTTGGCGAGCTCTTTCTAGAGATGTGATTTTGTGTTATCTGTTAATCAATTCATATGTATGTGAAGAAAAGTCTTCATATTGGTGCTACAACGTCGCATGTTTACGATTCGTTTATGCCAGGTGATAAGATGATCATGTGTTATTATAGGCTGATTGTTGTCGATCGAGTTAAAAAATCATTGACTCAATCAAAATCATTAACCAAATTATAATTGGGAACTTCATCGAAATTGTTGATCCGGCCAGAACTATGAACCAGATCTGAGACTGGTCACCTCAACCGAATAAAAAACTATGAACCAAATTCAAAATAACCCTGATCAAAATCGTTGACCTAGTCAAAATTGTGAATTAAATTCGAAATTGAACACATCAATTGAATGAGAAAGCTCTAAAATTAGGGAGCATAGTGTATTGAATTATATTTTTTTGAATAGGAGAGCTTGAAAAATTATTGACCCGATCAAGATTGGATGACCTAATTCTAAATTGAATACCTCAATTAATTATAAAGTCTTATAAATTAGGATGCATAGTGTATAATATTGGGCCTCTTATCTTTTCGTGCTTAATGGACGCGTAATGCTTGTTCGAGAATCGTAAATAGTGGAAGAGTTGTGCGCGCTTTGCCGCATTCTCTCTATGTCGGAATTTCATAATGAAAAAAATAGTTTGGCCCGTGAAAGGTGATGATTGTGTTTTCTTATAATAATGTGGCGTTTTGATGGGCCGCTTCTAGAGGTGTGATTTTGTGTTATCTGCTAATCAACTCATATGTACGTGAAAAAAAGTTTCTATATTGGTGATATAGTGTCGCATGTTTACGATTCGTTTATGCTAGGTGATGAGATGATCATGTGTTATTATAGGCTGCTTATTGTCGGTCAATTTGAAAAATAATTGACTCGATCAAAATCGCAAACCAAATTATAAACTGGAAACTTCATCGAAATCGTTGATCCGGCCAGAACTATGAACTAGATGGGAAACTGGTCACCTCAACCAAATAAAAAACAACGAACCAAATTCAAAATAACCATGGTCAAAACTGTTGACCTAGTCAAAATCATGAATCAAATCCGAAATTGAACACATCAGTTGAACGAGAAAGCTCCAAAATTAGGAAGCATAGTGTATTGAATTATAAAAAATCGAATAGGGGAGCCTAAAAAATTATTGACCGCATCAAAATTGGGTGACCTAATTCTAAATTGAATACCTCAATTAATTATGAGGTTTTACAAATTAGGAAGCATGGTGTATAGTATAAAAAAAATTAAACGAGAGAGCTTTGAGAAATTGTTGATCCGATCAAAATTGGGTGACCCAATTCTAATTGAAGACCTCAATTAAATATGGGCTCTTTCAAACTAGGGAGCATAGACTTAGGATGTACTCGAGTACGCTTAGGGTCTCTTTGCTTTCCATGATTAAGGAAATATGAAAATATGGAAAACGTAGAATTGAACCTTCATGATCATCTCAATTTTATTGTTTTTTGGTTGGTTGTTTGTATCATAGGAAAACCAAAAAATTATTTCAAAATAGTTTAAGTGGATGCTATAAATCTCATGGGAATTAGTACAAACAAAGCCATATGAAAAAAATCATATACGATCCAATCATATGAATTAAACAATCAACATAAGAAAAAAAATCATAAGGACTCCAATCCTTAGTTTGTTTTCAGTCAGGTCAATGTGTTTTGCCCAAAGGACCTCTAGTCGATTTGCTAAAGTTATCTGAACTTTTCAGAATAAACCGAGAGCTTTGCATGTCCATTAATTAAGAAGCATATTCTTTGTACCTAAACAAGCATAAAAATAAATAAATAAATAAACATTCTTTGTTTTTAGTCTACGACCAGAACACCATAATCGATGGTTAAAAGGTAAAAATTCACCCAATCTGAAATTAGCGGAATGGGGATGGGCGTCCTCCCCCATGACATCAATGGTTGCACCGTCAACCTCCCTCCCACCCCACATCCACCAGCCTCTGCAAGCTTAAGAAGATGGCGCAAGCGTCCTCATTCGAGACAAAGACGCCCCGAAAGGATGACCCTTCCCCACCGATCAACCTGTAACGGACCTCCACCAAGATTGACGTGTTCACCAACAAGAGTGTGGTGGCCCAACGGATGAGCTGACAAGATACGGGGGCCTTGCATCTTGCCTAGCTGGATGACCACCATGTGAAGTAGCAACTACTTAGTCTCCTGCGAGCGACACATAATTCGGTGTCGAGGGACGTCATAGTGCGAGCGACACATGTATGCTCTCGAATGGGAATGACCTTGGTGACACGGCTTCGCCCCATGCGACGCCACATTGGAGGCCGTGCTCATGCACACAATGTGAAGGCGAGCACCACCGTATCGACCACGACTATGCAGGCCTCGTTGGGGGCGTGGCTAGTCGAGGTAGCAGCGTGAGGGCTGGACACCCCAAATTATTCAGGAGACATGGTTACGTGGACGTGGCGTGATGGTGTCACCAGGGCGGATCTGTGCTCGGCCGACTGTTGAAGACTACGTCGCATCTTGCCTAGCTGGATGACCATCATGTGAAGCAGCAACTACTTAGTCTCCGACAAGCGACACATAATTCGGTGTCGAGGGACGTCATAGTGCGAGCGACACATGTATGCTCTCAAATGGGAATGACCTTGGTGACACAGCTTCGCCCCATGCTACGCCACATTGGAGGCCACGCTCATGCACACAATGTGAAGGCGAGCACCACCGTATCGACCACGACTATGCAGGCCTCGTTGGGGGCGTGGCTAGTCGAGGTAGCAGCGTGAGGGCTGGACCCCCCAAATTATCCGGGAGGCATGGTTATGTGGACATGGTGTGATGGTGTCACCAGGACGGATCTGTGCTCGGCCGATCGTTGAAGACTACGTCTTCGACGTCCAGTGGGTACTGATACATGCCAAAAATGTATGCAAACTTGGATATGAACAGATTGTACATGCCTATAGAAAGCTACCTCGTCAATATATAACAGGCATTCATGAATACTGATATCATCTTAAATATCTTTTCGGATTCGGCATCTAACTAGTACTGTGGTGACTGCATGCATCATCATGATGCAAAGTCGAGGAAGATCCTCCTTTCCAAACAAACAAACAAACTAGTACCTTAATCTTTATTCAGTGGTATTATTTGGCACTGTGTATGCAATGCTAGTCCAAAACTTACCGACACATGCATTTGATTAGTGCTCGTTTCCTGTATGTCTTTCATCAAACCACTAGCTTAATCTGCTAGCATGTATCTCGAAGCTTCTCGATCGTACAGCGACTACGTGTGTGACATCTATCCTCGGTGGCATGAAATTATTTTCGTTTGTTTAATCGTTGTATAATCTCAAATCGCTATCAGGAGCTGTAGGTGGGTGGCTCCAATTCATAAAACGGTGTCAGCCATCGGAACAGTGGTAGCAAGTTTGCGGTGGGACTTTTGCATCAAGCCACCAATGCCGTGAATCACTTTGGGCTATTTTTTATCTCCTAATTCTGTCAATTTAACACATTCATAGCACAAGTCTGCATGCCTAGTACCTAAGTTAATTTCTATCTGTAAAATTTGATTTGATAGTGCTCTTTTCTTTTCAACATGGCCCATGAATCTGGGTGCATTTTAGCTCGCCAGGTTCCCCACTTATTTTCTTTTTCTCCGTCATTTTTACTCTTTATTCACTTTTTGCTTCTTTTTTTACATTTTATGGTTCCATATTATGCAACCATTACCTACATAGTGTGCCAAGATTTGGTTGATAATCATCAACTCAATTCAGTAGTGGCCATTACCGATAGATATGACATTTGTTGTGTCTGTATCTATGCCACCATAAACCGCTAGCTCTTTATCCAATAATCCACTTGTTGTAAGCAAAAAGCACCACTAACGCAAGAGCAAATCTATCAGGTGTTGCATATTTTGACTTAGCCTATCCTCCCAACCCAATTTATTTTTGCCTACACTAAATATCTCATGATCTGATCACCTCGAGCTACAAATTACATTTTCGCAACAAAACAAGTTCTGCTAATATCTGTACTCCTAAAGGGGGAGTTGGTAGTTCATTTCTCGATTTATTTTCGTCTGATTTTTTTCGTCCATTTTTTTCATCCCGCCTCACATCGTTTTCTCCCATTAGTTTATTTTCTCCCTCTCATTAAAAAACCAAATCCACCATTAAAGCGAAAGATTTTGTTTTGTACTTTCTTTGATAGGTGATGATTTGATTTAATCACATTAATTATACATAACTAAGAATTCCAAAAGCATACCATATATGTGAGACCGCCTTTCGAAAAACCAAATCCACCACTAAAGTGAAAGATTTTATTTTGTGCTTGCTTTGACAGGTGATGATTCGATTTAATCACATTAATAATAGGTAATTAAGAATTCCAAAATCATACCATATATGTGAGATCACCTTCCGAGAAACCAAATCCACCATTAAATTGGAAGATTTAGTTTTGTACTTGCTTTGGCAGGTGATGATTTGATTTAATCACATTAATAATATATAATGAAGAATTCCAAATCATGCCATAAATGTAAGATCACCTTTCGAGAAAACAAATATAGGATTTTTCTTGATAACTTTCCAAAACAAAATCCGAGTTGTAGCCTGGTACACTGGTTTATTTTGTCCCTTTTTTTCGACCCACCTTCCACCACTCCTTTTCACTGATTTATCTCTTTACAAATAACCACAAAAGGAAAAAAACATTCCATCACTCCTCCCAGCCTTGATCTTTTCTTTAGGATCCCTAGGGACGCCGCCGCCGATGACGCGGATCCAACCGATCCTCACGAATCATTGGGCACATCAAAATAAATGTGCTAATAAAACAAACATGTCTCAAATACCCTACTAATGTTTGGTCTACAAGTACTCTTTTTAATGTGGTCTAAAAGTACTCCCTCTAATGGCATGTGCACTTAAGGCCATAAAAGTTATGTTTTGTAGGTCCAAATCCTTCAGATGGCAACAGAGATTTGTAATGAAAAATGAGCAGCAGTAGAGATTTACATGTCCGTGTCAGTTGAGCACGTTGGACTTTGAACGTGCAATACAATATGTGCATACATATACCTTTTAAGTAAGATTATTTTTTGTTGTGTGTACCGTGGATATACCACACAACATGCATGTGTAGCTTCTAAGCAAAAATATAGAACCGACCTGATTGATTTCAGTTAGGATGTAAAGACCAAAAGGTGGCAACAATTTCTGCAGAAAGGGATCATTTAGAATTTAGGAGCTTCTCTACCCTGGCCGGCCAGGCGTGGTGCATGCATGTGGCCGGGCACGCGTGTTTTACCCTGACATGCACGCACGCTTGTCACATGTATAATACTCCTTCCGTCCGAAAATACTTGTTCTAAAAGTGGATGTATCTAGACTTATTTTAGTTATAGATACATCTATTTTATGTATTTCTAAGACAAGTATTTCCGGACGGAGGGAGTAGAAAGTTTATGTCGCATGCAAAGGGAAAAGGGAAAGAAAGAAAGATGAACAAAATAGGTTAGCTGAGCAAGTGTACGTACACGTCAGTTTCAAAAACATCACCGGTCAACTAATGAAGAGATGATAGCGTTCGGGTACAAACGTGCATAGGAAACACAAAATTACTAACATTGATCCCATATTAATACAATACCTAGAAACGCAAAAAAAATCTAGGTGTGAATAGTTAGTTGGGCACATCATCTGGATGACCGGTCTCCTCTCCCACCACACCTTCATGTTGGTTCTTATTCAATGGTTTATTTTTCTTTTCATTTTTTCCTTGCAAACCCGTACTTTTCTTAACGTATAAAAGATCATGGATCCAACTTTCCTAACATACCCAAATTAATTGATTCTTTCCATCACTACAATTTACTTTAGAAAACAAATAAATAATTAATAAATAATGAATTTTAAGGAAACAAAATAATAGATTTTGACTAAATCAATTTCCCACTTATCTGTTGTGCCCTCCTTCCAGCCTCTCCACGCGCCCCCGAAATGTCGACCCGTGCGCCATCGCCTCTCCCGACGCTCAGATCCGGGGCTCGCCGCAATGCCCGAGGCACCGACGGTGAGCCATAGGGAGGAGGAGATGGTGGTGTACAAATAATTACATGGAGGTGAAGGAGAGGACAGGTGCAACATCAACTACACGCCAAACGTGGAGGCATGGAGGATTACCGCCGGTGTGAGAACCATCCCATCAGCACCGGTGACTCATCCAAGCAGGTCACCTACATCGTCGTCGCCAATTCCTCCTCCCCATGGCTAGGGTTTCTAATCAAGCCGCCACCACAGATGCACATCTACATGCGGATGGCTCGTGTTCAACCATGGCTAGCGACCGCGGAGGCAACATGCGCCTGATCTACGACAACATTAAGGAACAAGCAGTGGTGATGCCCGACCACGTGCTCGTCACACTCCACAAAGAGAGCCTGCTCACGGGTGCAGTCACTCGGGTGGAGCCTGCAGTGAGGCGGGCGGGCTGTGTTCAGGAGTGGACTCGGCATGCTGGTGCGGAGATGTTCAGTAGCGGCCACCTGTTGCATGCATCGTGCCGTTGGCGCCTGTCGTGGTAACGAGCCTGGCAGTAGATGGTAGGGGTACGAATGGAGAGGACAGAGTCCTAACTACGGCAAGGGTGTACATAGAGATGTATGAGTTCAGGCCCCTCTCGTGGAGGTAACATCCCTATGTCTCAGTGCTCGGGAGCTTTATGTCGAGTGGAATGTAGAGATTACAAAAGTTTCTTAACCCTTGTGGAGGAGGGGAGGGGCGGCTTATATAGAGTTCGCTGCCCCTCATAATGGCCCCGCATCAAAGGGTCAGGTCGTGGGGTGTAAAGTCTGCCGTTACAGGTAACGTACGTAGTAAAAGCTATTAAGGGTCATTAAGCCAGCGTCTGCCCGTTGGGCTCTTGATGATGGCTCCTGGTCTTCTGGCGTCGAGTGAAGCGAGGTCTGTCGAGTGACACGCGACTGTCGAGTGAGAGCGGGAGTCTCCGAGTGGATTACTGTCGAGTGACTTTGAACGTCTCCAAGGATCCACTCGGAAGTTCCTGCTTGATCTTCAAGTCCTCCCATGTGGTGTACTTAGGTAGGGTATGTGGGCCTTGCCTAGGACCCTACCCTAGGTACATATCCTCGTCATTAGCCCCCGAATGGATCGGGGTTTGAGTGGTGGAAGGAGGTATCAACGTAGACCTTGAGTTAGTGCATCAAATCCTTCGAATGATATTTGGGATTTCCATGGAACTTGCGTTGATTGAACTCTAAGCATTAGCGTTCATTTAGGATCGACATGCAAAATCTTCCGAATGATATTCGGGTCTTCATCAAAATTTACGTCGATTGAATTCTTCTCCGCTCGCCTGGATCCATTCAGACTTAAAAGTGTCCGAGTGAATCGAGCGCATCTTGGGGAGGTGACGGGTCGATCTGACGATCCCGGATTCTTCGGGATACGAAAATTTGGGAAGCACGCGCGAAGATGACGCCACGATCAGGGCAAGTGGATACATGACGCCTCAATTCTCGTGCCGGTCATCTTGCCACGCACTGGGCGTCGTCAGCGGTTGGCGTGTGTGGTTATCTCGCAGGCCCACTAGTCAGTGAGACACTCGGCAGCATATAAAGCTTCCTGAGCCGCGGATTGCACAGTACCTTCCGCCGATTCTCCTTCTCTTCCTCCACCTCCTCTGCTTCCCAACGCAGCACACCGCTCTCCTCCGACCAGAGCCGCCGCTCCGATGATGAAGAACGCGACGGAAAAGCTGGAGCGCGCAAAGAAGGGGACGACGAAGCTCAAGGGCAAGAAGCCCTCGACTGCTCGGTTCATCGCGCCAGCGGGGTGGATGCAGGGGGATTTTCTCCCCTCTGTTGTCACTCGTGCCGACCTTGAGGGCCTCGTCTCCGACGGGCTGGTGGCGGACGGTGCCTGGAGGCTGCCGGGGGAGGAGCGCGAGCCGGAGCCGCGCGACGGGGAGCGAGTTCTTCTCCTCTCCCATGTAGAAAGAGGTTTCTCCATGCCACCCCACCCATTCTTTCGGGGATTTCTGAATTTCTTTGGTGCGCAACTGCATCACTTTCCGCCGAACACCGTGGCATACTTGTCTGAATTCGTCACCTTGTGCGAGTGTTTCCTAGGGTGCTCTCCCCATTGGGGGTTGTTTAAGCATCTCTTCATGGTCAGATCACAGACTGTGAAGAAAGCCCTCGCCGCCAACGGGAAGACTCACGTGCTCCAGTTGTGTGGAGGTTTAGGGGTCCAGAAAAGGCAACGTAGTTCCTTTCCTGCCATTACTCTTCCCGAGTCTATCCGAGGCTGGTGGTCGACCTGGTTCTACTGCAAAGATGTAGCGCCACCCAACATGTCGACTGGTCTTCCCCCGTTTTCACCTGACCGACCCGCTGCCCCCAAGTCCCTGAAGGTGACAGACGAGGAGCATGTCCAAGTAGGTATCCTAGTCGAGGCAGTGGTTCAGCTGATCCGGGACGGGGTGACAGGCATGGATCTTCTTGAAACGTTCCTCGATCGACGTATACAGCCACTCCAAGCCAGAGACCACACCATGTGACACTACGCAGGTCCGAGGGACTTGACCAGGATGCATCCAGAAGAAGTTACACAAGAGACTGTCGAGCAGTGGCTTCGGAGCATCACTGGGGCTTGTGACAACCCCTCGGGAGCCAAGAGGATCCGGCCTTACTCGGCTGAAAACCCACCGAAGAACCTGGTGAGATGTGTGATGTCGACTGATACATTTATACCGTCGAGTGATGTATTGACTTGTAGTCTGACTCTCTTGTTTGAATTATGCAGGAATGGATGAACATGCACTCGCCCGTTCCCAACGGGAACCATGTGCATGACGGCATGGTGAGAGAGGGCGGCAGCATGGATGGCGACAGACTTTCCGACTCTGAGGATGAATATGAAGATTTCGGCGAAGAGGAAGGAGTCGAGTCGCCCCCTCATCGCGAAGGCCGCACTAAGGCCCTCCATGATCCGGCAGCTGTTGAGGACAAGGCCCCGGGCCCAAGCGAGAAGAACCCAACACGGAGCCGCCCCTCAACTGTCGAGTCGAATGAAAGACTGGCCAAGCAGCCCAAGCAAGCCACCTCCAAGCCTCACAAAGCACTGCCCCGCATGAGGGTGGTCGTACCTGTCGTCTCCACGTAAGTGTTCATTTCCGAATTGTTCTGTCGACTGCAGTCTTGAGTTATATCTGAGTGAAAGCTGTCTAATCCATCAGAGCTGCAACATCTGTGACCTCGCCTTGTCAAGATGCAGAGGACACGATGAATGTTGATACCCTGACGCTGCCACTTCTCATAGAGGTAAGAAAGTTGTTAGTTTGTCCGAATAGGACTCGACACATGCAGGTGTTGATGATGTCGGTTGTTGCAGAGGTCATTCAAGTGGAGGACGACGAGGGGCCGCTGGACACTTCGCGCGCTCGCACCCGAAGGGCGTCATCGTCGCAAGCACCTCAACGCTCAACTACGGAGTCTTCCCAGAGGAGTGGTGACTCGACGCGACCCAGGGTTGGGCCTGCAACGCCTCTGTCGCATGCTCCTCCAACCGTCTCGACCGTCGTGACGTCGACTCCGACCGGACCTCTTCAGGCTGCCTCAGCTGCTCTAGCGACACCGACCCCACCTGTGACGGCCTTCCCTCTGCATCGCACCCCGGAAGACCAAACCGAAGCTGCAAAGGAAGCCATGATCCAGGCGGAGCAGCTCATACTGAGGACCAAGGAGGTGTACGAGGCCAGCAAACTGGCTTTTGACGTCAGCGCAGCCCTCCGCACCAATGTCCGAGTAAGTTCGATTGTAAGTCCATTGTCGATTGAATTATTGTCTTTTCTTGGCTGCCGTACACCCACTGGGTGATCGCCCGTAGAATGTTTGAACTTTCTCCAGTCGAATAGATCGGATCGTAGTCGAGTAGGACTAGGATTGGTAGTACACGCGGAACTATTGTCGCTCGTCGAGTGTGTTTTCTGACGAGTTACTCGACGGATCGAGAGTTAACCGTCTCAGTGGGGGCGCTCTTAGCGCACCCATTGGGTGTACTTGCCGAGACCGCTGTCGATTGCTTGCATCGGCAGGGATCTTAGAGTCTATTGTACACAGGATACACTTTGTCTTCGAATCACACCACTCCATAGATACCTTCCAGGTTTCATGGATATTATTATGAAACCATTATATGACGCTGCATAGGGATCGACTGCACTTCATAGAGTGAGGGAGGTGCGTCGCTCAACGGGTTGAGTGTCACGACAGGGCCGACCTTGTCAAGTGTTTTTTTTTCTAACGAGTTACTCGACAGATCGAGAGTTAACCGTCTCAGTGGGGGCGTTCTTAGCGCACCCACTGGGTGTAGTCCCCGAGACCGCTGTCGGTTGCTTGCATCGACAGGGGTCTTAGAGTCTATTGTATACAGGATACACGTCGCCTTGAATCACACCATTCCGCATCTACCTTGCAGGTTTCATGGATATTACTTACAAACCATGATATGACGCTGCATAAGGATAGGTTGCACTTTATAGAGTAGGGTGGGTGCGTCACTTGACGGGTTGAATGTCACGACATGGCTGACCTTGTCGAGTGTGTTTTCTAAAGGGTTACTCGATGGATCGAGAGTTAACCTTCTCGGTGGGGATGCTCTTAGCGCACCCACTGGGTGTAGTCCCCGAGACCACTATCGAGTGCTTGCGTCGGCAGGGGTCTTAATAGGGATAGCTTTCTATTTGAATTTGTTTACCGCGTGCGGAGCGCCAGAGCCACTCGATATGTCGAGTGGACTTTCTGTTTGAATTCTTCCAACATGGGCATTCGCTGGTTTTAATAACTCAGTCGACTGTCCAAGAACTACTTGCTGATTGAACTCTTGTCTTTTGTTAGTTCCAGACGGCTTGCAAACTTGGGACGCAGTACAAGGAGATGGAGGAGGAGAAGAACCAATTGTAGGTGGACTTGGAGGTTGCCAACAATGCCCTGGAGCGAGCACGTGCTGAGCTGAGGTCTCTGGGAGGTAATAAGTGCCGACTGTCAGCATTCCCATCTTCACCTTTTCATGTTTTGAACCAAGTGCTCTCGCTCGAACAGACGTGCGCAATGAAAACCGTCGACTCCAAGCGCGACTAAACAATGTTGTTTCTTTAGATTCCATGAAGAGGGCACTGGAGGAGAAGGACAAAGCACTTGCTGACGCCCAGCAAGTGGCCAAGGACAAAACTGAAGTTGAAGAGCAGAAGTTGGTGGCCATCCAGAAGCTGGAAGAGGAGAACGCCAAGCTGAAGTAGGAGCGTGCGGACCTTGTCAAGAAGGCCGAGCAACTAACCAAGAGGAGTAATGGCCTGGAGAAGCATCTGGGCGAATTCTCGAGGAAGATGTATCTTCTGCTCGACGGTGAGTATTTCTTGTCGACTGACATTTGCAAAAAAAATTTGAGGGTTGCAGTTCACTGATTCCCCTTCTTCAACAGAATTCTGTCAGGACTTTGAAAAGGAAACAGAGGAGATTGAGCCCATGCTTGACCCCACCAAGTCGCCAGTTGCTGATGCGATGGCGATGAACATGCTGCGGCTCAACTTCCGGCTCCAGGGTGCCCAGGCCTATATCGCTCGATTGAAATCTGTCATGGAAAGAATCGACAAGGAGCTATGGCCTGAGGACACTCTTCAGCTCGACCTCAACTCCATGATGGCTCGCCTGAACGGACTTCCCAGTCGAGTGCAAGCTTGGAAAAAATCTGCTGCTCGTTGCGGGGCCGACGTGGCGTTGTCACTAGTCAGGGTCCATTGTAGGGATGTGAGGGAGGAGAAGCTGAAGGAGCTCCAAGTGGTAAACACGAAGAAACTCCAGTTCGAGGACTTCATGGAAACCTTCATCGAGGCGGCCACCAGAATCGCCGACGGCATCGACCTGGACACTTTTGTCGAGCCCTCCAGTCCGTCGCCTGCCAAGAAACTTGAGTATTTGGAAAAAAACAGTTAAATTTGCCTCGGTATGCCGAGTGGAACTGTATCCCTTAAAACTTTATTCAGGCCTTAGGCCTGAGCACATTTGCTTCTGCACAAGATGTTTATCCGCAGTTTTATCCTTTGGATTTTGCTCGCGCTTTGGCTTTCAATCGTTTGTTCGACTGCTTTTGTTTTTAACTTAGGCGAAGTGCTTTCGCAGCCAAGCCCCCGAGTGTGAGGATCGCTCGTCACTCGGAGTATTTTGAACTTGGGCGAATGTCGATTCACATCTAAGCTGGCGAGTGGATGGATTACTATCCACTCGACGAGGTTTTTAACTTAGGTGAAATGTATTCGCAGCTAAGCCCCCGAGCGTGAGGATCGCTCATCACTCGGAGTATTTTGAACTTAGGCGAATGTCGATTCGCATCTAAGCTGTCGAGTGGATGGATTACTATCCAGTCGACGAGGTTTTTAACTTAGGCGAAATGTATTCGCAGCTAAGCCCCCGAGCGTGAGGATCACTCATCACTCGGAGTATTTCGAACTTAGGCAAATGTCGATTCGCAGCTAAGCTGTCGAGTGGATGGATTACTATCCAGTCGACGAGGTTTTTAACTTAGGCGAAGTGTATTCGCAGCTAAGCCCCCGAGCATGATGATCGCTCATCACTCAGAGTATTTTGAACTTAGGCGAATGTCGATTTGCGTCTAAGCTGTCGAGTGGATGGATTACTATCCAGTCGACGAGGTTTTTAACTTAGGCGAAATGTATTCGCAGCTAAGCCCCCGAGCGTGAGGATCGCTCATCACTCGGAGTATTTTGAACTTAGGCGAATGTCGATTCACATCTAAGCTATCGAGTGAATGGATTACCATCGCCTCGACGAGTTTTTTTTGAACCCAAGCGAAGACGGATTCGCAAATAGGCTGTCGAGTGAATGGACTGCTATCCACCCGACAGGATTTTTAACTTAGGCGAAACATATTTCGCAACTAAGTCCCCGAGTGCGAGGATTGCTCGTCGCTCGGAGTATCCCCAAGTAAATAACTGCACGGTTGGAATCGACGAGGTATTAATTGCAGAGACACAAATTGCATTGATGAAGTACTCTTATTACATCAGAAAACTAATGTCTCAAGTGTAAAAACGTCGAAGCAGGTCTGCATTCCAAGCTCGTGGCTCATCCATCTACTTCATGAGATTATATAAGTGATAGGCTCCATTGTTTAGCACCTTCGTGACTACAAAAGGGCCTTCCCATGCAGGAGCTAGCTTGTGAGGTTGGTGCTGATTCACTCGGAGCACCAAATCTCCTTCATGGAACGCTCGGCTTCTGACATTCCTTGCATGGAAGCGTCACAAGTCTTGCTGATAGGCTGTGGTCCGGATCAGAGCCATCTCACGCTCTTCTTCCATAAGATCTACCCCCATCTTGCCTGACCTGCTCGGCTTCGGCCTCAGAATACAACTCCACTCGAGGAGAATTGTGGGCCAAGTCACTCGGCAGTATAGCTTCAGCACCATAGACAAGGAAGAAAGGAGTTCGTCCAGTTGACCGATTAGGCGTTGTCCTCAACCCCCACAAAACAGACGGCAACTCAGTTACCCATGCACCAGCGGCATGATCCAAATTGCGCATGAGACGAGGCTTCAGACCTTGCAGAATGAGACCATTAGTGTGAGTGTGTGTATGCTATGCATACATACACATGTGTGTGAGTAGTATAGAGAGTGCATATGCATATGGTGCATGTGAGTGTGTGTGTGGGTGAACACCCCCCCTTCTTGGGTGGTATGGTCTTGGTGTTTTGAGCACATGTGCCTTGGACATACTTAGAGCTTGGGTAAGTTTTTAGTAGTGGTGTGAGTAGGGTGTTTATGTGTGATAGGGGACTAGTGGGTTTTCCCACTTGACATACCCTTGTTGATATATGTTTATCATGTAGGCCTTGTCATTTCACTTCCATTCTTATCTAAGTCGCTAACATGCTCATGCCACTTAATTGCATTTCCTATCTAGAGTAGTTATGCCATGATTAGAGTGGATAGTTTGTTAATTGTTGTTGCCTTGTGGTTTCACGTGGGCATATGAGTATGACCCATGGTTTTGGGGTAGGAAGAGCCAATGAACTCATTGGAACTCTCAGATTTCACTTTTGAGCTAGTTCATAAATCTGTCATTTTAGCTGAGATGCCATTTTATCATTTTTGCATGATTTAATCCATGCTTGCTTTGGTATATGTGCCAACTAGGAAGTGCTAGTATTTTGTACCTAGTATGCCATGGTATTTTTTCTTAACATGAGAATCACCCATATAAGTGGGAAACAAGCTGTTAAGTTGCCTACTTGATGTTCTGTTTCAGCATGCTTAAAAACTGCCAAGTCTGAGAATCTGCTGTTATTTTTATGCCATGAAGAGTGGGTTGCATCTAGAGATATGTTTGGAATTTGCTCATGCTCATGCTAGCTAATTGTACTAGATATTGCCTTATACCATCCTGTTAATTTTCATGCCAATAGGAGCTCTCTAGCATATTTAACTACTCCTGTCAACTTGCTGCTTTATAATCGCAGATTCCAGAAAACTGGAATTTTCACTAAGTCCCAGAAAACTGATTCATCATGTCAACTTGATAGCTTCTTGCTTATTGATGTGTGGCTCCTTTGCTGTTTGTGTAGTTGGATAAGTTGATGTATATGTTGAGTAGATTCTGTTAATATCTTGTTTGTGGCTGTAGGGTTCCTGTAGCTCAAGTTGTGATCTGTAGAAGTTGCTATGTCGCTGTTTAGTGGCAGATTTGGTGTTTTATTGTTTTGTGACTTGTGGGAGCTATACTCTATGGAATTGATTGATTCTTGAGTCTATTGTGATTGGTTTTTCATCACCTATCCTGTGGTTACCTTGGAATGCCAAGAATTAGCCTAGGTCTTGGTTGACTTGTGTTTTGCCTCCGTACCTTGTCGCGAGCGTGTCGTGAGAACCGTAACTCCGTTTCTTGCGTTCCTTATATGCATTTCTATCGATTTTGCATGATGCATCCATATTTTTCATGATAATTCATGTTTAAATAACTTAACATGAGGTTCTGTGCAGATTCATTAATAAACAAACTTTGCATGTGAAACATGACTAGTTTTGGATTGCCATGTTTAATTCTTCACATATGAATCATGCATCATCTTAGTTGTGCATTGCACCTTGGTTGGAGGTTTATTGTTTCTGTTTCTCTTGGATAGATGCGAGTGTTGATACTGAGTACGAGGACCTAGGAGAATACCACTACGAGGATCCCGCAACTTGTTCCGCTGAAGAACCAACAAGCAAGATGATCGTACCCGGATCCCAATACTATTTTTGCTTGCTAGTTTCTCGCTCTTATCGTTACAATTGCGCCACCTACCACTTGATATCAGCCCCCATGTTGCCATGACAGCCTCTAACCTCAACATCCTAGCAAACCTTTGATTGGCTAAGATACCGCTGCTCAGCCCCTCTTATAGCATTGTTAGTTGCAGGTGCAGGTTGTTCCATGTGATAACATGGATTTGGATATCACAATATTATCCGTTATTTAATTTAATGCACATATACATCTTGGTATTGGTGGAAGGCTTGGTCTTTTGCTAAGTGATTTGTTCCGCTGTTACCGCCATTAGTTCCTTGTTATCGGTGTTATGTTTTCCATATTTTGCGCTCCTAACATGCTCGGGGTTGTTATGGGAACCCCCTTGTTTATTCAGTTGAGATTAAAACTTATCTAGCAAGACCCAAGATTGGTACTACATTTGCTTAACAACTTAATAAATTTTTGCATAGGGTCTTGCAAACCCGTGGATAATTTAATCAACCCCCGGGCCAGTGCTCCTCATGAGTGTTGGTCCAAACTAGACCACTGTGCGGGGCCAACCCAGGGCAACTTGGGAGATTTCTATCAGGCCACCGTACACTAGCTTATCCGTCGTGTCCTGAGAACGAGATACGCGGCTCTTATCGGGTTCGTCGACACATCGGGTGGTCTTGTTGGATTTGTTTTACCTTTATCGAATGTCTTGTGTGTGGAGTCTGACTTTCTTCGGGTTTTCTCGAGGGGTTGGAATTCCTTTGGAATTACCTATGATGATCGCGAGATCCGTGGTCGAGGCTATTCCCGCGGAATGTGGTTAATTTTGTGATGGATTAGTTGGAGCACCCCTGCAGGGTTAAATCTTTCGGAAAGCTGTGCCCGTGGTTATGTGGCAACTTGGAATTTGTTTTACACCCGGTTATAGTAAACTTGAAGTAAACTCTAATTAAAATGCACCAACTGTGTGAGTAACAGTGATCGTCTCTGCTCGTGAACATGATCCAAGAGAGAACACGGTGGGGTTATGATTGACGTAAGTAAGTGTTCAGGATCTCTTAGAGATCAAACTAGATTCGATCGTTCATCATAGGCCACTCATATTTGTTTTCATGTTGCATAAGTTAGCCCCCATAAATGCTTAGTGCTGCTGCAAACTAAACACTTCCCCAACCCAACCTTTAAGCTTGAATAGTCTCGGTACCCGGGCACATGATAGCTAAGTCATCTGTGGCTCACAGTTTACTACAACATTCCAGGTGCAGGTTCAGATGAGTTCGTGCAGGATGATCTCATCCAGCTCCAGTGGGAATATGATGAGGAAAGAGGCAGGATGTACGTGACGTATCCGGATGAGTAGATGACCTGGTCGTGATCTTTGGGATAGCTTGATAGTATCATTTGCTCCTGTTTTTATCATTTGATTTCGTCCGTAGTCGGACCCTGTGTTCAACTTGGTGATATGAATTTGAGTGACATTGTAAGTTAGCATGTGGCGAGTGTAAGCCAATCTTGTATACTCATCTCTTTCAGTATTGTATGTTGTGATGATACTATTCTTGCTAACGGCAAGATGCGCATCTATCCCTTGCGAGGCCCTCGTGCCTTAAAATGGATAGGCGAGCATCCTCGGCGTGACAATTAGCCCGCTCAACTTGCCCGTTGGTTTGAGGATGTGCAACGGAAGCGTAATCCACTCGGGTGCCTTGGGAGTTACAAAATCTCCTGAATTCTTCCGAGTCAAAATTAGTGTCATTGTTCGTGATGATGCTGTGGGGAATGCCGAACTGGATAATGATCTCCCTCATGAACGTGACCGTCGTGCGGGAATTCAGCTTCTTGATGGGCTTGGCTTCAATCCACTTGGTGAATTTGTCAACTGCTACCAACAGGTGGGTGAATCCTCATTTTTCGGGTCGGAAAGGACCAACCATGTCGAGCCCCCAAACCGCAAACGGACAGGCGAGTGGAATTGTCTTCAGAGCAGACGCTGGCTTGTGTGACAGGTTTGCATAGAACTGACAGCCCTCGCAATGATCAACAATGTCCTTAGCCATTTCATTAGCCCGTGGCCAATAAAAACCCGCTCGGTATGCTTTAGCGATGATCGCCCTTGAAGATGCATGGTGTCCGCAAGTTCCCGAGTGGATTTCATCTAGAATCATTTGACCTTCCTCGGGTGAAATGCAACACTGGGTGACACCAGTCACACTTTCTCTGAATAGCTGATCTCCCATCACAGTGAAAGCCTTGGACCTGCACACAATCTGTCAAGCCTCTGTTTCGTCTTCAGGAAGCTCCTGTCTGAGGATATAGGTTATGTACAGTACAGTCCAGTCGGGAATGATAACTAGCACCTTCATGACCAGGTCAATCATAGCAGGAACATTGACTTCAGTTGAGTCAGAGGAGCTTAAGGTTTGCGGGGGATCTTCAGTGAAGGGATCCTCTTGAATCGAAGGAGTGTGCAAATGCTCCAGGAGCACTCCGCTGGGGACAGGCCGTCGAGTGGAACCAATCTTTAATGGCTCATCAGTTGCCTGATTTTTCAGTCGAGGAACATGGTGAAGTTCCAGACCTTCAAAATTCTTCTCCAACTTCCGAACTGCATTGCAGTATCCAGTCATAGCAGGGTTTCTAACATCCCACTCTTTCATCACTTGATTCACCACCAAATCTGAGTCACCATAAACCATCAAGCGCTTGACGTCGAGCGAGATAGCCATGCGCAACCCGTACGAAAGTGCTTCATACTCTGCCTCATTGTTGGAGGAATCAAAGTGAATTTGCAAGACATAGCTGAGCTTGTCACCTCTAGGGGGTATCAAAACAACGCCAGCACCAGACCCATTCAACATTTTGGAGCCGTTGAAGAACATTGTCCAATGCGCCGAGTGAACTTGGATAGGTTGTTGCTATTCGATCCACTCGGCCATGAAATCTGCCAATGCTTGGGACTTGATTGCCTTCTTGGCCTCGAATCTGATGTCGAAGTGTTCCAGATCAATTGCCCATTTAGCCACTCGACCTGATGCGTCACGATTATTGAAAATCGCTGATAAAGGTGCATCACTGATGACTGAGATCGAATGGTCTTGGAAATAATGTGCCACCTTCTTTGCTGATAAGTAAATACCATACACCAGCTTCTGATAATGAGGATATCTCTGCTTTGAGGGGGACAAAACTTCCGAGACATAATAAACTGGCCGCTGAACCTTATAGGCTTTGCCTTCCTCTTCTCACTTGACAGTCAGCACTGTACTGACGACCTGATTTGTGGCCGCGATGTACAGGAGCAAGGGCTCTTTGCTGGCAGGAGTGGCAAGCACCGGCTGGGTGGATAACAGGGCTTTGAGCTCAACAAACGCTGCTTCAGCTTCAGGAGTCCAGTCAAATGTGTTTGATTTCTTCATCAACTGATACAAAGGGCAGAGCCTTCTCACCAAGACGAGAAATGAATCGACTCAATGCCGCCAAGCAACATGTGAGCTTCTGAACATCGTGCACTCGCACGGGAGTCTTCATACGGGTAATGGTGCTGATCTTCTTGGGACTGACATCAATTCCTCGTTGGGAAATGAGAAAACCGAGTAACTTGTCGCTAGGGACACCGAAGGTACATTTGGCCGGATTCAACTTTATGTCGAATCGCCTCAGATTGGCGAATGTCTAAGCCAAGTCAGCCAGCAGGTCGGAACCTTTGCGGGACTTGACCACTATATCGTCCATGTACGCCTCAACATTCTGAGGGATCTGGTCGAGTAAACTTTTCTGAATCATGCGCATAAAAGTAGCGCCGACATTCTTGAGACCAAAAGGCATGGTGATGTAGCAAAAACACCCAAACGGGATGATGAAGGCTGTTTTTATTTCATCTAGGCCAAACAGACGGATTTGATGGTACCCAGAATAGGCATCCAAAAACGACAATCGCTCGCACCCCGCTGTCGAGTCAACAATTTGATCTATGCGGGGGAGCGGAAAATGGTCTTTCGAACACACCTTATTGAGATGTTTGAAGTCAATGCACATGCGCAACGACTTATCTTTCTTGGGCACCATCACAACATTCGAGAGCCACTCGGAGTGGTAAATCTCCCGAATGAACTTGGCTTGCAAGAGACAGCCCACTTCTTCTCTGATTGCCTTGCGCTTCTCAGCCGCGGATCGACGCAAATGCTCCCTGACGGACTTAGTTTTCGGATCCACTCACAGACGGTGCTCAGCCAGCTCCTTGGGAATCCCCGGCATGTCAGCATGCTTCCATGCAAAGATATCCCCGTTCTCACGGAGGAACTAGATGAGCTCGGCTTCCTATTTGCTGTCGAGTGTTGTCGAGATATTCGTCGGGGCAGCGGTTGGATCCGTCAGGTGGATGTGCACCTTCTTCACTTCTCCTGCCGACTCGAAAGCCGGCTTTTTTGTGCGGAGCAAATCAGCAGGGTCAGTGGTTTTCTTGTACTCCTCCAGCTCGACCATGGTCATCTGTTGTTCGTCAATCTTGGACCCTTGCTGGAGACACTCTTCGGCCCGCTGTCGATTACTAGTGACCGTGATCACGCCCTTAGGGTCTGGCATTTTCAGCTTGAGATACACGTAACATGGTTGGGCCATGAAACATGCATAAGCGGGTCGACCCAAAATGGCGTGGTAAGCACTCTTGAAATCCACGACTTCAAACGTCAACTTTTCTTTTCGGAAATTTTTGCTATCTCCAAATGTCACATCTAATGCTATCTGGACGAGTGACTTGGCCTTCTTTCCTCGGATGACCCCATGGAAATGCATGTTTCTTTCGCTGAGACGGGACATAGGAATGCCCATTCCCTTGAGGGTATCCGCATACAGAATGTTCACGGCGCTGCCGCCGTCCATGAGGACCTTTCTGAGTCGAGTCCCCTGCACCACCGGATCAACTACCAGAGTCTATCGACGGGTGTGGCCACACGGGCAGGATGGTCAGTCTGGTCGAATGTGATAGCATACTGAGACCATTTGAGGTAGGTGGGGGTGTCTGGCACATAGCCATGTTGATCTCTCTATTTATGACTTTCAGACGGCTCTTGCTCTCGACGTCAGCAAAGATCACCAGTGTACCAGTGACATCCAGGAATGTTTCCTTTTCTTCATCTTCATCTTCTTTTTCAGGAGATTTCTCACTCGACTGGTCTCCTTGAACTATTGGATGAGGGTTCAACAATGTCGAGTGGTGTGCTTGGGCAAAATCAGGTTGCCCTCTGAATCTTTCTTCGTGTGAATCACACACGGCTGATCCAAGATATCGGTTCCTGGCTGACCCTTCCCCTTCTTGGGGGCATACTGAGCTTTGGCCTTGCCCTTGTTCTTCGACTGAGTCGCCAGTGCTGCCGCCTCTATCGGAGCTGGGTCTTTAGCCTTCCATTTTTGTTTCCTATTGTTGCCGCCGCCAGACTCGTTGGCGACCGCTTTTCCTTTGCCGCTATGGAGGCAGTCTTCTTCCTTGCCATTGGCATAGAGAGTGGAAATTTCCATCATCTTGCCGAGTGAAATGTCACCAGTGCGCCCGAACTTCAAGTACAACTCTCTATATCTCACACCAGCCTTGAAGGCACAAACAACCTGGTGTTCCGACACATTTTCCACCGTATGATGCAGGATGGACCATCGCTGAATATAGTCCCTTAAGGTTTCACTAGGATTCTGGACGCAGTGCTGTAAGTCGACCAGACCTGCGGGGCGCTTGCAAGTGCCCTCGAAGGTCCGGACAAACACTCGGGCAAGATCTTCCCAACAATGAATGCTGGAAGGAGCCAAACGATTCAACCAAGCTCGAGCTGGACCATCCAACATAAGAGGCAGGTGCTTCATTGCGACATTGTCATTCCCGCCGCCAATCTGCACAGCCACTCGGTAATCATCTAGCCAAGTCTCTGGTTTTGTTTCACCAGAAAACTTTCCGATCCCCGCCGCCATTCTGAAGTTGGGGGGAATCTCCACAGAACGTATAGCTCTGCTAAAACACTCTGGACCAGACACTACAGCTGAGCTTCCACTCGGGACATCTCTGTTGTGTCCTTCTCTGTAGGCTCTACTCTTGTCGAACCGCTTCTGAAGAAGGTATGCGTGGGCATCAAAGTCCGCGTCCCGCTCGTCACCGAAGGAGTGCCTGTCGTCCTGGCGTCGGGGCGCGTACGGACCACTCCGCGGAGGAGTGGGCACTCGACGGTGGTCTTCGCAGTGATGCTGATCTCTGTCTTGTCCTTCACGATAATCGCCGCCTCGACGACGTAAGGGCGACCCAAGACTATGTGCCGACTGAACGGTCTCTGCCTTGGGTAAATTGCTGTGTATCTTGTGACGAGACTAAAAAACCGCTGAATTCTGGCGTTGTGCTACATCTAACAGTGCTCAGATCTGCAACAGCCCTCTACCAGCCTCTGACCGGGACGGCTGAATGGAATCTGCTATCCTAGCAGCAACAACAACATTAAGCACGGGAGATACCTCGACGCCATCGTGAGATCCAGTCGGGAACAGCTGTCACTGACATCGACTGGGGCGCGGCGGGCGTGGACGGGCGCGCTCGTCGATCTCTGCCTGGAGCTCTTCTAGACGAACGCGCGCGGCCTTTAAAGCCCGGGCCTCGGCGGTCACGCCGACGATGGGGGTATGAAGGACCTTCTCATCGCGACGCGACTGCACGTTTGATGGGCCACTAGCCTCGTGCTCGCCACGACCAAAGCTAGGCGGTGAGCTCTGATGAGAGCCCGCCATCAAGACCTTCGTTGCGGGATCACAACTCTCGCACTCGGAAGGCACGTCAGACGGATCGAAATCCGACTCGAACACGCCATGAAGGGACTCGGCAGGTTCGAGTGCTGCAACCTGCAAAGAAGCTTGGCGCGCCGCTGCGTGTTCGACCCATCGCTGGAGTCGTGAGTGGCTGGACCGCTTGCGACCGTGAACGGCGAGAGGAGCCAATGCGTAAGGGGTCGATGGCTGACGCAACAACACGCCGCAGGGACTCGCGCGGAAATGCGTGGCCCCGCGGACCGGGAGCGCCTTGACATCGAGAGGCGCCTCCTGGAGCCATGCCGAATCATCGGCGATGAAAGTGAGCGCTCCTAAACGGATCTCGTGGCCCAGAGAAAAAACACCGCCGGAAGACATGTTGAAGGATGAAAAACGCAACCTCGCCGGAAGTCGCTTAGACGCCTGCTCTACGGTGGGCGCCAACTATCGTGGGAACAAGCCTGACAGTAGATGGTAGGGGTACGAATGGAGAGGGCAGAGTCCTAGCTACGACGAGGGTGTACACACAAATGTATGAGTTAAGGCCCCTCTCATGAAGGTAACAACCCTACGTTCAGTGCTCGGGAGCTTTATGTCGAGTGGAATGTAGAGATTACAATAGTTTCTTAACACTTGTGCAGGAGGGGAGGGGCAGCTTATATAGAGTTCGCTGCCCCTCATAATGGCCCCGCATCAAAGGGTCTGGTCATGGGGTGTAAAGTCTGCCGTTACAGGTAACGTATGTAGTAAAAGCTATTAAGGGCCATTAAGCTAACGTCTGCCCGTTGGGATCTTGATGATGGCTCCTGGTCTTCTGGCGTCGAGTGACACGCGACTGCCGAGTGAGAGCGGGAGTCTCCAAGTGGATTACTGTCGAGTGACTTTGAACGTCTCTAGGGATCCACTCAGAAGTTCCTGCTTGATCTTCAAGTCCTCCCATGTGGTGTCTTTAGGTAGGGTATGTGGGCCTTGCCAAGGACCCTACCCTAGGTACATATCCTCGTCAGCGCCGTCGACAAGCGACATGGACAGAGTCCTCTGACGCTGATGAGGTCCAAGTGTGCAACGGTGGCAGTTACTCCGTTGACTGCTCACCTCGCCACCGCGATGACGCCCCTGTCGCATTGTCGTGCCCCTGTACCAGGACAACATAACTACTACTCCATGTTGGCTACTCGGGTCTAAGCTCATCTAGGGACACTACGTCGGCGAGGAAGCCGAAGCAGGTTTGAGGGTCGTTTCCATTTGTGTTATGTATCCTTTATTTTTATCGGTGTAAAACCCTTCACAGATTATCCTTCCTTTTTCGAAAATCATGAGGTTTTGCAATGAACAAGCTGACATGTTTAAACAATGGGACAGACCTTTTGACCTGTGGATTCTATTGTTAGACCATTATAAGGATAAGGAGGTTCCTTTTAACCTGCAGGAGCTCCACCAATGGCAGGATGCTTTTCTTGACAATAGCATAGTACTGCACGCATGCAAGATGCAGCAAGCGAAATCGGCGCAAGAGTGCATCCTGCAAGCAGCACCAAATCTAAAATTGTTGACTGTTTTTTTCTTGCTCCGTCATCTTATAATGCTGGGATCCTAATGTATAATTGATCCAAACAAAAAGGTGCTCGTAGCAATTGCTCTGATCTGTGCTGGTTATTTGGTTAATGAATCTAATGATATTGATTTGATATTGTGAATGTCAATACTTTGTCCTATAAGTTTCGACCTATTAGAGATACTTTGATTTCAGACAAAACTTATATAAAAACTAAATAGGACCGAAGAGAATAATAATACAATGATCAAGGAGCTGAAATGAAAAATATCATAATAGATCCATTTGTTGACCCGTGACAACGCATGGGCGTTCTCCTAGTTAGTATTAGTTAGTGACGTGCATGGTTAAAGTACAAATTAATTGAAGTGCCCTATGCAACCCCTTGATTTATTTTTTCCCCAATTGATTTTGTGGGACTGAGCTATCAGTTTTTTCCCTTATAAGTTCTACTATATGTATTAGTGGATTTGTGACCGAAGAGGCATGCCTTTGCAATCCATCACGCCCCTATCCCCGTGGTTCCGAGTCCTTTGTTTCTTTTTTCGCAGGGATTTTCGAATCACCAACAATGATGGTTTCCAATATGATGAAATATAATCCTGCATATTTTCATTCCTGCCTTTTTTGAATTTTTTGAATCACAGAATCACTTGGATTATGCACTTTTATGCGTCGTTCCTCAATAATTTTAATATATCACTTTAATTTATCAACAAACATCTCCCGTAAGAAAAAGAGTCCGATGGTGGCAGTAGTAGCACTACTATTGCTGTCAGAAAATATATTAAAAGTACTATTACTAGAGTCAGAAAGAAACACTAAAAATCAAGGAAATTAAACATTTCTTTTTTGAGAATTAGGAAATTAAAATCTAAAATAGAGCATCGAGCCCATGAATATGGGCAACCGGACAAGCTTAAGCAGGTAGTGGGCCGTAATATAGCCCACTCGGCGCTTCTACAAGTGGCCCAGCATCAACTGCCGTTCTCTCTCTTCTTCTCTCCACAGTCTGCATTTGGAGGGAGCAAAAGGGAAGTCGCGCGCCCAATCCCCTCCATTTTCCCGCCTTCCCCAAACCCTAGTCTCAGAGGCGATTTTCGATCCACCCCGCCGGAGAAGAAGACGACGGAGAGGATGCGTGGCGGCACGGTGCAGATCAACTGGCACGACCTGCAGCCGGTCCTCACCCTCGACTTCCACCCCGTCTCCCGCCGCCTCGCCACCGGCGGCGGAGACCACGACATCAAGGTCCGCCATTCTCTCTTCTCTGCACAGGAGATCCGAATCTCGTGACTGTGCCGTGCCTCCTCGGTACGGCCTGTGGCTGATTTTCTAGCTGCGGTTGCAAGGATAGTCCGCGAACTTCACGCCCCGACTTATCCCCTCCGATTTCATGGCGCTTGGCTTGCAGATCTGGGCGATAGCGTCGGATGACTCGGAGGAGAAGCTCCCCACCGCTTCCTACGTCAGCAGCCTCTCGTCTCACAGCTCAGCCGTCAATGTTCTCCGCTTCTCTCCTTCTGGTAGGTCGCAACACAATTTCGTATTATCTTCTATGTCAGCGTAGGTAGCATCGATTTATTACTTTCATTTCATTTGAGAAGTTACTTATGTTTTATTTCTTGGGGAAAAACGAAGGTGAAAATAAACATTCAATGTATTTTTTTGTTTATGTTTTATTTCGTGGGGAAAAATGAAGATGAAAATAAATACTCAATGTATTTTTTTGTTTGAATACGCTTAGCTAACCCCATCCTTTGCACTGGTTACATGCAGGTGAAAATCTAGCGTCCGGTGCTGATGGTATGTTCAATTTTGCGCTTGCATGTTTTTGTTTCGCTGTTACGGAAGGCACCAGTTCTCCCAATTTAATCAAGGAAGAAATTTATTGGTTGTTCCCATACAGATGGTTTGAAATTCACAACATAACCAACACAATAGAGAACAGCCCGAAAAGTATCTGTCTGCCACCACTCTGCTTGGTCCTGTAGTCAGCATGTTTGTCACGAGTTGCACTCAAAGGCATGCTTGTGTACCAGTACCACTTGGTTGAACATTTACATCTGTTGTAGAAGTACAACTTAACTCGTCCTACTTGAAGCTATCGTTGTTGTAGCTAATTGATCGGGTGAATTTTTTGTGTCCTAGGTATGTACACCAGCTTCTTAGATAATTGACATCTGATGGTTTAAATTTGACCGAGAAAAGTAGGAAAATTTCTACTGCGGCATTTTGAATTATATTTATATGTTTGGTTGTACAAATTAGGGTATGAAGTTCTACAAAACTAAGACCAAACTGGAAAGCTGCTGAATGCTGTTCAGCCAATCACCAAATTAACCTGCATGTCTGTAATTTCGCTCCCATCTCTCAATAGTTAGGTCTTAATTGTTGAACATGTTACTTCCAACAATCTGTATGCACCAAGTTGCTAGGATTGCAACCTTGATAATTCAAGGCACTCTAATATTTTATTGCGATCATGAAATGCTTCACATACCTAGAGATTAACAGTTATATTGAGAGAATAATTCCCGCACCTTTGTGACAGGTGGTGGTATTATCCTTTGGACATTGTACTCCACTGATGATGGCGAGGCTTGGAAAATACACAAATCGTTATTGTGAGATATACCATCTGAAAACAATAGTTCCTTGCAGAATTGCTCATGAACCAATACCAAGCTCTTTCCATTTATTAATTGAATTCCTATAACAAAACAAGTACCAAATGTTTTATTCCAAGATTAAGTTATTACTGAACAAAGAAAATTTTGCAATATATTATAAAGGATGAGATCAATTCAGAAGCGCCTTTTCTTATTCTAGCAGATGGAATTCCTTTGGTCTAATTTAGAACTTTCAAATCAAGCAGCACTCTTGTTTTGATGCATGCTCAATTATTTTGGCCTTATTTGTATGGTAGGTTCCATCGCAAGGATGTTCTTGACCTGCAGTGGTCGAGTGATGGCTCATACCTTGTTTCTGCTTCAGTTGACAACAGTTGCATAATATGGGATGCTAATAAAGGTAATTACTACCAAAAGCAGGTGATCTGATGTTTGCACCATCTAGGCTTCTGTATCATATGCTTGATATGCAACATCATTCTCAGGTGTGGTGCAACAGATGTTGGAAGGCCATTTGCATTATGTTCAAGGGGTGGCATGGGATCCTCTGGGTCAATATATTGCCTCTTTGAGCTCTGACAGAACTTGTAAAATTTATGCAAACAAGCCTCAGGGCAAATCCAAGAATACAGAGAAGATGAACTTTGTTTGCCAGCATACACTAGTGAAGGCAGAACTTCAAAACCATGACGAGTCCAAGGTTCGTTTGATGTACTTTAACTGCCACATCCTTTTGATGTGCATTGAACAAGTAAGATAATCCTTCATCTTGCAGCCACCAGTTAAAACTCATTTGTTTCATGATGAGACATTACCATCTTTCTTCCGGAGGTTGGCATGGTCGCCGGATGGGTCTTTTCTGGTACTGCCAGCAGGTATAATTATTGTACCATGCCCACACAATTTAGCTCACCTTCACCACATGCTCTGTCCAATTAACAAGTTTGGCTCTCTTCTTTATCTTAACCAGGCATGTCCAAATGTTCATCTGAAGTGGTCAATACCGCCTATATTTTGTCAAGGAGAGACCTGTCAAGGTAGCACATTTAATACTTGAAATAACATCTCTATGTTCCCACCTTTAAAATAAATGACTTCATCCTTTGAGTTCAGCTGGTACCTACAACAACATAATGTGAAAAATAAAGCATCAAATAAGCTCTATCACTAATTTGTTCTTTCACTTTACACGAACATCCAATCGCAGGTAAATTTGAAGAAGGCTGTACATATTTTCCCAGGTGCTTCTGGAAGTTAGATCAACATGCTTCATCTAAAAGTCAATTATATGATGGAACTAACATCCTAACCTTTCAGAGCTCTTTGATTCCCCAGTTATCTTAGAATGTTATAAATAATATCTTATTTTCTTTTTTGAGGAATAACATCTTATTTCTTGAGCGTATAACTTATTCCAGTATACATAGTTTTGTAGTTCTTTAGGATACTAATTTGTTTGGCCCTGCAGGCCTGCGATACAACTCCCTGGTGCAAGTAAAGCTATAGTAGCAGTTCGTTTTTGTCCTATTGTTTTCACCCTACGAGGTTCTCAATCAGGTAACTCCATTGGCTGTGCAACCCCGCTAGGAGATTCTCATGGTGTTACTGACCTGTTACAGTGAAATTGAACTACTTCTGTACTGTTGCAGAAGGTTTATTCAAGCTTCCTTACCGAGCTGTTTTTGCTGTTGCTACTTTCAACTCTCTGTATGTCTATGACACCGAAAGTGCTGCTCCAATTCTAATACACGCTGGTCTACATTATGCTGCCATTACAGATATTGCATGGTGAGTACAACAACAGTTTTTTGCTTCTAGAGTCTTCTCCACTGGCCACAGGGGAACTCATTCTATCTGGCAGTCCTACAGGAACTAGAAATTCAAATTCATCTTTTCCTTATTCTGCCAGGTCTCCTGATGCTAAGTACTTGGCATTGTCATCGCGAGATGGTTACTGCACTATTATTGAGTTTGAGAATGAGGAACTTGGGCAGCCGCATGCCCTCTCAGGTATTTTCTATACATTCATTTTCAGTCTTTTCTCTTTCTGGGAAGGGTGTGTGTGTGTGTGTGTGTTTGCATATGGTTTATATCATGACTCCAATGCCTCATTGGTGCATCTTACCTTGTGATGCGACTCCCTTTGATTCATGGTTTAAGACAAATGTGCATAATTTTGTGCTGCTAGATGCTAGTAAGATGGACAGTTGTCCATCATGGCTTGCATTTACTTGAAAATACTCTTCCAACAGTTCAATTTTCTGAAAATCTCACAGGGAAAAAGGAAGTTACAGAGGGAAATGCCACATGCAGAAATACTAAGCCACCAACAGTAGATAGCATGGAAGTTGATGTTGGTACCACCAAAATTAAGAAGTCAGGCTGCCCTGTGGGTACAGTGACACCTCCACCAGTGTTGGTCAAAAACAGCATATTGAGTAAGCCTACTTCGGATAATTTACTTGCGTTGCAATCAACTATCTAGCTGAAGTGGTTAAGATTATGACATCTTGTGTAGTACTGGGGAATCAATTTTAATCTGTAAGGAATTTAGTTTGTCCCCATGTTCTTCAGTTCTAGCCCCAAAATTCCCCTTCTGATCATGTCACACATTGAGCAACCACATGAAAGAATGGTTTTGTTTCTGAACACATTTAGTTATGAATAACATGCAACCACTAGCCGTTCTGACATTGGTCATGTGTAATTTTGTTAAAAGAATTCCTACCACATGTAATTTTGGCCATATACAATGCCAACAATAACAATCACATTTAATTACACCAAATAGTCTTCCATTGTGTTTATTTTTCCTACCACATGTAATTTTGGCCATCTACAATGCCAACAATAACAATCACATTTAAATATTTAATTAGACCAAATAGTCTTCCACTGTGTTTATTTCAGTTCAGTGTCAGTAGATACGCTCATATGAAAATTGTATATGCATCAAGGACCAAGGGTATGGATATCATTCTATACACAGTGTAGTAACTGTGCTTAATCTATACTCCTATATAGTATACGAGTAACTCACAATATGGACCGTTGGATAGTTTCAATCGAATGGCTCATGTTTGTTTACTCGGACTCTGTTGCAATATATACCGTTGGATAAGAAAATCCTATGGCTGTTACTCCAGGGATTCGCCATTGTGCAACCTGGCTCCTGCATGCGCACATCTGCAGACTGGGACTGACATGAGCATGTGACATACAGGGTTCATCCTGCATCTTTCCAGTAAACTCCAGAGGATTCTTTTATTAAAAAACATGACAGATACTCTGCCCGATTCCTTTCACAACCTGGAAGAAAAATGCTTCAAGTCTCCACGATTTGGCAGGATAATAATAGTAGAAAATAAAGACCTTCCGTGTTGATATGTTCGCTGCAAAAAAAAAAACGTCCTGCTGGTCCACCTGCCAATATAAGTTTTTGTTTCTTTTTTGGACTATGTACTTCTCTAAAGTAAATAATATTATTTCATATCTTCTATTACATTACTTATCGATCTATATTTAAAGCAATATGTGCATAGAGTTAAATATGTATTATTTCCACCAAAGAATATAAACGTTTTATAGCTTCCAGACTATGTAAATCATATCAACATAATGTGAATAGATTATTTTCTTTATTATAAAAATCAATAATTGAACAGATATATGTTGATGATACAGTTATTTCATAAATAAGGAACACATGTGTCTTAGATAAAATGTGAACCACATATTTGAGAACGTCTCAAAATAATTCATCATCATTTTCATGTTTAGATTCAAGATGAGTGAGTTGTGATTATTTTAATATGTAAGAAAAGTTCTCTAAATATTGCTAATATTTTTATATGTTGCACCTGTGTGCATTCACATTATCCACTATATGGGCCTGACATGATGATCAACTTTACATGATGGAAATCTTTATGAAAGGATAATCAAAAGAGTATAGCACAAGTATAGGATAAAAAGATGAATGGCTTATTTCAGGGTTTTATTGACACTGCACTACATGGGGTAAAGGGCATGTGAAAAAAATCTCTAGATAAAATACAAGAAAAAATAAATTTAAAAACTACCTTGAATATTGGATTAAGAGACCACCTACATCCACGTGCCTACAAAGAATTTATTTTAGTAAATTATGTCCGCAGTCTGATTCCGGTCTAGGGGCGACAACTTTAGATTCATCCTCATTTTGGTGTTCTGCTTCTTCTTTCTAGAACCATCGCACGACGTCGGCCCAACAGCGGAACGCCCCACCCTCTTCCTTGCTTGACTCCACCTCCTCTACCCCTTGGCATCCCTCTAAACCTTGCCAGATTTCATCGCGGCGAGCTCTCCGCACCCCCATTGCACCCAAACCCACAAACCTATGACACCGTCCACCGACAATGGTGTTGTCGCGTAGTCCCCGACTCCTGGTCACCCTTGGCTCGGCCTCACCAGCACAACTGTCTCTGCATCAGATGCTAGGTTAAATCGACTGGTCTCATTTTCAATTTCATGCAACCGATAAATACCAAAATCTATGAACTAATTATTTATCAGCTTCACCTAAAAAATGAGTAACTAATTTGTCTCTGATATTGTCCCTCCTATGATATGCTTTATTTATAACATTCATGTACCCTATTTTTTGCATTGCTCATTGAAAAATGAAAAATGTTCTGTGAGCCGTGGCCTGCTGAGTTATTCATTATTTTTGTGCATGATTAAGTATTGACGTGCGAAGCACGTGCAACTAACTAGTAATCTAATAGAGTTTCAGTCTGAATCTGCATTCTACATACATTGGCTATCTTTGTTCCTTCACTTTCCCTGTAGCGACTGTCCTTACATGTTTATTCTTCAATACTCTTCAGGAACGAAGGAAGAAGGAAATGTGGCCTGTGAACATGCAAAGCCAAAGGCAGACAGTATGGAAGTTCATGTTGGTGCCAGCAAAGCTAAGACAGAAGCCAGTCCTATGTCTGTAGAAGTGACACCGCCGCCAGTGTCAGCCCAGAAGAGTGCATCGAGTAAGCCTACTAAGAAGCGAATTACTCCTATTGCAATTAACTAAGTAGCAGAAGTAGTTAGAATCATGATATCCTTTGTATTGACAACAAGTACTGGAAACTACAATTAGGTTACTCTGTAAAGAAATGTAGCCTGCTGCTGTTTTCACCTTCTGCTGTACTCCCAGAAACCAATTTCTGCTCATGGCACGTATGGATCAATTTTATGGGCAGAAAGATCATGTCTATTTGCAAGCACATTTTGTTAAGTAATATTTGCTAAGGGTCTTATCACTATTCGTTGTGTGATGTTTTGTTAAGGAAATCCATTCATAGACATAAATTGCTCATATGTAACTGCTGACAGCAATACTTTGCATATTGATTCAATCAAATTGGGTCTCTGACGCCCTTATTTCAATCACACGAAAGAAGATACAGTCTTTATCAAAAGAATAAATGCATGCAAGCAGTGTGGGTATGGATTCGATCATTGCCTTGAGCTGCTGAAGTGTCATCAGTGCAGGCAATCTTTGGCAGATTGTGCCATCATCTTAGAACTTGGTAATGCGTGCCTTTGATTTTGCAGATGATTCTTCTTTGTTGTCTGCCTCTTCAAACCTGATATCTTCATCTTCTGAAAGGACCTCAATCTTCTCACCGTGGGGCCCTGACTCGATCTTCTCATCGACATGGATGTGTCCGGTGACGTTGATGACTTCTGAATCGTGCTTTGCTTTGCTCTTCTGTTTCTTGTTCCACATCCAGGCGTTGTGGGCGGTTCCTGACTCTTTGCCGATGGCCTCCGATTCCTTCACCACCTCTTGGAACTTGACGTCCTCGTCAACTGTTAGCCTGACGGCCTTGGAGCCCCCAGGGCCTGACATGTCCGACTTGTGGACATGGACATGGTCGCTGAAGTTCAATACCTCTGCCTTCCTTTCTGTCTTCCTCTTCTTTTTCTTGTGCAAGCATAAGGCAGCTAGGCATGCAAGCAGGAGGAGCCCGCCTAGGGAGACAAACACAACGATGATGACCATGTGGTGTGGAGGGCTAGGTGGAGGTGTTGGCGGGCTGATATGTGGCGGAGGTGGGGCTAGTGGGCGTGGCGGTGGGCGAATGGGCGGTGATGGTGGGGGTGGAGCACGACGAGGTGGCGGTGGTGAGGGTGGAGGTGGAGCACGACGCGGTGGTGGTGGTGGTGGCGCACGACGGGGCGAAGGTGGAGCACGGCGGGGAGGAGGAGGTTGGGTTGGTGGCGGGGGAGCACGGCGTGGAGGCGGCGGAGGTCGAATGGGTGGTGCTGGCTGCCGTGGTGGGGGTGGGGCTTGAGGGCGTGGTGGGGGTTGAACGGGTGGCGCAGGCTGTCGTGGCGGTGGTGGTGCTTGAGGGCGCGGCGGCGGCCTTGGACCGAAAGGGCTTGGTGGCCTTGGACCAAAAGGGTTTGGAGGAGCGTAGGTGTTGGGTGGAGGGAAGAAGGGGAAGGGGAAGCCCAGACCTGGAGGGTTTGGGTTGAAAGCCATTTGCAGATGAGCTAGTCGATGATGCTCCGGGACAATGCCTTTGCTGCTGTAGGTGTAGTGAGAGAGGAGATGGCGCAGTGAGTTGTGGTGGTGAGCATGAGCATGCATGTGGTTATATATGTGTGTGTTGTGTGGGAGGGAAAGAGACGAGGAGTGTGATGTGGTTTGAAGATTTGAGTGACTTGGCTGCAATGCTACGGCTTGAGCTGGGGTACGTTGCTTCTAAACAATCCGTTCCTTGGCATCAAAGCCCATGTAGCTGGCCGGCGGCCCTTGCTACTTTGGTTCTCACTCGTAGATCCTAATGAAATCCTACCTACATCGGTGCACTACACGCCGATATGTGTATCTATCATTCATGGCTTTATTCCGAATTAGCGTAGCATATAGATCATCATCATCTTGTGGCCATAACAAAAAAGAAAGAAATTTGGATTTATTGCTTGATTATATTGAAGCTCTTATGATTTATCTCGGCCAAGTGGCCACGCAGTGGATCATTCGATTTCCGTCCAGGTCAGACGTTGTGCGTTGATGACATCCCATCAGCCTAACATCATCTCTTGCTACTGACAAGATATAGCTTGTAAGCATGCAAAAAACCGCACATCAGATACTTGAGTGCGTTGCAAGGCCATCTTCCGAAAGAAAGACCACGAGTGGCACCATGCCCTCCAGGATTTCATGCACGATTCCTCACCTATCTATATCAGTTACAAAGCGACTCTGGCCGTGTGTATGTTCACATGTTGAGGCCAAGAGACGTCTTCCCCAGTCGGTCTAAAAACGACCTGTTACAAAACGTAATTTTGGAAACGGGTTTGCTAAAAATCAATCGACTGAGACTTCACGAAGTCTCATTCGACACTATAATTCATTGATTTTTACATCGAGGTTTGTGCAAACAGTTTTTTTTCAGTTTTTTTTACATGCTATACTACTTGACTGAGACTTTACGAAATCTCAGTCGACTGAGACCTAGACACTCCCTTTTGGAAAGGAAGCGATCAGCGAGCACCCTTGCTACACCCCCAAGGTCCAAGGAGCTGCTATTTCTGGTAGATGATGTGGAGTTCCAGAATGCCGAGCTGGAACCGTCACGCTGATGTTTGGATGAAGATGGTTTACCTGACATGACAATTGTTTCTGAAGTCGTTTTGCTGAAGTTTACTTGAGAAATGGTATCTCAGGGCAGGGCATGCTTTGAGATTTTTTCTCTGACATTTTTCTCCGGCATCTCCACCTTACATATCCCCGGTTACAGCTGCTGAACTATACCGCGATGGGCTCGCTTGTTTTTTTGATCTCTCGCACGAAAACGCTGCAGAGATATAGAGAAAAAAAAACGTGGTATCAGGCCGCCAGGGCCAAGAAAAATCCAGATCGACAATAGGATGACGTCATGTTTTTTTGACAATTCGGCTCATGTTTATTTTTAGGTCGCGATATCTGTCATACGTGTGGCAAGTGGGAGGTACCTGCTGCACGCCCTGTGTGGCATCGACGCAAGTCGACCCGCACACGCGCGTCCGGACTTCTAAATTGCTGCCCGCACGTCGGGTGAATTGGCAGATCGCCCACACAAGCTGCTTCGCACCGTCGCTGCCTCATGTCCGGGCTTCGCACCCACCGGCCTGCACGTCAGAAATTCCCCACCATCACCCGCCGCCCGATCCAGCCGTCGCCCGCTGCCCGATCCAGCCGTCGCCCACCCCTCGATCCTGCCGTCGCCCGCCCCACGATCCAGCCGTTGCCCGCCCCCCGATCGTGCCGTCTCCTACCTCTTGTAGTTTGATTGCCATGGCAACCATGGTAGATCAGATCTAGCGATTGCTGATCCATTGACGGCTAAAGGACCCACAAAGATATGCCCTGCTCAGTGTACTATCTACTACCATGAAATTGACCACATAACGGGCATCACATATCTAAATTGGTCATGAAAAAACAATGTAGAAGAACCCTATAGCAGCAAGTAGATTATTGGCATCCATAGTTGCCATGGCAATCAGAATGAAGTGCTAGCAGGCTGGACCAAATACCCCAACCATCATATGGTGTGTGTGAGGAGATAGGCGGATATAGGAGGAGCAGGGTCGTATCACAGTAGATCGGCATGGGAGATGGTAGGAAAATAGTTGCCATCCAAATTTGCTGATAGTTGCCGTCCTGCTATAGTGTTAGTTGCCATCAAATAAGCACTATTCAACTTCGTGCAGTACCAGGATTTTTTTTACGCAACTACACATGTTCTACTAGCCATGTCATGCTAGGAGTTTATGCCAATGATGCAATAAGCTTGACATTTTACTCATAGTTTATCCCAATACATACTCATCCATGCCGTGATTGATCATTGTGCAGGGATTCAAAAACAAGGTGGGGGGGGACCAGAAATGAATCCTGAAGACGGTACTAGTGCTTGGTTTTTAGGACAGCCACAAGCGCCCCCTTGGAATGCACTGGACTACAACGAACTAATTTCATCGGGTCCACTTCTACCACTACTACAAGAACACAGAAACATAGGTAAGGACATGTGAAAAAAGAAAAAAAACAAGTTGTATGTAGATTGTTTGTAGCGATGAAAAAACGACAATTCGTCTTATGTTCTTCGTTAACATGTATCCAGGTTATGACAATACGTCCGCACCACCAGGAGACCCGTGGCAAGCTACACCACAAGTAACTACCCTTAGTGCAGATGGAGGGTAGCAGTTTCAATTGATGTGAATGGCAAATCAAGCTATTAGAGAAACCAATGGTACTGTCTGACACAATTACCATGTACGAATATGTATACTTGTCAGGGAGGTTGTTCTGCATTTGCCATGCATGCACAAATGTGCTTGCCATGTCAAATAAACTGCAGCTCAAACGGCTGGGCAACTGTAGTTTGGCATATTGGGCAAGTGCAGTTGCTAGAGACTTATGAAACTGCACTTGCCATACAGGGTATGTTGTATATGCCATGCATCCTAGGCTATTTTGTTGCCGTGTTTTTAAAAGTGGCACCTACATGTGCTGCCAGCTCTAAACTTACATATTTGATTCCATGGTTTTGCTACCACTACTGCCAAATTTCGCATATGTAATGTTTTACGTTTGCATGAACGCAGGTATCCCATGGCAAGTTGCACCACTTGCAACTATTGGTAATACAGAAAGAGGACACCAATTCGAACAACTGCATTTCCCAACTCAAGGTATCGTGACACAAAAAAGAAGCAACATGCAAACAAATTGAAGTGGCAAACACACACACAATCAAGTAATGAACTGACAAACTTACGAATTTTCAATACGCAGGAGCATCGAGCAGCATGTGGCAGCAGCTGGCATCTACAAGCCTGCCATCAACAACTATGATAGGTGAGAAAAAAAGGAAAACTTCTGGCCCGTAATGTATCACACGGAAAATTTTAAAGAATGGCAATTGTAGTAGTTTTTTAAAAGTAAATGAGTTATAAAGTTGGGTATCGAAGTTCGATGACACATGTAAGCATTTGCCATGTGTGGCAACTACATTTGCCATATGTGGACAACTACAGTTGACATGTATGGACAACTCCAGTTGCCATCTATTTTGTGAATGTAGTTGCCATATGTGCTTGAATCAAACTACCATGTTTTGCTGGACTGCCATGTGTACACACTTGCCAGAGAATTATCAAACTACACTTGCCATACAGATTTTTCTATATAGGACAAGCCATGTAATGTTTTACGTTTGCATGAATGCAGGTATCCCATGGCAAGTTGCGCCACTTGCAACTATAGGTAATGCAGAAAGAGGACACCAATTCGAAGAAGTGCATTTCCCAACTCAAGGTATCGTGCCACAAAAAGAGAAGGAACATGCTAAGAAATTGAAGTGGCAAACACGCAAACAATCCCTGGAACTAATGAACTGCTAAACTTACAAAATTTCAATACACAGGAGCATCGAGTAGCGCATGGCAATAGCTGGCATCTACAGACTTGCCGTCGACATCTATGACATGTGAGAAAAAAACTGTTGGCATGTAATGTATCGTGCAAAAAATTGTTAAAACATGACAACTACATTGGGTGTTATAGCAAAATGAAAATGATGAATGGCAACTGTAATAGTGTGTTACGGGTGAATGACAACATTGGGTAATGAAATTCACTATCACATGTAAGCATTTGCCATGTTTGGGCAACTGCAGTTGCCATGCATGGTCAACAGCAGATGCCATGTGTGTGTAACTGCAGTTGCCATGTATGGTTAACAACAGCTGCCATGTGTGTATAACTGCAGTTGCCCTGTATGGATAGTTGGACTTGCCGTGACAGACCAATTGCATATACCAGAAACATTTCAACTATTTATTGGCATGCCCAATTGAAAAAAGAGGTTATCTTAGAGAGTTGCCATTCAGGAATACTGATTGTGAACTTACTTGATAATTTTTTTGCAGGAGCTATGATAACGTCCAACTGCATCCCACACACGGCTGTTGAAGGAAACCCAGATCACACAAAAGAGACGTTCCACGAGCCTGTCAAGGAGCCTGTCACGGACAATGAAGGGATAGTTTCAGAACTTGCCATCATTCCAGCAACGACAACAAGCACACCAGGGCACACCAGCATGAGCAACATCCTAACAGATGGTTCGACCACAAATACTGAAGTTATGAGTGATAGCATTGATGACGAAATGCAAATGGGAGAAGAAAGTGAACATCCTGAATTCATAATAACATAGCCACCTTATATTGGACAGAGATTTAGTTCATTTGAAGATGCCAGGAAATACTACCAGAGCTATGCATTGTTAAATGGATTTGCCATAAACACATAATACCATAGGATGAAAAAAGATACTGGGCAGTACAACAGAGGGGAGTTTAGGTGCCACAAGGCACGAAAAAACAAGAAATCTAAAGATGTCGTACCAGTCGTGCCAGAGCGGAGAAGAGGCATCACTGTCAAGACACAATGCCCTGCAAGATTGAAGCTAAACATAGATGGAGCCTGGTGGGTGGTCACCGAGTTTGTCGCCGAACACAATCACAATATGATAAAGAAGTTTGACCTGGTAAAATTTCTGAGCGCCCATCGAGGATTCAACTCCCAAGAGAGGAGTTTCATAAAACTATTGCACGACTGTAACATAAGCACTTCAAGAATGGTCCAGATACTGTCCCTGATACACAGCAAAGATGGGAAACTGAGTAGCATGCCCTACCTCCCAACAGACATCACAAACCTGAAGGCACAGTATCGCAGAGAAAGCAAGTTGGCTGATGTGGAAGACACCATAGCATACTTCAAAGAAAAATCAAAAGAAGATCCTGATTTCTTCTTCAAAATAAGACTCGATGACGAAGACCGTGTGAGGAACATGTATTGGGTCGACGGTGCAGCGAGGAGAGCATACAAGCATTACCGTGACTGCATTCGTTCGACGCGACATATGTGACAAATATGTACAAGATGCCATGTGCTCCATTCATTGGAATAAATAACCACAACCAGTCTTTGCAGTTCGGTTGCGGCCTTGTGCGCAACGAAGATATCGATGGTACACCTGGTTGTTCACGACTTATTTGGAGTGCATGGGTGGACTTGCTCCGATGAACATAATAACAGATCAAGACTTCAACATGCGTGGAGGCATAAGTGAAGTCTTCCCCACGGAAATTCATAGGCACTGCATGTGGCATATAATTAAGAAGGCAGAAGAGACGCTAGGAATATTCTTTGCTAACCGTCCAGAATTGCACAAGGCTTTCGAGTTATGTGTCAACTACAACTTGACAGTGGGAGAGTTTGAACGGAGCTGGACATCTGTTATTGAAAAATACCAAGTTCAGGACAACGAGACACTATAGAGCCTATGGGAGAAGCGGATGTTCTGGGTCCAGCCTACTTTATGCAATGCTTCTACCCATTCTTACAAACTACGCAACATAGTGAGGGTTTCAATACTGTTTTGAAGCGTTGCGTGAGCCCCGACAACTCATTGCTACAGTTTGCTAAGCAGTATTCAGCTTTGCAACAGAAAATATTGGGATCAGAGCTGCAGCAAGAAGCAAACACAGCCCTCAAGCAGCCTAAACTTCTCACATATGGCCCAATGGAGAGACAAATGAGAAAAATATACACAAACATGACCTTTTTCAAGTAAGTGACTGCTCGCACTATCCTTAGATGCCAAAAGTATAGCAGAATGCGATCACAACCATAAGTAGTAAAAATTAAAAATGTGAAACAAACAACATAGAAACATGCTACAAGCATTTATTTTTATTTATTTTTTGAAAAAAGGTGTTCACAAAACAGAATGAAATACCATGGACGATGGAACAGAGCTGCCGTGGCATAGTGAACAACATTCTGAGCATGAAAAATGGAGTGCAAAAATAAGTTTGGCTAGATAGTGGGCAAAAAAAGTAGTTGCCATGTGTGATGGTGTGTGAGTGCCATCTGGATCGTAGTGTAATTACAATTTGTGCTGGTTTGCATAGAAATGTTGTTTTCCATCTGAAATTCAATGTGTGTACAGTAGAAAACATCAACTATGATTGCCACGAAAAGAAGTTGTTACAGTTGCCATGCTAAAACGTATGTATTTGCCATGTGCATTGCACTCTGCTTGCCATGGAAAATGAACAAAAGAGTTGCCATTGCCGACCCTACTTTGATATGGCTCATGCACCTAATAGATTCACATATGCAATGGGTACTAAGGAGAAATAAAGTGCATACATCGATATGTTTCATCGCAACTTGTGATGTAGTTGCCATGTGAGAACGATAAATAATATCATCGTGCATAGAATACTTTCTTTTGCCATGTTCAATTTAGTACGATTTCTATTTTCTCTGTCCCGCTATGAAACAATAAAAAACTGATAAAAAAGGAAGTGAGAAACTAACGACCACAAATCATGCAGGTTCCAAGAAGAAATAAAGTGAGCAACTTCGTACGCAACTTTTCAGGTTGATGAATGTACATTCAAGGTGTGCAGCCTCAGGGATATGTCCAATTTAGAAACCGAAGATCCGGACAAGGGTAGAAACTACTTTGTGAAGACAGGCACAACAGAAGGTGAGTACTATTGCGAATGTTGCAAGTTTGAAGGTGATGGGATTGTGTGCTGCCACATACTCAAAGTTATGGAACAACACATGGTGAAGCATTTACCCCGCCATTTCATACGCCGCCGATGGACATGGGATGCTCACGAGGCGCTAAGGCCGCAAACATCAAATGCAGTGTTGGCAATACATGAGGACATGCTAGAAGCAACAATGGACTCCGTGAGGCACGTGGTACTGACTAAGGGTTTTCCTGAACTAATAGATGAAGCATGCAAGAGCGATGAGATGACAAGAGTTGCAGACAAGCACAGGAAGGCCTTCAAGAGAGACCTTGAAGAGTTCAAGAAAAGGAAGGCTGAGGAGGCCTTACACAAATTCCCATGCAGTTCAAATGCAACTTCATCCACGGGACCATCCTCTAAAAACTCGGAAGTCGGGTCAAGAGCATCAAACACGCATACGTAGATCAGGAACCCGCCACGCTCCGTCACGAAAGGGCGTCCAAGAGAAGTGAGATACAAGTTAGGAGTAGATATTCAAGCAAGGCACAAGAAACCAATAAAAGAAGGTGGCAACCCGTAACGAGATGGGGGCTCAACTTGCGGTTAGAGACAATTTTGCAACACAACAAATGTTAATGGTTTAGAGAAATGTCATAATTACTACGGTTTTCTTACATAGAATTGCCATGTATATTGCATAGATTTTTGCAAAAACAGAAAAAATAGCAATGAAGCTGATGGTAAAAAATTGCTGTGGGGTACGAACGCATTTTGCATTTACCTATGGAAAAAATACCGTGTGGGAAATTGTTCAAGTATTTTGTCAGTAATACATGACAAAAGTTCTGTAGTGAAGTTCACTACCGCACGAACAACTGAAGTTTGCCATGTAGTTTGCCATGTATTTTGTCGGAAATACATGACAATGTAGTTTGCCATGTGTGAACAAACTGAAGTTGCCACGTGTGGACAACTGCAGTTGCCATGTATGAATAACTGTAGCTGCCATGCATGGTCAACTGAAATTGCAGTTAATGTGTAACTGAATTGCCATGTATGAACAAGATAAATGTGCCATGTGTGAACAAACTGCAGTTGGCACGCATGGACAACTGCAGTCGCCATGCATGGATAATTGTAGCTGCCATGCATGGGCAACTGAAATTCTCATAATGGGTAAATGCATCTGCCATGTGTCGTATGACACTAGTTGCCATACGTGCTTAGTTGAAAGCATAATGTTTTTGCTCAACTGCACTTGTATATGAAAACTACATCTGCCATGTATAAAAATAGTTGTTCTGTACAGAACGATCGTATTTACGTATGTTAAAATCTTTTGACTGACAAGTGCTCATACGGTGCATTCCACATAAACGTAAAAGCACAACAAAGAAATATGAACAATAGTCATCATTCCTTCTAAATGATGCACACAAACGTCAATTTCAAACATCAGCACAAACATTCACACACACAAGCTAAAACACATAAGGATGCTAGTTGTCATAACTAAAATAAATTCGGTTGCACACTTATATTACAAAGATAAGAGAAGGCATGCAAGCCATCGCTAAAGTAGTACGGTTATGGTGAAAAGACATAACTAGCACACACAAGTAAGCTTTTGAAGACAAGCGGACAGTACCTTACATTCATCCAATCTAGAATGTAAGGCGTGGAAGATCAGCCACGACGTGATCACTTGTACTTCTTGCAGGCGGTTTTGACAGCTTCGTCGATGAATTCTCTTGTTGAAGTTCGCTTGTTGAAATCCCCATTCATCACCCAGTTCCACGTCAATATTTTACGCAGCTTGACAACACTTGCCTTTGAGATGGTCGGAACCTTTCTTCCTTCCCACTTTGCGAGGTATTCCAACATGTAGAATCCGCAATCATACCCGTAGCAAAAAAAAAAGAAAACATTCCAGCAAACTGAGGATCATTTAGGATAAAGGTCAGAAAATGTCGTTGCTTATATGATGCATCCTTACCCGTTGCCTTGCTTATAGGTCAGGGCATACTCGGTTGAGAAGTGGATGATCTGCACCTTTGAGTTTCCGTAATGATGGTTCCATGTTTCCTTGAGGTTGTTCATGAAGAATTAGCATGGGAAGTGAGGCCGGTATCATCTCCTAAACGAATGGAATCGAGCACCTCGAACCGTTGGTGCTTGAGGTCAAGGCATATGGTGTAGTGGTGACCGCACTTGTCGACTAGGTTTTCTGGCTCAAGGAATTGGAACATGGGAAACATGACCTATAATGGGAAAAAATAAGAACGAGAAATGTTAGCATCGAAAAACCTATGGACATAGTTGCCATGTGGTACACACTGCATTTGCCATGAAAACTGCATGAATGAACAAAGTGTCTATCTGACCATCTTTTCTAAATACTGGAAAAAAGAGAAGTTGGTGCCATCTTATGTGAGCATATGACTTCCAGTTGCCGGGTGCAAAATAAAAATAAATGCCATGTGTGTCATCGTGAAGTTGCCATCAGTTCATGTTAAAAAAGTTACCACTAAATTAAGACAACGTATGACATTAAAAAATTGTATAAAAACATTGACAGATGACAAGTAGGTAGGAGCAATAACAACATGTATAACACAGAAAAAAGAAAAACAACAAGGTTAAACACTCACAAAATGTTTCAATGTGAGCTTCAAATCGCCATGTGCGGCGAAATATTTCCTGATAATGGAATGGTGGAAGTTACCGTCCCATATTTTGCACGTCACGCTGTAGGACATGATGATCTTATCAACTCAAATGTTCGTGTGATTCTTGATGCAGTCGATCCCACAAGTAGCTACATTCAGCGACATTTTACAAGTGGGCTTCACAGACTGAGCAAGATCACCAAGGTCAACGTACGTTGACTCGCATTGAATGATTTTAGTTCTGGCCAAACATGAGCTGTATGAAAGTGATATTACATGAAAGAAAATAAATCTTCAAAAAGGAACAATTAAACAAAAACATGGGATGGGGGTGAGTTTTGCATGGTGCATTACTCTTTCAGTTGCTTCATGTGTTTGCTGCTCGCCCTCGCATTACCGAAACACTTGATAGTATCGTATAGACCAGTCTGTGTTGGAAACATGCCCTAGAGGCAATAATAAAATGGTTATTATTATATTTCCTTGTTCATGATAATTGTTTATTATCCATGCTATAATTGTATTGACTGGAAACACATTGCATGTGTGGATACATAGACAACACTTTGTCCCTAGTGTGCCTCTAGTAGACTAGCTCGTTGATCAAAGATGGTTAAGGTTTCCTAGCCATTGACATGAGATGCCATTTGATAACGGGATTAAATCATTAGGAGAATGATGAGACGGACAAGACCCAAACTATAAACATAGCATTTGATCGTGTTAGTTTATTGCTACAGTTTTCTGCATGTCAAGTATCTATTCCTATGACCATGAGAACTCACTGACACCGGAGGGGTACCTTGTGTGTATCAAACGTCGCAACGTAACTGGGTGACTATAAAGGTGCTCTACAGGTATCTTCGAGGGTGTATGTTGGGTTGGCATGGATCAATACTGGGATTTGTTACTCCGTGTGACAGAGAGGTATCTCAGGGCCCACTCGGTAATACAACATCACAACAAGCCTTGCAAGCAATGTGACTAAGTGTTAGCCACATTATATTGTATTACGGAATGAGTAAAGAGACTTGCCGGTGACGAGGTTGAACTAGGTATACAGATACCGATGATCGAATCTCGGGCAAGTAACATACCGAAGAACAAAGGGAACATCATACGGGATTAATTGAATCCTTGACATAGAGGTTCGACCGATAAAGATCTTCGTAGAATATGTAGTAACCAATACGAGCATCTAGGTCCCGCTATTGGTTATTGACCGTAGAGGTGTCTCGGTCATGTCTACATAGTTCTCGAACCCGTAGGGTCTGCACACTTAAGGTTCGGTGACGTTTTGGTAGTGTAGAGTTATGTATGGTGGTGACCGAAGGTTGTTCGGAGTCCTGGATGAGATCCCGGACATCACGAGGAGCTTCAGAATGGTCCAGAGGTAAAGATTGATATATAGGAAGTCCTGTTTTGGTTGCCGGAAAAGTTTCGGGCTCATGGGTAGTGTACCGGGAGTGCCGGGGGACCATCGGGAGGGGTATTTCGACCCAAGAGGCCAAGGATGTGTACTATCCCTTAGTGGGATGTCCTAAGTCCCACAAGAGGCCCATGCGGCTGGGAGGAGAGAAGTCCAAAAGGAAAAAAAGGTGGAAAAGGAGTTTTCCAAGTGGGAGAGAAGGAGTCCTAATCCTACTAGGATTGGAGGACTCCTCCTCCTCCTCCCGCTTCGGCCGATGCAAGGGCTGGCCCCTTGAGGTCCAAGTCTCCTCCCTCCCTCCTCCTATATATACTAGAGGTTTGGGGTTTTTTTGAGACAGAAAAACAGCCATGTTCTACCTCTCCTCTAGTTCGTAGTTTCTCCTCTAGATCGGTTTCAGCGGTGCTTAGGCGAAGCCCTGCTGGAATAGCTCCACCACCATCGCCGCAACGTCGTCGCGCTGCCGGATAACTCGTCTACCTCTCCGCTCCCTCTTGTTGGATCAAGAAGGCAGAGATCGTCATCAAGCTGTATGTGTGCTGAACGCGAAGGTGCCGTCCGTTCGGTGCTAGATCGGGACGGATCGTGATTGGATCACGGGACGCTCGACGATTTGGATCGCGAAGGCGTTCGACTACATCAACCGCGTTTCTTAACGCTTCCCGCTTAGCGATCTACAAGGGTATGTGGATCCACTCTCCCTCTCGTAGATGCTCATCACCATGGATAGATCTTGCATGTGCGTAGGAATTTTTTGTTTCCCATGCAACGTTCCCGAACAGTGGCATCATGAGCTAGGTCTATGTGTAGATGAGATCTCGAGTAGAACACGAAGGAGTTTGTGGGCATTCATGCTTAGATTGATTCCTCCCTTGGTCGTGTTTTGGTTCATCGGTATTGTGGGATGAAGCGGCCCGGACCAACCTTACTCGTACGCTTATGAGAGACCGGTTCCATCGACTGACGTGTAACTTTGTTGCACAAAGATGGCTGGCGGGTGTCTGTTTCTCCTACTTTAGTTGGATCGGATTTGACAAAGGAGGTCCTTGAGAAGGTTGAAAAGCAACTTATGTATCACCATTGTGGTTATGCACAGGTGAGAATTGTTCTTGCTAGATATCCGTAGCAGCCACGTAAAACTTGCAACAACAATTAGAGGACGTCCAACTTATTTTTGCAGGGTATGTTATGATGTGATATGGCCAATTACATGATGAGATATATGTGATGTATGAGATAATCATGTGTTGTATAGAATATCACGACTTGTATGTCGATGAGTATGGCAACCGGCAGGAGCCATAGAGTTGTCTTTAATTATTGTATGACCTACGTGTCAATCATTAAGCGCTATGTAATGCTTTAATTTATCGCTAAGCGGTAGCAATAGTAGTATGAGCATGGAGGGCACGACAGCCCCGATGGTGACACAATGATGGAGATCATGATGATGGAGATCATGGTGTTATGCCGGTGATGACGAAGATCGTGCCGGTGCTTTCAAGATGGAGATCAAAAGCACAAGTTCATGACCATATCATGTCACTTATGATTTGCATGTGATGTTAATCCTTTTTATGCACCTTGTTTTTCTTAGGACGACGGTAGCATTATAAGGTGATCTCTCACTTAAATTTCAAGATAAATTGTGTTCTCCTCGAGTGTGTACCATTGCGAAAGTTCATCGTGTCGAGACACCACATGATGATCGGGTGTGATAGACTCTACGTTCACATACAACGGGTGCGAGCTAGTGTTGCACATGCAGAACACTCAGGTTAAACTTGACGAGCCTAGCATGTACATACATGGCCTCGGAACACAAGAGACCGAAAGGTCGAACATGAGTCATATAGTAGATATGATCAACATGATGATGTTCATTATTGAGACCACCTCAACTCACGTGATGATCGGACTTGGGTTGGTGAATTTGGATCATGTATCACTCAGATTACCTGAGGGATGTCAATTTAAGTGGGAGCTTTAGTAATTTGATTAACTAAACTCATTATCTTGAACAATAGTCTTAGTAACCTTTGCTTATTTATGTTGTAGATCAATGGCTCCCACAGTAGCACCCCTGAATTTTAATGCGTTCCTAGAGAAAGCTAAGTTGAAAGATGATGGAAGTAACTTTGTGGACTGGTGCAAGAGCACATTTCTCCATGTGTGGTTTTGGTAATTAATGACACCCCTATGGACTAATGGTTGCCTTGAATTATATTCGAAGGATTTGTCCATAGGCACTTCTTGAAGACCATCTGTTGGGTTTGAAGGAGTTTATATGATGACCAAGGTGGTATTCAAGGTTTATCCGAAGATTGGTCATGTGAGAGTTGAGCTTATGGCAAGCATGTCTTGAAGAAGGAGATTGTGTGAGTATTCATGATTACCTTCAAGACATCATCTTTATGAAGAGAGAAGATAAGATACAAGGTTGATCAATACTAAGTCAAAGAGTGAATCAAGTGATCAACACACAAAGCATGCAAGATGTACCGAGAGGGATCAAGTGATCCCATGGTATGGTAAGCATTGTCCATTACGCTTTGTGTACTAACCCATGTTACCTGTGAGAGTTTGGGTTAGGCTTATGTCCATGGGATTGCATCAAAAGGAAGATCCCATACAACCCATGGAAGATGACATCAAGTGGTGATCGTTATCAAGGTTGCGTTGTGCAAGTTCAGGTGAAGCATCACGGAGAGATCAGGTTTGAAGCTTGCCATCCATTGTGATGTCAATGGACTTGTGAAGATGTGCCAAAGAGTCTCTCACCCATAGTGGAGTATAGGGGAGCAATCATCTAGTCTTCATCAAGCCAACGCAATCAAGAAAGGTGGTCCATCTTGAGGAAGTCAAGATCATCATCATCTAGCTCAAGTGGACTATGCGCAAGGCTAAGGTTTGACCTTGATAGGGTTTTCTATTTCACCGGTCTCATAGTGGTAGTTGGGAGACTGGGTTATAGGGTAGGTAACCGTGCTATCAAGGGGGCTCTCAAGTGAGTAGCTTGATCGTATCGTTCGTTGAGAGCTCAAACCATTGCATTCTTGGCATCATCATCTTTCTTGGTTCTTGGTTGGTTTTTCTCGTTGAGGTTTCTTGAAGCTTATGGTCAACTTCTTGACAAGCTCAAGTTCAACGAAACAGAGTCCTTATGCATTTTCAATGATGTTTTCGATGTTGGAGTTATTGCTGATTCTTCATTGAAAGAGGTTTCTCATCTCTATACCTTTGGCATTTTTATGCCGCCTCTTCTTCACTCTTGGATAGCTCTTGTCAACCTGAATCCAACAAGCTTGAGTTTGCTCAATTTGGAGCTCATTTGCAGAAGTTGTGGCAGTTCTGGTTTTGTCTGTGTTCTTCCGTTTTCCTAGCTGTAGGTGCTGCAGTTCAATGGACAGCGGTAGTATCGCTCCTCGGAGCGGTAGTACTGCAAGTGGCACGGAAGTAATTTTTTACTTCCGCCCCGAGGGCGGTAGTACCGCAAGTTGCACGGAAGTAATTTTTTACTTCCGCCCCGAGGGCGGTAGTACCGCAAATGTCTTCCGGTACTACCGTGCGGACTTTTTCGCAGCTTCGCCCTCAGCGGAGGTAGGCACGGAAGTAATTTTTTACTTCCGTGCATCTCCTAGTGCCAGTCTCTACCAACCATGCGGTAGTACCGCATGGGCTTGCGGTAGTACCGCTCCGGCGGTTCTACCGCTAGCTGCCTAGTGCAATCGGCCTGAGTCTGATACTTCCGTGTGAGCGGTAGTACCGCATGTCTTTGCGGTAGTACCGTGAGCATTTTGCGGTAGTACCGCGACGCGCGGGGCTGAGGGTGGGGATAACGGTTGGATCCTTTGCCACCTATAAAAGGGGGTCTTCTTCCCCAATGGATCTAATTTTTGGAGCTCGTGTTTTCCCCCCATTGTTGACCTTCTTCGAGCTTGCTAACTCTAAATCCCTCCAATGATTCTTGCTAGTTCTTGAGGGAAAAGAGAGAGGAGATCTAGATCCACATTTCCACCAATCACTTTCTCCTCTAAGTGAGGGGAACCCCTTGGATCTAGATCTTGGAGTTCTTCGTGTTCTTCTTTGTTCTTCCTCTCATTTCCTCCCTAGCATTAGTTGCTTTGGTAGGAGTTGGGATAGAAGGACTTGGGCACTCCGTGTGCCCTTGCCATTGCATTTGGCGCATAGGTTTGAGTTCTCCATGGTGATACGTGGAAGTGAGAAGTTGAGAAGCTATTACTCTTGGGTGTTTGAGCACCCTAGAGCTTGTTCCTCTTGGGCGCTTTGGCGCCCTAGACGGTTGGTGGTGCCTCGGAGCTCAATCATTATGGTGCAAAGATCCGGGTAAGCTTCGGGGTCTCCAATTAGGTTGTGGAGATTTCCCCGAGCATTTGAGGTCATCTCGGAGCCACAATCCATTGTGGTGAAGCTTTGTGGTGTCGTTGGGAGCCTCCAATCAAGTTGTGGAGATTTCCCCAACCTTGTTTGTACGGGTTCGGTGACCACCCTCAAGGGTCCCTTAGGGGAATCACAGCATCTTGCATTGTGCGAGGGCGTGAGGAGATTACGGTGGCCCTAGTGGCTTCTTGGGGAGCATTGTGCCTCCACACCGCTCTGAACGGAGATTAGCATCTGCAAGGGTGTGAACTTCGGAATACATCATTGTCTCCGCGTGCCTCGGTTATCTCTTACTCGAGCCCCTTTACTTATGCACTTTACTTTGTGATAGCCATATTGTTTCTTGTTATATATCTTGCTATCACTTAGTTGTCTATCTTGCTTAGCATAAGTTGTTGGTGCACATAGGTGAGCCTAGTTGTTTTAGGTTTTGTGCTTGACTAATTAAATGATAATTTTATTCCGCATTTGTTCAAGCCTAAATCGTAATTATTTTAAAGCGCCTATTCACCCCCCTCTAGGCAACATCCACGTCCTTTCAACTAGGCCCATAATCCGAGGATTATCCTCACGGCTTCCCAGAAGGCTTATGTCCTTGATGCACCGCTTGGTAACCCACCCGCTCCCATGTCATCCGAAGACATTAAGAATGCTTGGGAGGCACGTTCTGGAGATTACTCAATAGTTCATTGTGCAATGTTGTATAGCTTAGAACCGTGACTTCAAAGACGTTTTGAACGTCATGGAGCATATGAGATGTTCCAAGAGTTGGAGTTTATCTTTAAGAAGAATGCCCGGATCAAGAGGTATGAGACCTCCGATAAGTTCTATGCTTGCAAGATGGAGGAGAATGGGTATATCAGTGAACATATACTCAGAATGTCTGGGTATTCGACCCGTCTGGCAGAGTTAGGGATGCCCCTTACGCCAGAGGCGATCACTGACAGAGTTCTTCAATCATTGCCACCTAGCTACAAGAGCTTCGTGATGAACTATAACATGCACGTGATGAACAAGTCAGTCGTCGAGCTATTTGCGATGCTGAAAGTCGCTGAGTCTAAAATCCAGAAAGAACATCAAGTGTTGATGGTCAATAAAACCACTAGTTTCAAGAAGGATGGCAAGGGCAAGAAGGGTAACTCCAAGAAGGGTAGCAAAGCAGTTGCTCCTCCCGTGAAGAAACCCAAGGCTGGACCTAAGCCAGAAACCGAGTGCTTTCATTGCAAGGGAACTGGTCACTGGAAGCGGAATTGCCCCAAGTATCTAGTTGACAAGACAACGGCCAACAACAAACAAGCTATATATGATATACATGTTATTGATGCGTACCTTACTAGCTCTTGTTGTAGTGCCTGGGTATTTGATACCGGTTCAGTTGCTCACATTTGCAACTCAAGGCATGCATATATTAGGAAAATGACAACAACAAAGAATGGAGTTGGCACTAAAAGTCGGGTATGAAAATGCCATGTGCATCACATAATATGAGTGATCATAATTTCGAACATAGTGTTTCCACGTGAGATCATCAAATTCTGCCATGTATAATTAACTAAAAATGCCATTTGACAGTGAGAGCAATGACCATAGGAGATCGTTGTTAAAAACGGGATGAAAATATCAACAAAAAACTAGAGTTGCCATCCAAAATCAAATGCAAACGCCATGTACAACAAATAAGATTTGCCATGCAGTGTGAAACAAAGTTGCCATGGAGTGTGAAACAAAGTTGCCATGCATATAATAAAGAAACAAAAATGAAACACACAACTTAACTTGTACTATAGGCTCTGCAAACTTCACGGCCTTCCGGCCATCAATGATGGGTTGTGCCATCATAGGGGCCATGCCTCCTGGAAAAGCAAAAGCAACCGGAATGGGATCAATTGGTGGTTCATCCTGACTGCGATCTATACCAAGGCTGCAACTTGGTGGGGTGAAATCCATGGGGTGCCTATCTTACGACTCACACGAGTTCCGCATGAACTGATTAGCAGAATCTAGAGGTGAAAGATGAACAAACATATCATCATCAAATGTTGCACGAGAATCAGGCTTGTTGGTAGGACGAGCCAAGCTGTCGGTGATTTAAATCACATCGTTCTTCCCTATCTTCTTGTTAGGACTGCACGGTACACCAACGTTGACAGGAATCTTGGAAGTTCGTAGATTCAAAATGGGGTCCTTCTGGATCGTACGGGGTGCCGTCTGCTGTGTATGTGCAGCTCCGTCAGTAGAGTCCTGCTTACCCTGTGTGGCATCTCCGGAAGTCCCGACTTCCACCATCTCCGATGGCTTTCTTTGCTCGACTGGTGGGAATAAAGTTGAAGCAGACACGAAACCCGTGTCAGTTCTGCTTTTAACAATCTCCACTGCAGCAAATGCCTTTGTAGGATTCTTGCAAGGGCTGCGCCTAGGAGGCAGGCCAGCTCGCAAAACCTTTGCCGGAGTAGCCTAGGCAATGGGAGCTGATATAGGAGCTGTGTGGCAAATGTCGTCCGTGGATGTGCTTTGATCACGAACTTCAACCGCATCACCATCTTTCGTGGGCATAGCAGTACCATCAGCCACACACGTGGAATTCGTACTAGATGAGCGGGAATCTTCCTTGTTAAACATAAGATCTGGAGCAGTGACTTCATCACTTGCCGAGTGGCTAGGTGGTATAGTGGTAGCATCCCTCATTGATAGCAGCGTAGGCACAACCTCGATAGTCCTGGCAGACACTGTCTCATCGCTGCCAGACAGATGTGCCTCAAACATACCAATTGTTCCACTATTGGTGTGTACCTCTACAACTGGCACAAATGGATGCTCAGGTGCGTCAGAGCTAGCAGCAACATTTTGGACGACGGCAACATGTTGGTTAGCTGGCAGGACATGAATGTCCACATTGCCGGATGTCGCCAACTTCGAGTGAATGCGTTCTAATGGGTCTTTGTCAGCAACTTTGGTCGGGCATGAAACAGTCTTCTTTACCCTACAAAACATGTGGAACGAATAGATGTTAGTGAAGAAAGGAAGCACGTATTAAATAAAAATGTGATCAAAAGGAAAAACAATCTGCCATGTACGTGAACATAGAAAATTCGTAGTTAATGTGGAAGAAGTGGCAAATGTATCACAAAGCATGGAGTTCAATCTATCATGCAAGGTAGTTGCCATGTGAGCAAGCTGTTATATGCCATGTATGACAGGTAGAAGTTGCCATGTTGGAACATGTATAGTTGCCATGGGAAGAATCATGATGTTCAATATGTCATGCATTATAGTTTCCATGTGAGTAAGGTATTGTCTGCCATTGTTGTCACGTAGAAGTTGCCATGTTAGGACATGTACAGTTGCCATAGGAAATGCAGTAAAAGTTGACTATGATCTGGAATGCATCAAACATACCGTACGAGTAGCCATGATGCACATGCTACGAATGTCATGTGATTTTTTCTGGAAAAAATGAACGCCACAACATGCGCTTGTTCAAATAACACTAAGATTAGGAGGGGACTACACAACAATTAGTAAAAAGGAAATCATACTTTTTGGTCTGTTTTCTCATGTCTTCAAGCACAACAGGATCACCGGTATTTGACAACGGTGCACGAGGAGACAACCGAGTGGACAAAATGCCAGCACCAATGGGTACCCTTTTGTTCAACTGGGTAAAAGAACGAGAGGGGGTGGGTGCCTGTTTCTGTTTACTTGTCCGACCACCGACTGTCGACTCCCTGCAAATAGAAAAGCAAAGTAGAACAACCGAGTTAGATGAAGTAAATTGTGGCATGCAGCTCATAAAAAATAAAAGCGTGTGATAGGGCACAACAAACAAAAAACAGACCTCATTCTAGTAGCAACATGATCAATCCTACGCTTCTTGCCATCAGGACCCTGAGCATCGTCCTCTATAGTCCTACCCCTCTTTGTGGGAGAAACGCCCGCGTCATTCGCAGCAGTTGATGCATTGCCTCCCTTCGATGCAGTAACAACAGCAGGAGCCTTGACACTGGTTTTGCCAGGAGGAACTTGACGAGATTTCAACTGATTACTCACATGCCGCACATTCCCCGTGTCATCCTGGCTATTAGGGCCCCTTGTAGGGTCATCATCCATTCCACCAAAGTCAGCACCAATTGTGTCCTCCTGGGTATCAGGTAGCTCCTGAGAGCTGTTGTAATCGTACCGACCATGACAACCACTTGGACGATGTGTGCGCTCTCCAGCGTAAGAGGTAAATTGCCTAATAACTTCATCAACATCGAAACCGGCTAATGCTGTCCAACCTTAAACCAACTTCCCGAGCAAACTGGTCATGCCGAATGCAAACTATCCAACAAGATATTCCACGGGAGCCCTGGCCTAAAATGACAGTAAGACGATAAATAACTTCAGAGACAGAAAAAGTGTTTAAAAGTCAATTCAACAAGAAATTGCGAGAGATGGAAAGAACTCCATTGGAAAAATAGTAATTAAAAACAGATGCAACTGTAAAATACCTCAGGGGTGCACGATGGAGCTGAATGCACGTCCATCCACTTGGCGAAATTACTTGGACCACCGAACACACTGTACTCAATGGCATGCTTGGCATCAACTGAAAAATGGGAGATTTGTCATGTATTTTAGGTTTTACAACCAATTTTGGGAAAAGTAATATGGGTGGACAAACAAATTTTTATTTAAATATTCAATTGTTAGAAATATGCTTCAAATAAATGAATGCAAGAAGTACTATATCACTAACCTGCACTTTGCCATACGTGGTGTCGGCTATCCTGTCCGCAGCAAGCACAAATTTCACAGCTTCAAACGTCCAAGCGGACACAACAAATTTGTGTGGGGGAGGCAGACCTCCTACCGCATCGAGATCAACGGTAGATAAATCAAGGCGATCGATGTACATGAGCTGACAAGAAAAAAACACAAAAAAGGACATTCCAGAATTCAAGGAGTGCCATTTTACGTATTGTAATGATTGCCATGTAACAGGTTCTAAAAAATTCACGCAGAAGTTGCCATGTGCGGACAACTGAGTTTGTAGTACATGAAAAACTGGGCTTTCCGCAGTTGCAAAACTGCAGTTGCCATACATGATCTATTGCGTTTGCCGCATATATTGTTATTGAAAAAAACATACAATTATTATATAAGATTTGAATGCCCCATGTATGATCTATTGCAGTTGCCATACAAGATCTATTGTAGTTGCCATACATGATCTATTGCATTTGCCATACATGATCTATTGCAGTTGCCATACATGATCTATTGCAGTTGCCATATCAAGCTTGATTGCCCCATGTATTATTATATTTTAAGCAATGCTGACAGGAAAAGAATGAACACATGGTAAAAACACATAATGAGAACAAAACAAGAATATCATTAGGTGTAGGTGACAGCCCTTCTGGTACATCTTGTTTGCAAGGGCGTCATGCAGGAAGTCAGCAATAAATTTGCACCAATTCATATTCTTCACATCATCAATTCTCGTGTGCAAAAAAAGCAAAAGATTTGAAAAAAATCAACACAAACGCAAGAAAACATAATCAGTCATTACAAGAGAGCAAAAAGAGATGAAGAACATTCACCAGGATACAGAAGCATTTGTTGCTTGGCCGTAGCGAAGTGGTAGGCACAAAGACAGATGAAATCAAGTACATTAGAAGCTTCATCTTGAATACATCGTCGTGGGTTTTCATCTTCCCAAGCGAATCTGCTAGAACCGTCTTATTAGGCATGGTTGCCTCTCTAGGAAACAAACGAGGGAACAATTCTTGCTCAATGTCGTTGTTAGTCTCGTAAGGAACAATCAATTCCCCACGGGGTACACCTAATGTGCAGAAAATAGACTCCTCATCCAAAGGGAATCTTTCACGTTCAGGAATGACAAATTCCCTGGATGCAGGTTCATAGATCTTCCCAAGCCAATCACAGAGAGGGTTCACCAGATTTGGGCACATCACATTCATCAAAGATTGCATCCCCATATCACCAGCGACATTCTTCTGGTCATCACTGAAGCCCTTGGTAAGTAAAGTCAGCCGTTCTTGAGAAGCCCTATTATGCCGCGCAGTTTTGCTCTTCTGCCAACAAAAAAGAAGAAGCACAGTTACTCTTGGCAAGTTCAATAAATAAATGGAGAACGTGCATATCACACAATAAAACATTCTGGGGAAGGACGGGGAGGGGGGCGAGTGAAGAACCTCATCATCGTCTTTCTTGGGAGCATCCGCATGTTGCCATGGTAGTGGCTCCACGTAGTCGTCGTCGTCGTCTTGCTGGTCAACGCGAACCATTATGCTGTGTTAAGAACAAAGCACACGTGAGTACGCACCTAAAAGAGAAAGGTACATGATGAAAGACATGAGAAACGAGATCCAAACAAAAAAGCAAAAGCAAACTGTCATGTTAAACAGACATACAGATGGTAACTGCTTTGATCAAACAAAGACCGACTAACACATTTTGATAACTAAAGCATTGCTATAAAATCTGGTGTGTTTGCCAGCTGCTACATAAAGTGCATTAGACATTTGCTGTGCAGCACTACCAAAAGCAGAGGCAGAAAAGTGTGTTGCGTGCAAGGAATGAGTTGCCACCTGCAAACGGTATATAGTATATGGGAATTGCCATGTAACAATGGGAGTGAATGGCAAGAAAAACATGTTAAGTATTCTGTGACCACAACAGATAGTTCACACACATGAATTAGTGAACATAGAGCATGGCAACTGATATGTTAGCTTGAACATCCAGTTGCCACCAGCCAAATAAAGCACGACGGGAAAATGTACAAGAACCAACAAGACCGCGTCGGCCATCTCGTTTACAAACGGAATTGACGCGAATGACAAATGAAGTCTAGATGAGTACCAATTTGTTGCCATATGATTAACTGAATAGCAGGTACGAAATTGCCATGTTCTTATGAATCAATGGAAAACGAATGGCAATTCACAGTGTGAGTTCAACTGATCAGTTGCCATGAACAAAACAAACATATGGCAAATATGTGCATAAACCAATAGTCTAAAATTGCCATGTTCTCATGAATCAGTGGAAAAGCGAACGACAACTCTACGTTCTCATGAATCAGTGAAAAATCGAATGGCAACTCACAATGTGGGTTCAACTCATCAGTTGCCATGTACATAACAAACGTTGGGGCAATCTGTGCATAAACCAATAGGCTAAATTGCCAAGTTTATAGAGAACAACATGGCAAACAAGTCGGTTTGAAGGAAAACAAACCTACATTGCTTTGCATAACCAAATGTCTTGAAATGTAGATCTAGGTATCATACCGTGCTCTGAGGCACAAACATCGGCACTAAAAACTCCTAAAAATTGCGCAAATCGTTGCGTGCAACCTTGTGAAGTAAGAAAATTAGAGCAGAAACTGAGGGGATCAGAGCAGAAACTGAGCGGATCTAATCTGTACCACGCGAGGAACACTGAGCATCACCGGTGTGGACTTAATCTCAGCGACGAACGAACTAGTAAACGACGGCCTGACGGCACATTTGCTACTCCCCTCGTCAACGGGGAATCGACCCCGAGAACCACACGATTCTCGTCGGATGGGAGGGTGGGGTGAGGGGCGGATGAGCGGGTTGGATGGGACAAATTCATACCAGGGGAGAAGTCGACGCCCTACCTGCGCGCGGTGACTAAACCGCGACGACGTTCCGGTTGCTGAAACACCACCGACGGCCACAAAACACCGGTCATCTGCTCGTCCGCCGCCGCCGCCCCTTCTCCCGTGCTCTGCCTCTGCCGCCCCTTCTCCTCTGCTCTGCCTCCGCCTAGAAACTGCCAGATGAAGGGAGACGAAATGGGAAAGGGGATGAATGAGGCGGAAATGGGGAAGGATTCTCAGAGAAGAGAATAAGAGGGGAGGAGCGCGTGCGGGACGTGCGGACGCAACAGCGAAACTGCCGCATGCCGGCTTGGCAACTGCGACTACTCCGAGAGAGAACGGGCGTGTGGGCAACGTGGGATAACGTCCACACATCGGTCAGATCCTATGTGACAAAAAACCAGACACTGCATATCAAGATTTGTGCAAGTACACATCGACATCGATCAATGCGTGTGGACGTTTATCTTTTCTATTAGTTTTAGGAATTTGATAACGTCCGAACGTCAAGTACGTGCACATGGAAAATAAATAAATCAAAATATGACAAATTTAGTGACGTTTAGTTGATAAGCATGGAAAAATCAAAAGAGGTTTAGGGTTCCGGCCGCCGCACGAACTCGATAAAGATGATCGGTAGTGCGTGCCGGTGGCGTGCAGCCCGCGGCTGTACATCGCGCTGGTGCGAGGCCTCCCCGGCACGAGCCGCCTACACCTCCGCACGCTCGAGGCCCATGAGCCTCCGCTGCTGCCACCGAAACACGCCCTCCCTCCTCGGCATGCTCACCCAGGTCAAGCGCCTCGTCGCGCGTTGAGACCCAGAGGATGTACGACGCGCGGACGCACCCCGGCGTGCTGCGCCGCGCGCCGAGGCCGCCGCTCGTCGTATCTCACCACCCTCCGATGGTGACCGTGCTGTAGATTCACCCACTACTTCTGGTAAGCTCCTCCCTCGACGGACCCCATGAGAAGAAATGTCTTGATTGTTTGCTTGACTGCTTGCGCGTGAAGTGTTTGATGCAATGCCTCCTTCAAAGGCCTGCACTTATGCGCGCTTTGGTTTTGAGACTTTGATTAAGGTTGCTTTTGGTGTTGCTGTTTGGTACTTTGATCATCTGTTGAAACAAAGCACTTGATGTGTGTTCAAAGCCGTGAGAACTAAGATAGAATACCTCTTGATTCTTTCTTTTTTGCGGGTGAACTCTTGATTCTTTAATGAAATTGCTGGAATCTTGTTTAAACTTGAGAGTGTAATTCCAGAGCCTTCGACACAAGTTTAAACATGATTTAGAATGCATCTTATTTATGTTTTTTGCTATGAGCGTGCAAAAATGATACATCTTGTTCTGAACTAGACGTTTGCTGAAATCCTCGGCCGATTTTCTTACATCTTGTTCTGCACTAGACGTTTGTTGTGTGTGTGTGTGTGTGGTGGTGGTGGTGGGGGGGGGGGGGGGGGGGATCTCCTGATTCGTGTGTGAGAAAAAAGCATGACATTAATATGGTAAAACAGAACTGAAAAAATGCGCATCAGGTCAGCTAAAAAAAACAGAAGTGAAGCCAGGGAAATGTCATTGCAGACAGCAATATATGAGAAAGAAGTGCAGTCAGATGAATGTCATTTCAGACAACTTCTATAGTGGACGAATGCCATCGAGATAAGATATATGAGAAATATTGACAAGTTTTGATGACTCTAGGAGTGTTTTTGAAGATTGCAAAATATGAAGTTACTAACGTATGTATTGCGGCCACTCTTATAGTAAACAACTACGGTGCACGATAAATACATCAATCATTTTCTTTCGGTGCAAAGCTGGGATAATCTTTTCTTACGTATCTTATGAGTTGTAAGTTGTAACTATATAAGAGTATCTTCAGCCGTTCGCCCCCAGGGGCCCGAAATAGCGCCGCCTGGGGCAGCCAGCGCTAAAATCGGTCTGGATGGCTCGGCTTTCCAGTCGCGGTCCCGGGGTTTGGCCACACGACGCGTGCAATTTTAAACATTCCATTTCCTGCTGCCCAAAAACGACGTGAGTTCAGCAGTTCGGCGTCGGCCATGCCACAGTCGGCGTCCATCATGCCATCGGCCGGCGATCGCCACAGGTTCGGCGATCAAAACATGCCAATAGTCCGGCGTACAAAAAATGCGGTAGACGTGAGCATAGAACTTCTCAAACGGTCAGCTTCCCGTCGCCGGCCGGAGCAACGGGAGAGGTCGGCATAGAGGTCGTCGTAGCTGTCGGCGTCGGCGAGGTCGGCGTAGCGGGCACATTCAATGATGTCGGAGACAGGGGCGGGCTTGGCGGCGGTGTGGGAGGTGCGGAGGGCTGCGCCGGCATGAGGTTGAGGATGAGGTCACGCTCCGTCAGGTATCACGCCTTCACCAGCGGGTCCATGTCCGCCGTGATGCCTCCCATGAGGAACGTCAGGTAGGTGTTGTGCTTCTTCGCGGCGACGTTGGTCCTAAGGAGGTGGAGCTTGGCGTCCTGCTTCGTCATCAGCGCCGACCACCTCACCTCCGCCTTCTCCTCCCTCAAGGCAGAGTGGGTCTTTGCGTCGGCGATGCATTGCTCGATCGACGCTTGCAGGCGCTCGGCAGCCGACGCGTCGTTCCTGGCCTTCTTCGCCTTCTTGTTCCCATCTGGCCGTCCTTCTGCCGCCCTAGCAACAGGCGCGTCCGGGCTGTACACGCCGTCCTTGTTGGCGAGCTGATGTCGGACCTCGGCCCATTTCTAGGACTCGATCCGGGTCAACACATGGAGGAACTTGAAGTCGAAGTCGGCGTCCCAGCAAAACAAGTCGAACATCCGAACCATCTGTGCCAAAAAAGACAAGTGTTCGGCGGCGAAGGATGGCGAGGCCAAGTGTTCGACAAAAGAGTCGGCGAACATACCTGTTGTTCGACGCTCGCGCCACTCTCTGGGCGAGCATGGACCCGTTCCTGGATGCCATGCCACTTGTTGCACGCCGTTTGAATGCCCCTCAATGGTTGGACATGGCCTTGGTGCCATGCTCCATGTACGTGCCGGTGAACTCTGGTTCGACCAACTTGCGCTCGTCGAAAGCCGCCTTGATCCTTGCCCAGTACTTGTCGGTGTTCTGGTTCGCATCGGTGATCGGGTCCATGCTGACCAGCTTTCATGCTTCGGCGAGGCACACATCCTCCACCGATGTCCACTTGATGCGGGGCTCGCCCGGCTTGCCGTTGGCAGACCTCGTCGTCTTCTTCTTTTTCCCTTTGCCCTTCGCCGGCGGCGCGGGTTCCGGCACCGACTCTTCCTCCTCAATCTCCTCCCCCTCGGGCTCGTCGACCTCGACGTCGTCCATGTCGTCGGTGTCCTCCGCCTCTTGCGCACCAAACCCGGGGCACGAGGCGGCCACGACGGAGCCGGTGTTGATAATGTGCTCCATCTTTGCCTTGACGTTGCTGGTGCCGCGCCGGGCGCGAAAGGCAGAGGGCCGCGCCGTAGTGCCATCGCTGACGAGCTGGAGTACTCTCGTCGGCGAGGGCACGTAGCCGTACTGGGTGTTGGGGTGGCCGGCGGAGAAGGCGGAAGGCGTGCGTGGGAAGGTAATGTTGGGGTTGAATCCGCCGAGGGCGTCGCCGTCGACGTACTCCGGCGAGGGCGTGTATCCCCACGCCGGCGAAAGGAAGTTTGGCGAAGGAAAGTTCGGGTTGGCTGGAGACGTGACGCTTTGCTGGATGGCCATCGCGCCTTGTGGGAACGGGCCCGCCAGCTGCCATCCCGGGAAGATCTACCGGTGAGACGACACCTCCTGCTCGACCGCCGCCGCCACCGCTTCCCGGGCTTTCTTCATAAGAAGCTTGTTGCGGCGATCGGTGGTCACCGCCTCCCTCCGCTCGACGTCAGCCTTCCACTCGGCGTTTATTAACCCCGACGGCCTTGCCATCGGCGCACGGGCCTTGCGTGACTTGGCGACAGCGGGGCCGGGGGCTTGGCGAGGGGCGACATACTTCTTCGGCAGCATGGCGGTGGAGAGAGGGAGATGAAGGGAAATGGAGACAATGGAGGGAAGAAACGGTGGGATAGAGGGAAAAGGAGGGGAAATGGCGGGAAGTGACAGCCGGTCTTGCCGACACCTCGGCCCCACTCGCCTTTTCGCTTCAGCCAGCGCCCCTAGGAGACCCCCAGCGCCCTGGGTTCGGCCTGAGTTCGCAGGCCCCAAAAAAGGCCCCAACCGGCGAAAATCGGTGTCTTGAGGCTGCGGCTGGGAATTTGTTTGCCTACCTGCGATAAAAAAGAGGCCTGGGGTCCTTTGGGGCCGCGGCTGGAGATGCTCTAATGTTGAAGGAATGTGTAGGATAGAAGTAGCAAGACCAATAATATTGTAGGCTAGTTGACCCTTCTTGAAAAAGGGACATGTACATAGAGAATACATCAATCACTAGCCATTCTATTTCATCAGTGCTGATGGCACGTTGATCAGAATCCAAACAGTTGAAAAGGAGAGGGATCGTCATCCTGGGTTGGGATGCTACGACCGTGCGACCTCATAAGTGTATTACTAGCCACTGGCCAGCGCAGTGCAGTTGGAAATTAGAGTCCTAATTCAGTGTTTGTTCTCTTGTATTATGCTTACATCTTTGCTAGGTCAGATGGCTTTATGTTTATCTTCCCATAACATCAATGGAATGGTAACTTACATTGGTTAAACAAAAGATAGACATATAGATTTAACATTTCTAATTTGTGAGTTTATCTATAGAGTAACAATTGAAGTGAACAAATTTTCCATGCATCTTAGGAGATATGTAAACAGAAAGACACCGATTTTGAAGCGCCATGGGGTCCAATTTACTGATACTACAACCATATACAAGTTCCTATAGATCAACACTGATCATGGGTAACATATATTTTTTTCCGCGAATATGCAAAGCTTGCGTATCATTTCATTGATAGAAGAAGTTTTTTTTTGAAACAAAGATAAAAGAAGTTTAGACCGAGTACAAGATGTGGTACAACACATGACACAAAGGCAATAGGGGTGAATATGGTGCCCGGAGCAGAGAAGCAAGGGAGGATGCTCAGCCCAAACAGAGAAAAACACAGGTAAACTTCCCATCCCGAGAAATAGCCCAAACCAACGATAAGAGGACGCCTTCATGAAGGCGAATGATGTCGAGAAGCCACCGCTCCTGTGATCTTGACCCTCGCTCCTGTGTGGCGTCACCGCACCACACCGGGGCGTCCCCGCCTCCCTCCTCCGCCCCCTCGCCACCACTCTCCTCTCGGTCGCCGCCTGCGACGACGCCATGGCAAATCCTGAGCGGATCGTAGCAGCCCCCTAATTCTCCATACAAGCCTGTTGTGAGACACGACACTCGTTTAATGTTCAATAGTTGCTGTGAAGATAAAGATTTTGTAACCCAAAGTGAAGAGGAAAGTGCAAACATGCATGTTTCATTATCTAATGAAATTGAACCGGAAAAGGCTACATCAAATGATGAGACCGAGAAAGAGATTAATGGTTCCAGGAAATGGAAAAGTTATGCCATCAATCAGGATTCTGCATCGCAAGTGTATATTTGTGTTTCCCTACACTTAATTAGCTGGATACCCTGTTTGTATTGTGTTTACTGAATAAGGATCTCATGATATGAGAAGGAAAGTAACTAAGTTCAATGGATCATCGATTCCAGAACGAGTACCTGAAAATAAATCCACACTAGAGCCAGAATATGGAAAGCATTCCAACAACATAAGAACTTTGGAAGATGGGCTGGTCATAGAAGATCTGCCAGCAGGAAACAAAGATGCAGAGCTTCCGTTGCCGAGTTTTCATCATGTTCATGAATGCAATATTTGTGCTTTTGCTTCTGTTGCCGAGTTGTGCCGAGTTTTCATCATGTTCATGAATGCAATATTTGTGCTTTTGCTTCTGTTGCCGAGTTGTGCACAAATATTGCATTCACAAATTGGATGGACACTCGGCGACGAGGTTAATGCACAAATATTACATTCATGAACTGGATGAAAACTCGGCAACGGAAGCTCGAGGCTACCTTGTTTCCATCTGAAGAAAACCTCTGCATCTCTGTTTCCTGCTGACATATCTTCTATGATCAACCAATCTCCCAAAGTTCTTATGTTGTTGGAATGCGTTTCATATTCTCGCTCTAGTGTGGATTATTTTCAGGTTCTGGTTCTGGAATCGATGATCCATTGAACTTTGTTATTTTCCTGCTCATACCATGAGATCACTATTCAGTAAAAACAATACAAACATGAGATATACACTGGTAATGCAAATTCCTTATTGTTGGCATAAAATTTCCTTTTCCAGGAACCATTAATCTCTTTCTCTGTCTCATCATTTTACGTATCTTCTTTGATTCATAGGATTGCAAAAACACTGGAATATGAAAAATGTAGGGTTGAAATGGCATTCCATTGGATCCCTACAGGATTTGGGTTTGTTTGATTGCATGACGGGAAAAACAAAGGATTTCTTCCAAGACGTTGGAGTGGATGTTAAAATTCCTATGAAATGTAGTATAAATAATCTTTAGGAAAAAAAAATCCTACATGATTCAACCCCATGAATCAAACAACCAATATAGGAAAAAAATCCTATGTATTCTAATTCTTTGAAGATCCTACGAAAATCCTTTGAATCAAAGAGGACCTCATTAGACAATGAAACATGCATGTCTGCATTTTTCTCTTCACTAGGTTACAAAATCTTTATCTTCACTTCCAGTGTTGTGTTTGACAACAGACTTGTATGGAGACCTATCGATGTTGTCATCGAGGCTGTCAACTTGGTGCTTCTCTAGAAAATGACAGTTAATTGGAAGAAAGATAGAAAATGTAACCGACGAAACCATTGTTCATTACCACCATAAGATGTAACTGCCGTCCACGAACAGCCGTGATGGAAGGGGAATGGCGGCGAGGGCCCCTGGTAGCAGTGTGACATGATGCGCCTCAGGGCAACCACCCTTCCTCCGTCGCCCCTTCATGTCGTTCACCCACTTGTGGACGGCGGCCACGACCGCCAAGGTCACTTGCCAGGGAGAGACGCCAACCACAAGCAGGTGACATAATGGTGTAGTGGTGTAGGCGGCTCGGTTTAGAAACGCTAGTCGATGGGTTGGTAGGAGGACATTGAGTCGAGCGGCGGCAGCTTTCTCTGGTGGAACCCTATGCACGATGGAAGAAAAGGATAGAATAGGAGAGGGGCGACACATTTGGTACGGGCCAAATCGAGGATAAAAGAAATTTGTAAAACCGGTGGTATGGGACTTGTACGGCGTGAGGGAGGTGGAAAACCGGCGAGGCAAAAAGGCGACGCTACCAACACCCCCTTTAGGAATACAGATTTTCTAAAGTGTCATGGTCTCCTCTAAATAAATAGAACCATCAGAAAATGTAATCTGAATTTCTTGTGTGATGTCTATTCCATGCACACCAAAGGGAATTACTTGGTTGGATCGTAATTGCCAGGTGGCAATAACGACTTCCTTGAGTTTTCAAAGTGAAACTCCATTGCATTGGCGCTACGGGTGTCAGCAGCGCGGCGACTTATCTCGTTTAGTGCGTGTGTTTCTTCTGTCTCGTCTGAAGCTTTTGCCCTCTCGCTGTAGCTACTGGGCTGACCCATTTTCATCTGTTTTTTCCTTTGTTGGATTTCGCTCGATTGAGTTTGTTGGTTAGCTCGATTCGTTCGGTGGGTTGGTTATTGAATGGTTCATATTGGTTTTCTTTTGTTCTTTTTTGTTCTTGTTTCTTCATGTCTTTTTTTCAGTTTTCTTTGCTTTTTCATCGGTTTTCTTCGTTTTCCTCGGGTTTAACATGTTCAGTTTTTTCTGTTTTTTTCTCGGGTTTCATTTGCTTTTCTTTCTTTCTTTCATTGGGTTTTTATTTCTTTCTTGGTGTCATCGGTTTTCTTAGTTTCTGTCTAGGTTTTCTTTATTTCCAGTCTTTTGAATTGGTTTCTTTGGGCTTTTCATTTCAGTTCATTTCTTTTCTTTTGTTTGTTTTTATTTGATTTCTAAAATTTTCTTTGTCTTTTGTCGTTTTCATTGGTTTGTTTTTGTTCAACATATCTTAACCTTTTTTCAGTACACATCCATCATTTTTCGTATACATCCGAAACACTTTATATATACACGTTTAATATTTTTTGGAATATATGATTTATATTTTTTTAGAACTTATAATGTTTGATGTTTACTTCTTCCCGTATTATACATTTTTGGTGTATATACAATAAATGTTTAACATTATTCAAATATAAGATCAACATTTTTTGATTACGTGGTCACATTTTTTTCAATACACATTTAACATTTTCAAATGCTTGATTAATATTTAAAAAAATACAAGATCAATATTTTTTGAATACACGGTCAATATTTTTCTATAGACATTTAACATTTTTTAAATGCTTGATTACCATTTTAAGTACAAGATTTAATATTTTTGATTACATGGTCAAAAATCTTTCCTACACACATTTAACATGTTTCAAACGCTTGATTAAAATTTTCAAATACAAGATTAATATTTTTTTAATACATGGTTAACTTTTTTCTATACACTTTTAAGATTTTTCAAATTCTTGATTAATTTTTTTTAAACACAAGATTAACATGTTTTGAATACATCGTCACCATTTTTTCTATGCACATTTAACATTTTTCAAATACAAGAATAATTTTTTTGAACATATGATCAACATTTTTTCTATACACATTTAACATTTATAAAATGTTTGATGAACATTTTTCAGTTTTTTTCAAATGTTTGGTTAATACTTTTAAAATACAGGATCGACTTTTTTCACATACATTGTATATCTTTTATATACATGCCCCTTACACATAAGAAATATTTTCTCTATGCACATTTAACATTTTCAAATGCTTGGTTAACTTTTTTGAAATGTTTTATGCAAGTTTTTTCGAATGTTTGGAAGTATAAACAAAAATAAAATGAGAAAGCGAAAAAAGGTGAAAAATAACAGGGAAAGAAAACGATGCATCTTAGTTTGTCTCGTGAATTTTTTTATTTATTTCCTTTATTTCCCTTAGATAATCCTATCGCTGCAGTTACTTCATGTTGCCTCGAGCTGTTACAACACCACGTCTCAAGCGCTAGTTGGGACTCCTAGTGTGGCGGCTGAGGTTCAAACTCTGGGAGTCCTTTTTTCCGTAGTGTTCGACGGGCTCTGTGTATAAACGGCTCGCGGGCCGGCCCACTCGCATGAAGCAAAGACATACGAAATCAGATCACTCCGGGGTGGCCGCCGTGGTAGAGGCATGGCTGGCCGGACTCAGATGCCAACAAACAGTGCGACTGAAGATGATGCTGATCCTGACGCAGTGATGGTTGAGGTGGACGATAACAGGAAAAGGTCGTCCGATCAGACAATCTTGGGTGCTCCGGGCCTACCGACGGCTCAGAAAAACTTGTTGTTACCCCCTCCCAGGTCGACAGTTCTAGAGAGCCCGTCGTCGAAGCAAGAGCAGAAAAGACTGTGAACCAATGCAGAAAGGAACTCTGAGAAGAAGGGAGCTACCTCCGAAAAAACCAATGATGCAAAATCGGCGACCTCCCGTGTGGAGGATCGCCGGGCACAATGAATCTACTATGTTGGAATTGTCGCGGTGCGGGCAAAGTTGGGACAATTCGAGAGCATCGTAATCTAGCGAAGCAATTTGCCCCGACGGTGCTATGCATAGTGGAAACGCAAATTTCAAAAGCACGCGTTGAAAGTCTTGTTGGTACCCTACGTTTTACTCATGCTTATGCTGTAGGTAGTACTGACTGTAGTGGCGGCATTGGTTTGTTTTGGAATGACGAAATTAAACTAGATGTTTTTGGTTACTCGGAGTACCATGTTGATGCAACTGTGTCCGTCCCAAACCAGGATGCATGGCGTCTTACTTGCGTTTATGGTGAAGCCCAAGTGGCAGATAGATATAAAACTTGGGATCTAATCAAGTCTTTAGTCTCCACGAATTCTCTACCTTGGCCGTGTATTGGAGATTTCAATGAAGTTCTTCATCCTCATGAGCATATTGGAGCGGGACAACGAAGGCGTTCACAAATCCAAGGGTTTAGGGATGCTATTGATGTTTGTGGACTAGTTGATCTTGGCTATCAATGGAAACAATGGATGTGTGAGAAGAAGACTGCAGGCGGTGGCTACTGCAGGGTTCGTCTAGACCGAGCCTTGGCCAACACGGATTGGACCACGTTGTTCCCGCATGCGATATTAAGCCACGAAACGGGGGCATCATCGGATCATTGCCCGATAAGGCTGCAATTGTAATCATCTTCCCCTGTGCAAACTGTATCCAAGTTATTCAGATATGAGATGTATTGGGAGAGGAGGTGTATTGGGAGAGGCATGAGGACTTTGGTTCTTCCCTCGAGGCAATGTGGAGTGGAGCATCTGATGGCCAGACCGTCGAACAGATGAGCAGGAAGCTTAGTGACCTATCGGCCTCTCTAAAACAGTGGAGCGGGGCAACTATTGGCTGCGTGTTGAAAGAGATTAAGAAGCTAAAGAAGGAGCTTACTACTCTGCAGAATGACCCTCGAAGGACTTCACCATCGCATGCAAAAATAAAAATTTCCAATCGCCTCGTTGAGCTATACCATATGGAGGAAATGATGACGAGGCAGCGATCCCGAGTGGATTGGCTCAAGTATGGAGACAAGAACACAATTTTTCCAGAGACGAGCTAGTATGCGCCGTCGTAAGAATACTATAAAATCTCTGGAGCGATCAGATGGGTCTATAACAAACGATCATGATGAGATGGCTGTTCTCACCAACGACTTCTACAAAAATATGTTTACATTGGAGGGCACTTCAGGTATGAACACAGTGCTGAATTCTATTCCGGTAAAGGTGACAGATACTATGAATGCAGGTCTTACGGCTCCTTATATGGGGGAAGAGGTGAAAACTGCTCTTTTCCAAATGTACCCCACCAAAGCCCCGGGGCCTGATGGTTACCCGCGCATTTTTTTCCAACGGCATTGGGGGCTTTATGGGACGGAAGTAACCAATGTGGTGCTTCGTATTCTCAGAGGAGAGGAGAGTCCAGAAGTGATTAATGAGACCATCCTGGTTTTGATCCCAAAGGTTAAGGACCCCACCAATCTAGCTCAGTTCACACCTATTAGCCTATGTAATGTTCTTTACAAAATTGCCTCCAAGGTTCTATCTAATAGGCTGAAAATTATCCTCCCGGATATTATCTCTAAGGAGCAGTCTGTTTTTGTCCCGGGTCGGTTGATTACCGACAACATCATCACAGCTTATGAATGCTTGCATTTTATGAAGAGAAACAAAGCTCAAAGGAACAGATTTTGCGCTGTTAAATTAGACATGATGAAGGCGTATGACCGTGTAGAGTGGAATTATCTAGAAGCTATTATGACCAAGTTGAGATTTTCTCAATCATGGGTTGCTTCGGTTATGAGGATGGTCACTTCAGTGAAGTTTTCTGTAATGTTTAATGGTGGTAACCTTGAGCAATTTTCTCCTTCTAGGGGAATCCGTCAAGGCGACCCAATTTCTCCATACCTGTTTTTGATTGCAGCGGAGGGCCTTTCGTGCCTCTTAAAAACCAAGATGAATCATCGCACCTCACTGAAATACGAGTTGCACCAACGGCTCCGCCGGTTAGCCACTTGTTATTTGCTGATGATAGCCTGCTGTTTGTCAAAGCCAGTTCTAATGGAGCTAATGAGTTGTCTGCCTTAATGGAAAATTACTGCAATGCTTCTGGTCAAAGGATAAACCTCTCTAAATCAACTGAAGTTAAGAATGCTCTGAATATTGAGAAGGAGTCTCTCTTTGATAAATACTTGGGAATGCCATCTGATGTGGGGTAACTGTAAGAATGGTGCTTTCAAATTCTTAAAGGACCGAGTCTGGAACAAGGTCAAAGGCTGGATGGAGAAGCTTTTGTCGGTGGGAGGCAAGGAAATTCTTAGAAAATCGGTGGCACGGGCTATTCCAGTCTATTCTATGTCGTGTTTCAGAGTGCCCCGTGGTCTTTGCGAACACATCAACTCTTTCATCCGGAAGTTCTGGTGGGGCAGTATAGACAGAAAAAGGAAGCCTAGCTGGGTTTCTTGGAGCATGATGATACAACCAAAATATTGTGGAGGTTTGGGCTTCCAGGATATTGAACCTTTCAATCTTGCTCTCCTGGCAAGACAGGCATGGCGTATCCTAACAGATCCAGAGTCTCTTAGTGCTCGCACTTTGCCAAGTATGTCCCTACGAAAGACTTTCTGCACGCCGAGTTAGGTTCCACTCCCTCCCAGATATGGCAGACCGTCATTGATGGTCGCGATGTGCTCAAGTAGGGCCTGATCCGGAGGGTAGGGAATGGCCACACAACGAATATCTGGCAACACAATTGGCTTCCGAGGCCTTCGAACATGAGGCCAATCGTGAGTAGAGTTGGGATTCCCCCACAGTTGGTGAGTGAACTAATCTTGCCTAGTGCTGAGTGGAACTGGGCGTTGATCAACGAAGTTTTCCTACCCACTGATGCTGCTGCTATTTACTCTATCTCGCTCTGCACACGAAATATTGAGGATTTCTGGTCATGGGTGCAAGAAAAACCAGGTGTGTTCCCGGTTTGGTCTGCCTTTGGATGCTAGTTGACACTAAGTTGAGGAGAGAAGCTTGGTTGGAAGGAAGAGCTGACAACTCAAACAGCGAAAGAGAACAACAATCATGGGAGAAGCTATGGAAGGTGGATGTCCCCTCTAAACTGAAAATTTTCCTATGGAGATTGGCTCAGCAGTCTAGCCCAACTGCGGATGTGATGCATCATAGAAACATGTCCACCACTGCATGTTGTGGTCTATGTGGAGCCAAGGACTCTTGGCAACATTCCTTGCTTCGTTGCACGGTCGCAAGATGTGTTTGGGCTCTTCACAACCACGATCTGATGGAGGCTTTGAATTCCACTACTGAACCGGATGCGAAACGGTGGCTATTCAAAATTCAGGACATTCTCTCTCCACAAGAATTCACCTTGGTATCTGTTACTCTGTGGTCACTTTGGTTCGCGAGACGCCAGGCGCTCCATGAACACATATTCCGGAGTCCTTTATCTACTCACATGTTCATCTTGAAGTACATTAGGGATCTCGAGAAATGCAAGCCGAAGAAAACAACGGTGGGACCTTTTACGGTAGCAGCAGTGCAGCCTAGGTGGGTGCCTCCGCCGGAAGGAAGTGAAAAAATCCGAGTTGATGGTGCTGTTTCCAGAGATGGTCATCATTCAGTGCTGTATGCAGAAACTCTTCAGGAAAATTGCTAGGCACTTCGGTTATCAAGATTCATGGGGTCACGGATCCGGCGATGCTGGAGGCGTTGGCCTGTCGAGAGGCATTGGCACTCGCTATTGATTTAGACCTTCATCGTATCCTCATTGCGAGTGACAGCGAGTGACAGCCAGGGCATGGTCAATGACATCAACAGTTGCACCGGGTCTATGCCAGTACTACCAGAGAGATCCGAGAGACGACGGATGGCTTTGAGAGTTGCACCTTCATCTTTGAAGGTAGGGCAACCAATATTGAGGCACATAGCCTCGCTAAGCATGCTTTCGGTTTGGATTTTGGGCGCCATGTATGGCTGTTAAACCCTCCAAACATCTCTTGCATCCCTATGAACATTGTTGATTAATAAAGGCAGCGTGTTTAGATTCAAAAAAAAAGATCACTCCGGGGTTGATAAGTGGCAATCTGAGAGTTTTTTTTGTAGATTGGTTTTCAAAATGTTTATCTCTTTAATTGTGTGTTCAAATCCTGAACTATTTTCGCTGTTGGATTCCTTACGTCAAGATATTTGAAACTAGATGCCATGTTACTAGTTTTCAGTTAACTTTTGTTTTCACGAAAATCTTGTGAAAAACATAAAAAATCGAAAACACGTTTTCCCCCTTTCCGAGAAGCACATATGTGTTTCTTGCGAAAGCAAATCTTTGTCTTTCATGAAAAAACTTGCTTTTTTTCCTTTCCTAAGAGGCATAGCTAGGCGTCCCGCGGTCTCCAAAAGAAGCATAAATATATCTCTCGTGAAAGAAAAAACATATTTTGCTCTTTGTATAAACGCCTCGCGGGCCGGCCCACTTGCATGAAGCGAGACATACGAAATCAGAGGTTGATAAGTGGCAATATGAGAGTTCCTTTTTTTTCCTCTCGTAGATTTGCTTTCAAAATGTTTATGTCTTTAATTGTGTGATAAAATCCTAAACTGTTTTCATTGTTAGATTCCTCACGTCAAGATATTTGAATCTAGATGCCATGTTACTATTTTTCAATTAACTTTTGTTTTCACGAAAATCTTGTGGAAAACATAAAAAAAACCGAAAACACGTTTTCCCTCCCTTTAAGAGAAACACATGTGTTTCCCGCGAAAGAAAATATGTGCCTTTCATGAAAATATGTGTTTTTTCTTTTCCCAAGAGGCACAGCTCGGCGCCCCGCGGTCTCCAGAAGAAGCATAAATATATCTCTCGTGAAAGAAAAACATATTTTTTCTTTTCCTAAAGGCGGCTGTGGATCTTTCGGAAGCAAATCTATGCCTCCACAAGAAGGAAATACGTGTGTCTCGTAAAAAAGGGTGTTTACTCTCAGCCCATAAAAAATGTCCCTTGAGGGGCTCCCGCAAAGGGTACCCTTAGTTTTGCTCTCCGGGACATTGGGGCGCCCTATCTAATTGTTGTTTCAATATGGGCCAGCTTCTGTAGAAAAAGGGGTATTGCTGACATTCGGCCTACTAGCAAGATATCTTCCAGCCCAATAAACCTGAAGAATATACTAAAAAAAAGGGAAGAATTGAAGGATGGTCCTCGGCCGGTTTTCAACGAGCAAAGCCCCAAAGAAGACATGCACATATGGTCCATGGAACATGCGGTACGATTAAAAAGGCAGCCATGGATTTTACCTAGCGCTATAGGTAGAAAGAAAGAAAGGCGGGTGTCCATGTTGCCAATTCCAGGAGGTTGGAAAGGAGAAATGATGGTTTGTCTATGCAGCAACGCAACTCTCCCATTACAGTCCGGTAGATATGTAACGGCGGGTGCGGTGCGTCTTTCGTTCCTTGTTTCAGCTTGCTTGGGCGATGTCAGGCCAGGCTCTGCTGCTTTTCATTAGCTTGATCGAGCTGTGCGATTTGGAGTCTCCGAATTTAAATAAATGCCACCAAAAGGCCGCACAATCAAAAATGGAAGGGAAGCTCTGACTATGTATGCTGTCCTTTCTGCGCTCATTAAGGTATGCATTTCTTTTATTATCTTTATACATCGGCATGTCATTCCTTCCTTAATTTGCAACGGCTTCTGACTACTGAATCTCTGAACGGAAGTGAGCAGATGGCAATATGGTCGATCCCGTGGAGCATGCCGATGCTGGCACATTTATGAGGGCGATCGAGATCGAAGCCTATGGAGAGTATCCAGTGCTGCATACATCAAATTTCGAAGTTTCTCCGGTTCAAAAAATAATAATTTCAAAGTTTGTCAAAATTCCATTTTTGTGTGTGGATGTTCACACCACATGTTTATACAATCCTCAACATGTTCAAATCCAAATTCAATACACACACACACATATATAGGGATCGACTATTCGTCATTCTGGGTGAGGAATAGTTATTCTTCACCTCCCTCTATTTTCACATCAATGCACCGTAATTTTACGTTCCGTAAATTTTATCGTATTCCATACATAAAAAGAGACCGTAAGAAAATATAGTCACCGTAAAAAATACTTATGTCATGTAAATTTACGAACATAAAAACATAGTGTAAAATATACATAAAATGTGATTTTTCTGGTCTTATGACTTATATTTTTATTTTTTTATGTCAAACTTTACGTAGTGAATCAATATATATATATGTATCTATTTGCATTTGAAATGTAATTTATTTATAAAACGATCGTAATATTACCTCGAACGAAGAATAACTTATTCTAGACCCTGGGTGATGAATAGACTTTCTGTATATATATATCCCCTAGCTGTATGGCCTCCACGTGTCCCAAGTCAATGTTGGATAGAAGGAACAATTAGCAGTTAGCGTGTGGGCAGCAACTAATTATTTTTCGAGTTAAATAATCCGGCAAATTAGGCATTGGTTCAACCACCGGTATTATTCTGGGCTACATGCATATAACAAACAATGGATGGATAAACACGCGATCTCGTGATGGCTATTTTTGTTCGTTGGAACAAACATTTGTTAGTCAGCGTGCATATATAGTTTTGGTTATAAATAGGTTGTATGGTGTGCATAGGGTGAACTTTATAGCTTTTTCGAGTTTGCATAATATAATACTGTATGAAATATACCTTTTTTTTCCCTTTCTATACTACATACTCCATTTACATAGGGGAGTACATACTCCAATATACTTGCACTGTGGAGTATTACATATACTACTAACTAGATATGAAGTATGGAGTGTCAACATATACTTATTAGATGTGCTGTATGGATCATGGAGTGTTAACTTAAAATTGTAGTATGGTGAAAAGAAGAAAAGTAGTGTTTAGTACATAATATTTAGTTCTTTTCTTTTGAATGGATATGTAGTTCTTTTTAAAGTACGGACTATACACACATACTCTTAGTGGTAGTATGAAGACTATTTACAAATTTTAGAATGAAGTATGTGTATACATTCTTTTTAGAATCGCATGAGCCTAAAAGACAAAGTTTAGGCAACCAATCCAAAATGTATACACATATATTTTCGTCTCAAGGACACTATATCTGGTTGCTTCTTTTCAGAAGATTTTTTTACCTAGTTTTGCTCTAATAAAAAAAGACCCTTGGGGTTATAATTTCTAAAGAATGTTCCTTGTCGGTACTAATAAAAATATCATTATTTTGTGATGACAGTAAAAAAAGTTTTACATCAGTTTAAAGAAAATCGACTTCTTCAACCAGGGGTGTAGACTACAAGGTTGGCCTGGGGCGTGGGCAGATCCTGGCTATGACACTGTCTTCAACCAACATAACACCATAAACAAAACAAAAAAACGATTTCATACATACTCCATTAATTTTGTAATTCGGAAAAGAACTAAACTATAATTCTCTTACTTCATATTGCGTAGTACATACTACCTTTTTTTAGGGGAGTACATACTACCTTTTACATACTACATACTCCATTCTAGGTTCTCCATACTCTATACTAGTTACTTCATACTCTGTATCAAATACTCGATTCTTCATATTGTATAGATAATCTAATACTTTATATATCTCACAAGAAAAATCAAATACAATATACTGTATATCCTCCCCATTTCATACTCCAATAGAAATACGAAGTAGATAAGTACTAACTAGTACATCGTCATCTTCGTCGAGTCGAAGCCGAGATTACTGGTTCGACGCACCAAACAGCGGCACACCATAGAAGCAAAATGAACCACTCCGGGGAGAAGAGCATTGGCGCTGTACACAATGTTGTTCGTGCCGATGTTCCATGCTCGGTCATCCATATTCCATGCAGAAGTAGGACACATGCTTCTTACTAAGTACTCTCTCACGAAATAATTCATCATCTTGATCTATCGAATGGCTTAGTGAAATATGAAAGACCTACGGAAAAACAAATCATGGCTGGAGAAGAAACTTAGAACGCGGCATGCCGGCATGGCAGTAATTAACTTACCCACGGTGCTAATTATACAACTACTAATGGAGAGAATAATTGTACGTAACTCACCAACGATATGAACTTGCATAAACAATCATCTTCGTGATAATTGGACCTTCCAAAGCCATACCTCCAGCCATGCTCTCATCGATGAGGCAGGAAAAAATATCTACCGCCCTAAAAAGCAGCGCCTACATTATCTATCAGAAGTAATATATTTTTAATTGGATAATTACCTAACGAAGTGGGATTGGTTTGGTGCTACTGTAGGACACGTGTAGGTCAACCATATAGGGGTAACTGCACCCGGTTGTAGTATATATATATATATATATATATATATATATATAAAGAAACAAAAAGGACAAATCTGGATGTGAATAATGTCCTTTGTGTTTTTATCTTTTTTATAGTGACATTATTTCCAAAACATGCTTTCGCCTCGCTTCATACATATAAACTAACACACAAAAGTACACGAGCAATGATACAATGTCCCGAGGGGACCCTCCTACAAATCAGATTAAAAGATACAACATGAGCATAGAACAAGCCTAATACCTTGCCAAGGCTTGACCGACGACACTTAGGGTCCACGGCAACTTCCCCAGGAGGGTGACAGAGGAAGCATCGCCGTTGTCAAGTCTGAGTTGTTGGGAATCATAGTAAAAAAATAAAAACAAATTCCGTCCTATGATCACTATAAAGATGTACATAGAAGGTTAGATATAATCTTTATCAACAATGAGTTGCATTGGAAGAAGAGTTGGTGAAAGTCGTTGTTGAAGTCCCTCGAACCGCCCCGCGAACAATCCCCTCAAACAAAAATCAAACATATGATCCCTTTGTGGATTGCATGTGTATGACACCAGTGATTTAGTAAGCACTTTGCCATCCAGAGCTCGATAATGTTGTAGTGGAAGCACTACAAAAAAAAAACACTTCCGTGATAACACGTGTTTGTTACAGTAGGTCATGTTTTTTTTGTCACATTTGTACATCCGTGACGATTTTATGACATAATGAAGATAGTCATACATGTGCTATTGTAGAAGTGTTCGATGATAATACTCAAATTATCATCACAGAAGTTTCCACTTCCATGATGATAAATGGTGCGTCATAGAAGTATTTTTGTCAAGGGTAACCCACACATGATATCCACCATAACGGGTCGCCGTTAAGCTAACGGGTGCCGATTTGGATATGATACCCGTTAACAGCCCTGACCAATGACAATTTTTCACGTGTCATTTTCTCATTCGCCAAAAGATCCACTTGTCAGCTATACGTTGCAACAAATGTCATCCACCCGACAGACTAGAAGCGCCTATCAAACGTCGACATGTGGCACGACCCTAAAGTGGACCATTTAGGTAAAATGTCCGGCCCAGTCAAACACCCATAAGATTTGATCAGGTACTAGTGGGTCGGCCCACTACCGGCCTTCTTGAACATGGCACATTTACGACCCATCGCCAGTTCAGACCCATTAATTATTCGCTCATCATTTGGGCCCCATTATGACCCATTATATTTTGGTCCTGTTAGAGGCTTGGTGTAGAAATGGGACCATTTCAGTCCGTGTATGTTTTGGCCTGGTAATGGCCCATGCTGCACATGGGCCAGTTATCGTCCGATGCGGCAGTCGGCCCATTAACGGCCCATGATTTCGGTGGCAACATTTCAACCCAACCTGACTTTGGGCCTGTCGCATATTTCGGCCCGTTGATGGATCTACTAAGCCTTCCACCTATTAAAGGCCCATGTCGTGATTGGGCTAACCAAGGCCAGAGGTAAGTTTTGTCCTGTAACTCCTGATAATGGCCCGTCATGTAACTGGGTCGATAATGGCCCGAGGTAGCTTTCAGCCTGCTAAAGGCCCATGGACTACTCATGAAATTTGAAGCCGGCATGCCTTTTGCCCTGCTAAAGGCCGAGGTGGCCAATAGTATATTCAGCCTATTAATGGCCCGAAGCTACATGGGCCTAAAAATGTTGGGCCCTCTAAAGGCCAGTGAGAGTTATGGGCCTAGGCATATCGGGTCCAAGAATGGCCCAGACGACAGGTCAATGCAGGCCCAAGTGCAGCCCGTTGCGGGCCTGCCTAATTATGGCAAAAATGCAATCCCGTTGAGCTGCATGTTTCGACCCATTCGACTCCATCAGAGTTTTCAACCTTTTTTTCTGGTAGCGAGTGATAGAATATGTAGTTGCTAGAAATTAAGAACAAATCTACACTATACAATGAATGAATTATGGCATATAACATCCACCGCGCATCAAAGTTCGCCACCAGTGATTATAAAACACAACCTAAAAGCAAATTACATAAACTGGGCATCAAAGGTCACTGCTGATGGGGTCACCTGCTAAGGATAGGGTCAGAGACCTAGCATCTAGCGTGTACCTAGGATCCCACACCACCATTGGAAGGTCTTTGGACCCAGATGCACCTAAAACGACATCCACAGGGATGATAATTAACCACTCGGACGAAGCCTAATCACTCGAACGTCTCCTTACCAGTTGGCCATCCTCAAACTACTCAGATGCAAGGGACGGCGTGGGAGCAACAATGACTGAGGAGATTTTATTAGTCTTTAAGTGTAGTTATAGGGGTAGTTACGAGTAAAGCATGTAATTATTTCCCTCTTAACCTCCCCTTGTAACACAATAGTAAACAAGGTGGGCGAACTCTATATAAGCCCCTCTCGGCTCTGTGACAAGGGTTAGCAATCCTCTTGTATTCATACACCCGAAGAAAACAAAGCCATTCAGCTTGATACATATGGCAATTACCTCTCCATGAGGGGCCTGAACTTGTAAATCCGAGTGTCACATCTGTGTCGTAGCTAGATTCCGCCCCTGTTGGTACCCCTAGTACTACTGTCATATTCGTTGCCTCGACATTTGGCGCCCACCATGGTGCCGCGCGTCTAGCGATTTTCGGTGCAGGTGGAATTTTTCATCATCACCATGATGCTCGACGGCGAGATCCGATTCGGTGCTCTCAGCTTCGTCGCCAACAATTCGGCGTGGCTGCAAGAGGCCTCGCTGGATGTGGAAGTGTTGTCCATCCCTGGCGTGGCATACTTCTACGCTTCATCATTTAGAGTTGTCCTTGTATAGCCCTCGGTCCCGTACCATGCGACACCACTTCTTCCGGTTGGTCATCGCAAGCGCTCTCGGCGCTCAGGACTCCATCGCTGGGTCAAGCATGCCGTGGCTCTTCGGTCGTGACTAAGCAAGTGGCGATGCTCGACTCCGATGAGACCGTACTCGATCTATTCCCCCCCCATGCGAGGATTCTACCGATGGATTCTACACTTTGGCCGAGCGCGAGTGACTCGAGTGGCTGTAGAGGTCACTCGACGACAATGCAACTCGACATCAGCCTAGCTCTAGTCGAAATCGCTTGCGGTTGTTTCCAAACGACCGACGACAAAGTCACCAAGTGATGCACACTCCGCTATAGAACTTAGCCGCTGCGACCCGAATCGCTGATTCAATCTAGTCGTCTGGTTCATCAGCGGGAGAAGGCATTTGGCAGATCCAGGCGCTTTTGGAAACATCCCTGGCTCAAAATGTGGTGGTTTCTCAGTACTAGAATCGCATCCAGAATAGATCGGTCCGAGCAGATACGATTTAGCCCGCTCACATTCCGATTGCTCCTGGGAGGTATCGACATTCAGCCTCATTGAGAGATAAGGCTGATCACCTGCGCAGATATCAATATGGAGACTGAAGGCACGACCAAGTCACTCCTCCACGACGGCATGACGATTATCGTCGCACTCGGACGCCCCCTTCGAGGGATGTCGCAGATGGACGCGAGTCCTATGATGACAGTCGGTCATATGAATATGATCGAAGGCGTAGTCCCACCCATCCAACGGTGAACGCCGTTTGAGAGCTTACAGGGATGATGACTATAGGGAACCACCACTGAATGCAAGATCCATTCTTGCTCAGAACCCGATCGATAGGGGCCGAGCAAACATGGAAGGTCTCGAAAGGGATCAACCGAATGGGTATAGTGCCTCAGGTCTCAAGTGGTTTAATAGATATATTTGGGCTGCTGACGTTGTGGCTAATTATAGATTGGCAACTGGAATCAGTAAATTCGACGGTGAGTCGAAGACGGAGACTTGTTTGGAAGATTACTGAGTGGCTATACAGATTGGTGGAAGCAATGATAACGTTGCTATAAAGCATTTTCCTTTGATGCTGGAGGGGTCAGCAATGGCTTGGCTTAATCAGCTCCCCGCTGACAGTGTATATTGCTGGGATGACCTAGTCTTAGTATTCGTGAAAACATTTGAAGGCACCTACAAGCGGCTTGGTGGATTGATCGAACTGCAACATTGTGTGCTGAAGAATAAAGAAACTCTCCATGAGTACTGTGGGATCACTAGAAGTGTATGTCTAGAGGGGGGGGGGGTGAATAGACTACAAGCATTAATTTAAAACTACCTCAAGCATAAGACAACATGTTGGCAATTTTAGCATACATAACTAGTCTATGATACCCAACACATGCAAGTCATCAAATATAGCAGTGGAAAGTAAAGACATTGCACATGGAAGTAAGGAGTAGAGATAGAGAGATCAAACGCATGAAGGACACAAGATTTTTCCCATGGTTCGATAGGTGGTGCTATCGTACATCCATGTTCATGGATTCTTCAACCCATGGAGGGTAACGGTCGCAAGAGTCCACGAAGGGCTCTACCCACGGAGGGTTCCATGAAGAAGCAACCTTGACTATGCAATGACGGCCTACGTCCACGGAGCACTAGCCTTACTCGGGGGTAGATCTTCACGAAGTAGGCGATCTCCTTGCCCTTACAAACTTCTTGGTTCACTCCGTAACACGAAGTAGGAGGCTCCCAAGCAAGACCTAACCAATCTAGGAGGCACCACCCTCCAAAAGGTAATAGGCTCGATAATGCGATGAACTCCATGCTCTTGTGCTTCAAGATGATAGACTCCTCAACACACAATCACTCTCTCATAGATTTGGCTTGGTAGAAGAGATGGGATTGATGGAAAGCAACTTGGGGAGGCTAGAAATCAAGATCCATATGGTTGGAGTGTAAGATCTTGACCTCAACACAAGGGTAGGTGGTTCTCTCTTGGAAAATCAGTAGGTATGAGTGGGGAACTGTTTTGAGTGCTTCTCTCTCGAGTAAGTTGTGGTGGAGGAGTATATATAGGCATCTTGAAAATTCCACCCGTTACACACAATAAGTCAAACTCGGTGGAACCGATGTGTGAATCTCGGTTGTACCAAAGTGACTTAAAGTTAGCAACTTTTGAATATCGATGTGACCGATATAGGAATCTTGGTTGCACCAATAAGGTGACCAACGATCAGAATGCCCAATCTCGGTGATACCAATTCGACAATCTCGGAGGGACCGAAACTGTGAACATGTGTAACAGAAAGTTGGCAGCCCAACTCGGTGGCACCGAATGCAGTATCGGTTGTACAAGAAATCTAGGGTTTGGCTGAGTCCGTCTAGGGTTTGGAATTGGTGGCACCGAGTGTAGAATGTTGGTTGCACCGATTTTGTATATTTGGCTTTGGACAGACTTTTATGGAAGAGCTGGTGGGTGTATGTGGTGACTATCACTTGTGCACGTATGAGCATTTTGTTCACCAACAAAACCTTACCCCCTTTTAATAGTATTGGCTTTTCTATGGACTCAAAGTGATTTCTCACAAATGTAAAATGAAGAGTCATTTGCTTGAAGCTTGGCCAATGCTATTCCCTCTCCTTCTTCTTCATGGGGATACTCTTCACACTCCTTTTTGCCAACCCATCTCTCTATGGACTTTATCTGAAATGCACTAGATAAAAGTATTAGTCCAAGAGATAATGTATGTTGTCATGAATTATCAAAACCACCAAGGGAGCAGATTGTGCTTTCAATCTCCCCCTTTTTTGGTATTGATGATAACATACAATCAAAGCTTCAACTAAAATTATGCATGTATATAATGAAGACTTTGAGAGACACATGACTTAGACTTGCTCCCCCTGAATGTGTGCAATCCATTTAAAGGATAGTTGCTTTGTAATGCATGGACACACATGTAGTAGAAAGGATAAAAATGAGTCATGCATATCTTGGCTATATGCATCAAATGTATGTGAATGAGATGTATCCTTGTTCAAGACTTCACTCTTGCAAACAATATGTGCAAGAAGCAAGAGATCATCTTGATCAAATATATGATGCATATACTTACCTTGAGTTCTTGAGCATTCTAGTAGTAGAAACACACTTGAGAAAACAATGTTAGGAAACACAAGAGTATTCTACTAATCAAAGGCAATAGAACTCAAAAGTACCAAGATATGGAGAACATATAGAATATAGTATTCCTTAGGATTGATATGTCTCCAAAAACATTTAGAAGTTTCTCCCCCTAGATATGAAAATGATGGATCATCCTCTCCCCCCGAATCTTAGCATGTAGATATTGGGATTGGATAGGGTGAGAAGGTTCTTCTCCCATACTTTGATATTCTCCCCTTGTAAATGTAAGTGTAAACTTGATATTCTCCTCTTACCCTAAATTATATCTCCCTTTGCATAAGCGTGTATCTCCCATTTTAGCTTTGAAGCTTTGTATCTCTCTCCCCCTTTGGCATGAATTTCCAAAAAGGTCAGAATTAGGGTCAAATACAAGGATCATTGAATAAAATGCGATCCTTGAGAACAAGGGTCATTGAATGTAGGAGTCATAGAAAACGAACAAATTAAGATCTTGCAGAACTTCTCCTCCTGTAAGTTAGGGATCCTTGAATGTATTTCTCACCCTAGTTTTTTAGGGATCATCGAAGGTTGGAGAAAAATACATAAAGGAACACAAGGAATATTTACAATTACAAGCACAAACAGAAATATGACAGAAAGTCGGTGGCTCCGATACAGATTTGTCGGTGATACTGAGGTAATATTATGCAACTCATCTGCTAAATCGGTAGAACCGAGTTCTTTGTATCGGAGGCTCCGAGGTGTAACTCAGAAACTTGCATAAAATTGAAAATTGATCAAAGACCAAATTGCAAGTGAAAATCAAACAAGGAAGAGAATCAAAAGATTTGTACCAATTGCGAATATTTACAAATAGATATCAACTAGAAAAGATTTGAGTGGTTCGAAGAAATTTTGTGATTTGAGAGTGAACCAACCAAAAACTTAACTAGATGATGGACGGTGACTAGGTCACTTAAATTAGAGTATATTGACTTAGGAGCCAAGCAAGAATGCTTGATCATATGTCATTCTCATCGTTAAGCTCAAAATGGAGTTAACATTTTTTGATTAAGCATTTTAATGTCTTCATATCACTTGAGTTGTTTTAGCTCATGACTTGGAGTAAATCCTTTTTCAAGGATATGAATACATACCTTTGAGTGATGTTCTTGACGTAGATTGTAGGTGAACTTGATGAGGATGCTCGAGGTTGATGAAGATCATCTTGAGTTGGGAGCAATCCTTGTTGTTTTCGTTCACTTTTCACCTACATGGGTTAGTCATGCAAGGAAAAACATGATATATCCAAATGACATGATACCAATTTGAGAATTAGCAATTAAGGCATATATGTCAAGGATATGTTTTGTTGTCTTCTTCCTTCCATCATCAAAGCGAGGTTGTGGATACTTGGTCATGACAAGATTGCTCAAGATAAGAGTTGATGGTAATCTTGTGGAGTGTAGTTCTTCCAAGTACCTACAAAAGGGTTAGATGCAAGACAAGGGAGCATATAATTCCAAGATATATGATATTCAAGGTAATAGCATGGAATAGACATTGAAGCTCATCCCTTTGCATGCATCCGAGTGATTTTTTCTCAAGTTTGAAGCCATCAATGATGTTCAACTCACTCCTCAAGTGAAAAACACTTTTTCATCAAGTGGCTTAGTAAAGATATCGGCCAATTGCTTGTTAGTACGAACATGCTTAAGATTAATATCTCCTTTGGCAACATGATCACGAATGAAATGATGTCGAACTTGAATATGCTTGGTTCGATAATGTTGCACGGGATTAAGACCAATCTTAGTAGCACTTTCATTGTCATAAAGTAATGACACATTTTTAACGCGAATTCCGTAATGTTTAAGCGTTTGTGTCATCCATAACAATTGCACACAACATGATCCAGCAGCAATATATTCAGCTTCGGCGGTAGATAGAGATATCGAGTTTTGTATTTTGGAAGACCAAGACACAAGAGATCTACCAAGAAATTGACATGTATTCGAGGTGGATTTTCTATCAACCTTGTCACCGGCATAGTTCGAGTCGGAGTAGCCAATAAGATTAAGGGAAGATCCCTTGGGATACCAAATGCCAAAGTTTGGTGTATGAATCAAGTATCTCACTATACGTTTCACAGCCTTAAGATGACATTCTTTAGGTGCAGCTTGATATCTAGCACACATGCAAACACTAAGCATGATATCGGGACGGTAGGCACATAGTTAAAGCAATGAACCAATCATTGATCGATAAACCTTTTGATCAACCGGTTCACCCTCCTTAGTGAGATCATCGTGTTCGCTAGTGGGCATGGGAGTTTTCATACCTTTGCACTCTTGCATGTTGAACTTGTCGATTAAGTCCTTGGTGTACTTTGTTTGAGAGATAAATGTACCTTTTCTTGTTTTCTTGATTTGTAGACCAATAAAGAATTTCAGCTTACACATCATAGACATCTCATACTTCTCTGACATCAACCTTCCAAATTTCTCACTGAATTGTGGGTTAGTAGATCCAAAGATAATATCATCCACATAAATTTGGCACACAAATAATTCACCATCAACTTTCTTTGTGAATAAGGTTGTGTCAATTTTACCAATTTCAAATCCTTTTTCAATAAGAAACTTCGTTAGGCATTTATACCAAGCATGAGGAGCTTGCTTAAGACCATATAAAGCTTTGCGATGTTTGTAAACATGGTCAGGTTTCTTAGGATTTACAAAACCAGGTGGTTGCTTAACATATACCTCTTCTTCAATCTCACCATTTAAGAATGCACTTTTAATATCCATTTGGTAAAGCGTGATATCATGGTGATTAGCATAAGCAAGAAGGACTCGAATGGCTTCTAGTCTAGCAACCGGAGTGTAGGTCTCACCGTAGTCCATACCTTCTACTTGCGTATATCCTTGAGCTACGAGGCGAGCCTTGTTGCGTACGACTTGAACATCTTCATCTTGCATGTTGCGAAAAACCCATTTCGTGCCGATGCCGTTTTGCTCGTCCTTGGATTTCTCCACGAGTGTCCACACTTTGTTCCTTTTGAAGTTGTGAAGCTCTTCATGCATAGCATTCACCCAACCCACGTCTTCAAGAGCTTGTTCTACCTTCAAAGGTTCAATGCTAGAGATGAAAGAATAATGCTCACAAAAGTTAGCCAAGCGAGTTTTAGAGCGAGTGATCCTCCCAGTTTGTATATCACCAAAGATTTGGTTTAGGGGATGGTTCTTGGTCACTTGTGCTCGAACTCAGGTCAGCTTCCGATTGTTGGATGGTGGAACTTCTTCTTCATCATCATATCTTTCGTCTTCGTTGTTGTTGAAGGTGTCGTTCCTTGAGGTGGTGGTGAAGGAGGTTGTGGTGGGTCTTCAGGACGTACTTCCTCCTCCTCTTCATCTCGTCGTGTACCACTTGTGGATGCTTCCATGTCATGTTGTCGGTAGCCTTGGTCCGAAGTAGGAGCTTCCACTTGGGTTGATGAAGTACTTTCCTTCACCTTTGTGGGACGAATCTTGCCGATAGACAAGTCTTGGATAGCTTCCGAAGGGTCTTTATCACCTACATCATTTGGCAACTATTCGACTTGCGAACCATTAGACTCATCAAACTTCACATCTATCGACTCTTCAACTTTTCGAGTGAAGTTGTTGTAGACACGGTAAGTGTGAGAGTTCGATCCATAACCAAGTAAGATACCTTCATGAGATTTAGGAGCAAATTTAGCACGACGATGCTTATCGAGAATGTAACACTTAGAGCCGAATACTCGAAAGTATCCAACTTGGGGTTTGTTATCGGTGAGAAGCTCGTATGCCGTTTTACCGAGAAGCTTGTGCAAGTAGAGTCGGTTTGTGGCATGACATGCTGTTTCCACGGCTTCTGCCCAAAAGTATCGTGGTGTCTTGTATTCTTCAAGCATCGTTCTTGCCATCTCAATGAGGGTTCGGTTCTTTTTCTCAACAACTCCATTTTGTTGAGGTGTGTACGTAGTTGATAACTCATGTGAAATACCCTCTTCATCAATAAAGGTATCCACATGGGTGTTCTTGAACTCCGATCTGTTATCGCTTCGAACCTTATTGATCTTCACTTCAAATTGATTTTGCGCCTTGCGTGCAAAGTTCTTGAAGATCTTTTGTACCTGCGACTTATCATCAAGAAAGAGTACCCACGTAAATCTGGAAAAATCATCAACTATAACTAGACCATAGGAATTTCCATCGAGACTCTTGTAAGCATTGGGACCAAAAAGATCCATGTGAAGTAACTCGAGTGGTCTCCTAGTAGTCATGATATTCTTAACGGGATGACTTCCACCTACTTGCTTTCCTGCTTGACAAGCACTACAAAGTCTATCCTTGTCAAAGATAACATCTTTAAGACCAAGAATGTGATCGCCCTTGATAAGCTTATCTAAATTGCGCATGCCTACATGTCCAAGCCTTCTATGCCATAGCCAACCTTTAGATGATTTTGCAATGAGACAAGTACGAGGTTGGGCCTTTTTAGTGAAATCAACAATGTATAGATCACCTCTATGAATACCGGTATAGACAGTTTTATGATTATCAAATCGAAACATTTGGCAATCTACTTTAGTAAATAGCACATTGAAACCAAAGTCTGCTAGTCTAGATACAAAAAGAAGATTTTAGCCAAGGGATTCAACAAGCATCACATTTTGAATTGAACTATCATGAGATATGTCCACCTTACCAAGGCCAAGTACCTTACCCTTAGATTTGTCCCCAAAGGTTATGTACCTCCAAGGACCTTGATTAGGCATGATCTCTTGGAACATGTCTTTATCGCCAGTCATGTGATCCATGCATCCACTGTCAAGAATCCACTCTTTTCCGCCGGCCATGTAATCCTTAAAGTTCACCATTAGACTTAGATTCCTCATGATATTTTCATGCTCGATGTCGAACAACTCGTCTTCATCATAGTAGCCATGTTCCACATTGTCATCATCAAGTGGGAAATCCTTGTCATAAAGAACAAGAGATTCATTAGGATTGTGATCATGATAGTGTTAAAGTTTATGAATGCGAATGGCTTCAATAATAATGTTGTTGATAGTCATGACATCTCCTTTAGCACACATAAGATCACGGAGCTCAAATAGGCATTTAACAAAGTTTGGAACACCAGGCTTCATTTTATGAAAAGCAATGGTTTTATGAAGAATTTCATCAAGATTTCCTAATGAAAGATTTGGATATCGTTTCTCCAAATCAATCAACAAAGTATAAGCACATGCAAAGTTCTTCAACTGAGAAAGCACGAATCTTGGTAAACCTCTAACAATAAGATTGACAGTTCTTAGGTTACCAAGCATGTTAATTTCCTCTTCATGTGTGGGATGCAATTCATTAATGGGGAGCACATAGGGATTTTCAATATGTTCTCTCAAATAGAATTTATCAAATATATTAATCATAGCATTCTTCCATTGACTACACTACTCTTCATCAAGAATGGGCACTCTACAATACAAACTCTCCACACTAGACACATCCATCTTCCTCCACGGTGTTGAAACCAAAGCAATGAAGACCAATGCTCTGATACCAATTGCGGGATCACTAGAAGTGTATGTCTAGAGGGGGTGAATAGACTACAAGCAGAAATTTAAAACTATCTCAAGCATAAGACAAGATGTTGGCAGTTTTAGCATACATAACTAGTCTATGGCACCCAACAGATGCAAGTCATCAAATATAGCAGCGGAAAGTAAAGACATTGCACATGGAAGTAAGAAGTAGAGATAGAGATATCAAACGCATGAGGGACACAAGATTTTTCCCGTGGTTCCGATAGGTGGTGCTATCGTACATCCACGTTCATGGAGTCTTTAACCCACGGAGGGTAACGATCGTGAGAGTCCATGGAGCGCTCTACCCACGAAGGGTTCCACGAAGAAGCAACCTTGACTATACCATGACGGCCTACGTCCATGGAGGACTAGCCTTACTCGGGGTAGATCTTCATGAAGTAGGCAATCTCCTTGCCCTTACAAACTTCTTGGTTCACTCCACAACACGAAGTAGGAGGCACCACCCTCCAAAAGGTAATAGGCTCGGTAATGCGATGAACTCCTTGCTCTTGTGCTTCAAGATGATAGACTCCTCAACACACAATCACTCTCTCACATATTTGGCTTGGTAAAAGAGATGGGATTGGTGGAAAGCAACTTGGGGAGGCTAGAAATCAAGATCCATATGGTTGGAGTGGAAGATCTTGACCTCAACACAAGGGTAGGTAGTTCTCTCTCAGAAAATTAGTAGGTATGAGTGGGGAACTACTCTGAGTGCTTCTCTCTTGAGTAAGTGGTGGTGGAGGAGTATATATAGGCATCTCCAAAAATCCAGCCGTTACACACAATAAGTCAGACTCAGTGGAACCGATGTGTGAGTATCGGTTGTACCGAAGTGACTTAAAGTTAGCAACTTTTGAATCTCGATGCGACCGATATAGGAATCTTGGTTGCATCGATAAGGTGACCAACGGTCAGAATGCCCAATCTCGGTGACGCCGATTCGGCAATCTCAGAGGGACCAAAAGCGTGAACTTGCATAACAGAAAGTTGGCAGCCCAACACGTGGCACCGAATGCAGTATCGGTTGTACCCAAAATCTAGGGTTTGGTTGAGTCTGTCTAGGGTTTGGAATCGGTGGTTCCTATGGACTCAAAGTGATTTCTCACAAATGTAAAATGAAGAGTCCTTTGCTTGAAGCTTGGCCAATGCTATTCCTTCTCCTTCTTCTTCTTCATGGGGATACTCTCCACACTCCTTTTTGCCAACCCATCTCTTTATGGACTTTATCTAAAATGCACTCGATAAAAGTATTAGTCCAAGAGACAACGTATGTTGTCATGAATTATCAAAACCACCAAGGGAGCACATTGTGCTTTCAAGTATATCCAGCGTTGGACCACTCTGCACAACACTGTGGAGAATGTCACAAAGCATAAAGCCATTTGTGCCTTCAAGTCTGGCATCAAGTACTGTGAGCTCATCCTAGAGTTTGGCCGAAAACAGACACTCCAACCCTGAGCCGAGGGATGGAGTTGGTTGCTAACAGCGAAGAAGAAGACCGACTGAGAAGTAGCAATGGGTGGACTAGAGATCAGAACTAGTCAGGCAATAATTCTAGTCGGAAGCAGAAGAAAAATGCCGAAGCGGCTGACAACACTGAAGTTACATCACTGGTCATGCAAGGAAAAGGCAAAGGCTCCACAAAATAGAAGAAGGAGTGGACTGGCAAAAAGAATAATAACTTGGGAGGAAGCAGTGACATTCTCGATCAGACTTGCCAGATTCATACGAAGAAAGATGAAGATGGTAACCTGATTTTGTCGAAGCACATCACTCGGGAATACAGACTACTCAAGCAGGCGATGCAAGGAGAGCCTTCACAGGATAAAAATCAATACGACGATGACGGAGGGAAGAAGTCTGCTTTAGGCTTTCCCACCATCGAGAAAGTTTTGATGATCTTCGCAAACCTCAGGTGCAAGAGGAATTTGAAGGTGTTCAGCCAGGAGGTTAGCTTGGCCATGCCGAGTGTCACAAAGTATCTCGATTGGGCCCAGACGCCCAAAACCTTTGATCAGTCAGATCATGTGTCCTACATTATGACCCCTAGGCGGCAGGCCCTGGTGGTGGATCCGACTGTTGAAGGCACCTGACTGAGCAAGCTCCTCATGGACGGTGGCAATATACTGAATATAATCTATGGCGACACATTGAAGTTTACTGGAATTACGATGTCCAAGCTGAATAATAGCAACATGCAGTTCCATGGGGTTATCCCCAAGAAGAAGGCCATGTTACTCGGCTAAATACTTCTGGAAGTTGTGTTTGGTGAAGAGAAAAATTACAGAAAGAAAAACTGAATTGTTGAGGTGGTGGGTTTCAGAAGTGCTTACCATACTATTTTGGGTAGGCCTGCCTACACATGATTCATGGCAAACCATGTTACGTGTACCTAAAGCTTAAGATGCCAGGTCCGAATGGTGTGATATCTATCATAGGGAATTGGCAGAGAGCTGAAGAATGTATGCAATAGGGTTCTATCATAGCTGACGAACAGATGGCCGTGGTAAAACTTGAAGAGCACAAGAAAGTTGTTGATGCGAGTGACTTGCTAAAGTCTAAGAAACCATCGAGTGACTCTACGTTCAAGTCGGCTGGTGATGGGATCACCTATTAACAGTAGTGTCGAGAGCATGACATCCAAGGCTCACCTAGGGCCCCACACCATCATTGAAGGAATCCACTTAGATCCATGATGTCTACTACACAACTTTATTCTTGTAGACTCCTATTGGACCTCCAAGCGCGGAGTTTTGCGGGACAGTAGCAATTTTCCCTCAAGTGGATGACCTAAGGTCTATCAATCCGTGGGAGGTATAGGATGAAGATGATCTCTCTCAAACAACCCTGCAATCAAATACAACCAATCTCTTGTGTCCCCAACACACCCAATAAATTGGCACATTGTATAGGTGCACTAGTTCGACGAAGACATGGTGATACAAGTATAGTATGGATAGTAGATATAGGTTTTTGTAATCTTAAATAATAACAACATCAAGGTAACAATTTATAAAAGTGATCATTCAATGCTTGGAAACAAGGCCTAGGGTTCATACTTTCACTAGTGCAATCTCTCAACGGTGATAACATAATTGAATCATATAACCATCCCTCGATTTCCGACAAGGAATCACTCTGAAGTTCCTATTAGCGGAGAATATAAGAACAAGTTAGTGTAGGCAGCGAACCACCTCAAAGTTATCTATCCGATCAATCTATTGAGCCATCCCCATAGGTGTCACAAAGAGCCCTAGAGTTCATACTAAATAGTTATATTTCTGATCAATCTATTGAGCCATCCCTATAGGTGTCACAAACAACCCCAGAGTTTGTACTAAATAAAAAAAAACAATTTCAAATTCATAAAGTTCATTCCACACAAGGAACATCAGAGTACCCTAAGAGTTCTACCGGAGAAAGTAGGACGAAAACGTGCATCAACCTATGTGCATAGATCACCCCAATGCCATCACGGGGATCCGCAAGTTGATTATCAGAACATACATCGAGTGAATCAATAGAGCACCCCATTGTCACCATGGGTATCCACATGCAAGACATACATCAAGTGTTCTCAATCCAAAGTATTCAATCCAACATAATGAAACCTCAAAGGGAAAGACTCAATTCGTCACAACAAGATAGAGAGGGAAGAACACCATACGATCCAACAATATTAACAAACTCGTCATACATCAAGTTCGTGCCAAATCAAGAACACGAGAGAGAGATATTAAACACATAGCTACTGGTACATACCCTCAACCGGGAGGGTGAACTACTCCCTACTTGTCATGGAGATCCCTGGGATGATGAAGATGGCATCCGGTGATGATTTCCCCCTCCGACGGGGCACTAGGAAAGGGATCCAGATGAGATTTCTTTGGTATAGAGGCTCGCGGCAGCAGAACGGAAGTTCTTAGGTTATTTCTTGTTTTTGGGGATTTATAGGAATTTTCAACGTTGGTTTCATGCTAGGGGGTCCACGAGGAAGCGGCAACCCATGGGGCCGCCCCTAGGCTTGTGGCCTCCTGGCCACCCCCTGCCACCTCTCTGATGCTCTGCAGGCCTCTTTTGTTCTATAAAAATCTCCAAAAAGTTTCTGCCGATTTTGAGAACTTTTATTTTCTACAGAAAAACAATGAAAACATCGCTAGTCTGAGTTAGTTCCATTTAAATCATATAAAATTACATCAAAACTATATAAAATTGTTGTAAACATGGCATGAATACTTCATAAATTATTGATATGTTTGAGACGTATCAGCATCCCCAAGCGTAATTTGTACTCGTCCTCGCATAGGTAAATGATAAAATAAATAATTTATGAAGTGTGAATGCTAGCATAGTGTATAAGTTTGATCAATGATAATTTCAATCACCTTCCTAATATCATAAACAACAATTCTTTCTTATAAATCTTGTCATGATAAAGTAGCAATTAATTCACATGTTATGGTTCAAACAATGCATTCTCTTGAAACTTGACAACCAATGTTCTTAGTCACCAAACAATTACAGTTCATATCATTTTCGACAAAGTCTATGTAAGAGCTTCACCTACTCAATTATCATATAGTCTTCTATGATTGCTCGTACTCAAAGCATATTTTTAGAACAATTAGCATTCATCAAACATGAAGGAAGATAGGGGATTATTGTTTCGCCTCCCAACTTACTCATCATAGAGATAATTGTCAACAATAATAATTCATGATCAAATATATTTGACTGGATATATATGACTGAATCTTTCCCCTTCGCAAAGGGAAGCAGGGATTTGTAGAGGTGCCAGAGCTCATTTCTTAAAACAAAAATGAATATATTTTTGGTGGTGTGCCTTTCCTGTCAACATTACGACAAAGGATTTCAATATCTTCCATGCTAACACCTTACTGGCGGTTCCGAAACAATTGAAATTTTTACTCCCCTCCACCTTTCAAACACTTTCCATGGCTAGCTGCATCCATGGGTTCCCTCCAAAAATCAACTTTCTAGGGGGATTTCTTGTTTATTTTTTTATGTTATGCAGGACTGGGCATCCTTTTTACCAACCTCTCTCATGCAATGACAAGTGAATAAACACCCATCATGAGAATAACCCGTTTAGCATGTGAAATACTGACCACCCCGTCGCCCCATGAACGGTACGGGCAGACAAAATAGATATTTATTTGAAGGTTTTAGAGATGGCACATGCAAATTTACTTGGAACGACGGGGTAATACCGTATGTAGGTAGGTATGGTGGACTCTCATGGAATAAACTTAGCTATTTTGGATGCACAAGTAGTATTTCTACTTAGTACGAAGTTTTGGCTAGCAAAACGTTATGAGCAAGCACCACATGTTGAAGGATCCATAACAATATAACTTATATGCAAATATACCCAAAGATAACTCATTACATTGTCTTCCTTGTCCAACTTCAACTAATTAATCAAGTTTGAAAATAATTAATGGGTATTCACAATCATAAAAGATGTCCAATATAATATATTTGTATGTGAAAGTTCTCTTCCTTATACTAATCATTCATGAATTGCTTGTATAACCAATATTGTGATTGTCAGACTTAAATAGATTTTACTTTGTAAACCCAATGTGAAACTACTACTAAACATTTACAATATATATGATTTCAGATTTATGATATTCAGTTCTTTCAACAATTTACTCTGAGGATATTAGTAAAGCAGAAGAGTGAACATCGAACTACTCCAAGAAGATATAAGTGAAAAACAAAGAGTAGTTAAATAAATAAGAAGCTATGTGAAGACTCTCTCCAAATAAAACTTTCAGATCTAAGCATTTTGTTCTAACAACAAACAACATAAAAATACATTCCAAGAATAGAACATATCATGCGAACAAATAAAAACTCGGGCTCAACATAGGCTAACCGATTTTTGTTGACGAAGAGAGGTGGGATGCCTAACGTGGCATCCCCAAGATTAAATGCTTGAGACTTCTTGTAATATTAACTTGGGGAACCTTGGGTATAGCCAAGATTGAGCTCTTGTGTCTCGTTAATTCCTTGCCTATCACGGTTTCCTAAATCTTAAAACCTTCATCCACACAAAAATTGACAAGAACTCATGAGGTAGGTTAGTGCACACAAGAATAAATCAACACTTTATGTACCACCGAGACAAGTTGCATAATAATTTTCACAAGATACTGTATACTATCATTTCCACAATTTATATAGACCAATATAGCCATGAAAACTCTAGGGACGCGTTTGGTTGCATGCATAAGGCCTAACGAGGCCCACGGGAAAAGGATTCAGGGTATTTGGTTGGCCTGCATACACTGTTCGGCCTGCACGACACATACTTTACATCACTCCTAGCTAGGAACACGAGCTACATCCATATAGATAGTTTATCCAAAGCCAGGCTCATGCGAGGCAGGGGAGGGGAAGGCAACACTAAGCTCCTATGACGAGCGAGATGGAACGAGCTCCCGCGGGTCTTCGAAAAATGGCGGGACGATTTTAGCCCACCTCCCACCAATTAGGTTGCCTTATTTAGCCCCCATCCCTTGATCAACCAAATCCCTACCACCCTTCTCCCCCCTTTCAAGATTTCGCACCGACGCTGATTGGCGCCGACGACCAGGTAAGCGGAGCTCCTTCACCAGTCAATGCTCCACGACAACGGCGACTCATGTCCTCAACGTCTTCGACCCTTCCCGCGTCCCCCTGAGCTGCATCCATGGACTATGTGAGTTCAATCACCTCTTTCTATGTGTTCGTTCTAGCTAGATCTAAGAGGATGTGGTCATAGGGTTAGATGTGCAAGCATGTGGTAAGATTGATTCATGCATTGATGTGTGTGAAGATGCTAGATTTTGATGTAGTGGTAGCTATTTGTGCTGGATCTGTGTAGCTAGAGTAGTATGATAGTCATGAACACTATGGATTCATAGCTAGTTTGTGTAGGATTTGTAGAATGCTAGAGTAGCTATTCGTGATGAACACAATGGATTCTATGCTAGAGTAGCTAGTTCTGATGTTGTGGTAGCTATTGGTGATGGATTCATATCTTGTTGTCATGTAGGCTCCTACTTTCATCAATCGTCTGATTCTGATGTTGTGGTGATGTGTGTGCTATGCTTACTGTCAATGCATCATACGATTGTAGGACATGACCATGCAAATGCAATATCATAGTCAAGACCTTGTCCTATCCGATAGCCAGGACGCGGCCTCGTATGTTGAGGACTCGCAACCCCTCCTTGATCAAAACATAGCTATTTATTCAGATGTGTTCGAGGTGTCACATGGTGCTTATATCTTTGTGCCATTTGTGCTCGTTGAGCCAACTGCCACTTTTGTTGCCGCTGCACTGAAGGCAGATAAGGATGGTAGGGGAAAAACATGAAGTGGTAGCCGTTCATGTCCACTTTCGTGCTGAACAAGATGTGTGAGGTCATCTCTATTGGGGTTAGGACTGACAAGGGCTTCAAGGAGGTGGACTTGAACACTGTTGTGAAGTAGGTGTTCGAGGTATATGGCCAGGAGGTGTCTGCCACCCATGTGTACAACTACTTGAGGAAGTGGAGATCCCGATGGATCCAAGTGTCCAAGCTCAAAGACCTTAGGGGCGCCTCTTGGGACCAGAACACTTGCTCTATCGTTAGCTCACTGTCCCCTTGTTTTTCACAATATCAACCATTGCCTACTAGTAACTAACAACACTTGTTCTTCTATCTTAGGAACACCCGAAGGATGCTGAGTTCCTTAACACACTCATCTAGAACTACAACCAGACGCAACACATCTTCTCCTTCGGCCTGGCAATCACAAAGCATGCCATGGGCTCCTGCGAGGCTCTTGGTTCTCCCATGAGACCGGAGTTCCTAGACACCCCAGACGTAGAGGGAGTCTTTAATGGACTTGAGAAGGAAAAGCCATTTGAGAATATTCCTGTTCTCGATGGGAGGAGGAAGAGAGGTGGAATGATGGAGGAGGAGATCAGTGTCTTCAACATCATGACTGAGGCCGTGAAGGAGGTGGCAACCACCACTAGGGAGAGGAAGACCGTCGACGTCCACCCGAACATGTACATCGCCGTCATGGAGCATGGTGGCTTAAGCGATGAGACTCTCATGGCAGCTCCGAGCCACCTGTTGGACAACAAGGCCCGGGGTGTTGGGTTTGTTGTGATGGAAGACGTCCACAAGGTGCTTTAGCTTAGGAGCTAGCTGGGCAAGCACTACTAGTAGAGCTTGCTGCTGGTTACTATGTGCATGATCCTGGATGGTGAGGGCAATGCCGACGGTGACATATATGTTGTGTAGCTAGGGCTTGAAAACTGTTTGATGGTCTGTGAACTTATGGTGGTAGAATGACACCCTCTTTTGGATGTGGTGGTAGGATGACACCGTGCGCTAAGCTGTCCCCTAATGCGTGAGAACTAAATGCAGGAAACCAAACAAGTTGTATATATTGGTTTAGAGGCTGTATTTTCTCAACCACTCTCATGTGATCCAGGCTTGAGCTAGCCTGGCCCGACTACTACGAGTGCCAAACACGCCTAGGATAACCCGATAACAAAACTATGATAGCAATATGTCTAAACATGATAGTCTGTAGCAATTAATTTTAAAGGTACACTTCTGCAACTCAATAAATTCTTAAAATTTAGGACATAATAAAAAATTTCTCTAAAAATACCGTGTAATTTTTTCACAAACTTTGCATGTTCCAGTAAAATATATAAATTTAAGCACTACAACAAAAGTTTATGTTTTTGTGCAACACACATGGAACATGCAATTCAAGCATCCTACAGGCAATTCTTGGTACTTTTTATTGAAAAACATGAATATGAACAATACCAAGCAAAGTTCAACAAAAGAAAATGACGCTCTAAGCAAAACACATATTATGTGATGAATAAAAATATAGCTCCAAGTAAGATATATCGATAGTGTTGAGGACGAAAGAGGGGGTTGATACATCTCCAACGTACTGATAATTTATGAAGTATTCATGTCATATTTACCTATGTTTATAATACTTTTATGCGTTTTTGATGCATTTTATATGATTTAATTATACCTAACCTAGACTAACGTTGTTTTCGGCAGAATTATTGTGGTGGTGTTTTTGTGCAGAAAATAAAAGTTCTTGGAATCGCCAAAACTTTTTGATGATTTTTTCTTGACAATATAAGAAATACCGGAGCGAAGAATCACCAGAGGGGGCCCACCTGTGGGACACAAGCCAATAGGGCGCACCCAACCCCTAGGCACGCCCTGTTAGCTTGTGGGGCCCATGTGGCTCCGGTTGACATGATTCGAGTGCTGAAAAATCCTATAAATCCAGAAACCTGTGAAAGTTAACCTAGAATTTCTGCTAGACCGCCGCAAGACTTTGCACCAAAGAAAACTCATCTACAACCCTGATCCTGCACCCTGACAAAGGGGGCAACCATCACTGGAGGCCATCTTCATTGTCTCAGCATTGTCCATGACGAGGAGGGAGTAGTTCACGCTTGGGGTTGAGGGTATGTGAAAGTGCTAGTTATCGACTAGAGGGGGGTGAATAGGTGTTTTTATGGAAGTCTTCAAAACAATGAATGTATTCGAATAATGCAGAATTGTAACCAGGATCAGGTAGGGATAGTAATCAAGGATCTAGTCTAGCATGCAATACAGTGAAGACATACAGACAAATCAAGTATCATCATCATGCACACTAAGATGAGTCGAAGACAAACTTAGACCGTATGAAGATAGACCGTAGATATGAATGTCTTCGAAGAAAGTCTTCAGGCAATGAACAAGCAGTGACTTCACTATTCAGAATAAGAATGCAAGAGAGTGAAGGATAGAACCAGTTGCTTAACGAAGACACATGGTTTGCTGGGCCGGTTCCAGTTGCTGTGACAACTGTACGTCTAGTTAGGGAGCCTGAGATTGAATTCAGAATACCTCGTCTTCACCTTATTCCCCTTGAGCTGAAGTCACTTATACAATGCCCAATCACTCAGGTAAGTCTTCAGGGGAGACTTCCTAAACCCATACAAACTTGGTCACCCGACAGTCCACAATGACTCTTGGATGCTCTAGACCCAAACGCCTAACTGTCTGGAAGACCACAATCTTCAAGTGTAATAAGTCTTCAGTTCTCTCATAACAGAAAGTCTTTGGTGATGCTCAAACACTCTGGCTCTAGGTGTTTAGGTGCATCCTCGCAGGATGTATCTCTCTCAATGTATTCGAGGTGGGTTGTTCTAAAACGACAACAACCGTATCTCTCTCTGAGCAGCCACCTTCTCATGGTGGAGGGGGTGGGCTATTTATTGCCAACAGGCAACCCGACCAGATATGACCAAAATGATCCTGGGTCAATGGCCAACCGACATGTGTCACAACGATCGGATTTTGGACGCACACGACAACTTTACTTGGGCTACAAGTAAAGCTGACTCAACCAACTGTAGAAGAGTTTTCCTCTCATCGTCTTCACTCGAAGACATAGGTATGGGTTGAGCATCACATCAGCATCTGACCTCAATCACATCGACCCCACTTAACAGTATAGTGGTTCCTATGACTCAGGAACGAAGAAACAAAACTACCAAAAGACTTTGTCTTCACGTTTCATTTTCTTCAAACGAATGTCTTCGCATCCCACCAATGGCTTGATTCGTCATCAATGTCTTTAGACATTTTTGGGGGTCATCTTCGACGGCTAAACTGAAAGTCCAGGGACTTATATCTGTGTTAACCTATGAACTCTCACAAACATATTAGTCCCTCAACCACGTTTGTTTTCAATAGTCCAAAACCAACAAAGGGTGTCACTAGATGCACTTGCAATCTCCCCCTTTTTGGTGTTTGATGACAAACTGGTTGAGGTTTTCAATGGGGATAAATATATGTGAAGATAAGGTTTTGAAGATTATGATTGCAAGATATAGAGAGCTCCTCCTGAAGATGTGCATATGAAAATTTCTCTTGGAATGCAAGTGCACATGGTAGGTTGTAGTTTGTGGAGATCTCCCCCTATATCTTGTAATCCAATCACTATGCATTAACTGATATGTCGAAGATAATGAAATGCATAATGAAAAATGGGCATCTGCAAAATGACTTCAGGCGCATAAAATAACTTGAGGAAGCGCCAAAGAGTACGATGAACATAAAGTGCAGACGTCCATCAGGACTTAAGTTTTACAACCCAAAACAACAAATGTTCAGGAATGAGAGTTGTAAACTTAGCAAAAGATAACACCCAACCCTTATTAGTAGACCCGCTTGAAGACTATCATCCAATGCTTCTCCCCCTTGTCATCGAATGACCAAAAAAGGGATGAAGACATTGAAAAACTACACGTCCCCAGCAGGTGTCGATGAAGATGGTGTAGTGGAGTCATGAGGTGCTGGTGAAGTTGAGCTTGGTGCAGTGTCGCGACGCTGAGTCGATGGAGGCAGAGAGGTTGCATCATCAGCTTCATCTGCAAGCCTGACATTGGCGGAGGGATCTAAAGAAGAGAAGTCACTATCTTTGAGCGATGGAGTCTTGCACCACTTCTTCACGCTGGGAGGTGGTGCACAAATCTGTAGCGTGGATGATATCCATCTTCTCGAAGCTCATCCTCAGGCACCAGCATGGTCAAAGTCCTCCATGAGTGACGACTGGTTTCATAGGCCATGAATGCATTCTTGGTGGCCAGGTTGCGAACATGATTGAGGTCTTGCACCACATAATGCATCTGGTGGCGAGTCCATTCATGATGCCTATCTTGCTTCTGGATCGGTGAGATGAGAAGTTCACGATCATTGAGTGCACGCTCTCTTCTGGGTAGGCATTGATGAGGCAGGGTGCTAGCAGTGGCTTCAGTGTTGGTAGCACTGGGTCTTGGTTGCCGAATTGCACCAATAAGTCTTGCCCTTGAAGGATCGGATGGGAGGTGAAGACCTTCAACATCAGCAGTTCCACTTGTGCCTTCAACAATTGGGTTCTTGCTCTTGGATGGATATAGATTTGCTTGCACAACTTCAATATCTGAAAGATAAATGCCAGAGTCAAAGAAGATGTTGTTCAGCCCGAACCTTTCGAGCTCCAAGACAGTAGGTCTAGGAGGGCCTGTCTGTCGAAGACATGGAAGACGTGGCATGGGGTTCCTGACATAGGGGCATCGATCAAGGTTGAACTCATACCGAGGTCCCATCCTTGGTGGAGCAACGAGCCATGGACATATGATGGGAACCATTTCTCCTTCCCTATTGCGAGCCATGATGGTATTTTCCTCATTGTCATTGGTTGATGGCATGGCAGGGATAGGAGGACCATCAGGGGTATTCACATGACCCAGAGTGGTGTTTGCTGCAATGTCTTCAGCAGCAGTGGCAACAGGCTCATGTTGATCTCTAGGAATGTCTTCAATCATAATAACTTCATCAACTGGTGTAGTTGGTGAAACATGAGCTTCATCTTCAGGAATGCTATGCATTGAAGCCATAGAAGGTCTTGGTCTACCGCGAAGCCTTTTGAGTGTCTACCCACGAGGAGTAGTTTCTGTCTCCTTGGCAACGAATGGCGATTCAGGAGAGCATGGAGTAGGTGGAACGAATGGTAGAGAGGAAGTTCCTTGTTCAGCTTCAGGAATCTATGTCCTTATCAGAGTGCCAATGTCCACAAACTCGCTTTCCTGGTTAGGAGATGATACCATTGGTGCATCATCTTGAGGCACCACGGCCTTGGCAACATTGTCTTTTGGAGCAATTTCTTCAGCTGCAATGGTGTCGGCAGCTGGAATGTGTCGGTGCACTAGGACAGGGGTATCTAGTGCCCCTGACTTATGCACATGCAGTAGCAACAAAACCCTTCAAACACCAAGCAAACGCGACAAAGATCAAGACAAACTCCAACAAACCTGATGCGGCAGACCAAACTTGGACTGCTACATGCCAAGCGCACTCCCGATGCTTGCTGGGGACCAGGACGTGCGCCCCGTCTTGAAGACCCAGCAAGTCATCCCCTGGCAGGCGTGAGCCAATTTGTCACCGCTCCACCTCATCGCAATGCCAATCACTTGTCGACGCGGTGTCGAGCCCCCAAGTGGCTAAGTGGCTCTCGCTAAGCACGTGGCGACATGCTAGAAGACAAATTGCGCTTCCTTGACACCCGTCCATAGACGTGTCGAGCCGAGGCACGATAGTTAGCTAGAGCGGTGGCATAAGCTTGTCGGGGATACACCCATGCATGCCACCTAGACTAGCAATGATGCTATTTTGTCTCTAATGCCAGAGTTAGGTATGATAAGCTCTGCTAGCTATATAATCATAAGACATTTTTTGTTTTTCCACTGTGGTTTCCCCTTGTGCTATAAAAGGAGGCCAAAGGCAACCTAGCTCAGGATTCGGAATTTTGAACACTTGTGCACGCATAGTAACTCCCCTGAAGGCAAACCTTATTGGGCTGGAGTGCTGCATGCTCTTCGTGTTCCTCTTATTAATCCACCCACAAAGCAGGAGTAGGGTTTTACGCTTCATAGGAGCCCGAACCTAGGTAAATCATCGCATTGTCTCACTGTCTCCGCTCTTTGTGCTTACGTCCACACCCCCCGCCGAACCACAAAGGGGCCGATGTCCCCATAGGTGATCGAGTGCATCTATCCTCGACATCTTTGGCGTGCCAGGTAGGGGGCGCTGCATGAGTGCAAACCCAAGATTGTGATCGACACGTCGATCTTCATCATCATCTTCTTCAACAATGGCTCCCAAGAAGAAATCCGATGCAGCCACACACCCCATCACTTAGAAGGCTCCCTCGCATGCGGCCGGAGGCGGCATCGACACCATAGCGTTCGCGAGTGAGGCGGGCATCGTGGGTGACGCGACCGGCTTAGCCGGCTCCCCCGTCCAGTCCCCCACGGCCGGAGGTGGAGCACGAGGCGCCGGAGAGGAGCAGCAACAACAACGACTTGGCAAGCCCGACCCTGGTGCTGTGGGTAAAGGGAACAATGATCCTTAGCCTCCCCACCGCTTTGAAGGTCACGTCCACCTCAGAGGCGCCCGTTTTGGTGCAAGCCATGGCCCTTCATCTATGCCCATCAGCGGCGAGGCTGTTGGGTGTGCGTCGCACGCAGAACAAGACGGAGTGATGAGCGGGGCCGCAAATTCATAGGCTTGGCCTCCTGCACATCAGATGCTCCTAGCGAGTGGCACATGGCGGCGAGAACACGGTGACGCTTCTCTTGGTCCCACCAAGAGTCGAGCGACGTCACGGTCCACCTCTTTCGCCATGCCAGATACAACCGAGGAAGCCATGGCGTGAGTCCAGATGCTGCTCAACTTTATGCCGACGGTCGATAAGATGGACGAATGAAGGGCCGCCATTCAGAGCTTGATTTCCTTCGTCAAAGCCAACATGACCCAGCATGCGGAGCCATCGCGATGTACGCAAACGGCAGCGACAGCTCGGGCCGATGAGCACATCGAGGGCCCCACACCAATGGTGCAATCCCCTCCGTGACAAAAGGCCCAGAGGTAGCCATAGCTAGCTTCACATGCCGGCGAGCATGATGAGGCATCCATAATCTTGTCCGGCCCGCGCAATTGCCGAGATCAACGGCATGTCCTTGAGGACCGACAGAAAGAAGACGCGCGTATCACCATCGAGCGACACTGGGAAGCACACCGTCAATCCAACAAGTGCAACGATCCATACGTTGGCAACTCCACGCCCAGTGCGGGTGGGTACCTTCCTTACGAGGTCGGCTGCCCCGCCTTCACTAGCGAGCTATGACGAGTTCGCTGGTCGTCGACCCGAGCTTTCAATCCTGAGCTACCTAAGAAATACGATGGGAAGCTGAACCCGACAGAGTTCCTGGGCATATACACAATAGTTGTCCAAGCCGCAGGAGGAAGAGATGAGAAGGTGCTCGCCAACTATTTCCCTTTGGCACTTAAGCCAAATGTGAGGTCATGGCTGATGCACCTACCGGAGAACTCAATCTCATCGTGGGCCGATCTATGCAACGAGTTCGTTGGCGCCTTCACGGGTTGTCACGAGGAGCCAGGCCAGCCTAGTGATCTCCAAGTCCCCCCATAGAAGGAGGGAGAAACTTTGAGGAACTATATCCAGAGATTCAGCCGAGTGCATCGTAACATCCCAGAAATACATCCCGCAGCTGTAATCGCCGTGTTCCATTCGAACATGCGTAATAGGAGGATGCGAGCCAAGATGAATGTCAAGCTCCCTAAGACTGTCAATGAGCTCTACACCTTGGAGGATAAATGTGCTCGAGCTGAATAAGGAAGGCAACTCCCTGGGGTGGAGGCAAGCATCAAAGTTGACTCTGATGACGAGGAAGTGCCCCCGAACCGAAGGGAACAAACAGGAGGCAGAATAAGAAGCGCAAGGGAAAGGCGGTACTGGCCATTGAGAGTTCCAGAGATCTTAGTGCCGGCAAGAAGGCGAAAGCGGAAACCCCCAACAAGGGAGCTTTCACTTGCGCTGATTTCTTGGAGGCTGCTGCCGCTAAGAAGACTGGGAAATCCGATGGGCCATACTACAAGATTCATCGCATAAAGGGCCACGATCTCTAAGAATGTTGAAAAGTCGAGCAACTTGTGAGAAGCAGAGGGCCAAATACGAGAAGCGTGACAAAGAGAAAGGCCAAGACGATGCTGTCGGGAAGGGCCGTGGTGGCAGGGGAGACCGTCGTGTCAAAGCCCCGCAGCAAAAGGAAAAACCCGCCAGAGGCCGTGAGAAGAAGGAAACATATGATATGGGTGAGGATGAGGATGCTGATGAGGATTCCAGTGACAGGGAGTTCCAGAAAGCAACCGAAGTCATGTGCGTTGACGGGGGTGCATCCTTGCATTCCTCTCGCCACCAGCTCAAACAGGGGGACACACAAGGTCAATGTCGTAGAGCCGACTGCAGAATCTAGTAAGCCGCTCAAATGGTCCCGCACGCCTATCATCTTTGACGAAGAGGATCATCCTAACCGTACCACTATGGTCGGATGCTGCCATTGTTGGTTTCCTCGACAATCTGCAACCTTAAGGTGTCTAAGATGTTAGTTGACGGTGGGGCAGGATTGAACTTGATCTCCCCTAAGGTGGTTGAAAACTTGATGAAGAACTTGAAGCTACGAGCACCTTTCAAGGAATCAACCCCGACAGGAGCTGACCTAAGGGAAAGATCACCCCGCCGGTGACATTTGGTGAGGAACTGAACTTACGGACATAGAGGGTAGTGTTCGACATGGCCTAGATCCCTCTGCCTTACAACAGTATCCTCGGTCTCCCTGCCTTGGCAAAATTCATGGCAGCATCCCACTATGCCTATAACACTTTGAAGATGCCAGGGCCCATTGGGATCATTTCCATCCCATCCGACAAGAAGAATGCAATTATCTGCGTGGACAAGATGTACCGTGACGTGGTAGTAGCTGAGACCATAGACGCCCCAGCTCCTGCCAAGGATTCAAAGAAATCGAAGAAGGCTAGCAGGAACACTAGCAAGGACTCCGCGAAGCATGCCTCTTTAGAGTGCACTGCGCCCGATGATGACCTACCGGGGAGTTCCACTAGCAAGAATACCAAGATCACCTACCCTGAGACGAAGGAAGTCCCAGCAAGGGAGGACAACACTGGTGGTATGTTCACCATCAGCGCTACCCTTACTCACAATTAGGAAAGCGCGCTCATTACCTTCCTACGGTCGAATGTCGATGTGTTTTCCTCACAACCATCTGACATCCCTGGTGTTCCCAGGGAGGTAATTGAGCACCACCTTGCTATCTGCTCTCATGCCTGGCCTAACAAACAAAAGGTCAGGAAGCAAGCCTTGGAGCGATAGCAGTTCATTGCCGAGGAATTCAAGAGACTTGAAGCAGCTGGTCTGGTCAGAGGAGTGCTGCATCCAACTTGGCTAGCAAACCCGGTGGTGGTACACAAGGCGAATGAGAAATGGAGGCTTTGCATAGACTTCACTGACTTGAACAAGGCTTGATCGAAGGACCCTTTTCCCTTGTCATGCATAGATCAGATTGTTGATTCCACCTCCGGATGTGACTTGCTCTCCTTTTTGGATGCCTACTCCGGATACCACCAGATATTTATGGCCAAGGAAGATGAGGAGAAGACCACATTCATAACTCCATGCGGCACGTACTGTTTTGTGTGTATGCCCTTTGGGTTAAAGAGTGCTGGTTCAACCTTTGCCAGGGCAGTTTAGATTGGTTTTGAACCTCAACTTCACAGAAACATGGAAAGCTTACATGGATGACATTGTAGTCAAGACCGAAGACGAAGCAACTCTCATAAAGGATTTGGAAGAAACTTTCGCAAACTTATGCAAGATCAACCTAAAGCTCAACCCTGAAAAGTGTGTATTTGGTGTCCCATCCGGCAAGCTACTTGGGTTCTTTGTGTCTCAGCGAGGAATAGAAGCAAATCTCGACAAGATCAAGACGATCGAATAGATACAAGCACCCAAAACCATCAAAGATATCAGGAGTTTGACTAGATGTGTTGCCGCGTTGAGTAGGTTCATCTCCAAGTCCGCTGAACGCGCTTTGCCGTTCTTTAGGATCTTGAAGAAGGCTGGGCCGATGAAGTGGACCTCGGAAGCAGATGCAACACTGCAAGACCTAAAAAATTACCTTTCCTCTGCTCCCACCTTGGTCGCTCCTATACCACAAGAGTCGTTGCTGCTGTATTTAACAACAACAAATCAAGTGGTTAGTGCAGCACTGGTGGCACAATGGGAAGCGGATGAAGATTCAGCGGCTATTGCTAGTGCCACCGGGGACGCGAAAAAAACATCTGTGACAAGACTCGATACAGATCAAGGGGTACCTCAGCAAATGGACGACAACGGATCTAAAGTGGTAGTGAAGAACAAGATGGTGCAGCGACCCATGTACTTTGTCTGTTCCCTGTTACAGGGGGTTAGATCAAGGTACTCTGGAGTACAAAAGTTGATATTTGGCCTCATCATGGCCTCGAGGAAGCTGTGCCACTACTTCCAAGCCCATGAGATCACAGTTGTTACCTGTTTCCCGTGGCAACGCATACTGAGGAACCCCGAGGCTGCTGGAAGGATAGTTGAGTGGGCACTAGAGTTGTCAAGTTTCGGGTTAAAGTATGAGAGAACTTCCACCATTCAAATCAGAGCATTGATGGAGTTTAACACCGAATGGACACCCACGCCAGATGAAGAAATCTGAGAGACAATCCTCCCCGCCAAAGAAGCACCCAAAGATTGGATCACGTACTTTGATGGTGCTTTCTCACTCTAGGGTGCCGAAGAGGTGCACCCCTCGTTGCCCCCACCGGGGAGCACCTCAAGTATCTCATTCAAATGCACTTTCCCCAGGAGGAAGCTACCAACAATACCGTTGAATACGAAGGGCTCCTTGCCGGACTTAGAATTGTGGTAGAGTTGGGGATCAAGAGACTGGTTGTCCGAGGAGACTCTCAACTTGTGGTGAAACAAGTCAATAAGGATTACTAGAGCCCACTGATGGAGGCATACGTGGAAGAGGTGAGGAAATTGGAGGAGCACTTTGTTGGAAATATGCCCTAGAGGAAATAATAAATTGGTTATTATCATATTTCCTTGTTCATGATAGTCGTTTATTATCCATGCTATAATTGTATTGATCGGAGACTTAGATGCATGTGTGGATACATAGACAAAACCATGTCCCTAGTATGCCTCTAATAGACTAGCTCGTTAATCAAAAATGGTTAAGGTTTCCTAGCCATGGACATGAGATTTCATTTGATAACGGGATCACGTCATTAGGAGAATGATGTAATGGACAAGACCCAAACTACAAACGTAGCGTATGATCGTGTCAGTTTATTGCTACTGTTTACTGCATGTCAAGTATTTGTTCCTATGACCATGAGATCATGCAACTCACTGACACCGGAGGAGTACCTTGTGTGTATCAAATGTCGCAACGTAACTGAGTGACTATAAAGGTGCTCTACAGGTATCTCTGAGGGTGTCTGTTGGATTGGCATGGATCAAGACTGGGATTTGTTATTCCGTGTGATGGAGAGGTATCTTAGGGCCCACTCGGTAATACACCATCACAATAAGCCTTGCAAGCAATGTGACTAAGTGTTAGTCACGGGATCTTGTATTATGGAATGATTAAAGATACTTGCTGGCAAGGAGGTTGAACTAGGTATGGAGATACCGACGATCGAATCTCGGGCAAGTAACATACCGAAGAACAAAGGGAACATCATACGGGATTAACTGAATCCTTGACATAGAGGTTTGACCGATAAAGATCTTCATAGAATATGTAGGAACCAATATGTACATCTAGGTCCCGCTATTGGTTATTGACCGTAGAGGTGTCTCGGTCATGTCTACATAATTCTCGAACCCGTAGGTTCTGCACACTTAAGGTTTGGTGACGTTTCGGTAGTACAAAGTTATGTATGGTGATGACCGAAGGTTGTTCGGAGTCCCAGATGAGATCCCGGATGTCACGAGGAGCTCCAGAATGGTCCGGAGGTAAAGATTGATATATAGGAAGTCCTATTTTGGTCGACGGAAAAGTTTCGGCCTCATCGGTATTGTACCGGGAGACTATCGGGAGGGGTATTTCGACCCAAGAGGCTACATGGACTGTGGGAGGATGAATATCAGACCTTAGTGGGCCGGAGGAAGTCTCACAAAGGGCCCATGTGGCTGGGAAGAAAAATCCCAAAAGGAAAAAGGTGGAATAAGGCAAGAAGGGCTAAATTAGGAAGGAGTCCTAATCCTACTAGGAGTGGAGGAGGAGTACTCCTCCCTCTTGGTTTGGCCGACCCAAGGGCTGGCTCCTTGGGAGCCAAGCCTCCTCCTCCTCTCCTCCTATATATACTAGAGGGTTTTAGGGTTTTGGCACTAGATTTTCAGCCACGTGCTACCCATTCCTCTAGTGCATAGTTTCTCCTCTAGATCGGATTTCTGCAGTGCTTAGGCGAAGCCCTACCGGAATAGCTCCACAACCATCGCCGGAGCACCTTCATGCTACCGGAGAACTCTTCTACCTCTCCGCTCCCTCTTGCTAGATCAAGAAGGCAGATTCGTCATTGAAATGTACGTGTGTTGAACGCGGAGGTGCCGTATGTTCGGCGCTAGATCGGAAGGACCGTGATCAAGATTGCGAGACGGATCATGCTGAGATCGCAGGACTGATCGTGATAAGTTCGTGGGACAGATCATGATTGGATTGCGGGACAAATCGTGATGAGATCGCGGGACGCTCAGCGATTTGGATCGCAAAGATGTTCAACTACACCAACCGCGTTTCTTAACGCTTGCCGCTTAGTGATCTACAAGGGTATGTAGATCCTCTCTCCCTCTCATAGATGCTCATCACCATGGATAGTTCTTGCGTGTGTGTAGGATTTTTTTGTTTCCCATGCAACGCTCCCCAACACACTTCTATGGTCTACAAACAGAGGATGTGCCACGAGCAGAAAACATCATTGCTAGCCATCTATCGAAGTGCACTACATAGAAGCTGTTGGAAATATGCCCTACAGGCAATAATAAATTAGTTATTATCATATTTCCTTGTTCATGATAATCGTTTATTATCCATTCTATAATTGTATTGAATGGAAACACAATACATGTGTGGGTAAATAGACAACACTTTGTCCCTAGTATGCCTCTAGTGAACTAGCTCGTTGATCAAAGATGGTTAAGGTTTCCTAGCCATTGACATGTGATGTCATTTGATAATGGGATTACATCATTAGGAGAATGATGTGATGGACAAGACCCAAACTACAAACATAGCATATGATCGTGTCAGTTTATTACTACTGTTTTCTGCATGTCAAAGTATGTGTTCCTATGACCATGAGATCATGCAACTCACCGACATCGGAGGAGTACCTTGTGTGTATCAAATGGCGCAACGTAAATGGGTGACTAGAAAGGTACTCTACAGGTATCTCCAAGGGTGTCTGTTGAGTTGGCATGGATCAAGACAGGGATTTGTTACTCCGTGTGACGGAGAGGTATATCTCAAGGCCCACTCGGTAATACAACATCACAATAAGCCTTGCAAGCAATGTGACTAAGTGTTAGTCACGGGATCTTGTATTATGGAACGAGTAAAGAGACTTTCTGGTAACGAGGTTGAACTAGGTATGGAGATACCGACGATCGAATCTCGGGCAAGTAACATACCGAAGAACAAAGGGAACATCATACGGGATTATTTGAATCCTTGACATAGAGGTTCGACCGATAAAGATCTTCATAGAATATGTAGGAACCAATGTGGACATCCAGGTCCCGCCATTGGTTATTGACCGTAGAGGTGTCTCGGTCATGTCTACAAAGTTCTCAAACCCGCAGGGTCTGCACACTTAAGGTTTGGTGACGTTTCGATAGTATAGAGTTATGTATGGTGGTTACCGAAGTTTGTTCGCAGTCCTGGATGAGATCTTAGACGTCACGAGGAGCTCCAGAATGGTCCGGAGGTAAAGATTCATATATAGGAAGTCCTATTTTGGTCACCGGAAAAGTTTCGGGCTCATCGGTAGTGTATCGGGAGTGCCGGTAGTGTACCGAGAGACCTCCGGGAGGGGTATTTCGACCCAAGAGGCTTCATGGGCTATGGGAGAGTGAATATCAGCCCTTAGTGGGCTGGTGGAAACTCCCAGACAAGGCCCATGTGGCTGGAGAAGAAAACCCAATAGGAAAAGGTGGAAAAAGGAAAAAAAAGGGACGAATCCTAGTCCTACCCTATGGGGCCTTGGCCGTTGCGCCAGCCCTTCACCTCCCTCCCTCCTATATATACTGGTGGTATTGGGTGTTTTGCACTAGATTTTACGGCCACATGCTACCCATTCCACCGGTGCTCCTCTAGATCGGATTTCCACAGTGCTTAGGCGAAGCCCTGCCGAAATTGCTCCACCACCATCGCCGGAGCGCCGTCACGCTGCCGGTGAACTCTTCTTCCTCTCCACTTCCTCTTGCTGGATCAAGACGGTGGAGATCGTCATCAAGCTGCACGTGTGCTGAACGCGGAGGTGCCGTCCGTTCGGCGCTAGATCGAAAGGACCGTGATCAAGGTCGCGAGACGGTTCGTGATAAGTTCACGGGACGGATCGTGATGAGTTCACGGGACGGATCGTGATGACTTCGCAGGACGGATCGTGATTGGATCGCGGGATGGATCGTGATGTGATTGCGGGATGCTCGGCGATTTGGATCACGAAGATGTTCGATTACACCAACCGCGTTTCTTAACGCTTCCCACTTAGCGATCTACAAGGGTATGTAGACCCACTCTCCCTCTCATCGATGCTCATCACCATGGATAGATCTGCGTGTGCATAGGAAATTTTTTGTTTCCCATGCGACGTTCCCCAACAATGGCATCATGAGCTAGGTCTATGTGTAGATGAGATCTCGAGTAGAACACAAAAGGTTTGTGGGCGTTGATGATTAGATTGCTTCCTCCCTTGGTCGTATTTTGGTTCAGCAGTATTATGAGATGAAGCGGGCCGGACCAACATTACTCTTACAATTACGAGAGACCGGTTCCCTCGATGCAACTTGTTGCCTAGATGGCTTGCGGGTGGCAGTTTCTCTCACTTTAGTTGGATCGGATTCGACAAAGGCGGTCCTTGAGAAGGTATTGTGGGATGAAGCGGCCCGGACCAACCTTACTCGTACGCTTATGAGAGACCGGTTCCATCGACTGACGTGTAACTTTGTTGCACAAAGATGGCTGGCGGGTGTCTGTTTCTCCTACTTTAGTTGGATCGGATTTGACAAAGGAGGTCCTTGAGAAGGTTGAAAAGCAACTTATATATCACCATTGTGGTTATGCACAGGTGAGAATTGTTCTTGCTAGATATACGTAGCAGCCACGTAAAACTTGCAACAACAATTAGAGGACGTCCAACTTGTTTTTGCAGGGTATGTTGTGATGTGATATGGCCAATTACATGATGTGATATATGTGATGTATGAGATGATCATGTGATGTATAGAATTTCACGACTTGCATGTCGATTAGTACGGCAACCGGCAGGAGCCATAGGGTTGTCTTTAATTATTGTTGACCTGCATGTCAATCATTAAGCGCTATGTAATGCTTTACTTTATCGCTAAACTGTAGCAATAGTAGTAGAAGCATGGTGGGCGTGACAACCCCGATGGCGACACGTTGATGGAGATCAAGATGATGGAGATCATGGTGTCGTGCCGGTGACGATGGAGATCATGCCGGTGCTTTCATGATGGAGATCAAAAGCACAAGTTCATGGCCATATAATGTCACTTATGATTTGCATGTGATGTTAATCCTTTTATGCACCTTGTTTTGCTTAGGACGAGGGTAGCATTATAAGGTGACCCCTCAGTTAAATTTCAAGATGAATTGTGTTCTCCCCGAGTGTGCACCATTGCCAAAGTTCGTCGTGTTGAGACACCATGTGATGATCGGGTGTGATAGACTCTACGTTCACATACAACGTGTGCAAGCCAGTGTTGCACATGTAGAACACTCGGGTTAAACTTGACGAGCCTAGCATGTACAGACATGGCCTCGGAACACAAGAGACCGAAAGGTCAAACATGAGTCATATAGTAGATATGATCAACATGATGATGTTCACCATTGTAACCACCTCAACTCACGTGATGATCGGACTTGAGTTGGTGAATTTGGATCATGTATCACTCGGATGACCGGAGGGATGTCAATTTGAGTGGGAGTTCTTAAGCAGTATGATTAATTGAACTCATTATCATGAACATAGTCAGTAGTGTCTTTGCAAATTATGTTGTAGATTACTTCCTCGCGCTGTAGCTCCCTTGAATTTTTGTATGTTCCTAGAGAAATAGAGTTGAAAGATGATGGTAGCAATATTGCGGATTAGATCCGTGATCTGAGGATTGTCCTCGTTGCTGCACAGAAGGCTTATGTCCTAAATGCACCGCTCGGTGCGCCAACCCCTCTAGCATCGTCTGTAGATGTTGTGAACATTTGACAGGTACTTGCTGATGACTACTTGATAGTTTAGTGCGTCATGCATTATGGCTTAGAATTGAGGCTTCAAAATGTTTTGAACGTCACGGAACATATGAGATGTTCTAAGAGCTGAAATTAGGATCTCAGGCTCGTGCCCGTGTTGCGAGATATGAGATCTCCAACAAGATTCTTTGACTGCAAGATGAACGAGAATAGCTCAATCGTTGAGCATGTGCTCAGATTGTCTGGGTGCTACAATCGCTTGAATCGAGTGGGAGTTCATCTTCCAAATAAAATAGTGATTGATATAGTTCTCCAAGTCACTTTCACTAAGCTACTAGAACATGGTGATGAACTATAAAATGCCAGGGATAGAATTAATGATCCCTGAGTTGTTCGCGATGTTTGACACCGCGAAGGTAGAAATCAAGAAGGAGCATCAAGTGTTGATGGTTAGTATAACCACTAGTTTTGAGAAGGGCAAGGGCAGGGAGGGAAACTTCATGGATGGCAAGTCAGTTGCTGCTCCAGTGAAGCAACCCAAAGTTGAACCCAAACCCGAGACTAAGTGCTTCAATTATGAGGAGAGAGGTCGCTGAAGCGGAATAACCCTAGATACTTGGTAGATAAGAAGGCTGGCAACGTCGACAGAAGTATATTTGATATACGTGTTATTGATGTGTACCTTGCTTGTACTCCTAGTAGCTCTTGGGTATTGGATACCGGTTCGATTGCTAAATGTTAGTAACTTGAAATAAAAGCTACGGAATAAACGGAGAACTAGCTAAGTGTGAGGTGACGATGTGTGTTGGAAATGTTTCCAAGGTTGATTTGATCAACATCGCATGCTCTCTCTACCTTCGAGATTAGCGACGAACCTAAATAAATGTTATTTGGTGTTTTTGCGTTGCGCATGAATGTGATTGGATCATGTTCATTGCAACACGGTTATTCATTTAAAGTAGAGAATAATGGTTATTCTATTTACATGAATAATACCTTCAACGGTCATGCACCCAGTAAGAATGGTTTGTTGAAACTTGATCATAGTTATACACATGTTCATAACATTGATGCCAAAAGGATACAAAGTTAATAATAATAGTACCACATACTTGTGGCATTGCCGCTAAATGTCATATTGGTATAAAACGCATGAAGAAACTCCATGTTGATGGATCTTTGGACTCATTCGATTTCGAATCAGTTGAGACATGCGAACCATGCCTCTTGGTCAAGATGACTAAGGACCCCGTTTTCTGTTTTGATGAAGCGGGCAAGTGATTATTGGAAATGATACATGTTGATGTATGCAATCCAATGAGTCTTGTAGCGTGCGGTCGATATCATTATTTTCTTACCTTCATTGATGATTTGAGTAGATATAGTGTATATTTACTTAATGAAACACAAGTCTGAATCGTTTGAAAGGTTCAAGCAAATTCAGAGTGAAGTCTAAGATCATCGTGATAAGAAGATAAAAATGTTTGCGATATGATCGTGGAGGTGAATATCTGAGTTACGAGTTTGGCATACAACTTTAGACAATGTGAAAGTTGTTTCACAACTCACGCCACCTGGAACACCATAGTGTGATGGTGTGTCCGAATGTCATAGTCGTGCTCTATTGGATATGGTGCGTGCTATGATGTCTATTATCGTTTTGTTACTATAAATTTGGGGTTATGCATTAGAGAAGGGCACCATCTAAATCCATTGAGGTGACACCGTGTGAATTATGGTTTGATAGAAACCTAAAGCTGTCATTTCTTAATGTATGGGGTTGCGACGCTTGTGTGGAAAATGTTTTCACCTAATGAGATCAAACCCAAAGCGGACAAATGCATCTTCATAGAATACCCTAAGAACAGTTGGGTGAACCTTCTATCTCAGATCCAAGCATAAAATGTTTGTTGCTAAAACTAGGTCCTTTCTCGAGAAAAAGGTTTCTCTTGAAAGAATTGAGTGGGAGGAGGATATAACTTGATGAGGTTATTGAACCTCTATTTCAACCAGAGAGTAGCGCAGCGTAGGAAGATGTTTCTGTGAAGCCTAAGTCAGTTGAAGAGGAAGTTAATGATGATGATCATGAAGCTTCGAATCAAGTTACTATCGAACTTCGTAGGTCGACAAGGACGTGTACTGCTCCTGAGCGGTACGACAACCCTGTCTTGGAGGTCATGTTGTTGGACAACGATGAACCTACGAACTATGGAGAAGCGATGATGGGCCTGCAAACCAACAAATGGTTAGAGGCCATGAAATCCGAGAAAGGATCCATGTATGAAAACCAAGTATAGACTTTGGTGGACTTGCTCGTTGGACGGCAGGTCGTTAAGTACAAATGGATCTTTAAAATGAAGACAGACGCTGATGGTAAATGTTACCATTTGTAAAGCTCGACTTGTTGCAAAGTAGGTTACGACAAGTTCAAGGAGTTGACTGCGATGAGACTTTCTCACTTGTAGCGATGCTAAAGTCTGTTGGAGTTATGTTAGCAGTTGCTGCATTTTTCAATTATGAAATCTGGCAGATGGATGCCAAAACATCATTTCCTTCCTTAAGGAAAGGATGTATGAGATACAACCAGAAGGTTTTGTCAGTCCTAAGGATGCTAAAAGGTGTGCAAGCTTCAGTGATTCTTCTATGAACTGAAGCAAGCATCTCGGAGTTGGAATATACACTTTGATGAGGTGATCAAAGTTTTTGAGTCTATACAAAGTTTACGAGAAACTTGTATTTGCAATAAAGTGAGTGGGAGCACTATAGAGTTTCTGATAAGTATATGTGGATGACATATTGCTATTCGGAAATGATGTAGAATTTCTAGAGAGCATAAACGGTTGTTTGAAAAGAGTTTTTCAAAGGAAGACCTCGATAAAGCTACCTAATTGTTGAGCATCAAAATCTATAAAGATAGATCAAGATGTTTGATAAGACTTTCAATGAGTACATACCTTGACAAGATTTTGAAAGAGTTCAAAATGGATTAGTCAGAGAGAAGTGTTCTCGACTGATTTGTAAGGTGTGAAGTTGAGTGAGACTCAAAGCTCGACCACGGCAGAAGAAAGAGAAAGGACGAATGTTGTCCCCTATGCCTTAGCCATAGGCTCTGTATAGTATGCCATGATGTGTACCGCACCTATGTGTGCCTTGCCATGAGTCCGTCAAGGGGTACAAGAGTGATCCAGGAGTGGATCACTGGACAGCGGTCAAGATTATCCTTAGTAACTAAAAACTAAGGAGATGTTTCTCGATTATGGAGGTGATAAAGAGTTCGTCGTAAAGAGTTACGTTGATGCAAGCTTTAACACCAATCCGGATAACTTGTACTAGCAATGTGGATACGTATAGTAGGAGCAGCCATTTGGAATAGTACCAAGTGGAGTGTGGGAGCAGTGTTTACAGTTTGACATAGAGATTTGCAAAGTACACACGGATCTGAATGTCGCAGACCCGTTGACTATAAGACCTCTCTGACATGCAAAGCATGATCAAGCCCCAGAACTCATTGGGTGTTAGATTCATAACAATGCGAATCACATGGTGATGTGAACTAGATTATTGACTCTAGTGCAAGTGGGAGACTGTTGGAAATATGCCCTAGAGGCAATAATAAATTAGTTATTATCATATTTCTTTGTTCATGATAATCGTTTATTATCCATGCTATAATTGTATTGAATGGAAACACATTACATGTGTGGGTAAATAGACAACACTCTATCCCTAGTATGCCTCTAGTGAACTAGCTCGTTGATCAAAGATGGTTAAGGTTTCCTAGCCATTGACATGGGATGTCATTTGATAACGGGATCACATCATTAGGAGAATGATGTGATGGACAAGACCCAAACTACAAACGTAGCATATGATTGTGTCAGTTTATTGCTACTGTTTTCTGCATGTCAAAGTATGTGTTCCTATGACCATGACATCATGCAACTCACCGACATCGGAGGTGTACCTTGTGTGTATCAAACGTCGCAACGTAACTGGGTAACTATGAAGGTGCTCTAGAGGTATCTCCGAGGGTGTCTGTTGAGTTGGCATGGATCAAGACTGGAATTTGTTACTCCGTGTGACGGAGAGGTATATCTCAGGGCCCACTCGGTAATACAACATCACAATAAGCCTTGCAAGCAATGTGACTAAGTGTTAGTCACGGGATCTTGTATTACGGAACGAGTAAAGAGACTTGCCGGTAACGAGGTTGAACTAGGTATGGAGATACCGACGATCGAATCTCGGGCAAGTAACATACCGAAGAACAAAGGGAACATCATATGGGATTATTTGAATCCTTGACATAGAGGTTCGACCGATAAAGATCTTCGTAGAATATGTAGGAACCAGTGTGGACATCCAGGTCCCGCCATTGGTTATTGACTGTAGAGGTATCTCGTTCATGTCTACATAGTTCTCGAACCCGCAGGGTCTGCACACTTAAGGTTTGGTGACGTTTCGGTAGTATAGAGTTATGTATGGTGGTTACCAAAGTTTGTTCGCAGTCCCGGATGAGATCCTAGACATCATGAGGATCTTCAGAATGGTCCGTAGGTAAAGATTCATATATAGGAAGTCCTATTTTGGTCGCCGGAAAAGTTTCGTGCTCATCGGTAGTGTACCGGGAGTGCTAGTAGTGTACCGGGAGACCTCCGGGAGGGGTATTTCGACCCAAGAGGCTTCATGGGCTGTGGGAGAGTGAATATCAGCCCTTAGTGGGCTGGTGAAAACTCCCACACAAGGCCCATGTGGTTGGAGAAGAAAACCCAATAGGAAAAGGTGGAAAAAGGAAAAAAGAAGGGGACGAATCCTAGTCCTACTAGGATTGGAGGAGAGTCCTCCAATCCTAATAGGTTCGGCCGACCCTATGGGGCCTTGTCCCTTGCGCCAGCCCTCCACCTCCCTCCCTCCTATATATACTGGTGGTATTGGGTGTTTTGCACTAGATTTTACGGCCATGTGCTACCCGTTCCACCGGTGCTCCTCTAGATTGGATTTCTGAAGTGCTTAGGCGAAGCCTTGCCAGATTTGCTCCACCAGCATCGTCGGAGCGCCGTCACGCTGCCGGTGAACTCTTCTTCCTCTCCACTTCCTCTTGCTGGATCAAGACGGTGGAGATCGTCATCAAGCTGCACGTGTGCTGAACGCGGAGGTGTCGTCCGTTCAGCGTTAGATCGGAAGGACTGTGATCAAGATCGCGAGACGGTTCATGATAAGTTCACGGGACGGATCGTGATGAGTTCATGGGACGGATCGTAATGAGTTCACGGGATGGATCGTGATGAGTTCGTGGGACGGATCGTGATTGGATCGCGGGATGGATCGTGATGTGATCGTGGGATGCTCGGCGATTTCGATCGCGAAGATGTTCGACTACACCAACCGCGTTTCTTAACGCTTCCCGCTTAGCGATCTACAAGGGTATGTAGATCCACTCTCCCTCTCGTAGATGCTCATCACCATGGATAGATCTGCGTGTGCGTAGGAATTTTTTTGTTTCCCATGCGACGTTCCCCAATAGAAGCTTATTGTGGAGCCAGGGACTTTTGTTCTCCGCCTCACCCAACCATCGGTATGCCTGTAGCGATGTCCAAAAAGAGAAGGAAGCTAAACTCCAGCAAGCATTTCCCGGCAGAGCTTCCCGAAGCCACTGGTAGAGAAGCTATCGGGGAAGGTCCTGTTCCAGTTGCTGAGCAGCTCAGTCCCGCAAGACCCCGGGTCCTCACGGTTGAGGCAAGCGCTCCCGCGAACGAAGACACACCTCTAGTCCTTGTTGTCGAGCGACAAGCTCCAACCTGGGCGCAGCATATAGTCCAATTCCTTCAAATAGGAGAACTCTCCGAAGAGCAAGAGGAAGGCGAAAAAGTAGCCCGCCAGTCATGTATGTACCTGTTTGTCGATGACACCTTGTACACAAGATGACAAAACGGTGTGAAATTAAGGTGAATCTATCGGGAGGATGGACTAAAGTCGTTGGCGGAGATTCATGGAGGAGTATGTGTCTCTCACATAGGATCAAGAGCCCTTGGCGGTAAAGCTTTCTGGCGGAGTTTCTATTGGACCATTGTCCTCTAAGACGCCACTGAGTTGGTCACCAAGTGTGAAGCCTGCCAGTTTCATTCCAAGAACATACATCAACTAGCACAAGATCTGCAGACTATTCCTCTATCCTAGCCATTCTCGGTCTAGGGGCTCGACATCCTGGGACCCTTCCCCCGATTTGTCGGGGGCTTTGAGTTCTTGTTCATGGCAACTGACAAATTCACAAAGTGGTCTAAGGTAGAACCAGTGAGGAAGGTGACCGCAGAATCAACTATCAAGTTCGTGAAAGGACTGGTGTGCCGCTTTGGACAGGGTGTTCACGGACAATGACACCCAGTTCACGAGCTGCGCCTTCATGCAATATATCCAGAACCTTGGAAGCAAGGTCTCCTTCACCTTTGTTGCCCATCCTAGAAGCAACAGGCAAGTCGAGAGGATGAATGCTGAAGTGTTGCAAGGGCTCTAGACAAGGACTTTCGATAAGCTACGGAAGAGCGGCAAGCGTTGGATAGATGAACTGCCGGTGGTTCTTTGGTCACTTAGAACGACGCCAAACCGAGCTATCGGCCAGACGTCCTTCTGCCTAGTGTACGGGGCGGAAGTAGTGCTCCCCATGGAACTCATATACGGGTCACCTCAAGTGCTTGACTATGATGAAGTAGAGCAACAACAACCTACGACATGAGTATGCCCTGCTCCTCGAGGAAGATCGTCTCTAGGCTGTTGTACATGCTGCACTCTACCAGCAATCCCTGCGCCGCTACCATAGCCGCAGGGTCCACGCTCGAAGCCTTGAGGAAGGCGACCTTGTCCTTAGGCATGTTCACTCCTCCAAGGGTACCAACAAGTTGATGCTGAAGTGGGAAGGCCCTTACCAGGTAGCACGAGTCACCAGACCTGGCGCAGTCCGTCTGGATACCAAAGATGGCACCAAGGTGCTTAACTCATGGAATATTGAGCATATTCGTAAGTTCTACCCGTGAGGCGCGGCTACCGGGCTCAGTCCCCGGCAGACACCTTTTGTACAAGCATTGCCGATGTTGCATGTAAGCCTTTGTACAAAGCCAGACATAGACCCTGTGGAATCATAATAAAGCTAGACATTGCATCATATCACCATCTTACATGCTCATTACGTATTTTTATGATTGCAGTGTTATCACTTTTAAGGTATAAGATTTATTAGAGTAGTCGATGAACGTGTAATATTTGTTATTGTCTTCTCCCTACACGACGGATCGTCAGAAAGACAGGGAAGGGAAGCAAAGAAATGAGGATGATGACCCATCGATCTCTAAAGAAGGATACTATGTGGAAAACATAAGTATAACCACATATCCCAAGTTAGATGCCTTTCCTAAACACCCCGAGGAAATGCTTAGTACCTTCCTTGCTGTGTATAGTGGAGTCCTCCATGTGGTGAGAACCCTTGTCGGGACGAGCAGCCCCCAGTTTTGTTTAAACAAACTGCGGGGGCTGCACCGACACCGACAAGGAGCCCTGTCGGGGAACAACACCAACCTGCTGCCGGGGACCCATTCCTCTATTAGCACTCGTAGTCATGTAATGATCCAGCAAGCGGCTCTGTGTAGCGAGGACAAACATACCAGGACAGTATAAACAAATAAAGAAAAGGATAGTACTTGAAAGAAGGAAAATGTCGCTTTTCTCATTCATTTTTGATACAAGTTGGATAAGGGTTACATTAGAAGGCACGCCTTTATAATAATCCTTTATTTGGCTTTCTCCCCTAGAAACAAGACACCAAAGAGAAAGGGGATAAAAGAAGGGCCCCAACAGAAGCCCAGCCTGACCCCATCAGGACCAGGATTGCACGGACGGCAGGCCCACTGGAAGGGAAGACGAAGCCGAAGTCCACGAGCTTGCTAGAGCCGGTTGGGGGAGAAGTCGGTGTTGAAGTCAAGAACCCCCGACAAATCGCTCTCCCGGGGAGGGGTTTAGCTGACGGTGATGGTGCGACCGATGCTCAGCTTGAGTATGAGTCGGTGTATTCTGACTTGACTGCGAGGGGCTCGTCGTCGTTGTCTTCACTGACATTGTCTTCATCATCGCTATTGCTCGAGGAGGAGCTTTTGACATCACTCGATCTCTCTTTGCAACAGCCAAGACGGGCGCCTGAATGCCCATAAATCATGACGGAGAGCAGGTAGGCCTCCACCAACTTGAAGCGGAGGACATGCCCACCCCTGAAGTTGTGGGAACATGCAAAAGTCTTCCACCCATGCCTGAGAAGCATGAAGCGATGCTTAGGAAACTCGACGTCTGCTTGCACGATGCCATTACAGCAACCATGCGCCCACAACCACAACACATGTGGTTTATCAATCTCCATCATCCTGAAAGAGTTCTCGCCTGATTTGTAAGGTGTGAAAGTTGAGTGAGACTCAAAGCTCGACAACGGCAGAAGAAAGAGAAAGGACGAACGTCGTCCCCTATGCCTTACCCATAGGCTCTATATTATGCCATGCTGTGTACCGCACCTGTGTGTGCCTTGCCATGAGTCCGTCAGGGGGTACAAGAGTGAATCGGGAGTGGATCACTGGACAACGGTCAAGATTATCCTCAGTAACTTAGAGACCGAGGAGATGTTTCTCGATTATGGAGGTGATAAAGAGTTCGTCGTAAGGAGTTACGTCGATACAAGCTTTAACACTAATCCGGATGAATCATAGTAGCAATCTGGATACGTATAGTGGAGCAGCCATTTGGAATAGTACCGAGCGGAGTATGGTAGCAGTGTTTACAGTTTGACATAGGTATTTGCAAAGTGCACACAGATCTGAATGTTACAGACCCGTTGACTATAAGACCTCTCTCACATGCAAAGCATGATCGAGCCCCAGAACTCGTTGGGTGTTAGATTCATAACAATGCGAATCACATGGTGATGTGAACTAGATTATTGACTCTAGTGCAAGTGGGAGACTGTTGGAAATATGCCCTAGACGCAATAATAAATTAGTTATTATCATATTTCCTTGTTCATGATAATCGTTTATTATCCATGCTATAATTGTATTGATCGGAGACTTAGATGCATGTGTGGATACATAGACAAAACCATGTCCCTAGTATGCCTCTAATAGACTAGCTCGTTGATCAAAAGATGGTTAAGGTTTCCTAGCCATGGACATGAGATGTCATTTGATAATGGGGTCACATCATTAGGAGAATGATGTGATGGACAAGACCCAAACTGCAAACGTAGCATATGATCGTGTCAGTTTATTGCTACTGTTTTCCGCATGTCAAGTATGTGTTCTATGACCATGAGATCATGCAACTCACAGATATCGGAGGAGTGCCTTGTGTGTATCAAACGTCGCAACGTAACTGGGTGACTATAAAGGTGCTCTACAGGTATCTCCGATGGTTTTTGTTGAGTTGGCATGGATCGAGACTGGGATTTGTTACTCCGTGTGACGGAGAGGTATCTCGGGGCCCACTCGGTAATGCAACATCACAATAAGCCTTGCAAGCAATGTGACTAATTGTTAGTTGCGGGATCTTGTATTATGGAACGAGTAAAGATACTTTCCGGTAACGAGGTTGAACTAGGTATGGAGATACCGGTGATCGAATCTCGGGCAAGTAACATACCGAAGAACAAAGGGAACGTTATACGGGATTAACTGAATCCTTGACATAGAGGTTCGACCGATAAAGATCTTCGTAGAATATGTAGGACCCAATGTGGACATCCAGGTCCCGCCATTGGTTATTGACCTTAGAGGTGTCTCGGTCATGTCTACATAGTTCTCGAACCCGCGGGGTCTGCACACTTAAGGTTCGGTGACGTTTCGGTAGTGTAGAGTTATGTATGGTGGTGACCGAAGTTTGTTCGGAGTCCCGGATGAGATCCCGGACGTCACGAGGAGCTCCGGAATGGTCCGGAGGTAAATATTCATATATAGGAAGTCCCAGTTTGGTTTCCGGAAAAGTTTCGGGCTCATTGGTAGTGTACCGGGAGTGCCGGTAGTGTACCGGGAGGCCTCCGGGAGGAGTATTTCGACCCCAAGAGGTCCATGGGCTGTGGTAGAATAATAACGAGCCCTTAGTGGGCTGGGAAAACAGCCACAAAGGCCCATGGCGCAGGAGAGAAAGTCCTAAAGCAAAAAGTGGAAAATCAGCCAATAGGAGGCAATCCTACTCCAACTAGGATTGGAGGTGAAGTAGGATTGCTTCCCACCTCCTATTTCGGCCGACCCAAAGGCCTTGGATGCCTCTCCTCTCCTCTCTTCCTATATATACTAGTGGATTGGGTGGTTTTTGGACAGAATTTCCGGCCACGTGCTACCCGTTACACCGGTGCATAGTTTCTCCTCTAGATCGGTTTTCTGCAGCGCTTAGGCGAAGCCCTGCAAGAATTGCTCCACCACCATCACCAGAGCGCCGTCACGCTGCCGGTGAACTCTCTCTCCTCTCCACCTCCTCTCTCTGGATCGAGACGGTGGAGATCGTCATCAAGCTGCACGTGTGCTGAACGCGGAGGTGCCGTCCGTTCGGCGCTAGATCGGAAGGACCGTGATCGAGATCGCGACACGGTTCGTGATGTGATCACGGAACGGATCGTGATGAGTTCGCGGGACAGATTGTGATCAAGATCGTGAGACGGATCATGATGAGTTCACAGGACGGATCATGATGTGTTCGCGGGACGGTTCGTGATTGGATCGCGGGACGCTTGGCGATTTGGATCGCGAAGAAGTTCGACTACACCAACCGCGTTTATTAACGCTTCCCGCTTAGCGATCTACAAGGGTACGTAGATCCACTCTCCCTCTCGAAGATGCTCATCACCATGGATAGGTTTGCGTGTGCATAGGAAAATTTTTGTTTCCCATGCGACGTTCCCCAACAGTGGCATCATGAGCTAGGTTGATGCTTCGATGAGATCTCGAGTAGAACACAAAAGGTTTGTGGGCATTGATGCTTAGATTGCTTCCTCCCTTGGTCGGATTTTGGTTCAGCGGGATTGTGAGATGAAGCGGCCCGGACCAACATTACTCGTACACTTACGAGAGACCAGTTCCCTCGACGCCACTTGTTGCTTAGATGGCTTGCGGGTGACAGTTTCTCTCACTTTAGTTGGATCGGATCCGACAAAGGCGGTCCTTGAGAAGGTTGAAAAGCAATCTATGTATCACCGTTGTGGTTTATGTGTAGGTGAGAATCGTTCTTGCTAGATACCCGTAGCAGCCACATAAAACATGCAACAACAATTAGAGGACGTCTAACTTGTTTTTGCAGGGTATGTTGTGATGTGATATGGCCAATTACATGATGAGATATATCTGATGTATGAGATGATCATGTGATGTATAGAATTTCACGACTTGCATGTCATTGAGTACGGCAACCGGCAGGAGCCATAGGGTTGTCTTTAATTATTGTATGACCTGCGTGTCAATCATTAAGCGCTATGTAATGCTTTACTTTATCGCTAAGCGGTAGAAATAGAAGTAGAAGCAGGGCTGGCGCCACAACCCCAATGGCAACACATTGATGGAGATCAAGATGATGGAGATCATGGTGTTGTGCCGGTGACGATGGAGATCATGTCGGTGTTTCGAGGATGGAGATCTTAAACACAAGTTCATGGCCATATCATGTCACTTATGAATTGCATGAGATGTTAATCCTTCTATGCACCTTGTTTTGCTTAGTACGGCGGTAGCATTATAAGGTGATCCCTCACTTGAATTTCAAGATGAACTGTGTTCTCCCCGAGTGTGCACCGTTGCGAAAGTTCGTCGTGTTGAGACACCACGTGATGATCGGGTGTGATAGACTCTACGTTCACATACAACGGGTGCAAGCCAGATTTGCACGCGCAGAACACTCGGGTTAAACTTGACGAGCCTAGCATGTACAGACATGGCCTCGGAACACGAGAGACCGAATGGTCGAACATGAGTCATATAGTAGATATGATCAACATAATGATGTTCACCATTGCAGCCACCTCAACTCACATGATGATCGGACTTGAGGTGGTGAATTTGGATCATGTATCACTCGAATGATCGGACGGATGTCAATTTGAGTGGGAGTTCTTAAGTAATATGACTAATTGAACTCATTATCATGAACATAGTCAAAGTGTCTTTGCAAATTATGTTGTAGATTACTAGCTCGCGCTGTAGCTCCCTTAAATTTTTATATGTTCCTAGAGAAATAGAGTTGAAAGATGTTGGTACCAATATTGCGGACTGGGTCCGTGATCTGAGGATTGTCCTCATTGCTGCACAGAAGGCTTATGTCCTTAATGCACCGCTCGGTGCGCCAGCCCCTCTAGCGTCGTCTATAGATGTTGTGAACATGTAACAGGCACGTTTCGATGACTACTTGATAGTTTAGTGCGTCATGCATTACGGCTTAGAATTGAGGCTCCGAAATGTTTTGAACGTCACGGAACATATGAGATGTTCTAGGAGCAGAGATTGTGATCTCACGCTCGTGCCTGTTTTGCGAGATATGAGATCTCCAACAAGAATCTTTGCCTGTAAGATGAAGGAGAATAGCTCAATCGTTGAGCATGTACTCAGATTGTCTGGGTACTACAATCGCTTGAATCAAGTGGGAGTTAATCTTCCATATAAGATAGTGATTGATATAGTTCTCCAAGTCACTGCCACTAAAGCTACTAGAACTTAGTGATGAACTATAATACACCAGGGATAGAAGTATTGATCCCTGAGCTGTTCGCAATGTGTGACACCGCGAAGGTAGAAATCAAGAAGGAGCGTCAAGTGTTGATGGTTAATCAAACCACTAGTTTCGAAAAGGGCAAGAGCAAGGAGGGAAACTTCATGGATAGCAAGTCAGTTGCTGCTCCAGTGAAGCAACCCAAAGTTGAACTCAAACCCGAGACTAAGTGCTTCTATTATGAGGTGAGAGGTCGCTGAAGCGGAATAACCCTAGATACTTGGTAGATAAGAAGGCTGGCAACATCGACAGAAGTATATTTGATATACGAGTTATTGATGTGTACCTTGCTAGTACTCCTAGTAGCACCTGGGTATTGGATACCGGTTCAGTTGCTAAATGTTAGTAACTCGAAATAAAAGCTATGGAATAAACGGAGAACTAGCTAAGGGTGAGGTGACGATGTGTGTTGGAAATGTTTCCAAGGTTGATGTGATCAACATCGCACGATCTCTCTACCTTCAGGATTAGTGACGAACCTAAATAAATGTTATTTGGTGTTTTGCGTTGAGCATGAACATGATTAGTTCATGTTTGTTGCAATACGGTTATTCATTTAAGTCAGAGAATAATAGTTATTCTGTTTACATGAATAATACCTTCAATGGTCATGCACCCAGTGAGAATGGTTTGTTGAAATCTTGATCGTAGTAATACACATGTTCATAACATTGATGTCAAAAGACACAAAGTTAAATAATCATAGTACCACATACTTGTGGCACTGCCACAAAATGTCATATTGGTATAAAGCGCATGAAGAAACTCCATGGTGATGGATATTTGGACTCATTCGATTTCAAATCGGTTGAGACATGCGAACCATGCCTCTTGGGCAAGATGACTAAAGGACCCCGTTGGATGGAGCGGGCAAGTGATTCATTGGAAATGATACATGTTGATGTATGCAATCTAGTGAGTCTTGTAGCGTGCAGTGGATATCGTTATTTTCTTACCTTCACTGATGATTTGAGTAGATATAGTGTATATTTACTTAATGAAACACAAGTCTGAATCGTTTGAAAGGTTCAAGCAAATTCATAGTGAAGTTTAAAGATCAGCGTGACAAGACGATAAAAATGACCGCGATATGATCGTGGAGGTGAATATCTGAGTCACGAGTTTGGCATACAACTTAAGACAATGTGAAAGTTGTTTCACAACTAAACGCCACTTGGAACACCATAGTGTGATGGTGTGTCCGGACATCATAGTTATGCTCTATTGGACATGGTGCGTGCTATGATGTCTCTTATCGTTTTACTACTATAATTTTGGGGTTATGCATTAGAGACAACTACATTGACTTTAAATAGGGCACCATCTAAATCCGTTGAGATGACACTATGTGAATTATGGTTTGATAGAAACCTAAGCTGTCATTTCTTAATACTTAGGGCTGCGACACTTGTGTGGAAAATGTTTTCACCTAATGAGGTCGAACCCAAGGCGGACAAATGCATCTTCATAGAATACCCTAAGATCAGTTGGGTGAACCTTCTATCTCAGATCCAAGTGCAAAGTGTTTGTTACTAAAACGGATCCTTTCTCGAGGAAAAGTTTCTCACGAAAGAATTAAGTGGGAGGAAGATAGAACTTGATGAGGTTGTTTAAACTTTGTTCAACCAGAGAGTAGCGCAGCGCAGGATGTTGTTTCTGTGAAGCCTACGTTAGTTGAAGAGGAAGTTAATGATGATGATCATGAAGCTTCAGGATCAAGTTACTATCGAACTTCGTAGGTCGACAAGGATGTGTACTGCTCCTAAGCGGTACGACAACCCTGTCTTGGAGGTCATGTTGTTGGACAAACGATGAACCTACGAGCTATGGAGAAGCGATGATGGGCCCGGATTCCGACAAATGGTTGGAGGCCATGAAATCCGAGATAGGATCCATGTATGAAAACCAAGTGTAGACTTTGGTAGAATTTCTCGTTGGACGGCAGGTCGTTGAGTACAAATGGATCTTTAAAATGAAGACAGACACTGATGGTGAATGTCACTATTTGTAAAGCTCAACTTGTTGCAAAGATGTTTGTGACAAGTTCAAGGAGTTGACTACGATGAGACTTTCTCACTCGTAGTGGTGCTAAAGTCTATTGGAATTATGTTAGCAGTTGCTGTGTTTTCAATTATGAAATCTGGCAGATGGATGTCAAAACATCGTTTCCTTAACGGTTTACTTGAGGAAAGGTTGTATGTGATACAACCAGAAGGTTTCGTCAGGCCTAAGGATGCTAAAAGGTGTGCAAGCTTCGGTGATCCTTCCATGGACTGAAGCAAGCATATCGGAGTTGGAATATACGCATTGATGAGGTGATCAAAGTTTTGATGTTTATACAAAGTTTACGAGAAACTTGTATTTGCAATAAAGTGACTGGGAGCACTATAGAATTTCTGATAAGTATATGTGGATGACATATTGTTGATCAGAAATAATGTAGAGTTTCTGGAAAGCATAAAACGGTCATTTGGAAAGTGATTTTCAAAGGAAGACCTGGATGAAGCTACCTAATTGTTGAACATCAAAATCTATGGAGATAGATCAAGATGCTCGATGAGACTTTCAATGAGTGCATACCTTGAAAAGATTTTGAAAGAGTTCAAAATGGATCAGTCAGAGAAAGAGTTCTCGCCTGATTTGTAAGGTGTGAAAGTTGAGTGAGACTCAAAGCTCGACAATGGCAGAAGAAAGAGAAAGGACAAACGTCGTCCCCTATGCCTTAGCCATAGGCTCTATATTATGCCATGCTGTGTACCGCACCTGTGTGTGCCTTGCCATGAGTCCGTCAGGGGGTACAAGAGTGAACCGGGAGTGGATCACTGGACAGCGGTCAAGATTATCCTCAGTAACTTAGAGACTGAGGAGATGTTTCTCGATTATGGAGGTGATAAAGAGTTCGTCGTAAGGAGTTACGCCGATACAAGCTTTAACACTAATCCGGATGACTCGTAGTAGCAATCTGGATACGTATAGTGGAGAAACCATTTGGAATAGTACCGAGCGGAGTGTGGTAGCAGTGTTTACAGTTTGACATAGGCATTTGCAAAGTGCACACAGATCTGAATGTTACAGGACCGTTGACTATAATACCTCTCTCACATGCAAAGCATGATCGAGCCCCAGAACTCGTTGGGTGTTAGATTCATAACAATGCGAATCACATGGTGATGTGAACTAGATTATTGACTCTAGTGCAAGTGGGAGACTGTTGGAAATATGCCCTAGAGGCAATAATAAATTAGTTATTATCATATTTCCTTGTTCATGATAATCGTTTATTATCCATGCTATAATTGTATTGATCAGAGACTTAGATGCATGTGTGGATACATAGACAAAACCATGTCCCTAGTATGCCTCTAATAGACTAGCTCGTTGATCAAAAGATGGTTAAGGTTTCCTAGCCATGGACATGAGATGTCATTTGATAACAGGGTCACATCATTAGGAGAATGATGTGATGGACAAGACCCAAACTGCGAACATAGCATATGATCGTGTCAGTTTATTGCTACTGTTTTCCGCATGTCAAGTATGTGTTCCTATGACCATGAGATCATGCAACTCACAGATATCGGAGGAGTGCCTTGTGTGTATCAAACGTCGCAACGTAACTGGGTGACTATAAAGGTGCTCTACAGGTATCTCTGATGGTTTTTGTTGAGTTGGCATGGATCGAGACTGGGATTTGTTACTCCGTGTGACGGAGAGGTATCTCGGGGCCCACTCGGTAATGCAACATCACAATAAGCCTTGCAAGCAATGTGACTAATTGTTAGTTGCGGGATCTTGTATTACGGAACGAGTAAAGAGACTTGCCGGTAACGAGGTTGAACTAGGTATGGAGATACCGATGATCGAATCTCGGGCAAGTAACATACCGAAGAACAAAGGGAACGTTATACGGGATTAACTGAATCCTTGACATAGAGGTTCGACCGATAAAGATCTTCATAGAATATGTAGGACCCAATGTGGACGTCCAGGTCCCGCCATTGTTTATTGACCTTAGAGGTGTCTCGGTCATGTCTACATAGTTCTCGAACCCGCGGGGTCTCCACACTTAAGGTTCGGTGACGTTTCGGTAGTGTAGAGTTATGTATGGTGGTGACCGAAGTTTGTTCGGAGTCCCGGATGATATCCCGGACGTCACGAGGAGCTCCGGAATGGTCCGGAGGTAAAGATTCATATATAGGAAGTCCCAGTTTGGTTTCCGGAAAAGTTTCGGGCTCATCGGTAGTGTACCGGGAGTGCCGGTAGTGTACCGGGAGGCCTCCGGGAGGGGTATTTCGACCCCAAGAGGTCCATGGGCTGTGGGAGAATAATAATGAGCCCTTAGTGGGCTGGGAAAACAGCCACAAAGGCCCATGGCGCAGGAGAGAAAGTCCTAAAGCAAAAAGTGGAAAATCAGCCAATAGGAGGCAATCCTACTCCAACTAGGATTGGAGGTGAAGTAGGATTGCTTCCCACCTCCTATTTCGGCCGACCCAAAGGCCTTGGATGCCTCTCCTCTCCTCTCCTCCTATATATACTAGTGGATTGGGTGGTTTTTGGACAGAATTTCCGGCCACGTGCTACCCATTACATCGGTGCATAGTTTCTCCTCTAGATCGGTTTTCTGCAGCGCTTAGGCAAAGCCCTACCGGAATTGTTCCACCGCCATCACCGGAGCGCCGTCATGCTGCCGGTGAACTCTCTCTCCTCTCAACCTCCTCTCGCTGGATCGAGACGGTGGAGATCGTCATCAAGCTGCACGTGTGCTGAACGCGGAGGTGCCGTCCGTTCGGCGCTAGATCGGAAGAACCGTGATCGAGATCGCGAGACAGTTCGTGATGTGATCATGGAATGGATCGTGATGAGTTTGCGGGACAGATCGTGATCAAGATCGTGAGACGGATCGTGATGAGTTCACGGGACGGATCATGATGTGTTCGCGGGACGGTTCGTGATTGGATCGCGGGACGCTCGGCGATTTGGATCGCGAAGAAGTTCGACTACACCAACCGCGTTTATTAACGCTTCCTGCGTAGCGATCTACAAGGGTACGTAGATCCACTCTCCCTCTCGTAGATGCTCATCACCATGGATAGGTTTGCGTGTGCGTAGCAAAAATTTTGTTTCCCATGCGACGTTCCCCAACACATGCATAGTAACTCCCCCGAAGGCAACCCTTGCTGGGTTGGAGTGCTCTATGCTCTTCGTGTTCCTCGGTTCAATCCACCCACAAAGCAGGAGTAGGGGTTTACGCTTCACAGCGGCCCGAACCTGGGTGAATCACCACGTCGTCTAACTGTCTTCGCTCTTTGTGCTTATAGCCATGCCCCCCGCTGAACCACAAAGGGGCGATGGCCCCATAGGTGATCGTGTGCATCTAGCCACGACAGAATGGCTTTAGAAGGCGGAGCCTCTGTGGTAGTAGGCTCATGCAGTATCACTTGCCTCTCTTGATTCTTAGAGGCGGGAGGCGCCATGGATATGGGCATCACTCGTAGTGGCTCCTGTTGAGGAGCGGGGGTTGATGACGGAGCGGTAGGGGGTTCGGGTTCTTGAGCTAGCTCAGAAGGCTTCAACTTCCTTGTCTTCAGCCTCTTCGGTGGTTGGGCTTCAGAGGCAGCAACCTTGTGCTTCTTCGCTTAAGCTTCGGCTTCCTTTGTCTTCTTGCTAGATGTAGCAATGGTTGAGGGGCGCGTCCGTGGGTTGGCAAACCCAGCGGGGAAGACAATGGCACAGTACACAGACCACGCATGAGCTGGCTGATCTGAAGACATTGAAGCTTGCCTGGAGCGTTCAATGATTTTAGGAGCAAGAGCAGGCTGACCAAGAGCCATTCTTTATAGCATGTCATTGTGCGCTTGGACCATAATCGTAGTCTTTCTCTTGAGACGCGCTAGGGCACCTTTGATAGCATCACACTTCCTTTCAAACTCAGCTTTGAGATCCACCATCATTAGCTGATATCCCTGTATCTGAGGGGTGGAGAGCCTGTGCATGTTTTGCTTGAATAGTTTTTTTCATGGCTAATCTTGGCCTCCATCTTCTTGGCTTTATGAGCCATAGTTAGTTCCTCATTAACCAACCCTTGGAAGGTGACACTCGGTCCAATTGGAAGCTGGAGGGCTTCAATGGTGAGGGAGGGATCAGGGAACCATTCATCAATGAAGTGTTCAAAGATGGCAGGGTCAAATAGAGGTAAGTCTTTGAGCATCTTAGCTTCCTGTTCTTTCTGCTGGATGAGCCTAGATAAGGCTTCATCGTCGAACTCATCATCAGATAGCTCAATCATATTTGTTGCATCCATCAAAGATATGGTTGGCTTCAGACCTTTGGATGCAGCAGCTTTTCATTTCATTCGCCTATGAAGGTGATCTTCTTCCTCAAGCTATTCTGGATTAGCAGAGGGGGAACGCAAAGCTTGAGGTGAAGAGTCTGAAGGCTTGTGTGCTTTTGAAGCTTTTGGCTTTCAAGCCTTTGACTTCTTCAAAGGCTTCGGCTAAGGTGTTAGAGGATTCTCTTCATCTCCTTCATCAGATTCAGACTGTGTACGTTCTGGGCAGCCAAGAATGCTTGATGGGTGTGGATTACTGGGCGTTGGGGGCCTGAACATGCATTGGCAGAATCCCATTTTGATAGCATCTACCTTAGTCTTCAGATGAAGATTTCTATAGACCATGTCAGTCCATGGTGCTTTCTCAGCACACTTCTCAGCATACTCGTCAGTCACAAAGTGGTAGTAAAACCACTCCACACTCCAATATCTTCGAATCCATTGGATTCGATTCTTGCGTTGGGCATATGTTTCATCATTGTCATACTTGTATTTCTCATACAACTCTGGCAGAAGATCTTTGGCAGTGCTCTTGTCTTTGTTTTCCACCCTTCTTGGATGGCTTATCATCTGCCATTGGCTTCGACAAAGGCTTCACTGGGGTGCGCAAATATGAACATGCACCAGGGGGTTCTAGATGTATCTGCAAATGAATTCAGACTATGAGATCCAAGCGATTTTGATGGGGACATGTACATGTGAAAGAGTTAGAGACGTGAGGGAAGAGGACATGTCATGTGCATTCTCAGAAGATTTTGAAGATAAAACTGTGTTTGGAAGACATTAACCTTGTTTACCGAAGACCTTCACTTTTATATAGCATATGGTGATTTTAGATTTGTACAAGTTCGAGAATTTGTACAAGTCCAAGAATTTGTACAAGTGAGGAATCAAACCACTTTTAAACCACAAAGTGAAAGTATTAGGCAAAGTGAGATCTCAATCTAGATGCGGTTGTGTGGAAGATGAAAAACAGCAACCGAGTATTTTCAGTAAGAATTTCAGATCAAAGCATGTAGTAAAAATAGCTTTTTATTTACCGCAATGAAGAAGAACAACTCGACGAGGCGGAGAGACCGAGAGGTTCGATCTGCCTCACCCTAACTTGGTGGAGGCCAGCGTGAGTACGTCACCGGAGAGGTCATGGCAGCTAAGTACCATTTGGATGGATATGCCCCTGACTCCTCGGTTTAAGTGGGACACATGGCATACATGCAACACATCTGACAACCCACTACCATAATCGAAGCGGCGACGTGGGAGTTGTTGCTAAAAACTGGGAGACTGTTGAGATTTGAGAATTAATTATGTGGTTGATTTGTCTTTGACTGACAAGGACACCGTGGAGACAATCAACATGTGTCAATATAAAATGCATATGATTTGACTAGAACATACTTAGACGAGGTAACAACAGAAGAGAATGTCGGGTCCGATCACATTTGCCTAGGAAAAAGTTGAAGACAAAGCTCCAATCTAAATATAGATCTGCAAATAGTTTACAACAGAAACACACGTGCAAACAATAAAGTTTTGTTCCGAACACAAACTCTATTCTCGAAGACATGTGAAGTAGATAAGATAAAAGGTACTTCTCCTGAGATATGAATATGCCATTTGGTTGTTGTCGAATTTGAAGCCCTAGGAAGAATTTCAGTTCTTCCATCATCGACATTTGATAATTCTCTTGCATCATATAGGCAAACTCATCACTGTATTTGTTGTTAGTATAGCCGAAGATTATGTCATCCACATATATTTGACATACAAACATTTCACCATCATAGGATTTAGTGAAGAGAGTGGGATCGAGTGAACTAGGTTTGAAGCAGTTCTTCTTGAGGAATTCCTTGAGCGTATCATACCAAGCTCTTGGTGCTTGCTTGAGGCCATAGCTTGCCTTGTTGAGCTTGAAGACTTTGTCAGGATGCTTTGGATCTTCAAATCCTGGTGGTTGAGCAACATATACTTCTTCCTCAATCTTACCATTGAGGAATGCACTTTTGACATCCATTTGATATAAGCATATGTCATGATGGTTAGCATAAGCAGGCAGTATGCGAATGGCTTCGAGTCTAGATACAGGTGCAAAGGTTTCACCGAACTCAATACCCTCGACCTGTGTGTAACCCTGGGCCACTAGTCAAGCCTTGTTTCAGATGACTTGGCCGGACTCATCTTGCTTGTTGCGGAAGATCCACTTAGTATCAATGATGTTATGCTTCCTTGGATCAGTTTGCTTCACGAGGTCCCACACATTGTTTAGCTCAAACTGATGATGCTCTTCCTGCATGGCTTGAATCATTCTGATTCCTTGAAAGCATCATCAACTTTGGTGGGTTCTGTGATAGATACAAAAGCAAAGTGCCCACAAAAGTTAGCCAGTTGAGTAGGTCTTGAGCAAGTGAGTGGACCTGGTGCATTTATGCTATCAAGCATTCTCTCAATTTGGACTTCATTGGCCACACGTGGATGAGCAGGGCAAAGACTTTGTTCTTGCCGCTGAGCATTGTCTTTGTCAGTAGCATTGTCTTCAGGTTTAGCATTGTCTTTACGCTAAGTGGATGGAGGAATAATGACTTCTTCAACCACGGGTTCTTCAGGCACAATTTCTCTAGTGCCCATCAATCTGATAGCTTCATCAGGAGGTAATTCATCTAGCACGGGAGGTAGGTGCTCTCTTTACGAGCCATTAGTTTCATCGAGTCGCACATTTACAGTTTGAACAACTTTGTTGTAAAAGGTGTTGAAGACTCTGTAGGTGTGTGAATCCTTTCCATAACCAAGCATGAAACCCTCATGTGCTTTAGGTGTAAATTTTGAGGTGTGGTGTGGATCCCTTATCCAACATCTTGCACCGAAGAGTTTGAAATAACTTACATTGGGTTTCTTACCGATGAGAAGCTCATAAGATGTTTTCTTGAAGAACTTGTGAAGATATACTATGTTGATGATGTGGCATGCAACGTCAATAGTTTCAGGCCATAGCTTTCGTGGTGTCTTGTATTCATCAAGCATGGTGTGAGCCATCTCAATAAGAGCCCTATTCTTGCGCTCCAAGACGCCATTCTGTTGTGGGGTGTATGGAGTAGACAACTCATGAGTGATGCTAAGAGTATCAAGATAGGTGTCCAAGCGTGTGTTCTTGAACTCAGTGCCATTGTCACTCCTGATGTGCTTGATCTTGATGTTGTAGTTGTTCATGCACCTATTTGCGAAGCACCTAAAGACATCATGCACTTCTGTTTTGTAAAGAATGACATGCACCCAAATGAATCGAGAATAGTCATCAACAATCACGAAGCCATATAGATTTGTAGTGGTAGAGAAGATGGAATAGTGAATGGGGCCAAATAAATCCATGTGTAGCAGTTAAAAGGGACGTGAGGTAGTCATGATTTTCTTCGAGGGATGTTTGGCCCTGATCATCTTCCTGGCTTCATAGGCACCACAGAGGTGGTCCTTCTTGAACTTGACACCCTCGACGCCAATGATGAGCTTCTTCTTGGCAAGTGTGTGCAAGTTCCTCATCCTAGCATGTCCTAGCCTTCTGTGCCATAGCCAACACTCCAAAGCTTTTGCTAGAAGACATGAGGCTACCTGAGGTCCTACAGAGAAATCTACCATGTAGAAATCACCTCTTTGAAAACCTTCGAATACTTTGGTTTTGTCAGAGGCTATTAGTACCATACATTGAAATTTTCCGAATATGACAAGCATATCTAAGTCATAGAGCATTGAGATAAACATTAAGTTGTAACCAAGGGATTCGACAAGCATGACATTTTCCATGTGCCGGTCCCTTGAGATAGCAACTCTACTTAGCCCCAATACTTTCCTGCTGCTCTTGTCAACAAAGACGATGTGGTCTTTTGTTGGAGGTCTAAGAGTTTGCTCCATCAATAGGCTTCGATCACCAGTCATGTGACTGGTGCATCCACTATCCATAATCCATTCATTGGCTTTGGATTTGGCATTGAGAATTAGTATAGTTCACTAAGGCATGTTGCTGTAACATGCATTGATGATGATATTGGAGTGCTTAATTGAATGAATACATTGGACGGTATGAATGATAACATTCACATTGATTATCTTGCGCCCAGACAAGATTGTTTTTGGGTCTCCATAGATAATCTCCGGGATAGGCTTCTTCCTATCTGGAGACCAATGTTGCATAAAGATATTAGTTCTTCTTAACCACCCACATGCGAAGGGGTGTCTTAGAAGCAATGAGACGTTAGGCAACATTAGATAATTTAGGCAAAGATACCATAATAGGACGTTTCACACGAGGGTTAGTGTACTCAAATGAATAGGCTGAGAAATTATTGGTTGGATGAACATAGCGGTTCATGCCATAATGCACATATTCATGTGTCATCTCAGTCCTTTCCCGTGAAACGGATTTGTTAGAGCGATCATGTGAAGGCCTTTGTCTTCTCGAAGACACTGATCTGGGGTTTGTCTTCTTCTTCAGAAATGTCGTCAGGACATTCACACAAAGCTTCTCAAGAAGACTTTTGGGAACCCAGATCTTCTTCAAAGGAGAACCATTCCTGTAGTTAGTACCAATAAACTTGGCAAACACTTCACCATTTTGGCATTTGAATAGTTTATAGTTGGAATCAAAGGATTCATCAATAATGAGATGATTCGCACAATTAAAGTTTGATAATGTGGAAGGAGCAACTGAAGGACCTTTTGCGTCAACCCATGTGGTTTTGGGGTACTGCTCAGGTGTCCAGTAGGATCCATCAACATTGAGATTTCTTTCAAAACCCACTCTTTCCTAGGGTTTTTGTTCAGTATAGTCTTCTTCAGGACACCATAGAGAATCCAATGTCCTTTCAGAGTCTTGTACATGCCAGTTTCAAGCAATGTCTTCATCATGTCATTGTCATTAGTGATAGCAGTGTCTTCCTTAGATGAGGGGTTAGGTGCCACAGATACAGTTGAAGATAAAGCATTCTCAAAAGCATTAGAACATTCAATAGTTGAGTCATTAGCTTCTCGAGCAATACATCTTAAGCATGGAGCATCAAATTCATCCTGAGTGGTACCGATCTGCTCTGCTAGGAGTGAGTCATTTTCCTTCTGTAGGTCATCACGTGCTTCCCTCAACTTCTCAAGATCAATCTTTTTCTGAAGATATTCGAGAGAAAGCTTCTCATGATTAGTTGAGAGGGCATCATGACGACTTTGGAGATCCTCAAACCTTGAAAGAAGACTACGCATGTCTTTAGCCATAGTTTCGTTTAGACTCATCTCTTCATGTAACAGGTCATTGCTTTCCTCTAGAGTAGTTTGCATTTTCTCCACGGCACTTTTGCTTGGTGGCAATTTTTAGAAGTTTCGTATAGCTTGTTTTCATGTCATTATCAGATTCAACTTCAGATTCAGAGTCATGACGTGAGGACTTTGAGGATACCTTGGAGGCTTTCGCCATGAAGTAGCAAACAGGAGTAGCATCATTATCACTGGCTTCAGTGTGGAAGAAGGAGCCATTGTCTTCGGGTTCGAAGACAGACGTGGAGAGATATGCCGAAGCCATTGCCAGTCCAACTACTTCAGCATCAGATGCCTCCCCAGATGCTTCCTCACTCTCAGAGCCAGACTCAGACTGTGAATCCATCTCCTTTCCAATGAAGGCATGCGCTTTGCTAGATGAGATCTTCTTATGTGATGAAGACTTTGCATACTTCTTCTTCTTGTCATCTGAGTCATAGCCCTTGCTCTTCTTTTGGTATTCCTTTTCCCACCGAGGATAATCAGCAATGAAGTGACTAGCTTTCTTGCACTTGTGACGGGTTTGCTTCTTGCTGTCCTTCGAAGACATTTCACCAGACCTCTTGGAATCACGCCTTGAAGATTTTGCATAGCATTTTGACTAGGCAAATTCCCGGAATTTCCTGACAAACAGAGCAAGTTCTTTTCCAAAGTCTTCACCACCATCAGAACTGCAGTCAGAGTTGTCTTCAGACGAGGACAGAACTTTGACCTTCAATGCACAGGAGCGACTGTATCTGGGTACGTAGATATCTCTCTTCTCAGCTTGTTGGAATTCATGGGTGTTCAACCTCTCGAGAATGTCAGCGGGATCCAAACTCTTGAAGTCAGGGCGTTCCTGGATCATGAGTGCAATAGTGTCAAAGGAACTGTCAAGTGATATGAGTAGCTTCTTTACGACTTCATGTTTGGTGATATCAGTGGCACCAAGTGCATTCAACTCATTTGAGATGTCGGTGAGGCCATCAAAGAGGAGCTGAGCATTTTCGTTGTCGAGTCTCTTGAAACAATTGAACAGGTTGCAAAGCACACCAACACGAGAGTCTCTTTGGGATGAGAAACCTTTGTTCACTATGGACAGCCATTCCCAGATTTGCTTGGAGGTGTTGAGTGCACTCACACGGCCATATTATCCGTTGGTCAGATGACCACAGATGATGTATTTGGCAGTGGAGTCTAGTTGCATGGACCTCTTCACATCAGCAGCAGTAACACCTTCGGCAACTTCGGGAATGCCCGCCATGACCACATACCATAGGTCGTTGTCAATGGCTTCGAGATGCATGCGCATCTTGTTCTTCAGTAGGGGTAGTCGGTGCCATCGAAGACATGGCACACAGCGAAGACCTTGATTATCCCTGCAGTCGACACAACTAAAACTCCAGGTGGTTAAATCGAAACACAAAACAGGGGAGTACCTTGCTCTGATACTAATTGAAAGTGCTAGTTATCAACTAGAGGGGGGGTGAATAGGCGATTTTTATGAATGTCTTGGAAACAATGAATGTATTCGAATAATGCGAAAACGTAACCAGGACCAGGCAGGGATAGTAATCAAGGATCTAGTCTAGGCTTGCAATACAGTGAAGACATACAGACAAATCAAGTATCATCATCATGCACATTAAGATGAGTCAAAGACAAACTTAGACAGTATGAAGACAAACAGTCGATATGATGTCTTCGGAGAAAGTCTTCAAGCAATGAACAAGCAGTGACTTCATTATTCAGAATAGGAATGCAAGAGATTGAAGGATAGAACCAGTTGCTTGACAAAGACACATGATTTGTGGACCAGTTCCAGTTGTTGTGACAACTATATGTCTGGTTAGGGAGGGTGAGATTGAACTCAGAAGACCTCATCTTCAGGTATTCGTATATCTATCCGACGCTACTACATATATACAATATAACATATCTTACAATCCCTAACATCATCTACCTAAGATCCAATTGCAATTCCACATGGTATTCTCCGTCTTCAGGTATGACGTGGTTAAGAAAGAATCCCGCCAATTCCTCTTGAATTGCTCATATGCGATGATGTGGTAGGATTTCATCCCGCATCTTCCAGATCTAATTTAAAGAAGGGGGTCAATACATATATATGAATGAAACTCAACACAATTGATGGTAATATATAAAATAAAATTGTGAATATTATTTACGTACTTCAAATTGTTTGTCAGAGAAGCCTCGCTCAGAGGTCGAGTGGCGAATGAACTCGCATATGTAGTATCCACATAAACAGTCCTAGGTGCCTGTTACAAGCACTTTATGAGAATAGAGTTCAATCAAAATGATAAGAAAGCATGATAATGGTATTGATGAAACTAGAATCAATTAGAGATGCGCGGAACTAGCTAGTACTACTTACTTTGGGGTGTGTAAATCGCAGCTCTTTGTTTAGACCGGGAATCTTTCGGGTGAACTGTTTCCAAACCCTGCCAGGCAAAGAAAATGATTACTTGATATCAGGAAATGAACGAAAGTTGCCGATATGGTCCCGGTATTGATTGAGCTTACTTCTAGAGCACTGCAGTCATGTCCGCATAATCCTCCGGATCTTTACGTCTCGAGTCTAAGACAATTACTAATGCTCCGTCAAGCTTAATGGATGGCATAATAAAGTGGAACCTGCGCACGCATAACTCATCAAGTACATTACTTAACCTTGAGTAAGCGAAAGCGAATATTCAGAAGATAGTAACAGTCACTTGAAGTTGTAAGGAAGGAGTATTTCTCTTTTGTTTTGATGTCTGAGGAACGATTCTAGCAAGTTCTCCTTGGTATCTTTGACTCTGTTTCGTACGTCCATTCATTTACGGTATTTGGGATGATGCACCCAACATCATAGATTTGTCCTTTTTTGCATTCGACGATCTTCAATCTGCATAATACAGTGAGGATAATTATATATACATGCAATGAACGAGATGAGCTAGAGACTTAGGAAATAATACTTGTAGACAGTGGCAAGTCAAGAGTTGTTTGTCGAGGGCTTGTTGATTGAATAACTGAAATAACTCCATAAATTCAATAGGCATCAGGTCGAGTCCAATGAAGTTGTGGTCTTTTTTTAATTCTTATATACATACTGTCTTTCCTAGACTCCCTGCAGGTTTTCATGCACCACTCATGAAAATTGTACATCATCATTGTTAGAAGAGGATGATCAGGTTTGACAAGAGGCTTCCCGTGCTCATATCTAAAGTCTTCTACTACTAGCTCAGTCGTTTCAAAATGTACATCATCGCCCAAGTAATCACCAAGATTGGTACCGAGCAGTAGCACCGGATGATTAGTGATATCGCTAGACACCTTGAGCAGGGGGGGACGATTACTTCTCCTATTCGCCGAGCTGGTGTAGGATCGAGGGAGGGGTGTCTAGAGGGGGGGTGAATAGACTACTAGCAGAAATTTAAAACCTAAGCTTTTCCCCAAGTTAATTGGTTGGCAGATTTTAACTATGTTAACAAGTCTAGCAAGTCTAACATCCCTACACATGCATGTCTAAAAGTATGGCAGCGGAAAATAAAGACATTGCACATGTAAGTAAAGAGATGGGATAGGAAGATCAAACGCAATAGGAGACGCAAAGATTTTTCCTGTGGTTCCTATAAGTGGTGCTATCGTACGTCCACGTTCATGGAGTCTTCAACCCACGGAGGGTAACGGTCGCGAGAGTCCACGGAGGGCTCTACCCACGGAGGGTTCCACGAAGAAAAAACCTTGACTATTCCATGCGGCTTCCGTCCATGAAGGACTGGCCTCACTATGGGTAGATCTTCACGAAGTAGGCGATCGCCTTGCCCTTACAAACTTCTTGGTTCACTCCACAACACGAAGTAGGAGGCTCCCAAGCGACACCTAACCAATCTAGGAGGCACCACCCTCCAAAAGGTAATGGGCTCGGTAATGACGATGAACTCCTTGCTCTTGTGCTTCAAGATGATAGACTCCCCAACACACAATCTCTCTCTCGCAGATTTGGCTTGGTAGAAGAGATGGGATTGGTGGAAAGCAACTTGGGAAGGCTAGAAATCAACATCCATATGGTTGGAATGGAAGATCTTGACCTCAACACACGGGTAGGTGGTTTTCTCTCAAAAAAACTGAGTAGAATAGGTATGGAATAGTTCTGAGTGCTTCTCTTTCGAGTGGGTGGTAGTGAAGGGGTATATATAGGCAAGCCCAAAAATCGAACCGTTACAGACAATAAGTCAGACTCGGTGACACCGATGTGTAAATCTCGGTGGTACCGAAGTGACTAAAAGTGGCAACTTTTGAATCTCGGAGGGACCGATATACAATTCTCGGTTGCACCGACAAGGTGACCAACGGTCAGATTTACCAAACTCGGTGGCACCGTTTCACCATTCTCGGTTGGACCGAAAATTAGAACTTGCATAACATAAAGTTGGCAACCCAACTCAGTGGCACCGAGTGCACAGTGTCGGCTGCACCGAAGTGTTAGGGTTTGGCTGAGTCTGTCTAGGGTTTAGAACTCGGTGGCACCGGGATAGAAATGTTGGTTGCACCGATTTTCATGTTTGGCTTAGGACAGACTTTGGTGGGAGAGTATGTGGATGTTTTGGTGACTGTCATTTGTGCATGTTTGAGCATATTGTTCACCATCAAAACTTTACCCCCTTTTAATAGTATTGGCTTTCCTATAGACTCAAAGTGATTACTCACAAATGTAAAATATAGAGTCCTCTTGCTTGAAGCTTGTCCAACCTATTTCCTTGAATCTTGGGGTGATTCTACAATCTCCACAATCCTTTTGCCAACTCAACTCTCCATGGATTATTATCTGAAATACACTAGATAGAGGTGTTAGTCCAAGAGACAATGTATGTTGTCATGAATTATCAAAGCCACCAAGGGAGCATGTTGTGCTTTCAATCTCCCCCTTTTTGGTAATTGATGACAACATACAATCAAAGCTTCAATTAAAGATATGCATGAATACAATGAAGACTTTGAGAAACACATGACTTGGATTTCCTCCCCCTAAATGTGTGAAGTCCTTTAAAGGATAGTTGCTTTTTAATGCATGGACACACATATGAATGAAAGGGATATAAGATTCATGTGTATCTTGGCTATATGCATCAATATATGTGGATGAAATGTATATGCTTGATCAAGACTTCACTCTTGAAAACAATATGTGCAAGAAGCAAGAGATCATGTTGATCAAAGATATGATGCATATACTTACCTTGAGTTCTTGAGCATTCTAGTAGTAGAGACACACTTGAGAAAACAATGTTAGGAAACACAAGAGTATTCTACTAAACAAAAGCAATAGAACTCAACAAGTACCAAGATGTAGAGAACATATAAAATATGATAATCATTAAGATTGATATGTCTCCACCTTTAGCATTAATCTATTACATCTTTTCTCCCCTTTGATATAAATATGGTAGTACATCCTCTCCCCCTGAATCTCAGCATGTAGATATTGGGATCAGATAGGGTGAGAAAAGCAATCCTTTGTTCAATTGAGACTTTTCTCCAAAAGTAGTTTTCTTCCCCTACATGTTGTTTATCTCCTTGCTTATATAAGTGTGAACTTTTGATATTTTCCTCTCCCCCTAAATCATATCTCCCCCTTTGCATAAGCATGTAACTCTCCCTTTAGCATGAAGCTTTGATATTCTCCCCCTTTGGCATAAAGTACCAAAAAGGTTAAACTTGGGAGTAGTGACAGGGATCATTGATAAGGAAGGAATCCTGGAGATCAAGGGTCATTGAAAGTAGGGTCCATTTAAAAGACTAAGGGAATCATTGAATGTAACTTCTCTCCCTTTGGCAAATTTGAGGTTTCTTATCCTTGGAGCTAGGGATCCTTGAATAAAGAATTTTTTCCCCGAAGTGTTGTTTGTTCTTCTCCCCCTAAATATATATATATATATATACATACATATATATATATATATTAAAAAGGGGTCATCGAAAGAACAAGAATATCTCAAGAACAGAAGCAAATAAGCAATATCAAAGACACTCAGATTTTGAAAGAAAAAGAAAATAGGTGACACTGGGATAAATAAATCGACAGTACCGAGATTGTGTAGTGCACCTCATCTGTAGATTCGGTAGGACCGAGTTATCTATATCGGTGTGTCTGAAAGATAATCCAAGATTCTGTTTTCAAAGAGACAAATGAATCTGTTTCAAAAAGAAAAACAAACGAAAGATTTACAAAGGACATCAAATAGATACGATTTGAGTGGTTACGAGAAATCATACAAATAGAGAGCAAACCACGCAAGATTCTTAACTAAATGATGGGCGGTGACTAGGTCACCTATATTAGAGTATATTGACTTAGGATCCAAGTAAGAATGCTTGATCATAGGTCATACTCATCGTTTAAGCTCGAAATGGGGTTACCATTTTTCGATTAAGCCTTTTGATGTCTTCATATCACTTGAGTTGCTTTAGCCCATGTCTTGGAGTAAAGCCTTTTCAAGGATATGAGTACATACCTTGAATGATGTTGATGATGTTGCTCGTAAGTGAACTTGTTGAGGATGCTCGAGGTTGATGAAGATCATCTTGAATTTGAAGCAATCCTTCTCGTTGTAGTACACTCATCACCTACAAAGGTTAGTCATGCAAGGAAGAATTATGGATATATCCTATTGACATGATACCACTTATAGATTTCGCAACTAAGATCAAGTGTATGTCAAGATATGCTTTTGTTGTCTTGTTCCTTCCATCATCAAGAGAGGTTGTGGATACTTGGTAATGACAAGATTGCTTATGATTGGAGTTGATGGCAATCTTGTGGAATGAAGTTCTTCCAAGTACCTCCAAAAGTTTAGATGCAATAAAAGGGAGCATAGAATTCCAAGACATATGATAATGGGTTACGGGAACATGGATATAATAATAAAGCTCATGCCCTTGCTTGCAACCGATTGAGTCTAGCTCAAGTTTCAAGCATCAATGATGTTCAACTCACTCCTCAAATGACAAAATGTTTTCTCATCAAGTGGCTTGGTGAAGATATCGGCCAATTGTTTGTTAGTGCGAACATGCTTAAGATTGATATCTCCTTTGGCAACATGATCACGAATGAAATGATGTCGAACTTGAATATGCTTGGTTCGAGAATGTTGCACATGATTATGTCCAATTTGAATAACACTTTCATTGTTGCAAAGTAATGGAACATTTTTAACATGAATACCATAATCCTTAAGCATTAGTGTCATCCATAGTAATTGCGCACAACAAGATCCAATAGCAATATACTCAGCTTCGGCAGTAGATAGAGATACCGAGTTTTGTTTCTTGGAGGACCAAGACACAAGAGATCTACCTAAAAGTTGACAAGTACCTGAGGTGGATTTTCTGTCAACCTTGTCTCCGGCATAGTCCGAATCGGAATAGCCAACAAGATTAAAAGAAGATCCCTTGGGATACCAAATGCCAAAGTTTGGTGTTTGTATCAAGTATCTCACAATACGTTTCACAGCCAAAAGATGACACTATTTAGGTGCAGCTTGATATCTAGCACACATGCAAACACTAAGCATAATATCGGGACGAGATGCACACAGATATAATAGTGAACCAATCATAGATTGATAAACCTTTTGATCAACCGGTTCATCCTCCCTGGTAAGGTCAACATGTCCACTAGTGGGCATAGGAGTTTTCATACCTTTGCAATCCTGCATGTTGAACTTCTTGATCAAGTCCTTGGTATACTTAGTTTGAGAGATGCAAGTTCCTTCTCTTGATTGCTTGATTTGCAATCCAAGAAAGAATTTCAGCTCACACATCATAGACATCTCATACTTCTCGGACATTAACCTTCAAAATCTTTCACTAAATTGAGGGTTAGTGGAACCAAAGATAATATCATCCACACAAATTTGGCATACAAATAATTCTCCATTAAATCTCTTAGTGAACAAGGTTGCATCAATTTTACCAATTTCAAAACCTTTTTCGATGAGAAACTTCGTTAAGCATTTACACCAAGCACGAGGGGCTTGCTGAAGACCATAAAGAGCTTTGCGAAGCTTGTAAACATGATTAGGTTTCTTAGGACTCACAAAACCAGGTGGTTGCTTAACATAGACTTCTTCCTCTATTTCACCATTTAAAAATGCACTTTTGATGTCCATTGATAAAGCGTGATATCATGGTGATTAGCATAGGCAAGAAGAATACGAATAGCTTAAAGTCTAGCAACGGGGGCATAGGTCTCATCGTAGTCCATACCTTCGACTTGAGTATATCCTTGAGCTACAAGACGAGCCTTGTTGCGTACAACTTGACCATCTTCGTCTTGTTTGTTCTGAAACACCCATTTGGTTCCGACGATGTTGTGCTCATCTTCGGGCTTCTCCACGAGTGTCCACACTTCATTCCGCTCGAAGTTGTGTAGCTCTTCATGCATTGCGTTCACCCAATCCGCGTCTTCAAGAGCTTGTTCTACCTTTAAAGGCTCAATGCTAGAGATGAAGGAATAATGCTCTCAAAAGTTAGCTAGACGGGTTTTAGAGCGAGTGATTCTCCTTGTTTGTATATCACCAAATATTTGGTTTAGGGGATGGTTCTTGGTCACTTGAGCTCGAACACGGGTCAGCTTTCGATTGTTGGATGGTGGAGCTTCTTCTTCTTCATTATCATCTCGTCTATCTTCGTTGTTGTTGGAGGTGTCGTTCCCTTGAGGTGGTGGTGAAGGTGGTTGTGGTGGATCTTCATGGTGCACTCCCTCCTCTTCATCATCTTGTCGTGTACCGCTCGTGGACGCCTTCATGTCGTGTTGAGGTTCACCTTGACATGAAGTAGGGGCTTCCACTTGAGGTGATGAAGTACTCTCCTTCACCTCCATGGGACGAATTTTGCCGATGAGTAGATCTAGTATGGCTTCCGAAGGATCCTTATCACCTACATCATTTGGCAATTTTTCGACTTGCGAACCATTAGATTCATCAAACTTCACATCTACCGTCTCTTCAACTTTTTGAATGAAGTTGTTGTAGACACGGTAAGTGTGAGAGTTCGGTCCGTAACCAAGTAGGAATCCTTCATGAGATTTAGGAGCAAATTTAGTACGACGATGCTTATCAAGAATGTAGCACTTTCAGCCAAATACCCGAAAGTATCCGACTTGAGGTTTTTTACCGGTGAGTAGCTCATATGCCGTTTTACCGAGAATCTTGTGCAAGTAAAGTTGGTTTGTGGCATGACATGTTGTTTCAACGGCTTCTGCCCAAAAGTGTCTTGGCGTCTTGTATTCGTCAAGCATCGTTGTTGCCATCTCAATGAGCGTCCGGTTCTTCCTCTCAACAACTCCATTTTGTTGAGGTGTGTACGTAGCCGAGAACTCATGTGAGACACCTTCTTCGTCAAGAAAGGTATCCACGTGGGTGTTCTTGAACTCCAATCTGTTATCGCTCCGAACCTTCTTGATCTTCACTTCAAACTGATTTTGCGCTTTGTGAGCAAAGTTCTTGAAGATCTTTTGAACCTGCGACTTATCATCAAGAAAGAATACCCACGTAAATCTGGAAAAATCATCAACTATAACTAGACCATAGGAATTTCCACCGAGACTCTTGTAAGCATTGGGACCAAAAAGATCCATGTGAAGTAACTCGAGTGGTCTCCTAGTAGTCATGATATTCTTAACTAGATGACTTCCACCTACTTGCTTTCCAGCTTGATAAGCACTACAAAGTCTATCTGAAATACACTAGATAGAGGTGTTAGTCCAAGAGACAATGTATGTTGTCATGAATTATCAAAACCACCAAGGGAGCATGTTGTGCTTTCATCTGGGGAATTGTTTTCCCACTTCTTCATTCTTTGTCTTTTGTAGAACTGGAAGTACTTCCTGACTATCGCGCTTCATCATATGTCTTTCCAATAATGCGGTCATAGTTGGATTGCAGCGGAGGCAGTGATGGTCGCTTCAGGGCATCCACAGTGTGCTTTGCTTTCACCGAATCTACCATTTCCTTTAGAGGTGCATGTTTCCGTGCAAAATTGGCCTTCACTTCGGCTTTACTGATGTCATCACTTTCTTTGTCAGTCCTCTCTTATGGTAACTTTGGAAGAGGCTTGAGGCTTGGACCAAATTTGTATTTCTTTCCGCCTATTGTACTGATAGCCACCGGAGCGGTGGCATCTCTCTTCCGTCGTGGTTGACGCGCCAGAGGAGGCGGAGTGGCTTGACGCACCGGAGGAGGAGGAGGAGGAGGAGGCAGAGTGTCTTGATGCGCCGAAGGAGGCGAAGGAGGAGGCGGAGTGGTCTGATGCGTCGGAGGAGGCGGAGTGGCCTGACGTGCCATATGAGGCGAAGGAGGAGGCGGAGTGCCCTAACGTGCCGGAGGAGGAGAAGGAGGAGGAGGAGGATGCGGAGTGCCCTAACGCGCCGAAGGAGGCTGAGTCTGCCGAGGCTTCCAGTTTGGAAGCTTGATGTACCTCTTCCTCCATAGACAGGTACTCCTCAAAGCATTTTCCAAAAGAAAATATCCTCTTCACCTATAGGGTTGTCAAGCTCCAGCCCCTCAAATCCATCCATTATTTCATCCACCATCACAACAGCATAGCCATGTGGAATCGGACGGTAATGGAAAGTTCCCTTAGCTCGAGGAGGTAGAACAGAGCCGACCGCCGCCTTGAAGGTTAGGTTCTAGCATTTCGTCATTAGCTTGCAATGTTGAGACTATGAAATATTCACGTGCTAGCGAGGAGCCATGAAATCAGGACGAACGAGCTTCGTGGAAGCCACGATGCTTCTCCACTGAGATGGTGGGGTAGCTTCTGGGGTGGTGTCGAAGGAAGGATCTTTGTGCCGCTTAGATGGTTGGCTGGCAGCTCGCTCGCTCTTAAGTTCCTCTAGTTTTGCTAATCTTGCACTGAGCTTCTGCATTTCTCTTCCTTCCTGTTTCCTCTTTCTCTCTCGGCTTCTATAACCACCGTTGTTGGGAAACCCATGCTTCCACGGAACGGAGCTTGATATGCCTCGTGTTCTTCCAGGGTGTTCAGGATTCTCGAGGGCCTCTGTCATCTCATCCTTATCTCTGTTGGGAATGAACGTCCCTTCCTACACTACCTTGATTGCTCCGTGAAGCTTCCATAAGGGTATTGCAAGTTGCGCTTCCTCCAAACACACTTCGCTGTTTCTGGGTCCAAAGTTCCCCCAACCCCAAAGAACCAAGCCCTTGAACAATCTGGCCAGTGCAATGTCTCTGGGTGGACATACTTAGCAAGAAGGTCTTGCTCAGCTTTGTCCCACAACAGCTGGGCATTGTAGTAGCCACCTGACCCTGTGTGATGGTGATACGTCTTCTCTACAACATTTTTCTTGTTTGTTAGTGAAATTTTCTTACTCTTCTCCGATTTCTTGTAGTCCACAAATTCGGGCCATTGATCTCTTATCTTCTCATATCGACCTTTGAATTCCAGAGTCTCATCTTTCTCGACAAACTTTGTGTTCAACTCTTTCTTCCAGTTCCTGAATAGTTCTTCCATCTTCTTAAGAGCCCATGCCTTGACCTTTCTCTCTATAACTGGGTTATTCAGATCCTCCTCTAGCGGTAGGCTGAAATTTGTCATCAGCTCGGTCCAAAGATCATCTTTCTGTCTATCATGGACATAAGAAACATCAAGGTCCTTATTATTCTTATTCCATTGTTGGGTGCTGATCGAGACATAGTCCCTAACAACAACTTCACACTGATGTACAAATGCGTCCTTGGTCCGCTTGGGAGCAATCGATTGGCCATCATTCGCGACTTCTGTGATCGTGAAGCTTTCATCCTGACGCAACCTTTTCTCCGAGCCTCGTCTCCTTACCTTGCTAGACTTTGCAACAGTTGAGGATCCCTCCTCCATTCTGTCACCGGAGCCATGATAATGATCTCCTTCCTCCGCCATTCGGTCACCGGAGTCATGATCATGATCTCCTTCCCCTGCCATTCGATCACCGGAGCCGTCATGATCTCTTGCCTCCTCCATTGTTGGATCACCGGAGCCGTCATTCTCTCCTTCCTGACCATCTGTGTCATTGCGATATGCCAAGGGATCACCTTTGGTGCGGATTATATCCCCCAACAAGTCTTCTTGTTCTATGTCTCCGTGATCCATAGTTTCTACAAATATTACGACATGGCAATATACAAACATGAGATATGGAAATCAATACAAGGCAATGCAACAATACGATCATATAATATCACTAATACATCATCGAATAGTATCACTAATACATCATTGAATATTATCACTAATACATCTCGAATATTATTATATAATATCACTAATACAGATGTAGTTGACATCTAGCAGTGCAGGCGGTGGACACCCAAAGAGAAGGAACTGTGACAGGATCATAGCTCGGGTGAGATCCCTGAAGAACTTGCCAGGTATTGGAGAACCTGGAATCCAACGCAGCCATGTAGTGTCGGATGTGCTCATCCTCCTCCCTGACACGGCGACGTACCAGCTCTACGGGGGCCGGCTCCTACTACATCGACAATGGTCCACGCGACCGCCACCAAAGAACCTTCGGGTCGATGATGGCACCCTGATTCCTCACCAAGCTAGGCGTCCCGGAAGGCAGCACCTCCCAATGCCAGCCCGACGGAGCCCAGTCCCGGACATGGCGCCTCTCAAGCAGGTGGTTGCCAGCGAGTCGATGACGAGGATGCTAGCCGGGCATCGTCGACTCAACAGCTACGCTATGCAACTAAACATTTAAACATCTAATTAAAGATCATATCGCGTCACCGACGATCATCGGGGACTCCTCGATATCGTCGGGGACTCTCCCTCACCGACGATGATCGGGGGGTACTCTCCCTCACCAACGATCGTTGGGGACTCCTCGATATCGCGTCACCAACGACCGACGATAAAACAACTAAACATCTAAACAATAAAAACAACTAAAAACAACTAAATTAACTATTGTTTTTGTATATCCTAAAAAACTAAAACAACTAAAATTAACTAAACAACTAAATTAATTAAATCAACTAAACAACTAAATTAACTAAACAACTAAATTAACTGATAAATCAAGTAAAACAACTGGAGGCTGGGCCGGTGGCGGTGCTGCGCACGGTGGGTGGGGGCGAGCGGCGGAGGCGCGCACGTAGGGAGATCGTCGTGCGCCATACGTCGAGGGCACGGGCGGTGCTGCAGGGTTGCCGGAGACGTGCGCGGGGCTAGCAGCGGGGCTACGATGGGCAGAGGCGGGGCCGATATCGGTGCTGCATGCGGTGCGTAGGGGCGAGCGGAGGAGGCGCGCGCGGGGGGCCGACAGGGACAGAGAGGAGGGGAGCCTTACCGGCAACGGCGACGGCGATGAAGCGACGACGACGTCAATGAAGCGGCAGAGGAGACGGCGACGGCGAGGACCAGTGACGGCGACGGAGAAGACCGCGACGGCAACGGAGGAGACGGCATGGAGTGGCCATAGCGACGGCGTCGGGGCAGAATTTGGGCAGCATGTCCGCGTAAGTGGAGTTTGGCGTCGGGGGAGAAATTGGCGAGTAAGGAGAAGGGGTTATGTAGGAAGCCCCTTTAGTCCCGGTTGGTGATACGAAATGGTCCTAAAGAGACCTTTTTGGTGGCCCAATTTCGCGCGGGAAGGTCCTTTAGTCCCGGTTGGTGGCCCGGACCGGGACGAAAGGGTGGCATTGGTCCCGGTTTGATCCACCAACCGGGACCAGAGGCATGTGCCTGGCACAGCAGCGGTGCTGTTGGATGTTTAGTCCCACCTCACCAAGCGAAGGGCGCCCGGACCTATTTATAAGCCTCGCCGCGGCTACTACGTTGAGCTCCTCTCAAAGTCAAAATAGATGCCCTTATACAAGAAATTCGACCTAAATTAAAAATGCTAGTTAGGCGCCTAACTAGAACTTTCAATTTATGTCGAATTTTCCCTATAAGTGCATCTATTTTCGCTTTTGCTATTTTTTATGTTATTTTTTTTTGCATATTAAAAGTTTTTAACAAAAAAAACTTTATGAATATTATTTTTGCTATTAACGTTTAAAAAAATAACTTTGATAATTTTAGTTGCATAAATTTTATATAATATTAAGTTAAATAAATTTTATCAGACGAAAACACGTCTATTACAAAGGGATTTCAGTTTTTTAAACATATTTGAACTCAGGACTTTTTCTGCATTCAATATGCACCATTCAAAGCCACATCATCACTTTTCAATCCTTTTCTCATTTCATTTGCTTTTTTCATGCATTTCATGATTTATTTTGAGCTAAAATGACCCTGAATTTAAAAACACTGTAAATGAACTCTGAAATGGTTGAAAGTTGGCATGGTATCATCATTTCACACATATATCATGTGTTAAACAGTTGAGAGGGTTGCGACAAAAACTGAATGCACTTCGTCTACAAAATGGACAATCTCTTTCGAAGTATCATGGTTTCGGACGAAAACTCGTGTGTTACAAAGGGTTTTCAAATTTTTAAACATATTTGAACTCAAGACTTTTTCTGCATTCAATATGCACCATTCAAAGCCACAACATCACTTTTCAACCCTTTTTTGATTTCATTTGCTATTTTTCATGCATTTCATGATTTATTTTCACCTAAAATGACCCTGAATTGAAAAGCACTGCAATTGAACTCTAAAATGGTTGAAAGTTGGCATGGTATCATCATTTCACCCACATAGCATGTGCTAAAAAGTTGAGAGGGTTACGACAAAAACTGGATGCACTTCGTGTACAAAATGGACAACCTCTTTCGAAGTATCAGGGTTTCAAATGAAAACTCATCTATTACAAAAGGCATTTGATTTCTTGACATGTAACTGCAGTGATGTTCTAGATCAAAGCCATCATCAGAATAGTTGTGGAGAGAAAGTCTTCACTTTTTCTTCGCGTGTGTCCCTTGCTTATTGTGTCGTAACCATGGATAATCTTCATCGTTTAACAGGCTTCTTCCGGTGATATGCCTCACCTTTGAAATGCTTTCCTTTCTTTCGACATTGATGGTTGGTCAGAAGAAATCGACGATGCCCCAGGTACACATTCTTCCTGCATTTGTCCAAATATATACTTCCGTTGTCATCTAAACAGTGCATGCATGTGTGGTATCCCTTGTTTCTTTGTCCTGAAAGGTTACTGAGAGCAGGCCAATCGTTGATGGTTACAAACAACAACACATGTAGGTCAAATTCCTCCTGTTCGTTCTCATCCCACACGCGTACATATTTTCCATTCCATAGCTGTAAAAGTTCATCAACTAATGGCCTTAGGTACACATCAATGCCATTGCTGGGTTGCTTAGGGCCTTGGATGAGCACTAGCAATATAATGAACTTCTGCTTCATGCACAATCAAGGAGGAAGGTTATACATACATAGTCACATGTCATGTGCTATGCTTGCTACTCTACTCCCCAAAAGTATTAACGCCATTTGCACATAAACCAAACCATACGTTCCTTGGGTCACGTGTAAAGTCCCTCCACTTTCTCTCGATCTTTCTCCACTGGGACCCATCAGCGGGTACTCTCAACTTCCTGTCTTTCTTACGGTCTATTCTGTGCCATCGCATCAACTCGACATGCTTTTTTGTTTTTGAATAGAAGTTTCAACCGTGGTATTATAGGAGCATACCACATCACCTTGGTAAGAACCCTCTTCCCGGTCCGTTGGCCCTCAACATCACCAGGGTCATCTTGTCTGATCTTATACTGCAATGCATCGCATACCGGGCATGCATTCAAATCCTCGTACGCACCACAGTACAGGATGCAGTCATTAGGGCATGCATGTATCTTCTGCACCTCCAATCCTAGAGGACATAGAACCTTCTTTTCTTCGTACGTACTGCCGGGCAATTCGTTATCCTTTGAAAGCTTCTTCTTCATTATTTTTAGTAGCGAACCAAATCCCTTGTCAGATACACCATTGTCTACCTTCTATTGCAGCAATTCGAGAGTGGTACCGAGCTTTCTATTGTCATCTTCACAATTTGGGTACAACCCTCTTTTGTGATCCTCTAACATGCAATCGAACTTCAACTTCTCCCTTTCACTTTCGCATTCTCTCTGTGCATCAACAATGACCCGACGAATATCATCATTGGTCACATCGTGTGGTTCCTCTTGATCTTCAGCTTCTTGCTTTGCAAGATCACCATATTCAGGGGGCAGATAGTTGTCATCATCCTCTTCTTCTTCGTTGTATTCCATCATAACCTCTCTTTCTCCGTGCTTGGTCCAAACATTATAGTGTCACATGAAACCCTTCTCAAGCAGGTGGAAGTGAAGGGTTTTAGAGTTGGAGTAATCCTTCGTATTCTCACATACAGTACATGGACAATACATAAAGCCATTCTGCTTGTTTGCCTTAGACGCTTCTAGAAAATTATGCAGGCCCTTAATGTACTTGGAGGTGCGTCGGTCACCGTACATCCATTTGCCGGTTTATCTGTGTGCATCATATAATTGAGTGTATCAAAAACCATTACAGAACATTATGAATACAGAAGTGACCAAATTAATAGAAGTTCATAATCACATTGATACCAAAGTACAATAGTGACCAAAATAAAAACATAAAGTTCATACATAGTTCTCATTGAACAACATATAGCTCTCTAGAGCATATAATTAAAACTATGTAAAACATTTAAATGCAACAACAAATGCGATCATAACCGCAACTAAGATACCAATTGATCCAATAGCATAATGATACCAAGCCTCAGTATGAATGGCATATTTTCTAATCTTTCTAATCTTCAAGCGCATTGCATCCATTTTGATCTTGTGATATTCGACGACATCGCAACATGCTACTCCAATTCCATCTTCTTCTCCTCAATTCTTTTCAATTTTTTCTTGAAGTAATTGTTTTCTTTTTCAACTAAATTTAAACTCTCGACAAGAGGGTCAGTTCGAATTTCCGATTCACATACCTCCTAGATAAAAATATCCATGTCACGTTGGTCGGCATAATTGTCATAAACACTAAATGAAACAAATAGTTATAGAAGATAATATACCACATCCGAATCATAGACAGGATGACGGCCGACGGGGGCAGACACTAAAACCATGACACTATATAATAACAAACAATAATAGAAGTAAGAAAATTGTACAAGCATCTATCTAAATCATACAAGTAAGAATTTTTTTCTTTTACAAAGAAGATAAGAACAAGAGGCTCACCACGGTGGTGCCGGTGACGAGATCGGCACGAGTGATCCAGAGGTGAGGATGGGGATGGGACAGGACGGATCGCCAAGCCTAGACAAATCTTGAGAAAATTGAAGCTTGGAGGTCGACCTTGGAGAGGAGAAAGCTTAAGTCTGGCTCGGGCATTTCATCGAACACCTTATATGCCTAGGAGGTGAGAGCTAGAGCAACAACACCCTGCATATACTGACGTCCAGAAAACAAAGTGAGTGGACAGGGCCGGGGCGAGGGTATATATAGGCTTATATCTTTAGTCCCGGTTGATGGCTAGAACCGAGACAGAAGACAGACCTTTGGTCCCAATTCCAGTTACCAATCGGGACTAAAGGTCCTGGGCGAGGAGCGAGGCCCATTGGTCCCGATTCCTGGCTGGAATCGGGACCAAAAGTGTCACACGAACCGAGACCAATGGCCTTCGAGGCCCTGTCGGTGCCCAGGCCTCACGAACCAGGACGGATGGCTCCTTTGGTCCCGATTCGTAAGTGAACCGGGATTAATGCCCTTATACCGGGCTCAACCAAAGCCTGTTTTGTACTAGTGATCTGGCAATGCCTTTGTGCCGGCTCGAGACGTACACCATCGACGGCAAAGGTTGATGATGCAAAGTAAGAGGAAGAAGTGACAGAGTTGAAGAAAATGGGAGGAGGGATTGGGAGGGCCATAGGTGTCGGAGTCCTACGTTTCGTGTGTCCGGACTCCCGCACCCCCTCCCACATTTGTTTCCAATTTGCAAGAAAAAACATGTCCGGACTGCTCGGCGGACCAATACAACCTTGCATTGGATGGCTATTGCGGTTTGGAAAACACAGTCCGAACGTGTGCGGCCGCTTCGCAGGTCGTCGTTGGAGATGTGCTGAGAAAGAAAAAGTTTTATTTTAGGAAACAGAAGGTAGTCCTCCCATATATGACGCAAGGTGATTTCTAGTTGGCCCAGTTCAACGTTTTCCATTCACCTGTGTGATACATTTGTTCGCTACCCATATACTTTTTCACATTTGTTTCTGATATGCCTTTTGGTTTACTTTTTTTCCCTTTTATGTTTTGGTTTTTATTTATTTATTTTGCGTTCTTCTGGTTTCCTCTTTCTACTGGTATTTTTTTCTTCGCATTCCTTCTTTTTAGTTTTCTATAACTAAATTTTCACAGTATACGGCAAATTGTTTTTCCAAATACCCATTGGACATTCTTAGAATATATGTGAATTTGTTTTATATATAATAATTTTTGTAAAATATACGACGAACTTTTCTATAGACAAAATTGACCTCTTTTTAATGTACAATGAACAATTTAATATATGCTGAATAATTATTTTACACATGAAACTTTTTTTAATAATAACAAGTTTTCCAGAAATAAGAAAAAGAAAAAACTGAAGGAAAAAAACATCCAATAGACAATTTCAAACAATATCACTGAGTTGAGCTCACCATATTGGGCCGAACCATTTGCTTTTCTTTCAGGTATCACCTATGCGATTTTACGAAATCACTAGTTAAGGCTTATCCTATCCAAAGTTCACTTGAACCATGCGATCAAACCGCAAACTGTTTTTATCGTTGGATTTCTCACATCTATATTTTCGAAATTAGATTCCATGCAAACAGTTGTCGATGAAAAAAATCACAAAAAAGGAAACCAGGAAGAAACAAAAAAAAAGGCCGGTAAAAAACCCAGAATAAACCGACAACAACAAAGTGAATATGAAAAAGAAGGAAGGAAAAAACTGGACCCTAGAAGCACGGTTGTTGTTTTTCATTTTTCTTTTCTTTTCGAGAAACACATTTTTTTCTGAGAAGCACAAGCAAATCTATGGTTTCTTGGAAGAACATGTTTTTCTCTTTGCAAGAAACACAACACAACTGTGTTTCTACTGTGTTTCTCGTGGTGCTTTCATGAGAAGCAAGTCCGTGCTTCTTGTAAAAACACAAACTCTTTTTGTAGAAGCACAATTGTTCTTTTTGCGAAAGCAAATATGTGCTTCCACAGGAATCAAATCTTTGCTTCTCTTGAAAACATATATTTTCCCCTTTTCGAGAAGCACATTTTATCGTGAAAGAATTTTTTTCAAGAAGCACAATTATGCGTTTGTGGAAGAAAATCTATAATTCCCAAACTTTTCACTCCAAAACCTAAGGAAAACCAGACCAAACTTAGAAAAAAACTCATCTAATAAAACTAAAAAACACGTACATCAAAATAATAAACCAAAATTCATATAAAGCGCCTAGCATGCAACACATGACGACACCTGATGCAACACTTGACCTTTTACGAATCCCAAGAGATAACCCTTAGTTTGTTGCTCTGGCGATTTAACACCAGTAGGCATCGAAGAAGGCCTCATGACGTAATGCGTCATAGTTGGTGATGCACAGGAGTGTGTGCTCGTGGACCATCACACTTCAATGGTTCTGCGCTTAGCCCTCTACCGTGCAGCTTTCACCATTATTTTTCCTTGCTCCGGCTAATTTTATTTATCTTCACATAAAACATGAACATTTAAAAAATAAATTAAATTATTTAAAATCAAGAACATTTATTGAATTCATAATCATATGTCAAATTCCTGGTTTCTTTAAGTCCATGAAAATTCTTAATTTCATAAGTATTTTTTGATTTCATCGATACTTTTTAAATGTGATGCATGTTTTTTTATCAATATTCATGTATACAAGAAGGGCAGTCGCTTTGCCGCGCCGCTTATATTTTTGGAGTTGTACATGTTTCATGTATTTTTTTAAAACTTTTGAAAAATATTTATGTATTACTTGGTTTGGCGTGTGGGGATACAATGAAGTGTATTTTTTATCAGATATGCTACTCCTATGGAAATACTTTGTGAAATCATACTTACATATGGATGTACCAATTTATGGTCAGAGATTAGAAAAAAAGTGGGCCAACGATGCAAATCGAGGAAATGATTAGTAGGACAATGTTTGGTATGACCAATCCGTAGCTATCGTTCGTGAGTGTATCTTTTCCTTTTCTTATTCTGGTGTTTGGGTGGATTTTTTTGACTGTGTTATTGAAAGACGTCTTTTAAATAGTACAAAAACATAAGAAAGTTACTTACATTGTTGGACATGTGTGTTATGTTGGTGCTAAACGTGTCATGGATGACACTTCCGTTTTGTCACCCATTCATTTAGAGATCCCACCCATGAAGCCAGGTGAACGGCCCATCAATTTGTATCCAATCAAAATTAAAGAGTTGAATGAGGAGCTTTAAAACGGGATAGCTTAACGAAGTTAGAGATTTCATTGCCACAACAAAGGATTGACGAGAATTTTTTTAAAATTAGGAAGCTTAGTCTATTAAAAATGAATGAGAGAGCTTATTGTGAAATTCTTGATTCGGTCAAAATTGGATGACCCAACTTCAAATTGAAACCTTAATTGATTGTGAGGCCATAAAAAATAGGAAGCTTAGTATTATAGAGGATTAAAATAATTGATTGAGAAACTGTTAACGCGGTCAAAATCGATGATCCAATTCCAAATTGATGACCAGAGTTGAATGAGAGGCTTTCAATTCTAGAGGGTTTAGTGATAATATATATATATTAATACTTTATGAACATTTACAAAATCCATGAAGTTTTTTGTAAATACGGGAATGCCTTTCAAAATTCATGAATAATTTGAAAGTTTGAAAGGACAAACAAGATAAGCATATGGAAAAGCCAATTGCAAAACCTGGAAAAAACCTAGCTTCAAATCAAAAAAGAAAGAAAAATAAGCGAAAGGAGAAGAAATGAATGAAAGCAAATATCAAATGCAAAACCGAAGAAATCAAATTACATGAAATGGAAAAACCGAAGGACCAAATATGAAGCGACTGGGCAAAGCAAGCAACGAATAAAGATCAGCTCAAGCCGATCGACGGATGGGGCGAGCCATGGGAGCGAATTATGTGCGGTATCCTCACAATTTGGCGCAATGAGTGTCAAATAGGGATCTAGGAGGGGCTTGGGAATTTACCTCTAAATGTTTCAGTATGTATTTACCATTTTGTCATTTTGAGCCATTTCCTTAGTATCTAAAAGAAAGACTGACCGAGTTACCGTAAGCATCTTAGGTACTAGCACCTTTACCTGGTTAGACTAGAGGTTTGGATGACAATTAACTACAAGACCTGAACACTCTAAAAAACATTTTTTTTCTTGAAAAGAAGTATATATTCATCGAATTAACAAACAATGATAAATGTTGAATCATCTACTGGCTCCAGCTTATAACTACCACTAGTCTAGAATCTCGATACATACTCAGAAGAGCACACATATTTTTTTCAAACTAGCATAAAAAATATACCAAATTCGGATAAAGTATATCCATTTAAAAAAATCAAAAATAACACCCCGTCGGCCACCACCAGGCCGAAGAAGGGCCCGTCGGCCACCACCAGGCCGAAGAGCCACCTGTCGGCCAACACCAGGCCGAAGAGCCCCCTGTCGGCCAATCAAAGGCCGGAGAGAGGCCTGTCGGCCAGAGGGAGGCCGAAGAGCCCCCTGTTGGACAATGGGAGGCCGATGGGCCCCTGGATAAGGCCTCTGACCACTCCTTTCGCCCTCCCCCGTCCTCCGGGCTGCCCATCTCCACCTCTCACTCCCATTGCTCTCCGGTGCTTCCACCGTCGTGCCGATCTCTTTGCTCGACCACCCATTTTGTTATCCAACCCGCGTAAACAATAGATCAGGGCGCTCTCCACCGGCCTAGGTATTTTTTTTGGCTTCCAACTCAATCGAATGTGAACTTTCAACTCAGTTGTGGATTTAGTTCTTATTGGTCACCGTTCGTTTGCAGGTAAATGGCTTGCCCATTTTGCCGAGCTCCAAGTGGCCCTTGTTCTGCCGTTCATTCCGGTGCGTGTGTATTTACTGTGGTGCTGGATCGTCGATGTTCAAGACGTGTTGTAAGATTCTATGTCTTGTTTATCTGACCGTGGCATATTCGAATGTCTTTGTTTATATGATTATGATGTTTGCTTCCATTCTTGTTGTAGTATGTTCTGTGCAGTGTTAGATCACATCTTGCTCGGTACATTGAGGAGTGCAGAGCTTTAGCTATTCAGAGAGGTGACACAGATATTGATCTTGCTCTTCACAACAGTGAGGGAAACTTATACCATGTTTTGTTTAGACATGGTAGGATGAGCAGTAAATTCCATGGTCCTTCGTGGGAGGAACTTGTGAATGATTATGGTCTCCGCCATCGTGACATGATGACTGTTATGCTTGAGAACTATGGAACTTATATAAGTGTCGAATTTCATGGTGCTATGTTGTTTCCTTTACCCCGTGTTGGTAAGTTATTTGTTTGACTGATTTTCAGTTTTGTTTCAGCTTATACGTTTTGCTGTTCTGCTCAGTTTGTGAAATCATTTTTTGTAGCTCTTGAGGATCTGAGTGAAACTCAGAGGGAACTTGTTAACAACTGTTTTTATAGTCATGGTGTCACTCTGAATTATCATCAAATGTATGTCATGTCGCGACAGCTCTTTGATGACAACTACATACTGTGTACTCCTTTTGTTCATAGGATGGATCGCATGAATGTTATTTCTCAACATATGGTAAGCTTTGGTTTCTGGTTTTTATTATTTATTTGTTCTTTGTTGTATTCTAATGTTTTAAATTTGTAAGCTTAATATCATATAACTTGCTTGTTTTTGTCAGGTTATTCCTACCATGGTTGTGAGGAGTTTGAAGGAATTTGTGTCAATTCCTAGGACCGGTTCTTTAACTCTTGAAATTACTTTGGATTCAGAAGATGATGATATATTTGTGAGCATTCCTTGTTCCTACTTCATTGGCTTGGGTGATAGAATGGTGTTGAAGAAGGAAGGTTTCGGTAATTTTCTGCTAGCATCGTCTATTGAAGTCAACAATTTGGTGCTCATAACCTTCAAACAGCGTGAACAAGAGCTAGCTATTGTTTTCAATTATCTGCCACTGTGATCGTATTGTCTCGCCCTACTATTCCCCTTTTTATTTTCCCGCCCTACTATCCCGCCATACTCTGCCGCCACCTTTTTCCACCATTCTCTCCCGCCACTATCTTTCCCGCCTTTCTCTCCCGCCATTCTCTCTCGCCATTATATTTCCCGCCTTTCTCTCCCAACATTCTCTCCCGCCATTATCCTTCCCGCCTTTCTCTCCTGCCAATTTCTTTCCCACCTGTCTCTCCCGCCATCTTCCCTTGTGAACCTATATAACCACATCCGCAGTAAGGAGGGTCAGCAAGCCCTTCCTTTCCCTTTCTCTCCGCCATCCTTCCGCTCCCGCCATCCTTTCGTGGAGATGTCTCATCCTCCTCATCTTCACTATCCTTTTGATCGTAGTTTTCACTCTGGTATGTCCGATCGTCTTCTCGGTCTAGCTGTCAATTTCAAGATGAATGATAGAGTAGTTCCATGGGAGGAACTCATTAGTAGTGACTTCATAATGAATGAGTTGGCTCACTCATTAGCTAGGAGTGGGTGGCCTCCCAGGACTTTTGAGTAGATACGGAAAGAACTTCTCAGGTTGCACGCCAGATGGCAAAAGCAACTGCACAAGGGTGAAGCTTACCTCAGGATTGCTGTGAATAATTCAGGTTTATGGTCAGCAGAAAGTGAGGACGAAGACGACCTCTTCATGCCGAGCACCAAGGTGAAGAGTTCTACATCGACGAAGGGGAAGAGTTCTACATCAATGAAGGGGAAGAGTTATGCATCGACGAAGGGGAAGAGTTCTGCATTGACGAAGGACGAAGACGACATCTTCATGCCCAGTACCAAGGTCAAGACGACCGCATCGTCGAAGGGCAAGAGTTATGCATCAAAAAAGGGCAAGAGATCTGCATCGACAGGGGATGATGATGATGCATTTATGTAGTACTGTTGTCTGTAGTGCTGTTTTCTGTAGTGCTATTTAATTCAGTTGTAACGTTTAATTCAGTTGTGCTGTTTAATTCAGTTGTAAGTTTAATTCAGTTGTATTGTTTAATTTAGTTGTAACGTTTAATTTAGTTGTAACGTTTAATTTAGTTGTACTGTTTAATTCATTTCGGTGCATTTAGTTTGCAGTACTAGTGTTGTCTCTCTAAACCAAATGACTACCAAAATAGAACATGAATATGTCTCATACATGAATATGTCTCATACTTGAATATGTTCCATACATAAAATACACATATGTCTCATACATAAATAAATAGTCATGTCTCATACGTAGATAACCATATCACTGCTGGGGACGGCGACGAATCTTTGGCTTCCTCGGACGTGGACCGGAAGGCGATAAGCGCTGAGGCGGTGGACGAGTGTCACGATGTCCACGGCCATAGACCACCTCATCCGTTGGTGTCTGTGTCTCCTGCGTCGGTGGTGGTGGTGGAGTGGCAAGAACTGTCTTCGAGATATCGTAGGTGCATGCACCATGGTCATCGTCCTTGCCATCGCCGGGTATGTATGAACCAGGACCAGTAAACACAGGTGACCAAACTGAAGTCATGAACGGTTGCGACTGGCTACCGACTATGGTAAAGTAAAACATGTAAAGAATGATTTACGAGGCTACAATTTTTAAAACAATGTACAAAGTAAAATTACCTAGGTCCATATGATGAATCCAAGAAGGGTCCTCGGGTTGTGAAGGAGGTGGCTGTTGGTAGAAATAGCCCCCGGGTTGCGAAGGAGGTGGCTGCTGGTAGAAATAGCCCCTGGGTTGTGAAGGAGGTGTCTGCTGCCAAGAGGAGCCCCCGGGTTGTGAAGGAGGTGTCTGCTGCCAGGAAGAGCTCCCTGGCTGGAAAGGAGGTGCTTGCTGCCAGGAGGAGCTCCCTGGCCGCGAAGGAGGTGCCTGCTGCCAGGAGGAGCTTCCTGGTTGTGAAGGTCGAGGTTTCGAACGCTGCAGAGAGTGGCGTGGCGGACGATGTGCTGCACGAGTGTTAACAACATCCGAAGGTCGTCTACATGTAACAGCTGCGACGATCCCGCGTATCTTCACTTGAAGACTCTTCAACCTTGTTGCTGCATCTCGCGGTGGGATACTTTCTCCTCTCTCAAAGAGGTCCACTAAAGCGGTAAACTCCTCTATCGCCTGAGATGACAATTCACCCTGTACACAGGAAGTTAACCAATTGTACATGTTAAGGTTAAGGGAAAACGTAGCATGTGAGAAAAACTAAGGACATACCGCGTGGTGTCGGTTGGGAACAGATCGCTGGCGAGAGGAACTGGGATATGATCCGGAGCAGATGATGAAACCAAGTAGATCCTCGTGCTCTATCTGTAACACTACAGATACAACCCGAACTTGTCCCAGTCGAAGGCACGAACTCCATCCTAGATATTTGTCGGGTCAGTAGTCCATTCGTCGAGGTAAGGCCTGATGTCGCAAAACCAAGAATCCTGCGACTTGTTTCCTCCTACGTGACTGTACCTGAGATTGAAATGCACATTACATGATTAGCTATAAGCCGAATGCAGAGCTGAGAACTAAAGTAGTATTACTTACTTGTGCACGTGATCTGGTAAGTGTGAAATAACAGGAATGTCAGGCTCTTGGTATAGACCGAACTGTCTCATCACCCTATTAATAGCCATCTCCTCAACCGTCACGTCGAACACCAACTTGGCCTTGGTCATCCAATATCAGCAATTATAACATAGTCCACATATATTATAGGTCAAAACATAGTCCAAACAAAACAAAACATAGGTGTTTGCATATTACAAATAAAAAAATAGTCTCACATATTACACATTAAAACATAGTCCCACATATTACACATTAAAACATAGTGCACACATATTACAAATAAAAATATAGTCCGACATATTACAAATTAAAACATAGTCCCACACATTATGTAGCTTCTGAGTTATTCATTCCTCGTCCGCCTCTTTGGCCTCGACTGCCACGTCCACCACAACTGCCAGGACCTCCTCTTGCAACTGTTGTTGCAGTCTTCGATGTGGAAGCACCATCTTTCTTCAGGTCAGGGCAATATTTTATCATATGCCCATAAGCCGCGCAGAGCAAACATTGTCTGGTTGCTCCACCAGCTTCAGATTGATCCATATCGTTTTGGATGTGCTTTGCCTTACGCCTGCCCCTGCTAGTTCGCCGTAGTCCAGGATCCGGAATGTATACTCTGTCTCCATCGTTTACCTTGTTAAAATTGCCGACGACTCTAAACCCTATCATCTCACCTGTCCAGACATTGGGTACTCCCTCTTTTGAATAGTACGGTGACACGAAGGAGATAGCGTCCAACTGAATCTGGCCACAGGCAGCTAACACATTTGAGCAAGGCAGGTGCAATAACTACGGTTTGTTGCATGTACACTCACAAGTTGGATAAAATTCTGTTCTAATTTTAACCTCATGTGTCTTCACCTCATTTGCAGAACCAAAACCATCAGTAGGAAGCTGAATCTCATACCTCCTTTCCTGATTACCCATGAGTGTGACAGTGTGCTTTTTTTTCTTTCTTTATCTTCTCAGTCATGTACTCCATGCCACGGCTATAATAAGGAGTGTTCTAATTATCTACAATATGCTTCTTTGCTAACTCGTGCCTTTCTCTGAAATATCTCGAAGTGCCATGGAATACACCCTCCACAATAGCTGTCAGTGGCAATGCTTTATTCCCTGTGAGTAAAAAGTTATAGATCTCTGCAAGATTGGTTGTCATGTGGCAATACCTAGCTCCATGGGTGTCATGCAGCAAAGACCAATTCACTGGAGGCTCTTTCTCTATCCACTCAAAAAAAGTCTTTATTACCTTGCCCTTCTTTCTTTTCGTATTAGGAGGGTCAATTCCTGGCAAGTCACAAAGACTAACTGGCTCCTCAAGCTCTGCGATGAGTGATGTTAATTTAACCTGGTCTTTTTCCATTTTCTTCCTAGCAAGGACCTGCTTCTTAGTGAACTCATCTAATTTTGACCAAATAAAATTGTATTTGCGCCGCTGGTTCTACTTGCATAACTTTTGGAACAAGTTCATCAACCGTTTGTTCTTGAACTGTGAGAAAAAAATTGCACCCAGATGGTGCATGCACCACTGGCTTTGCAAGTCCTTCCAAGGTGTTGGCTCGTCAGTAGTTGGATTACTCAGTGTCTTCACGGCCTTCAATATACCAGGATGTTTGTCATGAATGAGACACACATTTGTTCGGTCCTTCACGATCGCAATTTTAACTTGCCGGAAGAACCATACCCAGCTCGAAAAGTTCTCACCCTCCACAAATGCCATGGCTAGTGGGATGATTTGGTTGTTCCCGTCCACACCAATAGCAGTCAGGATTTGCCCTATGTACTGACCAGTCAGGAATGTACCATCCACAAACATTATAGGAGGACAATGCCTGAAAGCTTCGATGCACATACCGAAAGAGAAGAATACTCGTTTCAACACCTTGTAATCTGGTATACTATCCAACCTCGTGTGTTGGATGTTAACATAAGTGTCGGGATTCCTCTCCTTCAGTATGTCAAGGAGACGGACAATATTATCATATGAGTCAAAGAACGTCCCAAACCTTTCCTCCATAGCCTTCTGTTTAGCCCTCCAAGCCTTCCCATATGGAATGTCATAATTCCATCCGACCTTCACTGCTGTCTGGATGTGTTTTGCTTCCATATCTTTCTTCTTCACTATCTCAGTATACATGAGTTGCGCTATGAGAGTTGAAGTAAGGTTTGGATGACGAACCAACATGTTTTTCCTCACACAATTATGCGGGACAACATTTGTGACAACCCAGTGGATGTTATACTTTGGCACGTGGTCGTGCACCTTTGCCGGACAACCTGATTCGACACACTTCGCAGTATATTTTGTTGGACTAGATATGTGTGTCCGGAAAACCCTCTGCGCAGACATAGCCCACTTTATCACCGCATACTTCAATTTTTTCTTTGTGTCAAACATAGCCCCGATCTGGACTTGGTTCATATTATATTGTCATGGAGTCTCATGGCTATCGTTGATAGTAATGTCGGCGGATATGTCCTGCTCCCATGCAGCAGGAATCGGTGCCTCCTCCTCCTCCTCGGAAATTTCAGAATCAAGATCCTCTGCAATCCAATCCTCGTCCTCTTCCTCCATCACCCTCTGCATTTCATCGCCTTCCTCATCCCCATCAGCAACACCAGATGCAACTAATACTATCGACTGAATACTCTGCCCAGTAGCGTGACCACTAACATTGTGTGGCACATAATCTGACTCTTTCTCGGCTTCGCTAGCATTCACATCCGGTGGCTGTGACCCGGATACATAAATCTCGGTAGCCACTAGACTACTTTGGCCTGGTTCATACCCCATGTTGGGTGGTATGATATTCTCCTCCACTGGTTGCACTAGGGCATACGGATGGATTCTTCGGTCTCTAGAACGACTTAACAGGGACAACCAATGCTGGCTCCTATCTATCGGAATCAACTCTCACTTGACATTTTTACAGGATTTGGTCCACAATGCATGAATACTCACGGAACAAACTTCAGGATCCAGGCCAAAACTAGTAGTCAACCAGTGCTTCAACTGCCCAATGTCCAGTCTGTCCGGGTCTGACAGTATCGTCTCGCCTTTTTTTAACTCGCTAAGATCAACCCTCAACTCATTATATCGAACATTAACAGGGCCGTAATACACAGTGAAATTTATGGATTCGGACATTTTCACCTGTCAGACATTGCCAGTTTCTCATTATTCGCAACGAACAAATCTACACCAAAAAACGTACACTAAAATATACCTACGTACACTAAATAAACCTACACTAAAATGAACTTCACTAAAACAAACCTACACTAAAATATACTCACGTACACTAAAATATACTCACGTACACTAAATAAACCTACACTATTAACGCATACACTAAAATCACTACACTAATAAAACTAACCTAAACTAATTTTACGTACATTAAAAAAACTAAAATAAACTAACAGAAAAAATATATACCTTCGACGTGTGTGTGACCTTCTTCTTCCTCTCCACCTTCTTCTTCCTCTCCACCGCTCCACCTTCTCATCATTCACACCTCCACCACCCCACCATGTCTCCTCCAAACGAACAACACACTACCCCATTGCGAAAAATGAGACCGTACGACAGGGGAGAGGGACACGATCTATTGTTTCAGTGGATTGAAACGGAAAAAATGAGTGGAGGATGAAGGAGATCAAAGGGGCGGGGATTTTCGGTCAAAGGAAACGAGTTAGAGAGGGGATGAGCAAGCAGGCAGGAGGAGGAAGAAGGGAGCCGGCGCCGGGCCTTATCCAGGGGCTCTTCGGCCTCCTGGTGGCCGACGGGCCCTCTTCGGCCTGGAGTGGGCCGACGGCGGCCTCTTCGGCCTCCCTTTGACCGATGGGCCCTCTTCGGCCCAGACGAAGCCGACCGGTCCCCCGTCGGCCCAGCAGACGCCGACGGGCTGTTATTTTTGATTTTTTGAAATGGGTATACTTTATCTGAATTTGGTGTATTTTTGTTGCTAGTTTTGAAAAAAATTCGAAGAGCACAATATTTTTTGAACATAGTACTACTACTAGTTGATCTCATTCTTCTTCTATGGAGCCTGTCCAATCCACATATAATTGACGACGTTCCTGTTGTTGTGCTCATATACTGTGGAAGTGTGATTGGTTCTTGGCCTCACTAGTCATCGTGTCGTTGTCATCACAGGCCAGACAGAGGCACAGCCGGCCATGTCCATTGCCCTGCATGCAGAAAGAAGCCATCATGATAGAGTATTAGATGCTCTCTACTAGGTAGACCTATGTTTTCTGTAGTAGGCTACTAGCTAGCTAGCTTGCTAGGCCTGCAGATTCAAAGATAGGATTCTTGGGTCCAAAAGCAAGCAGTTAGTTGCTAGGCCTGCAATGTATAACTATGCAGTTTCAAGCAGCAGCAGCAGCTGAGGCTAAGAAAAGCTGAGCCGTTTCATGGTTAACCACTTGAGTTTGATCAGATGGATTCAGGGCCACCGTGCGTGCGTGCGTGCGTTTTGGCCTTGGGAAGCTAAATGCCCGGCCGCCCTATTACCACCTTTGGTTTCCTGCGTGTTCTTTGCTAGTAGCATTTCGGTCATTTCACTGTATCTATCATCTGGCAATTCTTGGCTGCATGATGATGATGCCTATTGACATCAGGCGTGTGATGTGATCCATCTTCTATCAGTCACCTAGCCAGGCGTGCACTGAAGCAAATGCAAGAGGAGGGAGGGAGACCATGCGTGTTCGGCCTCTGATCGTCATGTCAGTTTGATCGACTGAAAGAATTCATGTCATGTGGTTAGGAAATACTCCTAGAGAGTAGTGGCGAATTCTGTCATGGTCATTGACCACTGCCTCTGGTACCACTCGTACCGGCTCGCCATGGTGCACCCTTTGAATCGAAAGGCCATGCATGCATATGCACGAGAGGCAAAGAAAGTGGTTCGATGCAGTCGCAGGCTTTCTTCTTTTCCTTTGCTAGCTTTTGGTTGCTTTGGCGCACTCTGATGCAGATGCAGCAGCAGCAGCGGCAGCAGAATTGAAGAGTGCATGCATTCGATTCAGTGCCCGGCCGGCCCCCTTGATCAGAATCAGATCATGGTATGCAATCCTGCATCGTAGATCATAAGATCCCCATACATCGCTATCGCAACCCCAGAACGACACAGCCTTTTCCTCCCATCCTTTTCTAACTGCAATGCAATGCTTAGTTATTACTCCCTCTTTAATCTTGTAAAAGTACCGGCCAGTATCTCCTTCTCTCTCTACACCACGTCTTCGCATTGCACCCCCTCCCCCTCGATCGGCCGGCTCTCTTTCTCTCTGCCATGATTAATTCTGTCTTTCTCCCTCATAGTACTGCATGCATGCTGCTGCAGGATGAAGAGGAGGAGAAGGCTATAGCTAGCTGCCTTGGGACTAGCAACCGGAAGCAGCAGAGTACCCTTTGCTGAACAAGGAAACACTCCTTCTGAAAGTACACTGCATGCTGCTGCTCGGCAGGCCACGCTCGGGAGTATATATGTTCTCTTCACCTAACGACTGCACCAAGAATTAACCTTTAGGCCAACTCCAACCCAACGCGCGATTCCATCCTTTGGACCGGATTCTGTTCGATTGGAATGGATGATGGGGTCGTGTTCGCGCCTGTCTGGGATGCGGTGCCCGTGCGCCCAATGCGCGGACGCATTCTTCGGCCGCATCCTGTCCGCCACGGTCAATATGTTCATATATTCATATTTATTAATATTTTAAACAAGTTTGCACGTCTAAATATCAATTATCTCGGACAAAAATAGTTTTAACAACCCAATCGAAATTGTCTCGCATAAAATAGTTTTACAACCCAATTGAAATTGTCTCGAATAAATAATTTTACAACCAAATCGAAATTGTCTCGAATAAATAATTTTACAACCACATGTGCTCAACCAAGTCATTTTGAAGCTGTAAATGAGTGTGTCAATCATGGATTTCACGATGGAATTGGGTAAACTGCTCAAACGTGGCCGGTTGTTGATGCAGGGGCTCAACATTGTTACCTTAAAAATCAAATCTTTGGTCGAAAATGGAGTCATCACGCTCGTCCTCAACGATCATGTTGTGCATGATCACACAAGCAGTCATCACCTCCGAATGCTTTCCTTCATCTCATGTCAATGCAGGATTTTGAACGATACCCCATCGGGATTGAAGCACACCAAAAGCACGCTCCACATCCTTTCTATTACTCTATTGCATTTGTGCAATCTCTGTCTTTTCTCACCTCGGGGGTCGGAGATTGTCTTCACAAATGTTGACCACTGAGGATATATATCATCAGCCAGGTAGTATCCCTTGTTGTAGTGGTGGCCATTGATCTCAAAGTTGGCAGGTGGGAAGTGGCCTTCTGCAAGCCTAGCGAACACTGGTGAATGCTGCAGGACGTTGATATCATTGTGAGAACCGGCCATGCCGAAGAAAGAATGCCATATCCAAAGATCTTGCGAAGCCACCGCTTCTAATATGACAGTGCACGCTTTCACATGACCCTTGTCCTGCCAAGCAAATGGATAGTTCTTCCACTCCCAGTGCATACAATCTATGCTGCCAAGCATGCCTGGAAAGCCTCTATTGGCGTTGATCGCCAATAGCCTTTCTGTGTCAGCGGCATTTGGCTGCCTCAAGTACTCGGGGCCAAACACCGCTACCATCGCCTTGCAGAAGTTGTACATTGACAACAGACATGTGGACTCACTCATGCGCACGTACTCATCCACAAGATCGCCTGAAATTCCGTATGCAAGCATGCGAATGGCGGCGATGCATTTCTGATAAGAGGAGAATCCAAGCTTGCCAAGGGCATCCGTTTTGCACTCAAAGAATGGGTCATGCTAAACCACTCCCCCACGAATGCGATTGAACACATGCCTTGACATACGAAAACGACGACGGAATTTCTCCGGTTTGAAGAGTGCGGTATTCTCAAAGTAATCAACATAGAGCAAGGACTGACCCCTCTCTCTCTCTCTCTGGCGGTTCAGGTTGGGCGCACGGCCAGGCACTGACCCCCTGTACCGAGGCCGCTGCCTTTGAATGTGGTCATGAACGACCAGTGTAGCAACCACAATTTCTTCGTCATCCGAGGACGAATCATCCGATGAACAAATAAAGCGGTTGAAGAAAAATTCATCTCCACAGTCCATACCTTTGTGGGCAAAGTGTCAAACACCTTGCGGTCGTGATGGCGAACAGGCCGCGAATCACCTCGAGGTAGCGGGGGCGGATGGCGGGTGGCTATAGGTCGCTCTGTAGCACCCCCGGCGGAAGTTGCCGTTGCCGATGGGCGTCGGCGGCGGTCGTGTCCCCTCTGCGACCGAATCCGATGGCGACGGCCAAAACACCTCCGAAAGACGGCCAAAACTCCTATCAAAGGGCAGGCGTGGTGGCGCCCATGGTGAGACGTGTTTTGGTATGGACGATCGAGAGGCGAGCAGCGAGAAGGCGGCCAGATAATAGTGGCGGCGCCGACGGAGGGGTTGGGCGGGGAGGGGCCGGTGGAGGCTTGGGGGTGAATGAATCAGCAGAGTCCCCGACTGGCGGGCCGAGGGAGGACAAGGGAGTGCGTCCCGCCCGTCCGCGCGCTCTCCGTTTTTCCCCAAACGCCGCGCAAGTTTGGGCCGGGAATGGGTCGAAAACGGACGAAAACAGACATTTGTCTATTTGGGGCCGCACGTTGGGCCGTGCTATTTGTCTGTTTTACCCCAAACGGACGCACCCGGACAGGATGAGGTCGCGCGCTGGAGTTGGCCTTACTTACTCTTGCACACGGGATGTTGGTATATTTGCACCAAGCAGGCAATCCCTATGACTAGCCACATCATTTACTTGCTTATTAAGGGCATCTCCAACAATGATCCTCAATTTTGCTCTCGCTTCTGTCCACGGACAGAAAAAGCAGTTCGCAGACATGGATACGGGAGCTCGTCATCCAAAGCTAGTTGCATATGTCCGGTTACATTTCAAATGGAATTTAACGAATATGAACAAATTTGATGCAAACTCAAATAAATCAGATGATATTCATTCTTGAATGATTTTTACATAAAACTGAATGCTTTTCATATAAACCGAAATGAATTCATTAAATTTAGACATATTTCAACTAAGCCGTACTCTAAACCTAAACTAAAATGACCGCGTCCGTTCTCCATCTCCAGCCGGCCATGAGCCCTAGAAAATAAAGCCCCGCGTCATCTGCCTACTCCGCACCCTTTCCATTTCAACAACATGTCTTCCCTATGTCCAGCAGGCCGCTCCTCAAAATGTTGGGAGCCCTGGAAGTATATGCTTCAGCGAGAGGGGAAGAATAGACTCTGTCTTCTCTTTGTTCAGCAATGTCGCTCATCGGAGTGGCACCAGAGAGATATGCTTCGGGCAAAGGGAAGGGTGGCCTTCGCTTCCGTGAAGTACGGATGATGGATGGTTTTGGGGGTGGGGGCACGACGGTGGCCTGCAAGTGGGTAAGACACCGTTTGTGCACGCCGGTGACGCGTTGGCGGTGGCCTTCCTAGAACCCAAGCGGCGGTGGATTCCTATGGTATACTTTTCCTCGATGTTGGTGGTTGTCGTGGACGTGCTGGCTACCGCATCCTTGATCTCCGTGAAGCCAGCTTCTTTCTGTGCCGGCATGGTGCGGTTCCACGGATGTTGACGGCGGATGGTGCAATCGCAGGCATGGGAGGAGCGGGCCTCGTCCATGGCAACCACGATGCCCGTGCTGCCGTGCTCCCCTACGTGTCGGGCTGGAGTAACTCTCTTCTCCTTCTTGAGCTGGCTTGAAGCGGTGAGTTACTGAACCATGTGTCAGCTTAGTTCCTCGCCCATAGTATTGACGGCCTGGAGCGGCGAGGGAGGCGGAGCAGCGAGTTCGCTTGCTCATATCCGACGGCCCACCGAGCTGACTTTTATGCCGGAGAACACATCTTCCTGCTCGCCGGATGCTATGTGGAGAATATGGCGTGAGGAGGAATAACACGATACTCCTTCTTGAACTGGCTTGGAGCGGTGAGTTACTTAACCATGTGTCGGCTTGGTTCCTCGCCCATGGTATTGACGGCCTGGAGCGGCGAGGGAGGCGGAGCAACGAGTTGGCTGGCTCATATCTGACGGCCCACCTAGCCGTCTTTTATGCCGGAAAGCACATCTTCCTGCTCCCCGGATGCCATGTGGAGAATATGATGCGAGGAGGAGTAACTCGCTACTCCTTCTTGAGCTGGCTTGGAGCGGTGAGTTACTGAACCATGTGTCGGCTTAGTTCCTCGCCCATGGTATCGATGGCCTGGAGCGGTGAGGGAGGCGGAGCAACGAGTTGGCTGGCTCGTATCCGATGGCCCACCCAGCCGTCTTTTATGCCGAAGAACACATCTTCCTGCTCCCCGGATGCCATGTTTAGAATATGGTGCGAGGAGGAGTAACTCGCTACTCCTTCTTGAGCTGGCTTGGAGCGGTGAGTTACTGAACCATGTGTCGGCTTGGTTCCTTGCCCGTGGTATTGACGGCCTGGAGCGGCGAGGGAGGCGGGGCAGCGAGTTGGCTGGCTCGTATCCGATGGCCCACCCAGCTGGCTTTTATGCCGGCGAACACCTCTTCCTGCTCGTCGGATGCCATGTGGAGAATATGGTGCAAGGAGGAGATGTGAGCGGAGGTGTCGTGCGATTCTTCACCCAATACCCAGCCTCACTTAAATAGCGAGCGGACACGAGGAGCCAACCAACGTTGTGTTTAATGTCTGTTGGCTAGCGAATGAACGTGTGACCAGAGTAGGTTTCTCGGCACACGTGCGGGTTTAATGGAGATAGGCGGGTAGTTTGTAGCCGTTTGAATGAGATGCATGGAGAGACGTGTTCAGCATGGCGTGCAGTAGGCGGTGCTCTCTCGGCCGACGTGCCACTTCAATGCCGACAGTGAGAGGTCACGTCCATTTTGGGCCGATGTTAATGCGGGCAGCTGACATTGAGTTGAAATGTACACGGGTGAGGGAGGAGGGTAATGGATGGGCCACAGTTGTTGGACGCAGATGTGGCAGAGATCCATACGCCCGCAAATACAACCCCAGTTTGTCTCCTTTTTTGCGGAACAAAGCACATCTGTACCGATGATGACACAACACGTTAGGACTGTGCAGTCTAAACGGTTACCGACGGTTTGAGCGGTATGCGGCATTGGAGATGCCATAATTACAATTGAATTGAATACGCATATGCTTGCACTACCGATGAGTAATTCTAGATGTTGCTTCTGTGATCACAGTGAGACTATTAAACACCTCTCTCTCGAATGCCCTTTGGCTAGGCTTCTATGGCATACTATTCATAGAGCTTTCAACATAAACCCTCCAACGAGTATGTACACGTTATTTGGGATGTGGCTTAATTGAGTGGACGTTACTATAGCTAGACACATTCGAACAGAAATACGTACTATGGGCTATATGGAAGTGCAGGAATGATATAATTTTTAACAGGAAGAATTTCACCAAGTTTTTTGCAGGTCACCTATAGAGCTACATCTTGGATCCGTACGTGGTCGCTACTCACGCCTGCGGAATCCAGAAAGGTTTTGGGTACTGACCGGGTGCAGTCGGTGAGAGACGGCAGCACGCGCTATCTTCAACCTATATGGATGACGACATACTAATATGCTAGGTGTTTAGTCATCGTAGCATATTTTCATCTTGCTAGATGTGGCATGTAATCTTCGTTTTCATTATGAGCTCTTTTGAGCTTTTGTTGCATATTGCATTTGTTTGAAATCTTACACTTTAATAAAAAAAATAGTTGCATGCATCATCATGATGCAGAGATCGGGCACTCTTCCTTTTAAAAAAAAACCTTAATTCGGTGTGTAGCAGTGTGTACTCCCATGTGTGGAGTACGTGACTTTCTATGCAATTTCATGCCTCTTTTCTCTGTTCGCCTTTTCTGGTTTGCTAGCTAGTAGGAGGCCGGCTACCTAGGTGTGGTATGGACGGTGGATATATGTATGTGTGCATAGAGAGAACATGCTAAATTCCTGTCAAGTCTCCCTCCCTCCCTCCATGATGTCCCTTATCTCATCACATCTTTTTATTTATTCGTATTATACCATACGCATCAATTCATCCATCGCTGCTGCGTGACTTGAGTTAATTGTCCATACATATATTGACCATGTTGCAGGTTAATTTGCCCAGTTCCCTATTATTAATATGTACGTGTATAATATATAGATGGATCTTTCTGAATTGCCCTCTGGAATTACTGCATGCATGCATGCATGCATGATATGCGCGTGGAGTGGAGAAGAGGTCAGACGCAAAGACAGGTTCCATGTGTCCGATGCATGCATGCATGGGATTTTTTAAGCATCTCTGTGGTTGTTTCTGATGATGCATGCAGTCTGTCCTAATTGCAAGCTACTGTCACGCAGGGCGCGCATGCATGCAACGCATATGCTTTGTGATGACAAACTTTGGAGGTTTCCTTTGTGGGCGCAGCTTTAGTAACATTCCTCTTCTCTTCTTACTCATCACATATCAGTAACTTCTACTCCTTGGCTCTATGCAAAGTTGCAAATGCATTCATACACCGCATGCCAATATTTTTCCAGTATACCTGGTGCATTGAGAAACTGGCTATATAGGACTTTTGTATATTAAGAGCTAGAATTATCATTCACTCATTCAATAGGATTAATATAAGGTTAGCTCTTATGTTAGTGTTTTTTTTGGGGTCATTTTTTCTTTCTGTTTCCTCTCATTGACGCATCTAACCTAGGACCATATGTAGAGGCTAGCTCCTACATGAGATGTAAGCAAGGTTATATCAGGAAATACACTAGTGCTCTCGGGTGCCAACGCACCTCATATGCAAAAACAATTCAATTAATTGAAAAAAGGCAAAAGAATTCCGAAACATTTTTGGAATCAAACATGATCAGATATTGTACTTGTATAAAAAGATTGACTAAGGAATGACTTCCATTGTATCCTGGGTCGAAGGTTCGCTAGAAAAGCTATATACAAGTACTATTCATACTATATTGTCGTCATAATTTTTTTTCTTTTGGCCCTGAAGTGAAGGGGGGTCATTGGTTGGCAAAACTTTTTACACGAGTACAATACTTGATCATACTTGATTCAATTTTTTTTACTTTTTCTGAAATTATTAAAAAAGAAGTGCATATAAGGTAAGTTGGCACCCGAGAGTCAAAAGTCCATTTCTGGCCTATAGCCTACTATTTTACTTGCTCGAAAAGAAAGTGTTTGGGCCAGAACTACTTATTTGCTGCCCAGAAATGCTCGTACATACACTTCAAGCTATACTTCGAATGCATAAGCTAATTAATGATCAGGTGATCAGTCCGGCTCTCTTCTCTGTTGATGGCAGAAATGATACAACCATGACAAGATAAAGAATTGAAGGTTCGAGCCCATCTGGGGTAATTAAATAAGTTAGCTTGGAAAGCAGCATGTTGACCTATGGAAAGTTGTAGTGCATACATATGCATCATCTAGTGCTGCTTTTACCTTGTGTTTGGGCCAAACAAGCAAAGGCCAGCAAGTGGCATGTGTAGGGTGAGTTGGTTGGCAAGGATACATCCATGTCAGGAGCTAGGGGGAGAAGACAAACTTAATTGGGATATGCATGTGTACGTTAGCGGCAACCAGCTTGATGATATCTTCTCAAAGCTTTGGCCTGCCCCAGCGAAACACATATCATATATTATCCTCTGTCCTAGTAGTAAACTGTCTTGCTAGCTGCTTCCCATCTATATATGTACGTAGTTTATGTAGGCATGTGCAGAGATATCCACCAAATCTGGGGCAGCAGCCCATGTATACATATGTATAGACATACACATACACAATCTAGCTAGACATATTATACTACATGCTGGGTGCCATGTGATGCCTTAACTTGGTAATGTTTCCTAGATTCCAACTTGCAATGAAATGCAGGCACCAGTACACTGATTGTTATGTATAATATATACCGACAAAAAGAAAAATAAACCCAGAATTTTTGTACCCAATATATATGGATACTGTTTCATTTAGAGCACACCTCTCTTTATGCACGTGTCTCTAGCTAGGTATGGACATGTAGCAACATTGTCGCCATTTATACCAGCGATCCAAAATTGAAGGAACCAATTAATTTGCTGGCCATAAATATATATAGTCATTCAGATCTAGCTTTCTATCAAGATGAAACTGAGAAAGTACACACAGAAAGGGGGAAAAGGAGGAACTAGCTATAGGGTTCCACTGATCTGCTTTTCTCCAAAAGAACTATTCCTTAAAAGAGGCATATGCTTGAGAACATTAAAGAGGCAAAACACTATCTTCTTTTAATGAAATTAACCCCATTTGTTAGTTTTTTTTGGAGAAACTGCCGAGAGCATTATCATTTAATTAAGAACAATCCAGAGCAGAGTTTACCTAGGTAGGGACTTCATTGGTGTACGCATGCCTGAGAACACCATCACCCCCACCCCTCCCAAAAACACACACGATTCATTGACCGTAACTTAATGCATTTTGACCTCATAATGTAACTTAATATAGTTTTTTAGAGAGTAACCTAGTGTAGTTGAACAATAAGGATACCCGTTCGAAATGCGGCAGTTACTCTCTCTCTCTCTCTTTCTAAACATTCCACACAACATAGAGGAAGTGGCCATTTAGGCCGTCAACATGCATACATCCCACTTCATGAATCCACTACTTTATGTTTCTAAGCATGTATGAGAAAAACTACTTATATTATATAAATATTTTAGGAGTAGGATTTTCTATCATAGCTTACCAGAGAACTAGTTAAGATTTTTGACTGTGTAAAAGTTTCTAAAAATACTGAAAAAATACTGAAATAACGCACCTATAATATGACATGATCGAATGGAGCGATCGAAACCAATCTGATTCTATGTGTCTTTAACCAAAAAAACAAATAGTTAATTATATATATTTATGTCCGGTGAGCTAAAGTTTTTTTTTTGTCCAAGACACATAAATGCATATTTTCACAATCGCTCTGTTGGATCATCTTGTTACACGAGAGTGATGCTCCACTATTTCATATTTCTGATAACTTTTAAACCGTTAAAGTTTAGCGAGCCTTAACAAGTCCTATTGTAAGTTATGATAGACATAGTTTCATCAGTATTTTACAACTATATAATAATGCCACACAATAAACTATAAGTATTTTTAGTCTTCATTTAATTATTCAAATTCCAATCAATGAAATCTCCATCAAAATAATAGATTGCGACCATCGTAGTAACACACATGGTACCATTCAGTTATGTTAGGGCAACTCCAACACCGTGCACCAAACAGACACATCAAATATCCGTCGACAAAGATAGGGGCTAAGGCCATCCAACCCCATGAATCAAATCTAGACCGTCTGCTATGGCTGACAGCAGGCCATGCGAACTGGAAGAAAAAAATAGACAAAGTAGACAAGCAGTTGCACATGGGCTGTGGAGGGACGTGGTCCAACTGATAGTGGGCTAGGTAGACTGTATGGATACTACTAAACTTTCCTAGATTTGCTTCCAGTTTGTGAGATTCCGGATAACCGGACTAGTTTGTAGACATTTGATACTCGTCGTTGGAGGCAAAAGTTGTCCGGAACACACAGTCATGACATTTGATGCTCGTCGTTGGGTTGAAAATGGCATTGGAGTTGCCTTTACATCACTAAATACACCAAGACTAGGGATGTTCGCGTTCTTGTCCATAGTTTGCCACACATTGCTTCACCTCAAGTTAAGCAAATTTGAACAAGTTAGGTGAGTGCTAGGTTCTAGTCACACTTTGGCAAGATTATCTTTGTGACAAATAAGTCCCATATGCCATACATATGAAAAGTGAGACATGATTCTCTTAGACAAGTCAAAATGTTGCCAAGATTTTATGCACCTTAGTTTACACAAGTTTGTCAACAATCACGTGTTTTTTGGGATAATTGGATTTGAGCCCCTAGTCAGGTCACACTCGGCTGGTTCACCCCTAGTTTTGAAAAACATGCGTTCGTGTCCAAACCACTTTGCTTGTCTTATACTTTTGCCCGTTGACCATTTGACTGTCATTTAAAAAAAATCATAACAAATTCATACCAACTCATAAAAATGCAAATAAGATATCAAAACGTTCAGAAAAACATCACCTATATGTGCATGACATCTGCATTCATTTCAAAGTGTTGGAAAGTCCACACTTTTGTCATGAATGCAAATGACATGCACATATAGGTGATGTTTGTCTGAAAATTTTGATATCTTATTTGCATTTTTCTCAGTTAGAATGGATTTGTGATGAATTTTTTAAAATGACGATCAAACGATCAAAGGGCAAAAGCATAAGACGAGCATGGTGATTTCGGTAGGAGCAGGTGTTTTCGAAAACTAGGAGTAAACTAGCCAAGTGTGACCCAACTAGGGATATAAAACCAAATATCCCTTTTTTTTTACCCACAAAGCACAGAACAATAGTTCTATGGTATATTTTCATTAATTAAACAAAGTATGATACAAGGGGGAAGGGAAAAAAGATGACAAAAGAAAAAAGAAAGCCAAGGGCTTTGTACACATGAGACTTAGATGTTGCTTTCTGTCCATTGATTCAAAGCATTGACAAACTTCCCTTTTATCTTATATTGAAGCAGCTCCAGATCCTGCTTTAGGAGGAATTCCCAAGCTTGAATAAGTTTGCTCTTGGCCCATGAATATTTTGTCATTTCTTTGAATCCAGATATTCCAGCCTCCAAGGATTATTATTTCTGTATTGAAACTCTTTGGAAGGTGACCTGCTGTCAAAATTGTTTCGTCAAAAATTGATGTCCCACGTGCTAAGCTATGTCACAGTTAGCTTCCAACAAATGGCCATAAACATGTATGAAAAATGACATGCTAGCTCATGGAGCTAGCTAAGAGCTCGCTATGGTCATAGCTAGCTTTGAATACGATGACATGATGTGGTGGTCTACGCGTCAGTTTAGTTCAAGTGCAAGGTACTGTCCTGTTGACTTGACTACACCTTCGTACATATCACTGCAGGCAGCTAGATAGAGATTAAACTAATGCAGCCGCAGAGGTATCAAGTGCTTGTAATGGCCATGTTTGTCTTGATTCCAGATTGCTCCACAACACTTTGATATTGATAGTTTGTAAGTACTGGCTGCATCTCTGCATGCAGGACATTTTTCTTAGTTGTAGTCAATAAAGTCAATTACACCACAAGTGTTTCAAACTTAATCAGAAAATTTAGTTTGATGCTAAAACTTAAATTGATGTAGGTGTGCATCTGCTATGCTATCACGTTTGTATATACACTTAGGGGATTGACGAGCCGCGCCAGCGTGGCATGGGACTTAGTATTAGTGACAATTTCTTAAAAATCTCATTGAATGTGGCTATAAATTTGAACCGGAGATCTCTTCCTAAGAGCATCTCCAGACGCGCTCCCAACAGCCTTTCAGGCGACTTTTTCGACGCTGGCGTCGAAAAAACGCGCCAGTCGCGCCCCCAGGACGGCGAAATCCGCCGGCTCGGTCCATTTTTGGGCCCGGCGATCACAGACCGCATCCCGGTGCACTGGGGGCGCTCGGAGGCTCCGACGCAAGGAAAAAGCACGTCTGGCCCACACCGTCAGGCGAAAAGTCAAGTCTTTCTTCTAGATTCGCCTCCCACCCCCCGCGCGCTTGGCCGCCAACCGGCTGATCCCGGCGCCGCCCACCGCCCGCCACCGCTAGATAGCCCATCACCATCGGAAAAAGAGCAGAGGTTTTGCCGAGGCAGCTCCTCCACCACCAGCTGGGCGATTTTTCCGGCGTTTTCGGCCGCGGAGGGGCAGTGTAGCGGCGGGTACGCGCCCACCACGCCCGCGAGGTGTTCAGCGATTTGCCTGCCAGACGATGAGGAAGCGCTCGCCGCGCTGCTGGAGGAGGAAGCCGAGGGCGACGTCCAGGAAGAGGAACATCTCATGGTCCTCGCTGCCCTCGCCAGCCTGCTGGCGAGCAATGAAAAGCTGCGGCGAGGTGGCTCGGCGCCGGGGCGGATGAAAGCAAAGAACCGACATCGTCTCGAAGGCTACTGCATGCTCTTCTCCGACTACTTCGCCGACGCTCCACTGCACGGCGACAAAACATTTCGGCGCCGTTATCGGATGAGCCGAAAGCTTTTCCTCGGGACTGTGAATTCCATCTGGGAGTTCGACAGCTACTTCAAGTGCAAGAAGCATTGCACCAGCAAACTTGGATTCACCTCAATCTAGAAGTGCACGACAGCGATGAGGATGCTTGCATACGGAGCTCCCGGTGATTCACTGGACGACTATGGGCGCATGGCCAAGTCCACCATCATTGAGTGTTTCTACAAGTTCCGTCGCGCAGTGGTGGCAGTGTTTGGATCGCAATACTTGCGAACACCCAACGCGGAAGACACTACTCGAATCCTAGCACAAAATGCAGCGAGAGGATTTCCTGGGATGCTTGGAAGCATCGACTGCATGCATTGGAAATGAAAGAACTGCCCATTTGCTTGGCAGGGGATATACAAAGGCGCCAGAAGGCGGTTGCAGTGTGGTACTTGAGGCGGTGGCCACACATGACCTCTGGATTTGACACTCCTTCTTTAGTATGCCAGGAACTCACAATGACATTAACGTGCTGCAGTGCTCCCCTGTCTTTGCCCAACTTGTTGAAGATCATTCTCCTCCGGTGAACTTCGAGGTCAATGGGCGGCACTACAACAAGGGGTATTACCTAGCTAATGGCATCTATCCGAGATGGTCTATATTTGTGAAGACTATCTCAAACGTTGTGCCAGGAGGCAAGAAGTCTCACTTTGCCAAGGTGCAGGAGGCTTGCAGGAAAGATGTCGAGCGGGCATTTGGTGTGCTCCAATCTCGATTTGCTGTTGTCCGGTATCCTGCTCAGACCTGGTCGAAAGATCAAATGTGGGAGATCATGACTTGCTGTGTCATCTTGCACAACATGATCATCGAGAGCGAGCAGGAAGAGCCAGTGTTTGACACTGAACCATACTACAAGAAGGGTCCTCTAGCCGAAGTTGATCACCGGCTACCGGCAACCTGGACGGCCTACCTCAGTATGCGTTAGGAGATCTGAGACCCACAGGTGCATCATCAACTGTAGCAGGATCTGGTGGAGCACCTATGGAGGATCAACTCGACGTGTGATGACATATGAGTTTTTATTTGTTGAACTATATATAATTTGTATTGAACTATTTGTTGTTGCACTATTTTTTTAAATTATTTGATTTTCTGTGATGAACTATGTGGTAAAAAATTATTTATGTTGAGAATTCAACGCCGAATCACGTCGAATATGGACCGTTTCTCGTTGATATCGGGCCATTTTTCTACTTATCTGGGCCCAAAAACGACCACGAATGGACCGATATCCGCACCTGGGGGTGACCTGGAGGCGATGGCTGGATGTCCAACCACCCCCAACACCGATTCTACCATCGGCTCGCCCCCTGGCGGCGATTTTTATGCCTCCTCGGGGGGGGGGGGGGGGCATTGGCTGGAGATGCTCTAACAAACCGACCGTGCTAGCCACCACTCTCATCTGGCTCTTTGTCTAGATGAGATAGACATAGGTAATCAAGTGCTTTTGATGGCCATGTTTGTCTTGATTCCAGATTGTTCCACAACACTCTGATATTAGTAGTTTGTAAGTACTGGATGTATCTCTGCATGCAGGACAACATATTTCTTTTAGTTGTAGTTAATAGAGTCGACTACATCACAAGTGTCTGAACCTCATAAGAAAATTCAGTTAGATGCTAAAACTTATGGCATATATTGAATGAGTGACAAAAGTTGCCTTGGATGTGCATCTATGATGCTAATCATGTTTGTATATACGTGTAAAATGCTGACGAGGCGTGTCAACATCGCGTGGGACCTAGTATTAATGACAATTTCATAAAAAACTCATAAAATGGAGCTACGGGTTCAGACCTGCGACCTCAGCCTAACAAGCCGATCGTGCTAGCCACCACTTTCATCTCACTCTATTTCTAGATGAGATAGACAATCCTAATGACCTATAAACAAGCACCCACATGTGGCTTAAATGGGCTGTAGTAACTGCAACCCATTTTTCATATGATACTGTTTTAATTAATAGATATTATTATAATTCATATTTATTAGTTTAATTATATGATTTTTTTCTAATAAAACTTGCATATTTTTAAAAATTACATGAACACTATTTTAAATAATAACATTTCTTATAAAGTGAATATATGAATATTTTTGTAAATGCATGCATATAGCCTAAAATACTTGAATACATTTATAATATTTTTATTATTCATGAGAATTATTATAATATATATATTATTTTATTTTTATAAACATTTTTAAATAACACAAATAATTTTTAGGATAGTATGATCATTTTTCTAAATAATAAAATTTCCTAGAATACATTAACACTATTTAAACAAGAATGTTGTTTTAGAATTAGATGAACATTATTTTAAATAATATATTTTTAGAATTACATGAACACAAATAGAATTACATGAGCATTATTTCAAACAATTAATTATTTGTATGTATTGTTTTTTAATTTAAATATTTTTTACAGAATTCCAAGAAAGGAAAAAAAACTAACATGTGTAAATGGACCGTGGTGACTATGACCTATGTGCGTGCTCGGCTGTCGGCCATTGAGGAAAGAAATCTCATTTCGACATGAGGTGAGGTTGGTGTGTTAGTTAGCCTGTCTGGCCGAACGAAACATGTCTTTGTTTCGAGTCTGTGGGGCATAATATTTTGCATTCCAATTTCCTCTTTATAATGTGCCCTGGTGGATGGGGCCCATTGTTATAGTGACGTTTTAGGGTATTTTAAGAAAAAACATTTAAGGGGCTTTTTCCTGAGAAAAACAAAACTTCGGTGTGGGTTTCACAAAAAACCACAACCCACACCCTCACCGCCAGTGGGTACCATGCCGCGTATACAAACGTGATTAGCATCATGCATTTACATCAAGCCAAGTTTTGTTTGCTGGTTCAATATATGACACAAGTTTTAGTACCAAACTAACTTTCCTGATCAAGTTTAGGCATCTGTGTAATTGACTCTAGTTAATACCTTGGCCTAAAGCCCAACTAAATCAAATAATTTAAAATACCTTCTTTAGTGTGCAAATATAGAGGAGATGATCTTGCTCACCAACTAATGATTCGATCGAAAAGCTCATCTTTTTTTTGCTTCATCTCCATTAACAAAGCTTATCTTGCATGTTTGTGTACTAGTCTGGAAGACTGGAACTTTGATTTCCTGCATAATTTTCTACGCCCTGTTTCAGTTAGGGAAACATCACGGTGGATTAGTCAATTCTACTTTGTATTCGGAGAAAATAAAGAGATTCATGAGCTAGTTGGTTTGTGATTCAAAGACAGGTTTAGCTAACATTCGAAAAAAAAGGACATCTTCAGATGGAGAGGATGCAAGCTACAGGGAATGGGGAGGAATCTACTCACAGAGCATATACACCATAAACTAACTGCTGGTACAAGAACTACATTGTATAATAAGATGAGGGCTGTAGGCTTGGCACTTCCTATGTATAGTCAGCGACTACTTCTCTACTCAGAGGGCGTGTATACAATGGCTGCGCGAATTCAATGCTTGCATTCGTCACACAACGATCATGTCCATGGGTGTGGGTGGGTGTGGGGGAGAGATCACATTATCTTGTCCACAAGAAACATGAAGCTCAACCTCACATGTAATCCTCACGGGTAAGTAGTGCTAGTAAAACACTTTTTGGAGTTAAAGAGGGGACACAGGCCACCCTGACATTACAATGAACAGAACACTTGCTACATTAATTCATGAGGAAAGTATGTTTCGGTCTTTCAACTTGTCTCTGAGTTTATTTTTGGAACCTCAACCAAAAAAGCCACACACTCAATCACTCATCTTCGAAAAACTAGACATCTTTAGTTCAAAATCTGTTTGAAGCGGTATCATGACTGACTTGCACCTGGTTTTTGCATCTCACATAGTCACATGCAGCAAGGACCAAGTGACGCATCTTCGGACGCGTTTGGTTGCCCGCATTAGGCCTAACCAGGACCGCGCGAGATGTTTTTGGGCTGTTTGGTTGCCTGGGTCGCATGAAAAAGTTGGCCTGCAAGAAACTTAAAGCACCTCTAAGCCTGCATCTAGAGGAACGCTCTATTATGTTATGCTCCAAATTCAAATATAGAGAGAAAGACCAATTTCTGACGAGTGAGTGGAGCGAGGCCCGTCGCCGGCAGGCTTGGGCCGAAGCCCTCCCACGGTACGGATCAGGGTTAACCTAGAGCTCCTGTGTTATATATACCTTTTGTAAGCCACAACATGTGATAAGTTGACTAGTTGTAAATCCCCGATGTTTGTAACCTCTTCGGATATAGTGAAGTTTGGCTGGCTGACGCCTGTAGTTTTTTCTCCTTCGTATTGGAGGGGGTTTTCCACGTTAAAATCGCATGCTCCCTGCTTGATTTCGTTTTTTTATCGTGTTTGATTGCGTGTTGAATTTCTAACACGCTCAAACCGACTGTTTCTACCGGGCCAGGCTGAGTTGAGCCACCATAGAGCGCACATGCTGGGCCCTCTTGCACGAGGGGATGCGAGTAGTATACACCCTGTAAGTTACTTATTCTTCCACCTCGAGTAAGCTCCTTCTCCACTCCCCTTTTCCTATCCCTTCTAATCTACACAACGGTACTTTGATTCGAGACAAGCTTTACATGAAAAAGATGCACATTGATGTTACGATTCCATTTTTGCATTTAGTTCGTAGTTTTGTTGACCGTAAATGTTTAACTTTGTGTTCATGTTCGAAGCTATATTTGTCGAGTTTTGTCAAACTCGTTGTGTACGTTCGACCGTTTGAAATTCCCTTTGACCGCGAGCCTCATCACGTAGTTCCACACAATATCCGTGTTGCAATTTTTTTGTTTCGATGATCCTACTGCAATGACGCTGTAATTACGCGCACACTGTATTTCTTATCCTCTGTCCTTGGCAAGCTCGCGGCCTTCTCCGGCGACGCCAACCACATGCTGACTGCGTACAATGAGGTTGGATTTGTTGTGGCGGTTCTTGGAGTCCACGCACGCGACATTCAAGGGATAGACGGGGAGGACATGCAACTCCTTGAGGCTAAGGTAGGGACTGCCGTTGTCGTAGCCGCGACCAAGCATGAACCCGACGTCATCGAACCGCTTCGGCGCCACCACCGTTCACCGCAATCGCCATGGCAGTGTGTAACTCTATGTGTTATGACTAGTTGTTAAGTCTTAATCATATCTCGTGCAGGCAACCAAACAACTGCACTAGTATGAGCACAGGCAATGCGAGCAACCAAACATAGTGCGTAGAGGCATTGCTACGATGCATGAAGAGAGGATGCAGACAACCAATCAACATGCAGATGTTGATTTTTTACCTACATATGTTCGGCCAGGCGCAACCGGGACAAGTATGCAAATGGGAAAAAAACAATGCAGGTAACCAAACGCGCCCTTAGTAGCGAGGTGCAAAAGAAAGCAGAAACAATTCTCGTCGTAGCGGCGAGCAAAATGGGAGCAACCTAAACTGTGAAAAGGGCCTACTTTTTTCTTATGTCTGACCATATACTTCCCACTAAGTCTTCAACTGCTTGTTTCTCATCCACCCATGTCCACCCCTCTCGTATCTTAGGCGAACTTATGTCTCTATTCTCTATAACGTGATAGGCACGTATATTTCACACCAAGGATGGCCCGATCTTCCCTTCAGTTGATGGATTTGAGGGAAGGTAACTGTCCTGGTTCTATTCCAGCAGTACCTTTGGGATATAGCGAATTAATGGAGGGGCGAGCGCGTGCTAGATTGGAATGACTACACACAGAAGACAACAACAATCAACCCATGTTTGGGCTTTCTCGAAGGAAGTAACTCCCTACTCTGGCTATGATGATGAATTGAACTATTTGATATCTGTGAGGTAACTCGATTACAAGGTGTTCTTAGTGGCAGTGGGAGACGAAGGGTATGTGAGGAAACCTTAGGGTATTTCCAACTCCGACCCTTAACCCACCTGCATTCGTTTGGACCGCATAAACCATCCAACGCGGGCCTGCACCGGTCTGCTGAGAGGTCTAGACGTGTTTTTCTCGCACACTTGAGAAAAACGTGGTGTGGGGGGCTTTGCAGGTGTATGGAAAACACCCACGTCCACTTCTGACTGCCCTAGCCCACCCAAAACCCTCCTCCCTCACCCACATGCGTTCCCGTCCAGCGCCAACTTCCCGCATTCATCCAGCGGTGGAGCAGCCGCTCCACATTGAAGCCAACCCTGAGCGGACGCGACCTCTCACTAGCTCCGGAATAGAAGGGCCACCTGACCGAGGATACCTCCTGCTACATGACCGACTGAACAACCTCCTCATCGCATTCAAACACATCCATTAAACCCGTGTGTGTGTGCCGATAAAAATGTTTTCCATCTACATGTTCGTTCGTGATCCATCCGGCATTAAACACAACACCGAGTAAGCTCCTCGTGCCCGCTTGCTATTTGAAGGAGGCCAAATGGCCAATATCTTCATGCTTTCAATGGCATCTGACGCACAGGAGGAGTAGTTCTCCGGCATAAAAGCTGGTTGGGTGGCCCGCCGAGCCAAGCAACTCGTGGGTCTACCTCCCTCGCCTAACCTAACGAAGCAAGTTGCCCCTCTACGTTGGTGCATGATCCAGAAACTCACCACTCCAAGCCAACTCACAGAGGAGTGTTGAGTTGGTCCATGCAGGCACGCGACAGAGCACAACGGAGCGGGCATCGTTGATGGCATGGACGTGGCCAGGCCCGTGCCAACCACCATCAACGTTGACGGAACCAGGCCCGATCGATAGAGAAAGAAGCTAGCTACGCAAAGCTTGATGAGTCGGTGGCCAGCGCATCCACGTCAGTTTACAACACCGTGGGAAAGTAGAACATGGGAGGCCACCGTTGCTTCGGTCCCAGGAAGGCCACCGCAGGCGAGTCGTCGACATTGATAGCTGGTATGTTGTTGTCTGCTACAGGCTACCATCGTCCCCCACCTCGAAAACCAGCACTGATCCACGCTTCACGAAAGTGGATGCAACCCTTTCTCTCTGACTGAAGCACCCCCTCCGCCAGTCCAGCAAGCGGCATAGCCGGAGATAGGGAAAGAGGGTGGAATATACCCCCGGGGCTCCCGACTGTTTGATGATCGTGCTGCTGAACATGGGGAAGTGATACATCACCAACATATCTCTAATTTTTTATTGTGTCATGCTATTATTTTATCAATCTTGTATTCTATATACACCATTTGAAATCATTTTTGGGAACTAACCTGTTAACCTAGTGTCAAGTGCTAGTTGTTGTTTTTTGCTTGTTTTTGGCTTTTGACAAAATTTGTAGCAAACAGAGTCCAAATGATACGGAAATTTTTGATGATTTTTCTGCACAAGAAGAAACCTTGGAAGATTCGAAGGGATTCCAAATGATACACGAGGAGGTGACAAGGCCAGGGGCGCCCCCCTTCCCCTTGTGTCCCCCTTTGGCTCCAACTGACCGTCTCTCTCGCCTATAAATTAACTATATCCCCAAAACCCTAGAGGAGCTTCCGAAACATTTTTTCCACCGTCGCAAGTCTCTATTCCTCCGCGATCCCATCCGTACGCCTTTTTCGGTACTCTGTCGAAGGAGGAAATCCATCACGGAGGCCATCTTCATCAACCCGCCGCCTTCCTAATGATGTGTTTCCTACAGGACCTACGGGTCCATAGCTATAGCTAGATGGCTCTCTCTCTCTCTCTCTCTCTCTTGTATGATCTTCAATATAATGATCTCTTTGAAGGCCTATTCGATGTAATCTTTGTGACGTGTTTGTTGGGATCCAATGAATTGTAAGTGTATGTTAAGGTTATTCATTCAAAGTAACTAATCCAATAAGGGATTTATTATGTGTGATTTCATATATCTATGTATGCTTTCCGATCTATAAGTTTGCTTTGGCCAAGTACATGATTAGATCTTCAAAGGGATGATGCATAGTAGTAGGTTCAATCTTGGGGTGTCCTCACTCTATGACATGAGGAGTATCAAAGCACGTGAAAGTGCGTTATATCGACTAGAGGGGGGGTGAATAGGTGATTTTTACAAATTCATCACTTGAGGAATTTCAACTTTGAGGAATTTGAAATGTGATGAATAACTAGAAGCGGAATAAGTACTCAAGTGCATGAGGAACATAGCGACATCATAGTCATCATGATGAAATGAAACATGCACAGATTACAAGTAGTGTGATACAGGATAAGCAGGTGAGGAATAAGGTAACTTGAAGAATTTGAGGTGAGGAAATTGTGAAAGTCTTCAGTCAAATTCTTCAAACAGTAAAGTTCAATTTCATCAACAATTATACGAGGAAATGGAAGGGTTGAGGAAATAGAACCAGGTAGCTTGATGAAGACAATGATTTGATGACCCAGTTCCAACTGCTGTGACAGTCGTACGTCTGGTTTGGAGCGGCCTGGTATTTAAACCAGAGGACACACAGTCCTAGGACACATAGTCCTTACTATATTCTTCTTGAGCTAAGGTCACACAGTCCTCGCCCAACACTCGTGGTAAGTCTTCAGGGTAGACTTCCAAAACCCTCACAAACTGATCACCCAGCGATCCACAATTTACTGCTGGATGCTCTAGACCAAGGTCACTTCGTGATCCCCAATTGACTGCAGGAGCACTAGACCATGACGCCTAACCGTCTAGAGGATGCACAATCCTCAAAGGTAACAAGCGTCGGTTCCACACAGGAATTTCTTCAATGATGCTCAATCACTTTGGGTTTGGTGATTTGGTTGTGGGTTTTTCCTCACTGATGATTTTCACTCAAAGTCCTCGGAGGATGGGTTGCTCTCAAATGACAAGTGTCAGTTCTCTCTCGGAGCAGCCAACCGACTAGTGGTTGTGGGGGGTGGCTATTTATAGCCAGGGTGCAACCTGACATGATAAGACATAAATGCCCCCAATGATATGACCGTTATGTGGATATTTGTGATTGGGAACAGCTGGCGCTAAGCACAGCAACGGTCAGATTTTCGAACTATGAAAGTCCTCAGGCTTATCATGTTTCTCACTTGTAGGCAATTCGCACTGGCGAAATCCTAACTCCTCAGCCAGATCAATTTCCTCAGAGACCAGAAGAACTTTGTCTCTGTCATTGAAGAACTTGTCTGAACCGTAAGAGATTTCCAAAGGCTTCACTCGAAGGATTGTATAGGTTGAGGATTTTGGAGTTGAGCATCACTTGAAAATTTTCCTTAGTATTACCTCGGCCCCCTTTAACAGTACGGTGTTTCCTATGACTCAAATAAGGAAATGAAACTACGAAAACAAAATTCTTCACGCTTCATATTCCTTGTTCATATCTTCAAGGTCACACCAACTTCTTCATTTTCAAAGTCTTCACAAAGTCTTCACCAAAGTCTTCACAAAGTCTTCAGCAAAGTCTTCAGTTGAAGACATACATTTTTAGGGGTCGATAATTTCCGGATATATCAAACTCCTCATCGACTTATAGAGCCTGTGTACACTCACAAACAAATTAGTTCCTTAACCTATAAGTCTTCAATACACCAAAATCACTAAGGGTCACTAGATGCACTAACAATCTCCCCCTTTTTGGTGATTGGTGACAAATAGGTTAAGTTTTCAACGGGGATAAACATATGAAGTGAAAGTACAGATTTTGAGGAATTTGATTGCAAGATATAGAAGAACTCCCCCTGAAGATGTGCATATTTGAGGAATTTTCTTTGGACTGCAAATGCACATGGCAGGTTAAAACATGGAGAACTCCCCCTATATCTTGTGATTCATACACGCATTTGAACATATGATATGAAGAATTTGAAATGCGTGAGGAAAATGGTGTCTAACGAAATTCAACATGTATGCATTAAGGTACTTGAGGAAATAAACATGCGGGGAAATAGTTCAAAAGTGTCAGACCACCATCGGACTTAAGTTTACAACTCAATCAACAAAAGCTTCAGAAGAGCGAGAGTTGTAACTTAAACAAAAATAGCCCATATATAGAGACCCGCTTGAAGACTAACTCAAATTTTCTCCCCCTTTGTCATCGAAGACCAAAAGGGACGAAAAGTGAGGACTAACGCCCCTTTGAAGAATTTCATCGTGTTGGTGAGGAAGGAGCGCCAGCGTTGTTGGGGTCGTCTGTCGATGCAGGGCCTACCGCAGTGTCGTCAATGTCTTCATCGTCATCGTGCTCTCGAGATGAAGAAAATGAACTTGTGACCATCAGAGGAACTTGAACTTTCTTGAATTTCTTATGAGGTCGACGAGCCAGTTAGGATGTTCCTCAAGAGCCAGCTCATCCAGTTCTTCAAAAGACACGAGGTGAGACAGTACGGCCCAAGAGCGGTTGAGGTTTTCATGCGCATAGTAGTGATTTCTCTTCATGGTGTTCTGCGTCACAGTCATGTTCTGCACAATGTATCCAAGTTGACGCTTCACCCACTTGTGATTGCGATCGACCTTCTGATGAATACTTATTAGAAGCTTGCGATCAGTCAGCACTCGAGGGGCAGACTCTTGAGGTTTGTGAGCTGAGGCCTTTGCATCGGAGTCTTGGGTGGCAGTGTCATCATTGGTGGAGAAGGAAGCGGCTTTGCGAAACTGTCCATCCAATGGACGAGTGCCTTCATCAATGACAACCTTGCCTTTTCCTTGAACTGAGGCAATTGTGCTCTTGATGACTTCAATTGGAGGCAGGAAGCCAAAGTGGGTCTAGAAATCAGCCTTGAAGGGAACTGAGGACTTTGCCCTGATGAATTTCATTATCCAAGGCGCATAGGGCTTCTGTTCAAATGGAGCTAAAGCATCACTGGCCAAAGTCCTCATGAAGAAGTCGTGCAAGTCAATGGTAATCCCATGAATGATGTTGAAGAGCATATTCTTCATGACTCCTTCCACTTCTTCTTCTTCAGAATTGTGGCCCTTCTGAGGACATTGCGTATTTGTGAGTATACGGTAGATAGTCCTGGGCACATATAGCAGATACTTCACAAGGAAGGTTTTTCGTTGAGGCTTTCCAGGAGGCAATGTCTTCATCAACACTTGCATCAACTGATTTGGAAGTGCAGGCTCATCAAACAGTTTGCGAGCTTCATCTAAGGGAATTGGAACTGGTACACACTAAAGCAATTTAGAAGCCTGAGCAGTGAAATGTGTTGATCCTGTCATCCAGTCCAATATCCAGGAGTTGACGTGTGAAGCATTTCCGCTGATATGCAATGTGGCATATAACTGAAGAATGAGTTCTTCATTTCAGTCGCAGATGTCAACGCAGAATGGGAGAATGCCTGCATCATGAAGAACCCGGAGCACCGGTGTGAATGATGGAAGGGTTTCCATGTCAGCATGAGGAATTTGGTGGTGCTCGAAGACTTTCTTCTTCTCAAAAAGAACTGATGCATAGTAGTTGAGCTGTGTTGCCGTCCAGAATCTGTTACGACCGGCCCTTGCAAAGTCATAGGGATTTGGACCAGTGAAGAACATACATTCATTGAAGAAATTTCTCTTGAGGAATTTGGGGCGTACTGAGCCTCTGAATGGTATTCTTTGCTTTAGTTGAAGATTTGGCTTGAAGTGCCCCTTAATCTCCTTTGGCATGGGAGGAACACCTTCAGACATAACGATTTGGAGAGCTGGTTCCTCAGTTGCGGCGGGAATCTCAAGATCATCAGCCGTTGTAGCTGGAATTTCTTCAGTGACTTGGGTGTTCAGATTGGCAGATTCTTCATGTATTTCATCAGTCGGAGCAGACAACTGAGAAATCTGTGTCAGAGGAGCAGTCATTGGTGAATTTGGATGTGCTGATTCCCAGTATTCATCATTAATGACAGGCGTTGTATTTCCAATGTCTACGTCCTCATCAATTTCTTCAACTCTAGCCTCTTCAGTAGTGAACTGAGGCTGGGGCGATGATACCTTTGGATTTGAAGCAATGTCTTCAACTTCAATTTCTTCATCAATCTGCTCTGTCGAAGCAACAGACTGATCTTCATCTTCATCTGGGATGACATAATCCACCCCAAATGGTACAATTTCGTAGGCAGGTGCTGAGGAAATTGGTGTAGCATCAAAAGGTCCAGTTGAAGAACTTCGTATATTCTTCAACTTCTTCACGGCTGAGGTTTCTGAATCTGATGCTTTTCTCTTGAGAGTCTTTTCCTCAGTAGTGTCAGTTTCTTCAGGAACGACTGATGCAGCCGCCCTGGTGTGTTCAGTTTCTTCAGGCGCAACAAAAGCTTCAGCTGGCCTTTCAGTTTCTTCAGGCACAACAATGGTGGTTGTCCTGGCATGATCATCACTGGTTTGAGTTTCCTCAGCGACACTGGCAGTTGGTTCTGGTGCAAAAGCATTTCCATCAGCAGTTTCAACAGGCTGAGCAATTTCATCAGCCTGAGGATTTTGTGGTTGCGATCGAGCAGCAACCCTAGTGTTGTGATCCTTCACTACAGCTTGAGCAGCCCTGACGAATCTCACCTTGGTGCCCTTCCATTTAGCATCATATCTCTCTTGATCCTTAGAGAGTGTGCAAATTTCAGACTGAACAGTGACTAGTTGATTTGGGGTCAAATTCATCACATTTTCTCTCAAAAACTTTTCTTTCCGAACCCTGTTCCTCTTAGCTCTCAGAGCTTGCTCTCTCTTTCATTTTTCTTCAGAGATGAAGTGGGTGAGGACATGATCCACTCCAAGAGGCAAATTTAGTGAAGAAAGTGGGGTGCTTGGGTCTTCATGCTATATATCGATGAAGTTGAGGATCATCTTGGGATCCAGCATGAGAGGAACAGAGCTGCCCTTTGCTATAGCAGCCTTTTGCTGACTGTGCTTGATGATTTCTTCCAATTCCTCATCATCAGCTTCATCATCCTCAGAACCTGAGGGTATGGTCACCACAACCTTGCTTGAGTGAGGACTTGGTCTTTGACCTCATCCAACAGTTTTCTTCAGCTTCAACGCAGAAGGGCTAGTTGAAGATGTCATAGAAGACAGCGCAACAACCGTTCCAGCAGCTGAAGACTTTGTAGGCTGAGGCCTTTGACCTTGAGGGATCTGTTGTGAAGGTTTTGAGGTTGAAGAACTTGTCTTTAGTGCATATTTCTTCCTCATGATTTTCTTCGGAGCACTTGCAGAGGCTCCGGCAGAGGCGACAACAGCAGAATCTTCATTGAATTTTTTCACTGCCTCTTTGGTTTTCTTCGCCAGCTTGGCTTGCTGCTTCTCCCACATGTGAGGAAAGTCCTCACCAGTCTTGATGCTAGTGGGATCAGCAATTTGATTTGGAGCAAGGGGAGGTCTGCTGCAAGGAGGTTTTACTGCAAATTTCATCATGTATTTTGGAGTTACATAACGATACTCCTTTCATTCCCTTGCCCATCTCCTCTCAATTTTCTGCAGACGAATTTTTTTCTGCTTGGTCGTTTCTTTTTACATGAGTTTCTTCATCGGGTGTGCAGTATTCCTCATACACGTCATCTGGTATCTCAAAGGCAGTGTGCACATCTGGCTTCTTTCCACCTTTCTGAGGTTTCTTTTCGTCAGCCATTTTCTTCACTTGAGGAATATGAACACTTGATGACTCTGAAGAAGTACACAGTTTTCCTCAAGGAGCGCTGCAAATGAGTTAAGTTGATGAGAACCTAGTGATTCATCAGCGGACATGTTGTACCTATGAACAGAGTATAGGTGCGAGGAATTTGAAGAGGTCATATGCGTTCTTAGAAATTTTTAAATAAAATAGGTGATAGGAATTTGACCATGGGTGTCTTAAGGAATTTCACTAAGTGTTCTTTGTCTCAGGTTCCAGAGTTGTGCAAATTTTGAGAATTCACACAATTGAGGAACCTTGAAGAAAATCATTACTTAGGGAAGAAGCATCAAGTATGTGAAGATGCAAGGTGTTTTTAGAATAAGGTTCATAAAGAATAAACACCTTTTGAGGAATATGAAGAGCATTTGAGGATCAAACAAGGGCAGTAAAAATAAATTTTATTTACCCTGATGAAGAACACGACGAACAAGAGATGAGATTGGGAAGTTCGTCCGTTCAGATCTCCCACGCCCTAGCTTGGCAGAGGGAGACAGCTATAGCGGCGGCGGGATGAGGACTTCCGCGGCCGATGCGAGTACGACAACGACAAGGTCGAGGCAGTGAAGCTCTTCCTCACCGGCGACGATGACTTTAGCGGCGACGCTTGGTTGTAGCTCGAGAAAGGGATGAGATGAGGAGTAACCGAGAACAGTTGAAGGGGAGAGGGTATTTATAGAGGGAGTGAAAACCAATCTGCCCGAAGATTTTGGACAAGATTGCCCCTAACCCTTGCTCTCCACACGACAGGTGTCACCCACGTTCTGAGTAGTGGAGATTATGGGGGATCATGGGTTATCTAGTCGTGGGAATCGGAACCGGTTGAGCGGGAACCGCTAAAAATTTTGATAGTGAAAATTTCAAAGTTTCCGTTTGCAAATTCTTCAGCTGTCAAGAACACAGTGAAGACTTTGAACGAGTTTCAAAGTAGAACGCATATGAAGAATTAGTGAACAGACTGGGTTGAGTTTAGCATAGAGGGGGAAAGGGTCTGATCACATTCACTTAGATGAAAATCAACTTGAAGAATTAGCAATAAGTGAATGCTGTTGAGGACATTGAAAACTCATATATATATAGTCAATGAAGAACATGAGTTTCAAAGTTTGAAGAATTTGAGAAGTTGATGAATTTGCAAATTTGATAATTTGAAGAATTTGCAAAAATAACAAAAAACTCAATTTTGAAGAATTTCAACTTTGGTTGGTGGCGTGACCCACTGTATAAGAATGATGATTTCAGACACCGCGTACAATTGTCGTAGGGTTTTGAGAATCAAATTCTTCATTAATTTCTTCACACATAGAGGGTTATTCTTCATTGATTGAAGAAAAACGTTACTTCGTGTGTTGCACATCAAAGTCATCAATTTTTCATAAGTGTTAGGATGTGTGTCCTTCTTAAAAGAACATTCGAAGATTCTAAGATATTTAGCTCACACCGCAACTTGCAAAATCTCTTTTCATCCAAGGGCTTGGTGAAGATATCGGCCGGTTGTTCTTCAGTGGGGATGTGGTCGATGGAGATGACGAATCTGGATGTGCTTGGTCTTGGAGTGTTGAACTAGGTTGTATGGAATCTTGATGGCACTCTCGTTATCGCAGTAGAGAGGCACATTCTTCAACTTGATGCCGTAGTCCTTGAGGGTTTGCTTCATCCATAGTAACTGAGGACAACATGAGCCAGCAACGATGTACTCAGCTTCAGCAGTAGAGAGTGACATGCAGTTCTGCTTCTTCGAGGACCAGCAGACTAAGGATCGTCCGAGGAAATGACATGTGCCTGAGGTTGACTTGCGATCCACACGATCTCCAGCATAGTCAGCATCAGAGTATCTGAGAAGGTGAAGACTTGAGCCCTTGGGATACCATAATCGAAGTGTTGGTGTGTGAGCTAAGTATCGAAGAATATGTTTCACAGCCATATGGTGTGATTCCTTCGGTGTTGCTTGGAATCGGGCACACATGCAAACACTCAGCATAATATCAGGCCTAGATGCACATAGATACTATAATGAGCCAATCATGGAGCGGTATACCTTCTAATCGAAATCTTAACCATTTTCATCAGTACAGAGGTGGCCTTTCGAAGGCATTGGAGTTTTGATGCCTTTGTAATCTTGCATGTCGAATTTCCTCAGAACATCCTTGAGGTACTTCTCTTGGGAGATGAAGATGCCATTGCCTTGTTAACGAATTTGAAGACCTAAGAAGAATCTCAACTCTCCCACCATAGACATTTGATATTCTTCATTCATCATATAGGCAAATTCATCACTATAACGTTTGTCAATACAGCCAAAGATAATATCGTCTACGCATATTTGGCATATGAACAGTTCATTGTCATAGGATTTTGTGAAAATAGTGGGGTCGAGTGAACCGGGTTTGAAGCCTTTCTTCATGAGGAATTCCTTCAGAGTGTCGTACCACACCCAAGGGGCCTGCTTGAGGCCATAGAGGGCCTTGTTGAGTCTGAAGACTTTGTCAGGATGCTTAGGGTCTTCAAAACCTGGGGGTTGAGCAACATATACTTCTTCCTCAAGCTTACCATTGAGGAATGCACGTTTCACATCCATTTGATACAAGATGATATTATGATGGTTAGCATAAGCAAGCAATATGCGAATAGCTTCAAGTCTAGCAACAGGTGCGAACGTTTCATCAAAGTCAATTCCTTCAACCTATGTGTAGCCTTGAGCTACAAGAAGAGCCTTATTCCTCACCAGAAGGCCATTTTCATCTTGCTTGTTGCAGTAGATCCACTTGGTACCTGTGATGTTATGTTTGCGAGGATCTGGCCGCTTGACAAGTTCCCACACGTTATTGATCTTGAACTGATGCAATTCCTCTTGCATAGCTTGAATCCACTCAGGCTCCTTGAATGCTTCATCAACTTTGGTAGGCTCTATGATAGAGACAAAGACAAAGTGCCCACAAAAGTTAGTTAAATGTGAAGCTTTTGAGCGAGTGAGAGGACCTGGTGCATTGATGTCATCGATGATTTTGTCAATCTGTACTTCATTTGCAACTCTAGGATGAGCAGGTTGACGTGGGTGAGGACTTCCTTCAGCATCATTTTCTTCAGGTGTATCAACATGAAAGTCTTCATTCGTTGGAATGACTTCCTCAGTGGGTATGATATCTTCAGTTGCCTTCAGCTTGATGGATTCCTCAGGAGACTGTTCATCTAACACAGAAGGAAGGTGCTCTCTTTGCGAGACATTAGTTTCATCGAACCACACATCTACAGTTTCAACAACCTTGTGATGGTAGGTGTTGAAGACTTTGTAGGTGTGCGAGTCCTTTCCGTAACCAAGCATAAAACCTTCATGTGCTTTCGGTGCAAACTTAGAACTGTGGTGAGGATCTCTGATCCAGCATTTTGCACCGAAGACTTTGAGATAACTTACATTGGGTTTCTTGCCAGTCATAAGTTCATATGAAGACTTCTTGAAGAATTTGTGAAGATATACTCTGTTGATGATGTGGCATGCAATATCAATTGCCTCAGGCCAGAAGCGACGAGGAGTCTTGTATTCATCAAGCATGGTGCGAGCCATCTCAACTAGAGTCCTATTCTTGCGCTCCACGATGCCATTCTGTTGAGGAGTATAAGGGGCAGATAACTCATGAGTAATACCAAGTTCATCGAGATATTCATAAAGATTAGTGTTCTTGAATTCAGTCCCATTATCACTCCTAATATGCTTGATCTTGACGCCGAAGTTGGTGGATGCCCTTGAAGCAAGTCGTCTAAAGACATCCTGCACTTCATTTTTGTACAGAATAATATGCACCCAAGTGTAACGAGAGTAATCATTAACAATGACAAAGCCATACAAACTTGAAGCGTTTGTTAGTATGGAGTAATGAGTGGGGCCAAAGAGATCCATGTGAAGCAATTCAAAGGGTCGAGTCGTGGTCATGATTGTCTTCGAGGGATGCTTTGATCTGGTCATCTTCCTAGATTCACATGCACCGTAGAGGTGGTCCTTGAGGAATTTGACACCCTCGATGCCAATGACGTGCTTTTTCTTCACGACCGTGTGCAAGTTCCTCATGCCCGCATGTCCAAGTCGTCGATGCCACAACCAGCCTGCTGAAGACTTTGCAAGTAAGCATGTGGCAGGTTGAGGACCTGTAGAGAAATCAACAATCTACAAGTCTCCTCTCCTAAATCCTTCGAAGACTTTGGAATTGTCAGATTCCATGATGACAACACAGCGATATTTTCCAAATACGACGATCATATCAAGATCACAAATCATTGAGACACACATAAGGTTGAACCCAAGGGATTCAACAAGCATCACCTTATCCATGGTTTGGTCCTTTGAGATAGCAACCTTACCAAGTCCCAATACCTTTCTTTTTTCCTTTGTCTGCGTAGGTGATATGCTTGAGAGGAGATGGAGTGAGTGGCAAATTCATTAATAGATTCTTGTCACCAGTCATGTGGTTTGTGCATCCACTATCGAGGACCCGCTCAGTAGCTTTTGGAGTATCATCCTGCAGATGAAGTAGTACAACTTACGAACACATATGCTTCAAAGTGAAGAATGTGACATCAATTTCATCAGACAGAATTTCATCACACAAGATAGTAAGAAAGTAGTGTGAGGACGAGAGAAATGAGGAATTCATTTCTACATAGTTAGCTTGCGTCCTTTCAAGCATTTCCTCAGGTCTCCAGCAAATTCATTAGATGTTCATCTGGAGACCTGACCCTGCATAAGATGTTAGTTCAATTTCTTCACCACCCACATCTGGAGGGGTGGCAAAGAGTTCATCATTTTGCAAGCACCATATGAGAAGGGAGGCATAGAAGCATGTGCGCTTCGTTTCACAGGGTGAGGGTTAGAGTAAGCAGAGAAATTCTTCGAGGACTTATGAACATAATGGTTTGAAGAATAATGCACATACTCATAACTCTTAGGTTTTCCCTGCGAAACAAAGGCATTAGTACGAGAGTGATAATTTTGACCATTTGAGGAATTTGGTCCAAGTGAGGACTTTGGTCCATATGAGGAATTTGACCTGGGTTCCTATTCTTCATGAGTGGTGTCGTGAGGACATTCACTTGAAGATTTTGAAGGTAGCCCTTGAGAACCCAGATTTTCTTCATAGGAGAACCGTTCCTGTAATTAGTTCCAACAAATCTAGCAAATACTTCACCTTTCTGATTTTTGAAGAATTTGTAGTTGGAGTCAAGTGACTCATCAGAGGAATATGAAGTTTCACAGGTAAAGCCATATAAAGTGGATGGATCTACAGGAGGTCCTTTCACAGCAACCCATGAGGTTTGGGGGTACTTATCAGGTGTCTAGTAGGATCCATCAGCGTTGAGTTTCCTCACAAAGGCAATACCCTCTTTCCTAGGGTTCCTGTTCAGAATCTGCTTTTTGAGGACATCACAAAGGGTTTGATGTCCTTTGAGACTTTTGTACATGCCTGTCACATACAATTCCTTCAACCTTGCATTGTCATCAGTGATACTTGTGGTATCCTCATATGAGGAATTTGAGACCACGGGAATAGTTGAAGAATTTGCAGCAATAGAAGCATTGGACATTCAGGTGAAGAATTAGCAGTTTCACGTTCGAGGCATTTCAAACAAGGTGGAAAAAATTCTTCCTGAGTGGTATTGATCTGTTGTGCCAGTAAGGAATCATTTTCCCATTGGAGATCCTTGTGTGACACCCTCAGTTTCTCAAGATCTTGCTTTCTTTGAAGAAATTCATAAGAAAGCTTCTCATGATTGGCTAAGTGGTCATTATGATGACTCTGAAGGTTATCATACTTTGTCTGAAGACTTTTGAGATCTTCAGACAGAGTTTGAGTCCAATCCACTTCATAGTTCAACAGATCATCGCTTTTGTCTAGCATTTTCTGAAGCTTTTCAAGTGCACTTTGTTGCTTAGCGGCAATTTTAACAAGTTTAGCATAGCTAGGTTTCACATCAGATGAGGAATGGTGTTTGTGTACCTTTGAGACTTTTTCTATGAAGCAATAGGTGGGAGCATAATCATCATTGCTGACTTCAGAGTCGTTGGAGTAGTCATATTCTTCATCGTTGAAGATGGACTTGCTAACAAAAGCAATAGCGAGAGCAAGGCTAGCGACACCAGATTCTGATTCCTCCTCAGATTCTTCTCTTCTTCATATTCTTTAGATTCTTCCTCATAATCCATTTCCTTGCCGATGAATGCTCGTGCCTTTCTAGAACCATTCTTCTTGTGCTTTGAGGATTTTGAAGATGAGGACTTTGCAGATGAGGACTTTTAGGATTTCTTCTTTTTCTTCGAGTCATTAGAACTATCATCCTTGTATTTCTTCTTCTTCTTTGAATCTTTTTCCCAGAGAGGACAGTCAGAGATAAAGTGACCGGGCTTCTTGCAACGATGACAAGTTCTTTTCTTGTAGTCTTCTGAGGAATCTGATTTCCTCAAGCCATGTTTTGATGACTTTCCAAATCCACCTCTCCTTGAGAAGTTATGCAATTTCCTCACAAGCATTGCTAGTTCCTAACTTAGTTCTTCAGGATCACCAAGGTTACTGTCAGAATCTTCTTCTTCAGATGAGGAACTTTCTTTTGCCTTCAGAGCACGGGATCTTCCATAGCTTGACCCGTAGAGGTCTCTCTTCTCAGCTTGTTGAAATTCATGAGTATTGAGTCTCTCAAGAATGTCAGCAAGATCAAGTGCTTTGTAGTCTCCACATTCTTGAATCATCAACGCCAAAGTATCAAATGAGGAGTGAAGAGATCTTAGCAGTTTCTTCACTACTTCATGGTCAGTGATATCGGTGGCACCTAGTGCTTGAAGCTCATCGGAGGTATCAATGAGACGATCAAAAGTTTGCTGAACATTTTCATTGTCAAGTCTCTTGAAGCAGTTGAAGAGATTGCGAAGAACATCAACACGAGAGTCACGTTGAGTGGATACACGTTTGTTGACTTTGGATAGCCTATCCCAGATAAGCATAGCAGTCTCCAAAGCACTCACTATGCCATACTGACCTTTGCTCAGATGGCCACAGATGATATTGTTCGCTTGAGAATTGAGTTGCTTGAATCTCTTCACATCATTAGTAGTAACAGTGGGAGTGATAGAGGGCACACCATTTTCCACAACGTACCAGAGGTCGTTGTCAATAGCTTCAAGGTGCATACGCATCTTGTTCTTCGAGTAGGGGTAGTCCGTCCCATCGAAGGTAGGACACCCCACGGAAACCTTGATCATACCTGCAGTCGACATAACTAGAACTCCAGGTGGTTAAACCAAAATCACACAGAGCGAGGGAGTACCTGCTTTGATACCAATTGAAAGTGTGTTATATCGACTAGAGGGGGGGGGTGAATAGGCAATTTTTACAAATTCATCACTTGAGGAATTTCAACTTTGAGGAATTTGGAATGTGATGAATAACTAGCAGCAGAATAAGTACTCAAGTGCATGAGGAACATAGCGACATCATAGTCATCATGATGAAATGAAACATGCACAGATTACAAGTAGCGTGATACAGGATAAGCATGTGAGGAACAAGGTAACTTGAAGAATTTGAGGTGGGGAAATTGTGAAAGTCTTCAGTCAAATTCTTCAAACAGTAAAGTTCAATTTCATTAACAGTTATACGAGGAAATGGAAGGGTTGAGGAAATAGATCCAAGTAGCTTGATGAAGACAATGATTTGATGACCCAGTTCCAACTGCTATGACAATTATACGTCTGGTTTGGAGCGGCCTGGTATTTAAACCAGAGGACACATAGTCCTTACCGTATTCTCCTTGAGCTAAGGTCACACAGTCCTCGCCCAACACTCGTGGTAAGTCTTCAGGGTAGACTTCCAAAACCCTCACAAACTGGTCACCCAACGATCCACAATTTACTGCTGGATGCTCCAGACTAAGGTCACTTCGTGATCCCCAATTGACTACAAGAGCACTAGACCATGATGCCTAACCGTCTGGAGGATGCACAGTCCTCAAAGGTAACAAGTGTCGGTTCCACAAAGGAATTTCTTCAGTGATGCTCAATCACTTTGGGTTTGGTGGTCTGGTTGTGGGTTTTTCCTCACTGATGATTTTCACTCAAAGTCCTTGGAGGATGGGTTGCTCTCAAATGACAAGTTTCAGTTCTCTCTCGGAGCATCCAACCGACTAGTGGTTGTGGGGGTGGCTATTTATAGCCAGGGTGCAACCTGACATGATAAGACATAAATGCCCCCAATGATATGACTGTTATGTGGATATTTGTGATTGGGAACAGCTGGCACTAAGCACAACAACGGTCGGATTTTCGAACTATGAAAGTCCTCAGGCTTATCATGTTCCTCACTTGTAGGCAATTCGCACTAGAGAAATCCTAACTCGTTAGTGAGATCAATTTCCTCAGAGACCAAAAGAACTTCGTCTCTGTCACTGAAGAACTTGTCTGAACCGTAAGAGATTTCCAAAGGCTTCACTCGAAGGATTGTATAGGTTGAGGATTTTGGAGTTGAGCATCAGTTGGAAAATTTCCTTAGTATTACCTCAGCCCCCTTTAACAGTACGGTGTTTCCTATGACTCAAATAAGGAAATGAAACTATGAAAACAAAAGTCTTCACGCTTAATATTCCTCGTTCATATCTTCAAGGTCACACCAACTTCTTCATTTTCAAAGTCTTCACAAAGTCTTCACCAAAGTCTTCGCAAAGTCTTCAGCAAAGTCTTCAGTTGAAGACATACATTTTTAGGGGTCGATAATTTCCGGATATATCGAACTCCTCATCGACTTAGAGATCTTGTGTACACTCACAAACACATTAGTACCTTAACCTATAAGTCTTCAATACACCAAAATCACTAAGGGTCACTAGATGCACTAACAGCACAGATTCGTATTGTTGCTACTAAGGATAAAGCAATGGGGTCTGAACATATTAATTGCTCTTACTTTGTCTACATTATGGCATATTGCTTCAAGCATTACTCTGTTCGTTATGAACTTAATACCATAGATGCATGCTGAATAGTAGTCGATTGGTGAAGTAATAGCAGTAGGCGTCATTAAGTTTAACGGTCTACTTATCATAGATGTAATGCATATGAATTGATCATTCCATGAATAAGAACATAATTATTCACTTTTCTATCAATTTACCAACAATAATTTGTGCGCCCACCACTACTATGCTCATGAGAGAGATGCCTCTATCGAATGATAGGACCCCTAGGTCCATCTTCCTATTATATTTATCGTAAAAATATAAAAATACATTTATTATCCTTTTATTTATAATTATACACTATCAGAATTAATCCTTGCAATTAATGAGTAAAAGGGGCTTGACAAGCCTCTTGCCCGCGTTCGGTGCAAGTATTTGCTATTCTGTCTTGTCGTGCGAATGAGCCTGGCAATGAATACTACGGGTACAATCGAGGGGCGGAGCCTAGCTACGACACAAGTGTCCCACTCAGATTTAGCGAGTTCGGGCCTCTCCCGGAGAGGAAAATACCCTACACCTCATGCCCAGAGGCTTGTGTTTTCTGTGGGGGTGTCTGATTACAGAGAGTGCTAAACCCTTGTCCAGGAGCTTGGGGTGGCTTATATAGAGTCTGCCAGGACCCACCGAGCATCATTACGAAACAGAAGCCCTAACTACTGTAGTTACAGGTAACGATAGCTATGACTGCACTTCATGTATGGTGTTAAGTCCCTTGGCCGTTGCAGCTCCCACGTCATCCACGCCTGCTCTATGTCCGAGTATTGGTGCCTGGCCAACTGGTAGGGGGACGTCCGAGTGACTTGGCAGATCTTAGTAGATCCAATGTATGCAACCCAACGCAACTACAGTCCCGAGACTTTAATGGTCATGCGGGGCCCTAGGGGGGCCTTGGATGTCCGGTCCATGAGCCTACCACTAGTAGGTGACCTCATCATTAGCCCTTGAATCAGTTGAGGTTTAGGTGAACAAGTGGATGCCCATCCGGAGTGGCTTCGGTGCCTCCGGGGGGGGGGTCCAGAATCCCACTCAGGGCCTTCTTCACTCGACTCCTAGACAGAACCACAACGGATTCAGGACTGACAATTTCTGTATGATCGTATTGGGTTGACCGTTGCACATAATCTGATGGCACTTAGTCGTTGCTCTCGAGAGATAGACTAGAGGCCCATGTGCATGCATGGCACGAGCTTCGATTGACCGAAAATGAGCAAAGACTGGTCCTCTCTAGGTCCGCAGGGACTCCTCTTTCAACCACCTCTACGTGCATACGAGTGTACGGGGACCCGCAGAGGGTATTCGGTGGACCAAAATTCATCATTTTAGACGAGCGAGCGTAGAGGCCATTCAGACTGATTAGCGGCAAAATTCCCACGAGTTTGAAATGCTAGAGGCGCACGCATGGAAGCGGTTGCAATGAGGTAGTTGGAAAGTGGGCATGAAACCTCGATCCCTCCCCCCGAGATTTCTCCACATGCCTTGACTGTGCTGAACGCGAGATCCTAAGGATCTCGACGCGCCCGGGGATTGATGCCTGGAGATCTGGTGGTTGATACGTCTCTTCCCCATCTATAATTTTTGATTGTTTCATGCCAATCTTCTACAACTTTCATATACTTTTGGAAACATTTTATATTATTTTTGGGACTAACTTACTTATCTAGTGCCCAGTGCCAGTTCTTGTTTTTGTGTGTTTTTGTGTCGCAGAATATCCATATCAAACGAAATCCAAATGGATAAAAATTTATGGAGATTTGTTTCGGAACATATGTGAATTTTGGGAAAAAGAATCAATAGAACAAGGTCCCTGAGGGCCCCACCATGCAACAGGGTGCGACCAGGGTTGAGAGCGCCCTGTTAGCTCGTGCCTCCCCGTTAAGTTGGTTGTGGCCCTACTTTTTCCTCAAGAAAGATAATTTTCCGATAAAAATCCCATCAAAATTTCAGCTTGACCGAGGTTACAGATCTTCTGATATTTAAGAAATGGTAAAGGGCCAGAAAACATTAGCGAAAAATAGAAGAGAAACAAAGAGATAGATCCAATCTCGAAGGGGCTCCTGCCCTCCGGGAGCCATGGCGGCCATGGACCAGAGGGTAAACTCTCCTCCCACCTAGGGGTATACCAAGTAATAAGGATAAGGAGGATGCTCTCTCCCCTCTCTCCCTATGGCATCAAAGCGCCGCCGGGGCAACCACCGTGACGACGATCTACACCAACGACTTCGCCGTCGTCACCACCAACTCTCCCCCTCTATGTAGCGGTGTAAAACCTCTCTTCCCCATTGTATCTCTAATTAAACATGATGCTTAATGCTATATATTATTATCCAATGACGTGTGGATATCCTATGGTGTTTGAGTAGATTTCTTTTGTCCTATGAGTTGTATGTTGATACGATGCTGTCCTATGGTGCCTTCCATGCCATGCACACGGGGGGATTTACGTTGTAGGGTTTGCAACATGTTCATGAGTCGCTTATAGTGGGTGGCTAGAGTGACAGAAGCTTACACCCGAGTAAGAGGATTGTACGTATGGGAGTAAAAAGGACTTGATGTTTAATGCTATGGTTGGCTTTACCTTAATGATTTTTAGTAGTTGCAGATGCTTGCTAGAGGTCCAATGATAAGTGCATCTGATCCAAGTATGAAAAGTGTGTGAGCTTATGCCTCTCCCTCGTTGCATATGATAAGTATCTATCGTGTTATATTCAATTGCCTATAGACAACTCTTTCTCTTGCATTACACAAAAGCTTTCTACTAAACAACTAACTTAATTAATATTTATCTAAAAAAACAACTAATTTTTATTTCCATGTTCTTTATTACCTTGTAAAACTATCTACTACATAGTGAATTTTTATTTCCAGGCCCTGTGGTGCGCTCCAGCTCAGTCTCTCGCCCGAGGCACCATTTAGTTATCTTTCGCCCATGCACATGTTCGCCCCGAGAGCAGATTCGGCTCGAGTCATTTTTTCCTGCATAGTGAATTTTGCTAAGTAACCAATAAAAAACAGATTTACACAAAAAACCCTAATCTTCATGCATTTAGTAACTTTCCATCCGTGCATCACATGTAAAAACTTTATATATGAAAAGTGATTATAATTTCGTGTAGATTAACAATATCCAACTTTCACATGTGATAAAAATGTTTAACCTTCATGTTCGCATTAATTTGCATAAATGCCATGCTAAAATGATTTATTTCATACCGAATTAACCGTAGCTCCGAATTTAACGATCCACATATGTAACTTGACTGAAAAATGTGTAGAATCACATGGTGACATTTATTTTGCCGTTTAAAAACTCTAAGAATGTGGTTTGTTCAGATCTGGACCAAATTCATATTATGCTTATGGAGATGTTTCGAGAATGCTATATGTTGCTTCTGGCCCCATTTAAATTGCCTAGATGATATAGTTGTTCATGCTTCACATCTTGCCATGTCTAACAACATTTAACATTGATGTGTACCTAGACGGGAATGAACTAAGTAATTCAAACGTGGAGTTTCGTCAATATGCAACTCGTTGCATATTGAACTTCACTTAATGTGTAGTAGTTGTTTGTTGATTTGCCATGCCTTGCACAGTAAACCGGACATGCATCATATTTGTTTGTGCATTGTATCATGCATATGTTGTGGTGTACCATGTGTTGATTGTTGTTTCTGGATTGCTTCTTCTTCATATAGTTCCGAAAGCGTTCGGAGTGTGAGGATTCATGAGACTACGTTGGCTCGTCTTCTTCATGGACCTGTTCTTCTTCTGAGCGGGATCTCTGGCAAGATGACACATTTCCCTGGATACCACTACTATCATTGCCATGCTAGATGTCTCGTTTTCTATCACTATGTCACGCTACCTACCACTTGTTTGACAAGCCTCCCAACATTGTAATGAAAGCCTCTAACCCCTCCACATCTCAGCAAACCTTTGTTTGGCGATGTTACAGCTTACTCAGCCTTCTTATAGCGTTTCTAGCTGCAGGTGCAATTGCTTCCATGTGCCAACATGGACATTCTTTTGTTATCACAATATTATTGCTATTTAATTTAATGCACTTATACACTTGGTAAAGGGTGGAAGGCTTGGTCTTTTGCTCTTTATTTTTTTCCACTCTTGCCGCCCTAGTTACTTGTGAACCGGTGTTATGTTCCATAATTGAGCGCTCCTAACATGCTCGGGGTTGTTATGGGGACCCCTTGATTTTAATTTTGGGATAAAACTCGTCTGGCAAGGACGAAAATTGGCTTCACCATTTGCCTAATAACTAATAAAATTGCATAGGGACCCACCGGCCCCTGCGGATCTTTAATCAACAACCCGGGCCAGTGCTCCTCATGAGTGTTGGTCCACCTACCTAGCAGTCGGCGGTGCCACCTCGGGGCAACTTGAGGCATTTTCAGGCCACTGTCCAGTTTGCATAGACGGATGATGCCCGTGGATAGAGAGCGCATGGCTCTAGATGCGGATCTGGCTCACCAGGAGGCCTTGCTGGATTTGTTTTACCTTTCTTGTACGTCTTGAGTGACGAATTCCGATTTTCTTCGGGCTATCTTGAGGTAGCGGATTTCCTATGGAATTTCCTAGGAAGATCACGAGATCCATGGTCAAGGTTATTCCTGCTGCGTGTGGTTAATTTATGATGGATGAGTTGGAGCACCCCTGTAGAGTTAAATCTTTCGAAAAGCCATGCCCGCAGTTATGTGGAAAACTTGGATATTTTGTTTAACACCTGGCCATAACAAACTTGAAGTAAACTGAAATAAAAATACACCAATTGTGTGCGTAACCATGACTGTCTCTTCTCGTGAGTCCTCATCCGAGAGAGAACACAGTGGGGTTGTGTTTGACGTAAGTAGGTGTTCAGGATCAACTAGTGATCATTGCTAGTTCACGTCCATTATGCATAGACCACCATACTTTACTTTCTATATTCGTAAGTTAGCCAGTCAAATAAATGCTTCGACGCTTGCTGTAGCCTCACCACTTAACCATATCTCACCCATTAAGCTTTGCTAGTCTTGATACCCTTGGAAATGAGATTGTTGAGTCCTTGTGGCTTAAAGATTACTACAACAACAGTTGCAGGTATAGGTAATGCGATGCTTTGACGTGAGAGCAATGCTTGTTTGAGTTGGAGTTCTTCTTCTTCTTCATCATCAATTTAGGATGGGTTCCAGGCGGCAGCCTGCGATAGCAGGGATGGATGTAATTTTGTTGTTTGTTTTCGTCCATAGTCGGACCCTGCTCTTCTGTATGATGTTTGAATATGATGTTGTATTGATGTGATCTTGATGTAGCTTGTGGCGAGTGTAAGGCAATTCCATATACTCATCTCTTCTGTACATGTACTTGTAATGATATCCATTCTTGCAACACGACGACATGCGCTCCTATCCCTGTTGAGGCCCTCGAGCCAAAATACGGATAGGGCCGCATCTTGGGCATGACAAGTTGGTATTAGAGCCTGTACCGACCTAGGAGCCCCCTTGATTGATCAAACTTGGCCGAGTCGAGTCTAGTGAAAAACTATTTTGAGTCTAGTTATATCGGAGAGTAGGATTCTTTTTTACTTCTCTTCTATGCTCTGGTGAGGAGTTACGACTTAGGAATTTTAATTCTACCCTCTTCTCACTCAAAAATTTTTAGGATCACACGGGTATTGTGGAAATTACATGATGCCGATGTGACGGAGTTCTGTCTTGGTGGCTCCTATCTGACTTGATTTCTTCCGGGGAGTTGAGCTCCAGTGGATTCTTGACACATCGTTATCGTTTAGATTCCTTAGTTTCTCAGGACAGAGGATGTTCTAAATTACTTCAATTATTTTTGTGGTGAGATAATGTCGGAGTCACCCAGTACTAGGGAGGCGTCCGGGGTACTGCCATGTTTGGTATCGTTGTGATTTCGAGGATCCGAGATAGATGGAGTTCTGAAGCCTCTGGTTATGTGTTGAAGGATGATACAGTTGGGATGTAGGACTTGTTAGTTGTATGAGATATTTCCTCCTTGTATCCCCAACACCCGATTGCATAACCAAGAATGTTTTCGGAAGTTCTTAGGTGCGAATTCAAGTAGTTACCTAGGCTATCTTCCAACAGATCATGATGTGAGGTTGGGGTTCGACATCTAGTGGATTTGTTTGTTCACGGTCTTTCTTACAGAGGCTAGTCTTGCTTTATGCTTCGTCAAGCCTTGTAGTTCTCTACGCCAAGGGAGCATATTCGAGCGTCATTTCAATATGACAATCCAATGTACAATCGAGCCCGTGCGAACCTTACCACGAAAATATTGAACGAAATCTCAATCATGTATTTGTTCTGGCTTCTTTCGTAATCCTCATCCTTTGTTTTGTTTTTAAATATGGTGATTCAAGCTGCTTCGATGTCAAGTGGTGATTTCATATCTTTCCTAAGTGTTCTCATATGTCTGTTGTATTGCTAATTCTTTTGCTCAATCAAGTTGTCATATCAATTCTTTTTCTACCGGTGTGCTTATCTTCAAGATAATTCTATGATCCCCAATATTTGCAAGATCAATCCTCATATTTTGTTCCGGAGTTTGTCTCATATGTTCCAAGTTTTGTTTGTTTTCCCCACCCTCCCGCCCTTTTCTTCAATGATTAAATTCTCATCCAATGCCTTTCTTTTCATCGATGCTTCCGCTATCTTTCTTGTGTTTTGTATTCGGTGATTTCTTGTGGAGATTCTCAAGAGTTTCAATTTCAAGATCTATCCTCATATTCCTTGTTCTCTTTGTTATTCTTCTCCGTTGGATTCAATTATAGATCTCGGTGTTCATCATATCTTTTTGATTCATTAAATGCTTTCCGTGCTCGAATTCTCATCAAACCTCTCTTATTAATTCCTCCCTTGATGTTCTATTCGGAGTGCTGAAGATATCTTAGATGATTCATGTTTCCATTCAAATCCTTTCAACTATTTTGAGGTTCTCACCTCATCAAGTTTCCATTTCTACCAGTGCAATCTCTCTTCCTAAGCAATTGTTTTAACAGTGATCTCTTTGAGTGGGCGCATAACCCACAGGTTTTTCCCCAGGATCTTACCTGGCTCTTCTAATCTTTTCAGGGATGCCCTCAAGTTCTTTTAATATGACTTCAGAATGAATTTCATCAGTCATATTCCTTCTCGACGATCGCTTCTAAATCATTTTCATTGTTGTATCAACTTCTTTATTCATTATTCTGGAGTGTCTCAATAATTCATGGTGTTGCTTCTCGTCATTATTCTCAGTATTGAAGACCAATGGAGAGTTTCTCTTAATCTTGGTCCATTCTCTTGAAGATTTGTCATCTCATCTTGATGCTATCATCTCAAATTGTTTCGATCATGAGAAATTTCTCCCATATCTATCCAGTGCATTTTAGAGTTGTTCTCATTTCTCGATCCTCCAAAGGCCGTCATTTTAGAAGATTCCTCGTTCTCAGCTTCCAGCTTTCATTCTCAAATTCTTCTCAATTGTTGTCCCTTCATTCGTATCTCAATTATTCCGGTGCCTTGTGAAGTTTTCCATTAGGTGGATCATGATCTCTTTGTTCCCATGTATCTTCATTCAATCATAGTATCCTCATTCGTTGTGAATTCTTACCGGTGTTCTCATGCAAAACTTCTTCAAGTTTGTGATCTCTCTCTCTCTCTCTCTCTCTCTTTCTTTCTCTTCAATTCTTTGCAACAAGAATAAGTGGTGTGCAAAATCCGTTGCTTGTCATCAATCTAACTTGATGAAGGATAAGCATTACATAATTGTTGTTCTTGATGGTCAAGGTGATCTCAATCCTTTTTCCGGAGTTGTTCATGGTATCAATTCTCAATTTTTCTAAGTTGCTTATCTTTTCTTTTCCGGACTTCCAAGTATTCTCAAATATCTCTCCGCGAAGCTTCATCTAAAGCATATCAAGGCCTCAATCTTGTCTTTTTGCAACCTTCAATTATTTTCTATCATCCTTTTATTCCGGAGTTCATGTCGATGGTTCTTCATGGTGGGTTGTTAAGGATGTAATTCTTTCTCGAAGTATTCATCAAGGTTCTTGTTGGAGGTGCTCAAGTGTTATTTATCTTGAATTTCTAAATTCAATTCCTTCTCTATTGTCTTTTGAGATGGTGTTATTAAATTCTTGATTCTGAGGTGTCTCGATTTTTTTTGTCAAGAATAAAGATAAGTAAAGCCATCTTGTTGTCTTGGAGTTATCTTGGGTTGGATTTCACCTAAAACATTTCCTAAGGATTGTACCTATCATGGTTTCTTAAATGATCCAAGTTTTCTCCTCCTCTTCTTGGTGAAAGATGTTTTGCATATCTTGTGGCTCTCAAGAAATCAATTATTCCTATTGTGGCAGGTTGTCACCTCATAATTTTGAGTTGTTTTCCATAAGCCCATAACAAGCTATTCTTTTCATTGTTGATTCACTATCGAATCTGTTCAACCATGCTTTCAAATTCATTTTTAGTAGGAGTTCTCATTTTCTTCTCCGTTCTCTTATCTCTAAAGATCTAGCTTCTATTCTTTGTTTCGGAGGCTTTGTGGTGTTGCTCTTTTCAACCCACATCTAGTCTGATTAAGATCATGTTCTAACCTTGCTTGTCCATTTATCGGAGTGCTATGAAATCTTTTCATGATCCTTATGTCTTATGAAGTTTTGATTCTAATCCAACCAAAGTTTGGTTTCTCTCTTTCAATTTCTTTCCTTCATATCAATTTTGTCTCTCTATCCTACCGAAGTTGCTGCCAAAATTTCTTGTGAATTCTTGCTTGTTCCTCATATCGTTCTTCATCTCCTTGTAACCTTCAAGGTTTGTGGATTTCACTCGTTTTTCAAAGAAGCAATAAAGTTTTACCTCTTACTCTTGCACTTTCTCTTCACCTTCTCATTCTAGATCTCGGGACGAGATCCTCGTGTAGTGGAGGAGAGTTGTAACAGCCCGGGACCGATGCTCCAGAAGATTCCCCTTTTATTTCCATTCTCGTCTTTGTTTTGTTTTGTTGCTGCATTCATCATTGCATCATTCGCATAATTTGTATAGCATCGTCACTTGTTTTTGAAAACTTGCATCCGTGAGTAGCTGCCGGTTCTCTCCGTTCGTGTCGTCAACCTTTCGAGACCAATGACACATGCCCGCGCCCGCGTAATCGTTCAAAAAAATCTGTTTTTAAAGCATGCAAAAAATATTCTCGGATTGGGTCGTAACCTAGCATGCGGTCTTATTATAGTGTAGGTAGGACGCGTGCTAAATTTCGTAGCATTCCGAGTTCGTTTGGTACCTGAACGGTCAACCATAGCAGTGCCGTCATCGGTTTATTATCGGACGTTTTTCGGTGTTTCAAAACCTCGTGTCAAGGGCCGCAAATATTCCTCTCATCTCCCCATAGCCCCTCTACACAACCCACCTAGCCCATCCTATCCTATCCCCATGACCGGAGGCGTCCAATCTCGATCGTACGTCTCGAATAGGTGCAATATAGCTAATCCTAGACCTACCTGCTATAAATAGATAGCCACCCTTCCTATTTTGGAAAACCCTAGATGCTAGGGAGACCTACTCCCTCAAATCCCGAGCGCGCCGCCAGCCACATGCCCTCGGGATCCCCTCCCGATCCACCTCCTCAAGAGACCATCGAATCCAGCCAGTCAACCCATCTCCTCCCTCGTCTCCGCCGTTGGATCACGGATGGACGGTAAGGGGATCCTCCCAGCCCTCACGCTCGCTCCTGCCCTGGCGCTCGATCCCTGGATCGGGAGAGCCATCCATGCCTCCACCGGCTGCCGCTCCGACGAGCGCAGCCGTCGGACTAGCATCGCCAGAGGCCAGTCCCTCGCCGTCCCTGTGACCCCTCCTTCCCTCTCCTTCCTCCTCTAATCCCTCCCACCTCTTGCTCATTTCTTCCCTGTTAGGAGCAAAACGGAAGCATCCATGGGGCCGTCGCCATGGAGTTGCCGTCCACGCCCCCCGAGTTTCGTCGTCATCGGGAACGGACTCTAGGAACACAGATCTAACCGTCCCCGTGATGGATCTGGTTCGCCTCGCCCTCGCCGGTGGGGTCTTGCGCAACTACCGCCACATCCTGCTCGAGAAGAAGACCTCTAGCGCCCCTGTTCGCAATGTGTCGCACGCGCTCGGTCCTCGCCAGCCTCGCCCATCGCCTTTGCTTGGGCCTTGTGCTGGCCCAAGGCACACCAAGGCCGCAACCTTCCTTAGCCCAACCCAGTGCTAGATCTGGCCCATGACTTGTGGTGCGCTCCAGCTCAGTCTCTTGCCCGAGGCACCTTTTAGTTATCTGTCGCCCATGCACATGTTTGGCTCGGGAGTAGATTCGGCCCAAGTCGTTTTTTTCCTGCGTAGTGAATTTTGCTAATTAACCAATAAAAACAGATTTACACAAAAAACCCTAATCTTCATGCATTTATTAACTTTCCATCCGTGCATCGCATGTAAAAACTGTATATATGAAACATGACTAGAATTTCGTGTAGATTCACAATATCTAACTTTCACATGTACCATAAATTTTTAACCTTGCTGTTTGCATTAATTTGCATAAATGCCATGCTAAAATGATTTATTTCATACCGAATTAACTGTAGCTCCAAATTTAATGATCCACATATGTAACTTGACCGGAAAAAATGTGTAGAATCACATGGGGACATTTATTTTGCTGTTTAACAACTCTAAAATGTGGTTTGTTCAGATCTGGACCAAATTCATATTATGCTTATGGGGATGTTTCGGGAATGCTATATGTTGCTTCCGGCCCTATTTAAATTTCCTAGATGATATAGTTGTTCATGCTTCACCTCTTGCCATGTCTAACAATATTTAGCATTGATGTGTACCTAGACAGGAATGAACTAAGTAATTCAAACATGGAGTTTTGTCAATATGCAACTCGTTGCAATTGAACTTCACTTAATGTGTAGTAGTTGTTTGTTGATTTGCCATGCCTTGCATAGTAAACTGGACATGCATCTTATTTGTTTATGCATCATATCATGCATATGTTGTGGTGTACCGTGTGTTGATTGCTGTTTCCGGATTGATTCTTCTTGACAGAGTTCCAAAAGCGTTCGCAGTGTGAGGATTCGTGCGACTACGTTGGCTCGTCTTCTTCATGGACTCGTTCTTCTTCCGAGCAGGATCTTAGGCAAGATGACACATTTCCCTGGATACCACTACTATCATTGCCATGCTAGATGTCTCAGTTTCTATCCCTATGTCATGCTACCTACCACTTATTTGACAAGCCTCCCAACATTGTCATGAAAGCCTCTAACCCCTCCACATCCCAGCAAACCTTTGTTAGGTTATGTTACAGCTTGCTCCGCCTTCTTGTAGCGTTTCTAGCTGCAGGTGCAATTGCTTCCATGTGCCAACATGGACATTCTTTTGTTATCACAATATTTTTGCTATTTAATTTAATGCACTTTTACACTTGGTAAAGAGTGGAAGGCTTGGCCTTTTGCTCGGTGTTTTGTTCCACTCTTGCCGCCCTAGTTACTTGTGAACCGGTGTTATGTTCCATAATTGAGCGATCCTAGCATGCTCGGGGTTGTTATGGGGACCCCCTTGATTTTCGTTTTGGGATAAAAATCGTCTGGCAAGGTTGAACATTGGTTTTACCATTTGCCTAATAACTAATAGAATTGCATAGGGACCCGCTGGCACCTACGGATCTTTAATCAACAACCCGGGCCAGTGCTCCTCATGAGTGTTGGTCCACCTACCTAGCAGTCGGCAGTGCCACCTCGGGGTAACTCGAGGCATTTTCAAGCTATCGTCCACTTTGCATACACGGATGATGCCCGTGGATAGAGAGCGCACAACTCTAGATGTGGATCTGGCTCATCGGGAGGCCTTGCTATATTTGTTTTACCTTTCTCGAAAGTCCTGAGTGAGGAATTACGATTTTTCTTCGGGCTATCTCGAGGTGGCAGATTTCCTGTGGAATTGCCTAGGAAGATCACAAGATCCGTGGTCGAGGTTATTCCCGCTGCGTGTGGTTAATTTATGATGGATGAGTTGGAGCACCCCTGGAGGGTTAAATCTTTGGGAAAGTCGTGCCTGCGGTTATGTGGCAAACATGGATATTTTGTTTAACACCCGGTCATAGAAAACTTGAAGTAAACTCAAAAAATACACCAATTGTGTGCGTAACCGTGACTGTCTCCTCTCGTGAGTCCTCATCTGATAGTGAACACAGTGGGTTATGTTTGACATAAGTAGGTGTTCAGGATCAGCTAGTGATCATTGCTAGTTCATGTTCGTTATGCGTAGACCACCAAACTTTACTTTCTGTATTTGTAAGTTAGCCAGTCAAATAAATGCTTAGGCGCTTGCTGCAGCCTCACCAGTTAACCATATCTCACCCATTAAGCTTTGCTAGTCTTGATACCCTTGGAAATGAGATTGCTAAGTCCTTTTGGCTCACAGATTAATACAACAACAGTTGCAGGTACAGGTAATGCGATGCTTTGATGTGAGAGAGATGCTTGTTTGAGTTGGAGTTATTCTTCTTCTTCTTCATCATCATCAATCTAGGATGGGTTCCAGGCGGCAGCCTGGGATAGCAAGGATGGATGTCATTTTGTCATTTGTTTTCGTCCATAGTCGAACCCTGCTCTTCTGTATTGATGTTGTATTGATGTGATCTTGATGTAGCTTGTGGCGAGTGTAAGCTAATTCCATATACTCATCTCTTCTATACATGTACTTGTAATTATATCCATTCTTGCAACACGACGAGATGCATTCCTATCCCTGTCGAGGCCCTCGAGCCAAAATAAGGATAGGATCGCACCTTGGGCGTGACATTGTTCTAGGTAAAGTAAGCATATCGTGCGTAGAGTTGTGTCAGTGGTCGATAGAACTTGAGAGAATATTAATTCTACCTTTAGCTCCTCAATGGGTTCTACACTCTTACTTATCGAAAAAGGCTACAAACGATCCCCTACACTGGTGGGTTATCAATAGTTTGGAGTATAAATGGCAACAAGACTAAGAGAGAGAGATCCTTTCTTCCTCATTTCTTCTTTGTGACTCCACCACACTCTGCCACATCTGTAGACTCCGTGACTCGACTCCCAGCGCCGATCTACTCGAGGAAGATGGCAAAGGGCTCGATTGTGAGGTCCGAGCAGGCAAAGAAGGGCTTGCAGGGGTCCTCATCATGCATCGGTGCCTTGTCAGGTTGGATCTAGGGCGACTGGCCTGCGTCACGAGTCACACGGGCCCGCCCGTTAAAGCTGGAGAACCAGGGGCTCCTGGTCACGGGGATCTAGAGGCTACCGGGGGCAGGTGATCTTGATCCATCGCTGTAGGGGGACGAGCGAGTACTCTTGGCGACCCACATCGAAACAGGTTTCTCTTAGCCCCCACATATTTCTTCTGAGTGTTCCTCGATTACTTCGGAGCTCAACTCCACCATCTCCCCCCAAATGTCATCTACTACGTAGCTGCCTTCGTTTCCCTCTGTGAGAATTTTATAGGCCACCTCCTGATCGGGGGATCTTTAAGCATCTTTTCACCTGCCATGTTATGACCGTGAAAAGGGCTTCTCGGAGTGGAGAGAAGACCATTGTAAATCAGTTGTGCAGGGGCTTAGGTATCTAGCTTAGGGGGAGGGTAGCTTTTCTACCATGTCTTTCCTCGATTCCGTGAAGGGGTGGCAGGACTCCTAGTTTTAGTGCAAGGATGTCTATACCGCCAGCGGTCAGTCAGGACTTCCGCCGTACTTGGTTGAACGAGTGCGGTACCCTCCGTCCTTGACCATGTCCAAGGAGGAAAATATGGACGTGGAGATCCTAGTGGTCGCCATGGTGACCATAATCAGGAAGGGCCTCAATGGAATGGACCTTCTGGAGGTTTTCCTTCGGCAAAGGATCCAACCCTTGAAGGAAAGGACTTATTCCATGTGGGAGTACGTGGGGGCTGAGTGATCCTACACGAGTTCACCTTGAGGAGTTAAGCGCAGAGGCGTTGGAGGTGAAGCTCATGGCCCTCACCTCGGCGCGCGACAACCCTTGGGGCTCCAGATTGATAGCTCCTTTCGATAAGGAGAATACACCGATTGAGGTAACCTTGAATCTTCATGACCTGAATGATTTCGATGTTATAATTGACTGTAGCTGATTCTGTTGCTCCGTTCTTTCGATAGATTTTCAAGGAGATGGTCAGCATGGTGCCGGTTATTAACCGCGCACCCGTGGATGTGGCGAGTGCACCAAGCGCCAAGAGGACTCGGGAGGCGAGGATGACGATGACGATGACGAATCGGAGGAGGATGATGACGACTCCGAGGAGGGAGATGAGGCGGAGTCCTCTCCATCGGAGAACATCCCAACTGAAAGCCGCTCCAAGGTGCGCCATGATCGAGGTGCATGCATCAGGGGTGCCAAAGGGCCGAGTGGCCCCAAGCCGACTACGATGGCTCTTCCAACCCTTAGCTCAAAGCACGGGCGACCCAAATCTGCTAGGTTGCCCAGGAAGGCAACCCAATAGCCGAAGATACCAGCAACCAAGCCCCGAAAGGCGGTCATGCGACACAAGGTGGACATGCCCGTGGTGTCATCGTAAGCACCTTGAACACTTGTTCCTTTCCTTTTGACTGTTGTTTTATTTGATGTATGAATGACTCCTTTTCGAATGACTTCTATGATGTAGTGCCAACACATCGACTGCCTCGCTCAATCTGAAAGCCATGGAGAAGAGACACACAGAGATTGATGTCGGGACCTCCAAAGGTACTCCCTGGATTCATCTCGAATACATTTGAGTGCCAACTTTCTAATGCCCGGGTGTTCATTGGGTCGAGTGAAGTGATTGAGCTTGGTAGGGATGACAAGGCCGATCCACTGAACCCTCTGATTGACATGGATGTCGTGATGGAGGATGCCCCTTCTGTCCAAGTGCCCAGGGTCTCTCCGGTCAAGGCTCTCACCAAGATCGGCGGCTAGAGTGTCACTCCTAGGGATAAAGTTGCACTCGAGGCCACCATGTCTACCTCTTTGGCAGTTCCATTGACGACTAGTCTCTTTGCGATGCACTGTGTCCCGGAGGACCAAGTGGGTGCGGGCAAGGAGGCCATGATCCAAGTGGAGCTGATGAACAACCAATTGAGGGGGGCGTATGACGTCAGTAGGCCTTAAAGACAAACATCCAAGTAAGTAACATCATAAGTACCAATCCTTGTGTGGGGTCTTGACTTATGTGTGTGGCTTATTTTTATCTTTGTTCCCGAGTGGGTTTGTAGGGGCACACCCATTGGGTGTTCTCTAGTTCTACTAGGGGCGTGCTGAGCACACCCACTGGGTGCAGTCGGCGGTAGTCTTCGGTCCTTGATTTGTTGTTGTGTCTTAGGCATAGTTGTAAATCCTACCGAGCTTGTACAAGTAGTGCATAGACACCTTGCAGAAGTAGCGTATAACCACCTTGTCAAAGTAGCCTAGTGAGCTTGTGGAAGTAGCGCATGGCCACCTTGTTGAAGTAGCCGACTGAGGTATGGAAGTAGCGCATACCCACCTTGTCGGAGTAGCCGTGTCATGGTTTTGTCATGGTAGATGCCATGGGGTGCCTTATCGAGTTTGGTTGGGCCAAAGTACGTTGGCGTGTTCTAGAGGCAAGATTGGGGACAAGCGGTGCGAGACACACGATGTAGCCAGGTTTGGGACCCTACATGGGAGGTAGCACCCCTAGTCCTGCCGGATCGAGTTTATGTTGGATAGGCAATACAACAGTGCTCCTTGAGCTGTTCACCGGAGGAGGAAGAAGGAGCTAGCTTTCTCTCTTTCTACCTCTCCCGTATGTGTGAGTGTGTGTGAACTAAAGATCGATCCAAAAAAATTCTCCCGTCGCTAGGAGGGGGATGGGGTTTTTATAGGTTAAACCCCCAGCATAAAATATGTGGGGATAACGAGGGTGAGTCCCAGTTGGCAGCTCCTCTAGGAGGCCATGGTGCCCGCTGGCTGGGAAGTCTTGTCGCTTGTAGGGCCCACCGGCTGTAGGACTCCATCGAAGTAGAGGCCTGCCAGTTGGTAGTCATTACAACCATGCGTCCACGGGGTCATGGAGTGCTTGGCACTGTGCAGCCGTAGTGCCGCCTTGCCCGGTCGCAGCCGGCCTAGGTCAGCTATATGGCCCTGTGCCATGTTGGCCAACATGCACAGTCGTCATGGAGTAGGTGGTGGCACGCCTACTACATGGCCAGTCCGCCTGGTCAAGGTCAGCGGTACCTGCAACCCTGTAGCCTTGTCTTGCTTGCGTCCATAAATCATGTAGCCGCGTGAGGTCTCATCAGGGAGGCCATGTCTTGTCATCGTACGCTAGTACGGGAGGATGGGACGGGCGCCGACCCGCCGGCTACCCGACTGCCCCGGAGCCGGCCCGTGAGGGGCCACGTACCAAGCCTGACCGAGTCGCGGGAGCCAGTGATTAGACTACTTGACCAAAATAAAAATCTAGCCTTTTCGCAATTTTAGATGTTGGCAACTTTTAACAATTATATCAAGCCAAACACACCCTACACATGCAAGTCTAAGAGTATAGCAGCGGAAAGTAAAGACAGACACATATAAGTAGAGGGAAGGGATAGGAGGATAAAACACAATTGGAGACACGAAGATTTTCCCTGTTGTTCCGATAGGTGGTTGATACGTCTCCAACGTATCTATAATGTTTGCTTGTTCCATGCTGTTATATTATCAATCTTGGATGTTTTAAAATCATTTTATAGCAACTTTATATCATATTTTGGGATTAACCTATTGACATAGTGCCAAAGTGCCAGTTGTTGTTTTTTTGCTTGTTTCTTTACTTCACAGGAAATCAGTACCAAACGGAGCCCAAAAACTACAGGGATTTTTGGAGAATTTTTATGGACCAAAAGGAACAAGATGGGCCAAAGATCACCAAAACAGGGGGCCTAGGGTGGTCACCCTCCACTAGGGCGTGCCAGAGGCCCCTGGCGCGTCCTGGTAGAGTGGGCACCTCGGGACTCCCCCCAACCGACTATCGAGCCTATAAATTCCCAAATATTCAGAAAACCCTAGGGGAGTCGACGAAACACAATTCCAGCCGCCGCAAGTTCCAGAACCTCGACATCCAATCTAACACCATCACAAAGGTGTTCATCTTCTTCATAGGTGCCTCTCCAATTTTGCGTGAGTAGTCAACCATAGACCTATGGGTCCGTAGGTAGTAGCTAGATGGCTTCATATCTCTCTATGATTCTTAGTACAACGGTTCTACGCACAACCTATTTGATGTAATGACTTTTGCGGTGTGTTTGTTCAGATCCGATGAATTTTGAGTTCATGATCAGTTTCTATCCATGAATATGATTTGAGTCTTCTTCGATCTCTTATTTGCATGATTACTTATAGCCTCATATTTCTTCTTAGAATCTTTGGTTTAGTTAGGCCAACTAAATTGATTTTTTTTGCCATGGGAAGAGGTGCTTTGTGATGGGTTCGATCTTGCGGTGTTCTTTCCCAGTGATGGAAGGGGTAGCAAGACACACATGTATCGTTGTCATTAAGGATAACAAGATGGGGTCTATTCCTATATGAATAGATCTTGTCTACATCATGTCACCGTTCTTATTGCATTACTCCGCTACTCCATGAACTTAATACACTAGATGCATGCTGGATAGCGGTCGATGTGTGGAGTGATAGAAGTCGATGCATAATCATGTCAGTCTACTTGTCTTGGACGTGATGCCTATATAATAATCATTGCCTGGATATCTTCGTGATTATTTGATCTTCTATCAGTTGCCCAACATTAATTTGTTCACCCACCGTGCGCTATACTAATGATAGAAGCCACTAGTGAAACCTACGACCATCGGGTCTAGTTTTCCAACATATTGCTTTTCGATATACTATTTTGCCTTTATGTTTTCAAATATATTAATCCAAAAAACCAAAAATACCTTGCTGCACTTTTTGTTTACTTATTTTATTTTTTGTTCTTGCGAGATCTGTTTGCCAAAACTATCATTACCTAATCTATCTTATTACCGTAGAGAGCTTGACAACCTGTCTTTCGCATTGGGTTGCAAGTACTTGTTATTTGTATGTAGGTGATGTTTACGTGGGTGCGTGATCTTCCTCTACGGATTGATACCTTGGTTTCATAACTGAGGGAAATACTTACCATTGCTGTGCTGCATCATCCCTTCCTCTTTGGGGAAATGCCGATGCAGTCTCAAGCCGCATCAGTGGTGCTATCGTACGTCCATGTTCATGGAGACTTCATCCCACGAAGGGTAACAATCGTGAGAGTCCATGGAGGGATCCACCCATAAGGGTCCACAAAGTAGCAACCTTGTCTATTCCACCATGGCTTACGTCCACGAAGGACTAGCCTCACTCGCGGTAGATCTTCACGAAGTTGGTGATCTCCTTGCCTTTACAAACTTCTTGGTCCAAATCCACACAAACTCGGAGGCTCCCAAGTGACACCTAATAATTCTAGGAGACACCACTCTCCAATAGGTAACATATGCGGTAAGTATGATGAACTCCTTGCTCTTGTGCTTCAAAAAATAGTCTCCTCATCACTAAATCACTCTCTCATAGATTTGTCTTGGTAGAAAAGGTTGATTGGGTGAAAAGCAACTTGGGGAGGCTAGAAATCAAGATTTATATGGTTGGAGGGGAACATCTTGATATCAACACATGAGTAGGTGGTTCTATCTCAAAAAATGAATGGGGAAAGTGTTGGTCTATTCTGAGTGCTTCCTCTACAAGTGTGAGGCAGGTGGATGGGTATATATAGGCATCTCCAAAAATCCAACCGTTACTACATTATTGCCCAACTCGGTGAAACCGAAGCAAAAAATCGATTGCACCGACTAGTCCAAAATGTGCCAACTTTTGGCGTTTCGGTGAGACCGATATATAAATCTCGATGGATCCGATTTTTGCTATCCTAGCTAGTTTTAACTTTCGGTGGCAACACTCCCTAAAACTTGGAAATTCCATTTTTTAGAAATGGGACAAAAGAAAGTTTGCCATTGATTCTGGTTGCACCGAAATGAGACTTGGTAGCACCGAGATGCTAGGGTTTGGCTTTGGATATGTCTAAGGTAAAACTCGGTACGTCTGAATGGAAAATGTTGGTGGCACCAAATTTCGACTTTAGGGTTTGGACAGAATATTTGTGGGAGAATTTCATGAGTATTTTTGGTGGCTAATCTCTAACGACTTGAGCAACCAGATCATCGTACACACCTAATCCCTATTTAATAGTATTGGATTTCCTATGGACTCAAATGTGATTTGTAAAAAAATGTAAAATATAGTGTCTTGAAGCTTGTTGCCAATAGATGGTCCTTGCATCTAGGGGATCTTCTCAGTATCCTTAGTCAATCCATTCATTGAACTTTTCCTAAAATATACTTGGTAGAATCATTAGTACAATGAAATATACATTGTAATTAATTACCAAAACTACCTAGGGTGAAGTTGTGCTTTCACAGGGCGAGCCCAGCTAGGGGCCACGGGTACGAGCCGGCTTAGGTAGTCCGACCGCGTGGGGCATAGCCAGCCCCGATGTTTTTGAAAAAAGGGACAATCGTACTTGAGGTCATCCCCTCCAACAGTAGCCCCCGAAACCGGGGAGCCCCGCCGACTCGAGATGGAGGACCTCACCAGCTTACCTTCCACAGGGACCGATGTTACAGATCGAGAGCCAAGCAGTTAGGCTGCTCGCCGAGTTGGGGGCCCTGGGCGGGGCCCGGGAGGCAGAGCAGGTGAGGGACTCGACCGAATCACGCTGGTTGGTGTGTGACGACACTCCTGCTGCGCAAGGTGGGAATAGCACGTGTTGCCCGTAGGCGGGCCGAGCCAGAAAGCACAACCTCTCCCTAGGTGGTTTTCGTAATTAATAACAAAAATTTTCATTGGATTAATGTTTCCACTAAGTATATTTCAGGAGAAAGTTCAATGTTATGATTGGCAAAGGATTTTGAGGATACCCCAAGATGCAAGCATATGATTGGCCAAGCTACAAGCATGAAGACTCTACATTTTCCTTTGTGAGAAATTACTTTGAGTCCATAGGAAAGGCAATACTATCAAAAGGGGGTGATGTATTAATGGTGAATGAAATGCTCAAAATGATCAAGTGTTAGTCACCAAAAACACCCACAAGCTCTTCCACAAAGATTATGCTCTAGAACCTACCACTCAAAATCGGTGCCACCAACATTTCTATATTGGCTACACCGAGTCAATACCCTAGACAGGAACCCTAGCCAATACCCACTTCTCGGTACTACCAAGTTTCACTTTGGTGTAACCGATTTTCAGTGACCAACTTTCTGTTGCCTGTTTCACAAGAGTTGGAATTTCTGAATTTTGTGAATTGGTCTCACCGAGTTGTGTAACCGCCCTCGGCCACTCATATCGGTACCACCGAGAATTACATATCGGTCTCACCAAAACACCAAAGTCGCCACATTTTGAACTAGTCGGTGCAACCGATTTTTCACTTCGGTTTCACCGATAATGTTGTAACAGTTAGACTTTTGGAGATGCCTCTATATGCCCCTCCACCACATCCTACTCACAAGAGAAGTACTCAGAACAGGCCCACACTTCCCACATCCAACTTTTTGAGAGAGAACCACCTACCCTTTTTTTTGAGGTCAACGTCATCCACTCCAACCATATGGATCTTGATTTCTAGCCTCCCCAAGTTGCTTTCCACCCAATCAATCTCTTCTACCCATGTCAAATCTATGGGAGAGTGATTGAGTGTTGAGGAGACTATCATTCGAAACACAAGAGCAAGGAGTTCATCATTACTATCGAGCTTATTAACTTTTGAAGGGTGGTGCCTCCTAGATTGATTAGGTGTCTCTTGGGAGCCTCCTACTTCGTGTTGTGGAGTTGAACCAAGAAGTTTGTAAGGGAAAGGAGATCGCCTACTTCGTGAAGATCTACCCCAAGTTAGGCTAGTCCTCCATGGACGTAGGCCATCATGGTATAGACAAGGTTGCTTCTTCATGGATCCCTCCATGTGTAGAGCCCTCCATGGACTCTCGTGACCTTTACCCTCGATGGGTTGAAGTCTCCATAAACATGGATGTACGATAGTGCCACCTGTCGAAACCACGGGAAAAACCTTTGTGTGTACAATTGCGCTAGATCTGCCAACCCTTATCCTCTTACATATGCTTGTCTTTACTTTCCGCTGCAATACTCGTAGACATGCATGTGTAGGGTGTACTTGATATGATATAATTGCTAAAATCTTCCAACCAATTAACTTGGGAAAATGTTAGGTTTTTATTTGCTTAAGTAGTCTAATCACCCCCTCTAGAGCTACTTTCGATCCCTACAAGTGGTATCAAATCTTTGATCTCCATTGCATTGGTCTCACAACCAAGGAGAGTATGGCGTCTAGTGAGGGAAACTCTCATTGTAGAGGTCCATATTTTGATGGCACAAACTTTGCTACTTGGAAGCATAAGATGAAAATGCATATTCTTGGTCATATCCTCGCCGTATGGGCTGTTGTTCGTGTTGCCTTGCAAGGTGAATTCTTTGGTGATGGACAAGAACCGGATCGTGAAGCGATCGCAAAAGAATTGAATATGTTGCAATACAATTATCAAGCATGTGACATTCTATTCAACTTCCTATGCCCCAAAGAATTCAACAAATAAGCCGTCTTGAGAATGCAAAGGAAATTTGGGACACTTTGGTTGATATGCATGAAGGTATCGACTCCACCAGGGAATCTAAGTTGGATGTGCTTCAAAGTCAACTTGACAAGTTCAAGATGAAGGATGGTGAAGGAGTCGCCGAAGTGTATTCTAGGCTTGCTCTCATCACAAATGAGATTGCCGGATTAAGAAGCAAAGAAATGACCTACAAATTCATCATCAAGAAGATACTTAGATCTTTGGATGGAAAGTATGACACCGTGTGCACATTAATCCAAATGATGCCAAACTACAAAGATCTAAAGCCAATAGAAGTTATTGGAAGGATTGTTTGTTATGATATATCACTCAAGGACAAGGAAGAACTTCACAACAAGTCGAGGAGTGCTTACAAAGCCTGAAGTGACACGCCCGCTAAATCAAGCAACAACCTTGTTACCAATGAAGGGATAACCCTCATGTCAAAAAATTCAAGAAATTCTACAAGAGTAGAGGAAAAGAGAGTAACTCCAACTCAAGATATGAAGAAAAGCGTTCATCTAGTCGTGACTAGAATTGTTACAGTTGTGGAAGGCCTGGACACTACTCCAATGAGTGCACGCCCCCCACACACAAAAGAAGGGAAGAGTCACCTAGAAGAAAGAGCTCAAGAGATGAGTCAAATTGAAGAGAGATAAGGAGTAGAGATGATCGTTATGAACGAAGGCCCTCCCGGAGAAGCGAAGACTCAGAGAAGAAGGACAAGTAGACCAAGAGCTACACAAGAATAAGACATCAAGCTCATGTTGGCGAATGGGCTTCCGGCTCCGAATCTGATAACCACTTGGAGAGAAGCTATCACTCCGACTCCGACTATAGTGAAGATGAAGGTGTTACATGACTTGCACTCGTTTCCTCCAACTCCTAGACATATTTGATTCACCAAATGAAGGTACTGTAAGTTGCTTCATGGCCAAAGGCCCCAAGGTACCATACCCTGAATACCTTGACTTTAATAGTGATGAGGATGACCTACTTGGAGATGATGACTTGCTATTTGACAAATCTAGTGATACTAGTCAAAATGAACTTGTTAGTAATAACTCTAGTAAAGATAGGCCATGTGATGATGATAAGTTGGAAATAGAGCGACTAACTAAAGAAGTAAACACTCTTAAGTTAGCCCACATGTCTACTCTAGAAGATCATAGAGAACTTGCAAGGACTCATGAGAAGCTCCGCTTTGAGAAGCTCAATTTGGAGCAAGAACATGAATTCCTTAAAGCTATCAATGACGATCTTAGAAAGACCTCCTCTTATCTAGCCAAACGACTACTCTTGTCTACATTCGTTCCACAAGTTAAGGATACGCAAACTAGTAACAAAGGCAAGAAAGGTTCTTCAACTAGTAGCAATAAAAATGATAAATCCAATGATATTGCTTCTGGTAGTTCTATTTATAACACTAACGATTCTCTTAGCCAAGTTACACTTGAGCAATAAAATGATCAATTTAAAGGGATTATAGAAAAAGTATCTACAAAAGTCTTGCCGGATGTAAGAAATATGAGGAAATTGTACGCAAGTATGGAGGATACCAGAAGAACCATGGCATTGGATACTTCAATGCGAGTGGAGTTGAATGGTAAGAAGGTCAATACCCTGAGTCCAAGTTTGTTCCTCAAAGGAAGACGTATGAACATACTCTTTCCAAGTGAACAAAAGCTCAAGACAACCTTCAACCACAAGACCACAAGCTGAAGGGCAAGGACAAGCTTCAAGAGGAGATTGACTCATATGAAGATGAATACCAAGCCATGGTCAAGTGGGTTCCCAAGGCTACTACAAGATCAACTTATAGAAGTGCTACTTAGACTCCAAGGATTCCCATAAAGTTGATGTGGATCCCAAAGAAGAATAACTAGATAACTTGTTGAGGGTTGACTCCACCAACAAAATTCACTCACATTCATTTTTGGCAAGGACTATTTGCAATCAACTCCAACTTTATGCAATAGTTCAAGGAGGCACACATTCCTTCAAAGGTAAGTAATGGACAAGGTAATTAATAAATCCATGGACATCATCATGTATGCTTTGCACTCCATGTCCACAGATATCCTTGTATTTGTCCCTTGTTTGGGACTAACCCATGTAGGTGACAAGAGTAATAAACAAAGAGGATTCCTCCCAACTCAAGATGATCTTCATCAACTATAAGCATCCACCACTACATCACCCACATGAAGTCTTCTACGACAAAACCCAAGGTTAGTTTATCCCTCTTCGGGGGATGTCACATCAAGGGGGGGCTTTACTCTAAGACTTGAGTTAAAGCATCTCCTAAAGATGTGAAGACATTAAATACTTTATGTAAAAGTGGTAGCCCCAGTCGTGCTTAAACAATGAGTATGACCTATGATCAAGTATTCTTACTTGCCTCCTAAGTCAATATACTCATATATAGATGACTCCGTCATTGCCAAAGTTCCTAGTAGATACTAGAGTGGTTTTACATGTTTGCCATATTTCATTTGATATCTTATTGTGTGAGCATGTTGGGATGCATATCTTTTCTCATTTGACGATGTCCAATTGTTGTTATTTGGCTTTCAATATTATTTGGCCAATTGGATATAAATGAATGCCTAGGACCCCTCTCTAGCTATCTATGCTTTCTCATCTAAAATTCTATTCATGTTACGTCACAAAATTTGAGCAAGCGCTTCTCGAACCCTCTGTGTGAGGAGCACTCAGAGTTCCGTTTTGTCAAGAGCTGACTACCAAAACCTCCCAAGTGCATCTCGGTGGAACCAACACAAAAATCTCGGTCTCACCGATGCCTAGGGTTGATCTGGTTTTCCAAACTTGGTAACATTGATTCCATATTCTCGGCTTCATCGAGTTTCACTATCAATTGACAATTGAGGAACTCGGTGGCACCGGAAATTTTCAACCGGTGTCACCAACAACAAGGGATATATATGTGGCGGACCTGACTTTTGATATCAAATCCTTGACCGTCCGGTTTCGTCCAAGCCCTAGCTGCCGCTGTGGACCCCTAGTCATCGCCCTTGCCTCCCTGTGCACCCTCACTGCCGGGATCCTCACCGTCGACGGAATCATCACCGCCGTCTTTGCCCTAGTGGACTCTTCACCGAATTAGGGCGAGAATCCGATCCCCTTTGTGCTCCCCAATCTGATTCTAGCGCATTAGGGTAGTTATATATAAGCCACAATATGATATTGATTCATGCTCGAAAAACCTCCATTAGAGTAGAAGAACAAAAAAATTTGGGGTTGAGTTTCTGCCATATGTGTCTCGGTGACACCAAGTTGAAAATATCGGTCTTACCGATATGCAAATTAGGGCAACCGAGAATGGTCTTGGTGGAACCGGTGCCTCCTTTCGGTATCACTGAAAAGGGTTGCCAAGTTCCTGTAACAAGAGAGTGTATGTCTCGGTTGCTCCGATTTTTCTAATTCGATGATACCAAAACCCACTTAGCTGAAATTGAAAACTAAGGATCTGAGTTCAAATTTGAGAAAAACTTATGTATTTTGTGATTCTCAATCTCTCTGGTCTCCTATGCTCTATTCACAGGGTCAACATGTCATTATCAGATGACAGTCAAAAACAACTTTGGAGAAAGGTATGTGGAGATGAGTTCAGGCACTAGTCCTGAGGGTAGTTCATCTTGTTATGATGATAACCCTAGGTCACTCGATTTTCCCAAGGCTGCCACCAAGGCTTGGAAGAAGCTGAATTCTGAGGAGGAGGATTCTGATTTTGTGCCAGTGGAAGATGTTGCCAAGAGGCAGAAAAAGAAGGCTACCAAGAGCACAACAACAGATGCCACTTCTTCAAAGAGATCTATCAAGGTCTATGCAAGTGCTGATTCTATGAGGACACCTGAGAGTGCGAGGGCCAACACCTTAGTTTTAGTTGAGCCAGCCAGGAGCTCCATGCCCAAGAAGGGGGGAGATAAGAGAGCAAGGAAGAGGATTGTCAAGGTCATTTGCAGACCTACATCCATGTATGAGGACCCACCTGAAGCGGAAGAGGTGGAGGTGGACGAAGAGCCAGCTGCCCAGGCTCCTCCTGCCAAGAACAAGAAAATTCTTGCAGATGCTATGTCTAGCCAGACTCCTTTAAAGAGCAAGAAATCTGCACCCAAGAAGTCCACTGCTCGAAAGTCCAAAAAAAGCACTAGAGACATCCCTCTAGCTGCCAACAACAAGACATCTACCTCTAGAGATGCTGAGGAGGACTTGCCATGTTGAGGAAGCTCAGGTCCAATATGCCAGAGCATAATGATGCTCATCCTTTAGCTGAGGACATGAAGAAGAGGAAGGACTCATGGCTGAAATTGTGGAGAGCAAATGACCCATATGCCTCCAGGAAAAGGACTATTGTGGATGCTAGATTCCACACGAAGGAACAACATGATTTCTATGGGACTGCCCTTTTGGACAAGAGCCCAGAAGTCAGTGACATGAGATATGTTGAGTAGGCATATATCAAGGAAAATGAGGACTATTTTCCTAGTGTGCAAGACAACTTCCAGTGCATTGACATTGGAAACTTTGTTGGAAGGGTGTTTACTCCCTAGAATGATGAGGTAATTATGCATTTCTACTCCACTTATCAATTCAATCTAGATGGCAGGATAGTATGGATGAATGAGGGTATAAGATACCAATCTACTATTGAAGAGCGGGCTACCATATTAGGAGCTCTACTTGTTGAGAAAGGTGACTTGGATGTATATACTGAAGCCAAGATGAGCCACAACTCCATGGCAAATATTTATAAGGTGATTCCTGCAGATTATGTGCATCCACATAAGTTTGGCTCAGTATACTATCTGCAAGCAGGGTTGCCTAAAACGAACACCATTCTGAGATACACTTTGATGCCCAAGTCAGGAGATGAGAAAATGATCCGAGCATACTCAATCAACTTGTTGCACCTCATTGACACCCACACCAGGTTCATGGTGATGGATCTTATTGTTGAGATAGTGAAGAGGACAACTGCAGATCAAAAGAGATCATGTGGATATGCACCATACATTCATATGCTCATCAACTCTAAGCCAGAGAAGAATTTACATGCACTTGATTGCCCTCATTTGCCACTCCAGCCAGCTTTTGAAGACAATGTTGTGGTGATGGATCCAGGTCATCCCACTTCATCTACTGCACAGGCAAAGGCTGAGGCAGTTAGACTCGCTAGTTCTCAGGTGCCAAGGACCAAGAGTGAGTAGATGAAACTTCTTATCAGCTCCATTCAGGGCATGCAAAAGGACATCAAGATAATCCAGCTCACTCAGGAGAGCCTTGTGAGGATTGTGGAGGACAGGTTTTTAACGCTAAACAACAAGGTAGACGGACATACCAAAACTATGGACGAGCTCAAGAAGGAAGTGGATGCAGTTCCTATTGCCAATACTTTAGACTCAGATGATGATGATAGGAGTCAACACCTCAGGACCAACACTCATTTCACAACTCAAGCCAGAACCCCTACAGTGCTAGCTCCAGAGATGAGGCCTTCTTCTTTAGCACCAGCAGCAGCTCCTTAAGCTCTATTAGCTCCAGTGTCTACTCCACCACCTCAAAGGACATCGACCGAAGCCTTCATGGATACAGTTCTCTTGACTCCCTCGACTACCACAGGAGGAGATCATGCCCAGAGTGACTGGTAGCTCTATAACTTTGAACTTTTTGGTAACTTGTTGCCAAAGGGGGAGAGATTATAGATCATATGGCTTCGAGAGAAAAAGAGAGAGCGTTGCATTTTGATCCACTCAGAGTTTTCACTTAGGTTTCAAAACATTCGGTTTATTGTTTCGTGTTACAAACTTTTGTCGGTGTTTGATCATATACTCTTATGTGATGCTACTATTGCTTACCTTTGAGATGTTTATATGGTGATCATTCACTTAATGTTTGGTGTGATGTGCTTATCAAATTCATTCATATTAATTTTTGTGCACCACCAAGATGTGACATGGAAGAGTGACCCATGATCCTAATCGATTATGCATTTGCATTCAAACGCAAATTTAAAATAATGCACAAATTTAGGGGGAGCTCTTTCTTATCACATACATCTCAAAGCGACGATGCTATTCATTGATTATATCTCTATCAAATGTTTGATCTATATTTTGTCATCAATTACCAAAAAGGGGTAGACCGAAAGCACAACTTCTCCCTAGGTCGTTTTGGTAATTAATAACAACATATATTTCATTGGACTAATGTTTCCACTAGGTATATTTCAGGAAAAAGTTAAATGTTATGATTGGCAAAGGATTGTGAGGAGACCCCAAGATGCAAGCATAGGATTGGCCAAGCTACAAGCATGAAGACTCTACATTATACTTTGTGAGAAATCACTTTGAGTCCATAGGAAAGTCAATACTCTCAAAGGGGGAGGTATTAATGGTGAATCAAATGCACAAAATGATCAAGTGTTAGTCACCAAAAACACCCACAAGCTCTCCCACAAAGATTATATTCTAGAACCTCCCACTCAAAATCCGTGCCACCAACATTTCCATATCAGCTACACCGAGTCAAAACCCAAGACAGAAACCCTAGCTAAAACCCACTTCTTTGTACTACCAAGTTTCAATTTGGTGCAACCGAGTATCAGTGAGCAACTTTCTGTTGCTTGTTTCACAAGAATCAGAATTTCCAAGTTTTGTGAATCTGTCTCACTGAGTTGTGTAACTGCGCTCGGCCACTCATATCGGTACCATCGAGAATTATATATCGATCTCACTGAAACACCAAAGTTGCCATATTTTGCACTAGTCGGTACAACCGAGTTTTCACTTCGGTTTCACTGAGCTGGGCAATAATGTTGTAACAGTTTTTTTGGAGATGCCTATATATAACCCTGCACCACATCCTACTCACAAAGAAGCACTCAGAACAGACCCACACTTCCCATATGCAATTTTCTGAGATGGAACCACCTACTCTTGTGTTGAATTCAATATCTTCCACTCCAACCTTATGGATCTTGATTTGTAGCCTCCACAAGTTGCTTTGCACCGAATCAATCTCTTCTACCCAAGCCAAATCTGTGAGAGAGTGATTGAGTGTTGAGGAGACTATCATTTGAAACACAAGAGCAATGAGTTCATCGTTACTATTGAGCCTATTACCTTTTGGAGGGTGGTGCCTCCTAGAATGGTTAGGTGTCGCTCCGGAGCCTCCTACTTCATGTTGTGGAGTTGAACCAAGAAGTTTGTAAGGGCAAGGAGATCGCCTACTTCATGAATATCTACCCCGATTTAGGCTAGTCCTCCATGGATGTAGGCCATCATGGTACAGACAAGGTTTCTTCTTTGTGGAACCCTTCATCGGTAGAGCCCTCCGTGGACTCTCGCGACCATTACCCTCTGTGGGTTGAAGTCTCCATAAACGTGGATGTACAATAGCGCCACCTATCGGAACCACGGGAAAAATCTTCATGTCTACAATTGTGTTTGATCTTCCAACCCTTATCCTCTTACATATGCTTGTCTTTACTTTCCGCTACAATACTCGTAGACATGCATGTGTAGGGTGTACTTGATATGCTAGAATTGCTAAGATCTGCCAACCAATTAATTTGGGAAAAGGTTAGGTTTTTATTTGGTCAAGTAATCTAATCACCCCCTCTAGACCTACTTTTGATCCCTACAGAGCCCTGCCAGGCCACGCGCGTGACGAGATGGGACTATGGGCTGGACTCTCCTGACCGGGGCATCAGCCCGCGTGTGGGATCCGCTGCGGTCGAGACCGACGGTTGGTTTTCCTCATGCTCATAAATGCACTCGCACAAGTCAGGTGTAGTGGGAATCGTGCCACAACCGATCCCACTACCCCACCTCCTCCGTGGGGGGGGGGGGTTTAAATGGAAGGGAGGGCGCATCGAAGGCCATCAGTCCCCTTTGCCCCCACCCTTTGCTCTCTTCGTCTTCCTACGCCCTCAGAGAGAGAGAGAAAGAGAGAACGAGAGAGGGAGGGAGCTTTACACAACCTAACCTCCGCGACTCCGCTCGCCGCGCTCGCCATGCCTAACGCCGACGTCCTTCTTGGGAATCTTCTCCGCGCCGCCCTCGCCACCATCGCGGCCATGCCTACACTGTGCCCAATGATGGGGAGCAAGGGCACGTGGGACGATAGCGACGTGGCAGAGGACTTCACCATGAATTTGCCCTGCCGTCGGAAGCTGCTACCCACATAGCACGTGACGGCGCGCGTCGCTGATAACCCACAAGTATAGGGGATCGCGACAGTCTTCATGGGTAGTATTTCATCCTAATTTAGTGATTCGACAAAAGGGGAGCCAAAGAATATTTATCGGCCTTGACAGCTGAGTTGTCAATTCAACCCCACCTGAGATATCTCTCTATAGCAAAGGTTTAGTAGCATGGCAAATAATAGTAGTAGTAGTAATAGTGATAGCAACAATTTGATAATAGTAGTAGTGACGATAATAATTTTGTAGCAATTATGACAGTAGCAGCGACAATAGTACCTTAGCAAGATTCAGTATATGTAAAGCGTAGGCACGTGGATCGGTGATGGATAATGATTTATATGACATCAATCATGTAAAATTTACACACTAGGATGACACATAACTAGCTCCAATTCGTCAATGTAATGTAGGCATGTATTTCGTATATAGTCATACATGCCTGCGATAAGAACTTGTATGCCATCTTTTGTCCTACCCTCCCGTGGTAGCGGGGTCCGAATGGAAACTAAGGGATATTAAGTCCTCGTTTCAATAGAGAACCGGAACAAAGCATTAACACATGGTGAATACATGAACTCCTCAAACTACAACAGTCACTCGAAAGAATCCCAATTATTATCACCTTGGGGTGTGGATCAAGACACGTAATAGGTGCATTAAAATTGCAAGATAGGATCCAAATCACTCTTATATTCATGAAAACATAATAGGTTCAGATCCGAATTCATGGCACTCGGGCCCTAGTGACAAGCATTAAGCATAGCAAAGTCATAGCGACATCAATCTCAGAACATAGTGGACACTAGGGATCAAGCCCTATCAAGCCCATTCTAGTGAGAGAGATAGGTCTATACTCACCTACCCCCTCAGGAGCAAGTTTCTTTGTCACCAAACTAATATATGATCCATTAATGTTATCTAGGGCTGTTGTTCCATCATAGAATGCCTGGGCTAGTTCATATAAATCCTCACAAATAATGTGCCAACGCCTTTGAATAAAAGCCCATTGAATCCATCAGGGCTAGGAGCCTTATCAATGGGCTTGTGCATCAAAATGTCATCAATTTCCTTCTTCTCAAAGGGTTTAGTCAGTTCCTAAAGTCCTAGAATGGGGGGGGGGTAAGGATGCCAGATCAAAGCCATGAAAATGACCCTAGACACCCCCATTCTATTGTCAAAACAACTCTAGATAACCCCATCCATTTGGGAATGTTCAGTCATAACAGGGCCATCTGACAATTTCAGACTGGCAATGGAGTTTCTTCTGTGTCTCCCAGTGGCCATTGCCTCATGAAAAGTATTTGAGTCTTCTCTGAAATTATTATGATTCTTATTTGCATGATCATTATAGCTTTGTAATTCTCTCCGATCTATTGATTTGCTTTGGCCATGTAGATTGATCTTTCATTAGTGAGGGGGGTGCTTTGTAGTGGGTTCAACCTGACGGGTTTTCTATATCCCAGTGATAGAAGGGGACAAGATACATCTTTGTGTTGTTTCCACTATGGATAAAACAATGGGGTTTATTCATATTGCTGGAGTTTACTTTGTCAACGTCATGTCATCGTTCTCTATGCATTACTCTATTTGTCATGAACTTAATACGTAGAGAGGCAAGCATAGAAGTGTCATTGAAGTGGAGTAATAGTAATAGGTGAAGGCGGGAGTCAGCCTATTTGTTTTGGACGTGATTCCTATATACACATGATCATTGCCCTGAATATCACATAACTATGTGCTTTTTCTATCAATTTCCCAACTGTAATGTGTTTACCCACCCTATGCTTACTTTCATGAGAGATGCCGCTAGGGAAACTATGCCCCCTGGTTCTGTTCCTTATATATTTACAAATCCTATCAATACCTTACCGTTATTATTTACCTTTTATTTTAGTTTGCAATTTACAATTATCTACTATTATCTACACACTTTACTTGTTTGCAAATAACGAGATCAAGGGGATTCACAACCCTCTTGCCCGCATTGGGTGCAAGTTGTTTGCTCTTTTGTGTGCAACCCTTTTAGACGGTTCTGGATTGATATTTCTATTTGATTGATAAACCTTGGTTTCATAACTAAGGGAAATACTTACTTGTATTATGTTGCAATTACCTGTTCCTCTTCACGAAAAACCCAATGCAGATCACAAGTATCAGGAAGGATTTCTGGCGTCGTTGCCGAGGAATATCATCACCAACTATCAAGTACCTGCACACAAATTATCATTCACTTGTTCTATGTTTTATTTGACATTATACTTTGCTTTTTATAAACATAAAAAAATACAAAAATATTTCTATTTGCTTGCTTGCCCAGTTATGCTATGTTTATCTTAGTCACATCAAAACAGAAAGTAAATGCAAAAAATTAAGAGAAATGGATCCTCATCCACTAGCTAATCTTTTGAAAAGACCAGATTATGTAGAAACAATTGCTAGTGAGAGTGCACTAGATTATCTTTATGAGGTCTTGCTTGAAAATCATGATTCTAATTTTTTTGAAATTTATAAAGTGATTCATGATAGTTCCTTGAATGAAAAGCACGATTTCCATGTGGTTAGTATAAATTCTATGAATATCAATTTAGCTAATGATCATGATTGGGGTGATAATCATGATGTTTGTTGTGATTTTGATAATTCTATGCTTCATTATGAATCTATTATTGATTATCATATTTGCAACACTACTAAAAGTGGGTTTGAAAGAGCGTCAACTTTAGGTTATATTGATCCCACTGCGTTGGAACATTATAAGACATGTATGCATATGGATCATAAAGAGAATGTTTTACATGATTTTTATATTGTTGAGTTTGATTATGATCCTACATGTAATTATTATGAGAGAGGCAAATATGATTATAGGAATTTGTATGTTACTCAATTATCTCTCTTTTTGATGAAATTATTAGTTCTTGACTGTTGCTATTTGCTTATGCTAGATATTAGTTGTCTTGATAATTTGTTTTCCTATAAAATGCCTACGAATAGGAAGTATGTTAGACTTAGATGTGTTTTTCACATGCTTTATGATGATCTCATTGTGCTTAAATTAATGTCTTTTATGTGAGCATCATCATTATCCCAAGCCTATCTTCATGGCTATAAAGAATGAGCTTGTTGGGAGACAATCCAATAATTTTTGTTTTGGTGTGATAACGTGATTATTAACTCCATAATGTGTTTTTATGTTTTCATTAGTGATTTTTCCAAGTAAATCCTTTGGGATGACTCACAAGATGAGTAGAATTGATACTACACAAATGCAAAAACTTTAGCGTCCAGTGCAAAATTTCTCTGGTTTTATTGGAAGGTCTTTTTGATCTGAATTTCTTAAACAGATTTCTATACAAATTCCCCAAGTTGTCCTAAATTGTTAGAATATTTTAGAGTTACATAAGTATAGATTCTTTACATATCATTACAGACTATTCTATTTTAGATAGAATTTGTTTTTGCTTACATAGTTTGCTTGTTTTGATGATGCTATGGATTGTATTGGGGGGTATAATACATGAAGAAGTTATAATACAGTACCTATTATGAAATAATTAGATATGAATCAATTTATAATAGTATCTAAAGTATTTTATATGTTGCTTATACTAACGGATCTCACGAAGTTTTGTTGAGTTTTGTGTGATTGAAGTTTTCAATTTCTGGGTGTTATCAAGATGGACAAAGGAATAAGGAGCGGCAAGAGCCCAAGCATGGGGATGCACAAGGCATTACAAGGTGATATTCTAGGAATACTCAAGCGTCTAAGCTGGGGATGCGCCGGAAGCCATCCCCTCTTTCGTCTCAATCCATCGGTATGTCACTTGGAGCTACATTTTTATTCGTCACGTGATATGATCATATGAGTTTTGCCTGGAGCGTCGTTTGCTTTTTCTTAGTTTGCCACAATCATCGTTAGTTGGAAACAACTATTTGAGATATACACACCTTCATCATGATTTGTTAAAATAACCTATGTGCTTCACTTATATCTTTTGAGCTTAGCAGTTGCTCTAGTACTTCACTTATATCTTTTTGAGCATGGTGGCATATAGATTTTATAGAAATAATTGGACTCTCGTTATTCACTTATATATGGTTGAGAGTTAATAAATAGTGATGGCAATTTGGAAGGGTCATAATACTAGTCCAAAAATAATAGGTACTCAATGAGTGATAATCAAAACCATCATGTAGCAAAGAAAAGAGAAATTGTGGGCTAATGATATTGACATGGTAATGTGAAAAAGGTATGAGTGCATTAGTGTTGGTTTGTAAAAGTATCAATATTAAAATTTAATAATTTCTCGTTTGTCTAAATATTGAAAAGGCATGGTGGGTATGTGTTAGCATTTCTATTCCTTGTTAAAATCCTAGTGTTGTTTCGGGTCGGAGGCGCGCGATGGTTAACTCCTCCCAACCTCCTCCCTCGGGGCATGCGAGTAGTGCTTTGATTTGTGATAAAACTAATAAAACTTTGCAATAAGTATATTAGTTATTCATGACTAATGTGAAACCATGGACATACGCAATCTCACCTCCTCATATTTTGCTAGCCTCTTCGGTACCGTGCATAGCCCATTCTCACCTCGAGGATCGGTGCAAACTTCGCCGGTGCATCCATACCCCGTGACATGATACGCTCTATCACACATAAGACTTATATATTCCTCAAAATAGCCACCATACCTACACATTATGGCATTTCTATAGCCATTCCAAGATATATTGCCATGCAAATTCCACCCTCACATCATATGACTAGTTTGTTCATCATCATATTGCTTTGTATGATCATATAGAGGTGACATAGTATTTGTGGCACATCCACCATTCATCATATTTTTAGATGCCACGCTAGATCATTGCACATCCTGGTACAATGACATAGGCATTCATATTGAGTCATATTGTTTCATGGTTCTTCAAATCGAGTTTTCATATTGAGTTGAAACTTGCAAGTAAATAATAGTGTGATGATCATCATTATTAGAGCATTGTCCCGGTGAGGAAATAAAAATGGGGGAGGCCAAATGATCCCACCACAATTAGAAAATGAGAGAAAAAGAGAGAAGGGGATTTTTTACGTACTATCCTTTACCACACTTGTGCCTCAAAGTGACACCTTGTTCTTCATATAGACAGTCTCATGTTATGTCATTTTCATATGCTAGTGGGAATCACTTTTTCGTTATTATAAACTTGGCTTGTATATTCCGATAACTAGCTTCCTAAAATGCCCAAGGTCTTCACGAGAAAGCAAGTTGGATGCACACCCCACTTATCTTCAGTTGAGCTTTCATACACTTATAGATCTAGTGCATCATTTGCATGGCAATCCCTATTCCTTGCTTTGACATCTATCGATGGTTAGCTCCACAGCCCGTCGATACACCTAATTCATGCGAGATTATCTTCTCCACTTTTACCCCTTTGATATCTACCACCATATTCTATCCCACCCTTATGCTATGTCCATGGTTCACGCTCATGTATTGCATGAATAATAAAAGGTTGATGCACTTTGAATAAGTACGATCCAATTGCCAGACTTGGACACCGTGATGCTTGACATTTGTATTAATCTGGTGAAGATGGAGCCATGTTACTTCTATCTAAAATATTAGAAAGAATTTTGCTGATTTATTTATTTCCCTTGCTAATATTATAAGATGAATGGGGCTAAACATTGTTTTAGGATTCTACACTTTGAAGTATTGATGATTTTGTTGCTTGTGCTTATAAATATTACTATGTTGATGTTTGTTAATTCATCGTTTCTCAATGATCATACATACACAAGATTACATAATGGGTAGCATGCCACATCAAAAATTCTGTTTTTATCATTTACCTACTCGAGGACGAGCAGGAATTAAGCTTGGGGATGCTTGATACTTCTCCAACGTATTTGTATTTCTTTATTGTTCCCTGCTATTATATTATTTTTGAGCACTAACCTATTGACACAGTGCCCAGTGCCAAATCATGTTTTCTGAGTTTTTTTGCTTTTCAGGTTAAAGTAGCAAACAAAGTCCAATTGCCCTGAAACTTTTTTATGATTTTTCGGACCAAAAGAAGACCTAGAAGCTTCGGGACAAGACCGGAGGCCACACAAGGGAGGCACAAGCGAATAGGGAGCGCCCAGGGGGGTGGCTGCGTCCTGATGGCTTGTCCCTCCTTGGTGGCCCTCCTGATCATGTTCTCTGGCATATAAATTCAAATATATTCCAAAAATCCTAGAGGGCGTCCCAAAACACTTTTTCCGCTGCCGCAAGTCTCTGTTCCGCCATGATCTAATCTGGAGCTCTGTTCCAGCACCCTGTCGGAGGGGGCATTGATCATGGAGGGCCTCTTCATCAACCTTGCTGCCCTCATGATGATGTGTGAGTAGTTGACCATAGACCTATGGGTCCGTAGTTAGTACCTAGATGGCTCTCTCTCTCTCCCTCTCTCTCTTGATCTTCAATACAATGATCATTGCATCTTCACTTTGATTTATCCGATGTAAATCTTTTGTGTGGTGCGTTTGTTGGGATCCGATGAATTGTGGGTTTATGATTAGATTCTTCATGAAAAATATTTGAGTCTTCTCTGAAATTATTATGATTCTTACTTGCATGCTCATTATAGCTTTGTAATCTTGTCTCATCTATTGATTTGCTTTGGCCAAGTATATTGATGTTTCTTTAGTGAGAGGGGTGCATTGTAGTGGGTTCAACCTAATGAGTTTCTGTATCCCAGTGATAGAAGGGCACAAGATACGTCTTTGTGTTATTCCAATAAGGACAAAATGATGGGGTTTATTCATATTGATTTAGTTTACTATGTCTACATCATGCCGTCGTTCTCCATGCATTACTTTGTTTGTCATGAACTTAACACGTACAGAGGTAAGCATAGAAGAGCTCTTGAAGTGGAGTAATAGTTATAGGTGCACGAAGGAGTTGGCCTAATTGTTTTGGACGTGATGCCTATATACACATGATCATTGCCGTGAATATCCCATAACTATGCACATTTCTATCAATTGCCCAACAGTAATTTGTTTTCCCACCGCATGCTTACTTTCATGAGAGATACTGTTAGGGAAGCTATGCCCCCCGAGTCTATTCACTTATATATTTAGAAATCCTATCAATACCTTGCTATTCTTATTTACTTTTTATTTTATTTTGCAATTTACAATTATCTACTATTATCTACACACTTCACTTGCTTGCAAATAACGAGATCAAGGGGATTGACAACTCTCTTGACCGCGCTGGGTGCAAGTTGTTTGATCTTTTGTGTACAACCATTGAAGTCAGTTGTGAATTGATATTCCTTTCGGTTCGATAAACCTTGGTTTCATAACTGAGGGAAATACTCACCTGTATTGTGCTGCAATTACCCGTTCCTCTTGATGGAATACCCAACGCAGATCACAAGTATCAATGACTCAACATAAAAGTAAATAGATAGGCCGTCCGTAGAGGGAATCATTGATTTGCAGAGGTGATAGAGCTAGAAGTTTAAAACAGGATTGAAATCATAGTTCTTGGGTGATGCACTTTTCCTGTCAATTTTACGACAAATGTTTTAAGTTTCTTCCATGCTAAACTCATTATTGGCGGTTCCCAAATAGAATTGTAAAGTTTACTCCTATCCACCATCCAGACACGAACCATGGCTGACCGAATCCATAGGTGCATGCCAACATATCAACTGTCCCAATGAGTTTTGCTTAATTTTTTTTGTAGGACTGGGCATTCTTTTTACCAGCCTCTCTCATGCAATGATGTTGAATAAACAACCGGCTTGAGAATAACTGACTTAGCATGGAAGATACCGACCGCCTCGTCACTCCATGAGTGGTACGAGTACAGAAAAGTGACGTTTATTTGAATATTAGAGGTGGCAAATGCAAATTTACTTGGAATGACAGGGTAGTACCGTATATAGGTAGATATGGTAGACTCATGTGGAATAACTTGGTTTAAGGATTTTGGATGCACAAGCAGCATTTCCGCTTAGTACACATGAAGCTTAGCAATAGATTGGGAAGCGATCATCTAGAGAGCAAAAACGATCATAAGTATGCATTATGAATCATTACATTGGACATAGGATGAGTAGGATATGAACATTCCGAATTATACATCATGAAGGCTGCATTGCTTTTGAATCAACTACATATTTGCACATGAGCCAAGTCAAGTCGCTCGAATTACTTAGAGGGAAATACCATACCATCATACCACATCATAACTATTTTAATGCATGTTGACATATAAGATAAATCATTATCCACTCCTAGAAATTTAAGCAAGGCATGAGAAACTCTAATCTCTAATCATCATCGTAAACATGTTCTCTCATGATATACTTAATCAATATCGAATGAGATAAACATATTTACAAAAAAAGAAAACAAGAAAAGTTCATACCAGCTCCCTTTCACATGTCCACTTCATCGAATATCGTCGATATTATCTTTCACTTGCACGACCGAATGATGTGATAATAATAATAGTGGAAGAATGCCATGGACTAAGCTGGATTTGCAGGGTAGTTTTATACGAAGAAGACATGGTAATATTGGCTATTTGTTGGATAAAAAATAAAGCATATGGGAGCCACTTGGCACATTCATCGTGGTCTTCTCCTTTTATGACTCAACAAAAAGAAGAGAAATTCAGAGAAACGCATTCTAATATTTTTGGAGTTTTGGATTTTCTCGAAGAAAACAAACAAACAAAGGAAAAACAAAAACGAGAAAAACTATTTACATGGGAAAGCTCTCAACAAGTAAAGGAAGTCTTTTTGTATTTTATTTTTAGTAATGCAATTAATTAAATGGGAAAGAAAACAAAAAGAAGCGAGAAATTTTTTTTTGATTTTCAAAGCTTTTTAAACAAACAAGAAGAAGGCGGAAAAATAAAGCTAACATGGATATACAATGAAAGAGGATGAACACCGACAATTTATATGAAGTGTGTGCACATGAATGTAATGTCGGCCAGAACTGCGTACTCCCCCAACCTTAGGCATTTTCCTAGCTTGGTGATCACCACTACTGGTCTGGGTAATAGTTGAAATGGTAGCTCGTGGAGGCTTTTCTTGCCGCCTCCCCCGCCAAGCAACCGTCCTCTAGTGCAGCGATGTACTCCCACACCTCGTCCTCAAGAACATAATATCTTTGTCTAGCCTAAAAATCATAGAGAGCAGGCGCAGGCAACATAAAAGAAACGGGCATATATTTATAAAATGTTAGGTTGTATTCATAACCCCTAGCACTGTCCATCATAAAGTCATGATGACGCATGACCTCAAAGTCTAAATATCTCTCTGGCAAAATAGGGTCATTAGGTTGAGGTGACACTCTCAATTGTGCAGCTATGCGGGAGGCATAAATTCCTCCAGAAAAATCACCGCTACCTGCGTTAGACTAAAGCATGCGGGCAACAATTGCACCAAGGTTATAATCATGTTCACTGGTCACCACAGTGTGAATAAGGCTCAAGTCAGGGGCATGCAATGCACTACAATCTTGTTTACCTACTACGCATTTCCCATTAAATAGTGCAAAGTAAAAAATAGAGGGAAAATGAATACTTTTTATCCTAGCTTGTGTCACTCCTCTATCCTCTCCAACTCAAAGACTTTCAAGGAACAAATTGTAATCAATTGTTTTTGGTTTTTCTAAGGAGCCCCATATAGTAAGTTTGCATGCATAATATAATTCTTCTAGAGTCATACTAAAGGATCTACCATAGAGATTAAATAGCACCCTAGAAGTAAGAATTATATTGGAATCCCTATGAGCAACCTTCATTATGTAGTCTGTTGCTTTTATTACTTTGCCATCACAAGTTCGTACAACACTCAATTTTCTCTTACACTAATTGATCAAACACATTTAGAAGCAATTTTTATTGCCTTAGTGCAGCAATGACAACTTACTTGAAGGATCTTACTCAATCCATAGGTAGGTATGGTGGACTCCCAAAGCATGAGTTTGGGTTTAGGTTTTTTGGATGCATAAGTAGTATCTCTACTTAGTCTAGGATTTTTGGCTAGCAAACATATTGAGAAAGCACCACATGTTGAAGGACCTATGGCAATATAACTTGTATGTGAATATAAACAAACATAAATCATTACGTTGTCTTCCATGTCCAACGTCAACAATTTTGGCATATAATATTTAACGGGGGCTCACAATCATAAAATATGTCCAAGATAGTGTATTTGCATGTGAATCTTCACTTCCCTAATTCTTTCATGAATTGCATTGTTGACCAATGTTATGTTTGTCAATCTCCAATAAAGTTTACCACTTAAACTTTTCCTTATGTGATGTCATTACTTACAAAAAGATCATCATATGATCCTTTTCATTTATTTTCCTTTTATTATGATTGCAACAAGAAATTAAAGAAGCAACATCTCAAACTAAACTTTATTATATAAGTAACTCTCACTTGATTATATAGATAGATAGATCACGAAACTAGCACTTGAAAATAGATCATACTAAACTTTTATTCAACTAAATCATGAAATAGCTATGGATCGAAAATAAAATAAGTACATGTAAATAAAGTTGATGGTGATACGATACCGGGGCATTTCCCCCAAGCTTGGCTCAAGCCAAGGGGAGTGCCTATACCCGTGTACACAAGTCTCATTTGGTGGTGAAGACGATGAAGATAGTGGTGATGAAGTAGCCTTCTTCTTCAGCTTATACTTGAGCATAAAAATTTCCTACTTTAGATCATCATTTTCTAACTCGAGATTTAGTATCTTTTTGCATAGTGCTGCCTTGCTCTCCTGCAGAAAACGAGATGGAATAAATTGAACCTTGGGTTTGTACCCTTTAGGGAGGCTCGACTTCTTTAATTCCACATGGATGTCTCTAGGCTGAGGTACTGATCATCCTCTTCCTTAGAGCTATCATCCTTTGTTTCCTTCATGTTGACATCTTCCTACTCATCCATGGTCCATCCATAATGATCCACCTCTCCATAGACCTTAGGGTTTGCAACATAGTAAAAAACATAACTCTCCCCTCTGAATCTTGAGACAACATATTCTGAAACATGCCAAGAAAACATCACAAAACAAGAACAGGCGATTTTTCTGTGATGCATTGGTCAAAACAATCGGGGATATAGATAGAGAATTTTTTATCTTTGGAAACAAGAATATGGATGGAAAACGAAGTCGGGAAGGTGCCCGAGGAGGGCACAACCCACCAGGGCATGCCAGGGAGGGCTGGCGCGCCCTGGTGTATCGTGCTCACCTTAGTTGATTTCCTCTTTATTTCTTATTTTCCTAATTTCTGTAATATTCAAAATCTAATATAAAATATTTTACTTATTTTTTGGAGACCGTTTACCTACCGTATCATGTACCTCCTCTTTTCAAGATTCTAGAGTATTCTAGAAGGTTTCTTTTATGTGTTCCTCCCATGTCATGGTTTGGATAATATTGCTTTCAACATTAATAGGCATACCTGAGATATACTGTTTAATTCTGTGTCCATTGACCACCTTGAGGTTAGTACCTTCGGCATTATTAATCTTGATAGCTCCAGAGAGATAAACCTCTAGGATAACATATGGTCCTTACCATTTGGAAAGAAGATTTTCAGCAAAAAATCTAAAACAAGAGTTGTACAAAAGAACATATTCTCCAACTTTGAATTCCCGCTTTTGGAATCTTTTGTCATGCCGTCTTTTAACTTTTTCTTTGAATAATTTGGCATTTTCATAAGCTTGGGTTCTCCATTCATCTAATATGCTAATATCAAATAATCTCTTTTCATTGGCAAGTTTGAGGTCATAGTTGAGTTCTTTAATTGCCCAAAATGCATTGTGTTGTAACTCTAGAGGCAAATGACAAGCTTCCCCATATACCATTTTGTATGGAGACATACGCATAGGATTTTTATATGCTATTCTATAGGCCCAAAGTGCATCATTTAATTTCTTAGACCAATTCTTTCGGGACCTATTGAAAGATTTTTGTAAAATTAATTTCATTTCTCTATTGCTAAGTTCAACTTGACCACTAGATTGAGGATGATAGAGTGATGCGATTCTATGGTTAACATCATATTTAGCAAGCATTTTACAAAAAGCACCATGAATAAAGTGTGAAGCACCATCACAATATCTAGGGACTCCAAACCTCGGGAAAATAACCTCTTTAAGCATTTTAATGGAGGTGTTATGATCAACACTACTAGTTGGAATAGCTTCTACCCACTTAGTAACATAATCAACATCAACCAAAATATGAGTATACCCATTAGAGGAAGCAAAATGTCCCATATAGTCAAAACCCCAGAAATCAAATGGTTCAACAGCAAGTTAATAATTCATAGGCATTTCGTGGCGCTTATCGATATTACCAATTCTTTGACATTCATCAAAAGACAAGACAAACTTACGGGCATCCTCGAATAGAGTAGGCCAATAAAAACCAGATTGCAATACCTTGTCAGAAGTTCTATCTCCCGCATGTTGTTCTCCATAGGTTTCAGAATGACATTTCCGTAAGATTTGTTCCTATTCATGCTCGGGTACACAACGTCTAATAATACCATCTACCCCTTGTTTATAAAGATGTGGGCCATCCCGAAAGTAATGTCTTAAATCATAGAAGAATTTTTTCTTTTGTGGGTATGTGAAACTAGGTGGTATATATTTAGCAACAATGTAGTTAGCATAATCAACATACCAAGGAGTGTTTTGTGAAACATTTATTGCAGCTAACTTTTCATTAGGAAAACTATCATCAATAGGTAGTGGGTCATCAAGAATATTTTCCAACCTAGACAAGTTATCAGCTGTGGGGTTCTCAGCTCCTTTCCTATCAGTGATATGTAGATAAAATTATTGAAGCAAGAGAACCTACGTAATGAGTCTAGGTTTAGCATCTTTATTTTCCATAAGATATTTAATAGCAGCATGATCAGTGTGTACAATAACTTTGGAATCAACGATGTAAGATCTAAATTTATCACAAGCAAACACAACTGCTAAAAATTCTTTTGGAGTAGTAGCATAATTTCTTTGGGCACTATCTAGAGTTTTGCTAGCATAATGGATACCATTTAATTTCCTCTCAACTCTTTGTCCTAGAACAACACCAACAACATAATCACTAGTATCACACACAATTTCAAAAGGAAAGTTCCAATCAGGTGGTTGAACAATAGGTGCATAGCTTCGGGCTTTCTTAAGTGTTTCAAAGGATTCTACACAATCATCATAAAAAACAAATGGTATCCTTTTGTAAAATATTAGCAAGAGCCCTAGAAATTTTAGAGAAGTCTTTAATAAATATCCTATGGAAACTAACATGGCCAAGGAAACTCCGAATACCTTTAATATCTTTAGGACATGGCATTTTCTCAATTGTATGAACTTTAGCTTTATCCACCTCAATAGCTCGTTCAGTTATTTTATGCCCCAAGACAATACCCTCATTAACCATAAAGTTGAACTTCTCCCAGTTCCAGACGAAATTAGTTTGTTCATATCTCTGCAAAACTCGATTAAGGTTTCTTAAGAAATCATCAAAAGAAGTCCTGTAAAACAGAAAAATCATCCATGAAAACCTCCACAATCTTTTCAAAAAAATCACAGAATATAGCAGTCATAAATCTTTGAAAGGTAGCAGGTGCATTGCATAAAGCAAAATGTATACGCCTATAACCATAGGTTCCAAAAGGACAAGTAAAGGTGGTTTTCTATTGATCAGATTGTGATACAGGTATTTGAGAGAAACCAGAATATCCATCCAGAAAACAAAAGGGTGTGTGTGCTTAGATAATCTTTCTAGAATTTGATCAATGAAAGGCAAAGGGTAATGATCTTTTCTAGTAGCTTTATTTAATTTTATAAATCAATTACCACTCTATAGTGAGTGACAATTCTCTAGGGGATAAGTTCATTTTTATCATTAGGAACAAAAGTAATACCTCCCTTCTTAGGGAAACAATGAACGGGACTTACCCATCTACTATCAGCTATGGGATAAATGATACCTGCTTCCAAAAGCTTTAATATTTCATTTCTTACCACTTCTTTCATCTTAGGATTCAATGGTCATTGGTGATCAACAATGGGTTTAGCATCAAGTTCCATATTAATCTCATCCTGACATAGAGTGAGACTAATGCCCTTAATATCATCAAGAGTATATCCAATAGAAGCCCGGTGCTTCCTCAGATTTTTTAATAATCTTTTTTCTTGATGTTCTAAAAGGTTATCACTAATAATAACAAGATATATCTTTTTCTCATCATGATAAGCATACTTGAAAGTTTCAGGTGATACATCTCCATCGTATCCACTTTTTCAAACTCTTTTGCCCATGTTTTGGACTCTCATTTGCATGATTTGAATGGAACTAACCTAGACTGACGCTTTTTTTAGCAGAATTGCCTTGGTGTTATTTTTGTGCAGAAATAAAATTTCTCGGATTGACTTGAAAAATTACGGAGATAATTTTTGGAATTAATAAAAAATACTGGTGAAAGAATCAACCAGAGGGGGCCACCCACAGGTGACAAGCCCACCAGGCGCGACCACCCCCTTGGGCGCGCCTGGCAAGCTTGTGGGCCCGCTGTGGCTCCTCCGACCTCATTTCCAACCCTATATATTCCTATTCATGGAGAATTTTTTTGAGAGAAGAGTTCATCACGTTTCACGATACGGAGCCACCGCCACCTCTTGTTCTTCCTCGAGAGGCCAGATCTGGAGTCCGTTTTGGGATCCAGAGAGGGGAAATCGATGCCATCATCATCACCAACCATCCTTCATCGCCTATTCCATGATTCTATCTGCCATTCATGAGTAATCCCATCATAGGGTTTCTAGACGGTGATGGGTTGGATGAGATTTATCATGTAATCGAGTTAGTTTTGTTAAGGTTTGATCCCTAGTATCCACTATGTTTTGAGATTGATGTTGCTTTGACTTTGCTATGCTTAGTGCTTGTCACTAGGGCCCGAGTGCCATGATTTCAGATATGAAGCTATTATGTTTTCATGAATATATATGTGTTCTTGATCCTATGTTGCAAGTTGTAGACACCTATTACGAGTTATGATCCGCATCCCTTAGGGTGACAATAACTGGGATTCTTTCCGGTGATTATCGTGGTTTGAGGAGTTCATGTATTCACTAAGTGATAATGCTTTGGTCCGTTTCTCTATTAAAAGGAGGCCTTAATATCCCTTAGTTTCCATTAGGACCCCGCTGCGACCGGAGGGTAGGACAAAAGATATCATGCAAGTTCTTTTCCATAAGCACGTATGAATATATATGGAATACATGCCTACATTACATTAATGAATTGGAGCTAGTTCTATGTCACCCTATGTTATAACTATTGCATGATGAATGTCATCCGACATAATTATCCATCGCTGACCCATTTCCTACAGGCTTTTCACATATTGATCTTTCCTAAGTTAATTTCCCGTTGCTAGTGTCATAATCACTACAAAATTGCTACTGTCACTTTTGCTATCGTTACCGTTACTTCCATACTACTTTGCTACTGAATACTTTGCTGAAGATATTTAGTCTTTCAGGTGTGGTTGAATTGACAACTTAGCTACGAACACTCGAGAACATTCCTTGGCTCCTCTTTTGTCGAATCAATACAATTGGGTTGAATACTCTACCCTCAAAAATTGTTGCGATCCCCTATACTTTTGGGTTATCATTAGGCAATTGTTTTAATTCGAACACAAGATCACCTTTAGGTGGAGGAGAACCTCCTAGGGTTTCAATAGGAATATTGTGCGTTAGGAGAGGTTGTTGTTCAAAGTAATTTTTTTCTATTTCATTTCTTCCACGCAAGTGCATATCATTTTCATGGTCTAGCAAATATTGTTCTAGTGAATCAGTAGGAGGAATGGCATTAGAAGCAAGACCAATTATTTCATCCTTACTAGATATTTTTTATTACGGGGTTGTCTACTAAACTTGGAAAAGTTAAACTCACGTGACACATCACCAAAATGACACTGATAGTTTCTCTCTTGCAATCTATCTTAGCATTAACGGTGTTCAAGAAAGGTCTACCAAAGATAATCGGACAAAAGTCATCTTGTGGGGAACCAAGAACTATAAATCAGTAGGATATTTTATTTTACCACACAAGACTTCAACATCTCTAACAATTCCAAGTGGTGTGATTGTGTCTCTATTAGCAAGTTTAATAGTAACATCAATATCTTCAATTTCAGCAGGTGCTATGCCATTCATAATTTCTTCGTATAAAGTAAAAGGAATAGCACTCACTATCACCCATATCACATAAACCATGATAACAATGATCTCCTATTTTAATTGAGACAACGGGCATGCCAACTATGGGTCTATGTTTATCTTTTTCATCGGGTTTGGCAATTCTAGCAGCTTCATCAAAGAAGTAAATAATATGCCCATCAATATTTTCTACCAAGAGATCTTTAACAATAGCAACACTAGGTTCTACTTTAATTTGTTCAGATGGCTTAGGTGCTTTAATAATACTTTTGCGAAGCGCAATTGATACCGTAGCATGTTCCTTTATCCTAACAGAGAAAGGTGGTTTTTCAATATAAGCAGTAGGGACAGCTGGATCAACATTGTAAATGATAGTTTCCTCTTTAGCTATGACCGGTTCTTTAATTTCTTATTGAATAGGGGGGTGATATTTAAACCACTTCTCCTTAGTGAAAGCACATTTGCTCCCTTGGTCATTTTGGTAATTAATAACAACACATATGTCACTGAACTAATGTTTCCACTAAGCATGTTTAAAGAAAAGTTCAATGATGGGTTGGCAAATGGATTGTGGAATACCCCAACATGCGAGGAAATAGATTGGCAAAGCTTCAAGCAAGAGGACTCTACATTTTACTTTGTGAGAAATCACTTTGAGTCCATAGGAAAGCCAATACTATTAAAAGGGGGTAAGGTACTATTGGTGAACAAAATGCTCATATGTGCACACGTGATAGTCACCACATACACCCACAAGCTCTTGCACAAAAGTCTGTCCAAAGCCATCTAAAATCGGTGCAACTAACACTCCCCACTCGGTGCCACCGATTCTCAGCCTCGGAAAGACTCAGCCAAACCCTAGTCCTTCGATGCAGCCGATTCGGCTTTGGTGCCACCGAGTTTGGGTTGCCAACATTCTATTACGCAAATTCACAAAATCGGTCCCACCGAGTTTGTTGAATCGGTGTCACCGAGTCTGGCAATCTGACTGTTGGTCACCTTACCGGTGCAACCAAGTTTTATGTATCGATCTCACCGAGATTCAAAAGTTGCTACCTTTTAGGCAACTCGGTACCACTGAGATTAACACATCAGTGTCACCGAGTTGGACTTATCAGGTGTAACGGTTGGATTTTTGGAGATGCCTATATATACCCCTCCACCACCACTCACTCGCAAGAGAAGCACTCAGAACATATCCCCACTCATACCAACTGATTTTCTAAGAGAGAGAGCCACCTACTCATGTTTTGATATCATGCCATTCCATTCCAACCATATGAATCTTGATCTCTAGCCTCCCCAAGTTGCTTTCCACCCAATCAATCTCTTCAACCAAAGGCAAATCTGTGAGAGAGTCATTGTGTGTTGAGGAGTCTATCATCTTGATGCACAGGAGCAAGGAGTTAATCGACATTATTTAGCCTATTAACTTTTGGAGGGTGGTGCCTCCTAGATTGGTTAGGTGTCGCTTGGGAGCCTCCTACTTCATATTGTGGAGTGAACCAGTAAGTTTGTAAGGGCAAGGAGATCGCCTACTTCGTGAAGATCTACCCCAAGTTAGGCTAGTCCTCCATGGACGTAGGCCATCATGGTATAGTCAAGGTTGCTTCTTCGTGAAACCCTCCATGGGTAGAGCCCTTCGTGGACTCTCATGACCGTTACCCTCCATGGGTTGAAGACTCCATAAACATGGACGTACGATAGCACCACCTATCGGAACCATGGGAAAAAACCGTCGTGTCTCCAAATTGCGTTTGATCCTCCTACCCTTGTTTACTATTCATGTTTGTCTTTATTTCCCGTTGCTATACTCTAATGAATGTGTAGGGTGTGCTTGACTTGGTATGAATGCTAAAAGCTGCCAACACTTAAAATTGGAAAAAGTAGATTTTTATTTGGTCAAGTAGTCTAATCACCCCCCTCTAGACCTAATTTCAATCCTACACTTAGGGAGATCAACATGATTAGAAAATGATTCAAAAAAATAGGTTACTATCTCAGAGTCAAGTCGATATTTAGTGCTAAACTTGTGAAAAGCATCGGTATTCATAAAAGGTTTAACACAATCAAACTCAAGCTTAATACCTGAGTCATTACCTTCGTCGAGTTCCCAATCTTCAGAGTTGCATTTAATTCTTTCCAAGAGATCCCACTTGAATTCAAGAGTCTTCTTCAAAAAAGAACCAGTACAAGAAGTATCGAGCATGGATCGATCATTAGGAGAAAGCCAAGCATAATTTTTTTAAATAATAATTTATGTCGAGAGATCGTGATTGGGGCATGAATATAACATTGACTTAAGCCTCCTCCAAGCTAGGGCAATGCTTTCTCCTTCAGGAGGCCAAAAATTATATATATATATATATATATATATATAATTCTGATCATGATGAACTAGATGCATAGGATTAAACTTTTGGTGGAATTCCAATTTCAATCGATTCCAGTTCCATGATCCAATATCATCACACATCCTATACCATCTCAATGCTTTTCCCGTCAAACATAAAGGAAAACCCTTCTTCTTAACTTCGTCTCCGGGTAAACCTGCAAGCTTAAATAATCCACAAATTTCATCCACATGTATTAGATGCATATCAGGATATTCAATTCCGTGTCCTGCATAAGGTTTAGATAGCAGTCATTCTATCATACCCCAAGAAGTTTAAAAACCAATACTTTCAGTAGGTGTAGTAGGTTGAGGGGAAGCTAATTGAGGTTCCGGTCGAGGTGAACATACCTCTAACAAACCCCTCAAAGGATTGTTTTCCATAGTAGCAAGTGACAATAAATTTCAGCATGCAATATAAGTTTTTCCTTATTGATTTCCACTTACCAAGAGCGTTTCACTCCCCGATAATGGCGCCAGAAAATAGTCTTGATGCCCCACAAGTATAGGGGGTCAATCTTAGTCCTTTCGATAAGAGTGTCGAACCCAACGAGGAGCAGAAGAAAATGACAAGCTGTTTTCAGCAAGGTAATTTCTGCAAGCACTGAAATTGTAGGAAACAGGTAGTTTGATAGCAAGATAATTTGTAACAAGCAAGTAAAAGTACTGGTAAATAAAGTGTAGCAAGGTATCCCAATCCTCTTGTGGCAAAGGACAGGTCAAAATTGTCTCTTGAGGGTACATAGGAATTTCATCTAGTCCCTTTCATCGTACTCGTTTGACTTGCGCTCTCTACTTTGATAAGTTGATATGTGGGTGGACCGGTGCTTGGGTGCTGTTCTTAATTGAACAAACCTCCAACTTGTGACTAACCCCCTCGCAAGCATCCACAACTATGAGAAAATTATTAAGAAAAAATCTAACCATAGCATTAAACATTTAGATCCAAATCATCCCCTTAAGAAATAGTGCATAAACTAGGGTTTAAGCTTCTGTCAGTCTAGCAACCCATCATCTAATAACTACTCCACAATGCATTCCCTTAGTCCCAAAGATGGTGAAGTGTCATGTAGTCGACGTTCACATGACACCACTAAGGGGATCACAACACTAATATCATCAAAATATTGAACACTTATCAACTTCACATGATTACTAGCAACATGGGTTCTCCCATGACCTCAAGAACAAAGGTAAGTACTCACAAATGATATTCTTGCTCAAGATCAAAGGGGTATTAAATATCATAATGGATCTAAACATATAATATTCCACCAAATAAACCATATAGTAATCAACTACGTAGAGTAATCAACACTACAAAGATTGAACACAAGAGATGAACTAGGGTTTGAGAGGAGATGGTGGTTTTGAAGATGTTGATGAAGATTGGCCTCCCAAAGATGAGAGGGTTCTGGTGATGACGTTGGCTTTGATTTCCCCCTCCGGGAGGGAAGTTCCCCCGACAGAATCGCTTCACCGGAGGGCAAAAGTGCTCCTGCCCAAGTTCCGCCTCGAGACGGCAGAGTTCCACCCCTAAAGTCCTCTTATGATTTTTTTTCTAGGTCAAAAGACCTTAAGTACTAGAAGATGGGCACCGGACGTGGACCGGGCTGTCCACAACCCACCAGGGCTCGCACGGTGGTGGCTGGTGCGCCCTGGTATCTTGTGGTCACTAGATGGCCCCCTCCGATAGGTATTCGCCCCATTATTTTTTATATATTCCAAACTAATTCTCCGTGAAGTTTCAGCTTATTTGAAGATGTGTAGAATAGGTATCTCTGATATGCCTTTTCAGGTCCAGAATTCTAGCTGCCAGCATTCTCCCTCTTTGTGTAAACCTTGCATATTATGTGCTAAAAGGCATTAGAATTAATCCATAAAGCATTAATATGTATAAAATCATTATAAATAACAGAAGGAAATCATGATGCAAAATGGACGTATCACAAGGAACGACAGCAGATCGCAGCCGACAATAGAGTCGACTATTTGATCAATGCTCGACAAGGGAAAGGGATATTTTGGACAAGCTTTATTGATATCGGTAAAGTCGATACAAATCTACCACTTTCTGTTTTCCTTCCACACTACCACTGGTTTACTAGCCCTGTGGAGGGGTATCACACCTCTAATCAAACCTTTTGCCTCTTGCTTATTCATTTCTTCGACAATAAACTCTTGTCGCTCCAGAGCTTGCTTCCTGGCCATAAGCTTGAGAAGGCGTGCATGGGGACATACGACAAGATTGTGCTCAATCACCTTCCTAGGAACGTCGGGTATGTCAGATGGTTGCTAGGCAAACACGTCAACATTTTCCCACAGGAAGGAGATGAGCGTACTTTCCTATTTGTTTTCAAGGGTGGCACTTATGTTGAAAGTGTCGCCCTCGCCATCCTCCCTTGCAACCACTTGCTTCATCTTGCGTATGGTCACCTTGCTCTTCTTGCTCTGGGCGGCAAAGCTCTCTGGCAAGTCCTCGGTGGGCATGCTGCACTCTGTGGTGCACTTCTTGGAGTCCCGCCAGATGTCTTGCCTAAAATCTTGTTCTTGTTCCCCCAAGAGCTTTGCCGGTAGGATCAAGTGCATTGTCGGCAGATGCTGCCACTGCCTCCCGGTAGAGGTTATCAACACAAAGGACTTCTCTTTTGTTGTTGGCGTGGATGGTCATGACACTCGTCGCTCCTGGCATCTTTAGTATGTTGTAGGTGTGGTGCGTCGCCGCCATAATCTTCGCCAGTGTTAGTGGGCCCCAGATTCCATTGTATGGCGGTGGCATCTTTGCAACATCGAAAACAACTTTCTTCGACCTGAAGTTGAGCTTGCTACCAAACGTTACCGGAAGAGTGACCTTCCCCTTGGGTTGGCATCTTGCTGGGTTGACTCATTGAAACAACCTTGTCAGCTTGAGATCCTTGTCGAGGATCTATACCATCTTGATCACATCAGGTGAGATCAAGTTCAAGACGGACCCAATGTCGACCAACATCTTTGGCACTTTGAGGTTGTGGTTTGTAGCCGAGACAAACAATGGCACACACCTGACAATAGTGGTGCGGTAAGGGTGATTTTTAGCTTCGAACATGATGGGAGTGTTTGACCACTTATGGGGTTTTCGCACCTGTGTCATTGGTTCTACCACATTGATCTCATGGGCCCATTGTTGGGAGATGTAGTAGTAAATCAAAAAAATTTCTACGTGGCACCAAGATCTATCTATGAAGAAACCAGCAACGAGTGGGGAGAGATTGCATCTTCATACCTTGAAGATCGCAAAGCAGAAGCGTTACAAGAACATGGTTGGTGGAGTCATACTCGTAGCGATTCAGATCGCGGTGGACACCGATCTCAGCGCCGAACAACGGTGCCTCCGTGTTCAACACACGTGCAGCCCAGTGACGTCACCTACGCCTTGATCCATCAAGGAGGAAGGAGAGATTGGGGAAGAGCTCTGGCAGCACGATGGCGTGGTGACGGTGGAGCCGCGTGGTACTCCGGCAGAGCTTCGCTAAGGACTACGGAGAACGAGGAGGTGGATAGGTAGGGCTGCGCCGAGAGGAAGAGAGAACCGTGTGTTGGGGAGCCCTGAAACCTCACATATATATAGGGGGAACGAGGAGGGAGGACTGCGCCCTAGGGTTTCCACCCTAGGGTGGTGCGGCAGCCACCAGATCTATCTGGCCGGCGGCTAGAGGGAGGGAGTGGTGCGGCTGCCCTAGGGTGGGCCTTAGGGCCCATCTGCCCTAGGGTTTGCCCCTCCTCCCACTTCAGCTGCACCTTGCGCCTGGTGGACGGGCGCACCAGCCAACCTAGGGGCTGGTTCCCTCCACCCTTGGCCCATTCAGCCCTCTGGAGCCGGTGGGCCCACTTGGTGGACCCCCGGAACCCTTTCGGTGGTCCCGGTACGTTACTGGTGACCCCCAAAACATTTCCGATAACCAAAACCTCACTTCCTATATATAAATCTTCATCTCCAGACCATTCCGGGACTCCTCGTGACGTCCGGGATCTCATCTGGGACTCCAAACAACCTTCGGTAACCACATAAACTTTTTCCCTATAACCCTAGCATCATCGAACCTTAAGTGTGTAGACCCTACGGGTTCGGGAGAGACGTAGACATGACCGAGACACCTCTCTGGTCAATAACCAACAGCGGCATCTGGATACCCATGTTGGCTCCCATGTGCTCCACGATGATATCATCGGATGAACCACGATGTCGGGGATTCGATCAATCCCGTATACAATTCCCTTTGTCTATCGGTATGATACTTGCCCGAGATTCGATCGTCGGTATCCCTATACCTTGTTCAATCTCGTTGCCGACAAGTCTCTTTACTCGTTCCATAATACATCATCCCGTGGCTAACTCCTTAGTCACATTGAGCTCATTATGATGATGTCTTACCGAGTGGGCCCAGAGATACCTCTTTGTCACACGGAGTGACAAATCCCAGTCTCGATTCGTGCCAACCCAACAAACACTTTCGGAGATACCCGTAGTGCACCTTTATAGCCACCCAGTTACGTTGTAACGTTTGGCACACCCAAAGCATTCCTATGGTATCTGGGAGTTTCACAATCTCATGGTCTAAGGAAACGATACTTGACATTGAAAAGCTTTAGCAAACGAATTACACGATCTTGTGCTAGGCTTAGGATTGGGTCTTGTCCATCACATCATGCTCCTAATGTTGTGATCCCGTTATCAACGACATCCAATGTCCATGGTCATGAAATTGTGACCATCCATTGATCAACGAGATAGCCAACTAGAGGCTTACTAGGGACATGTTGTGGTCTATGTATTCACACATGCATTACGGTTCTGGTTAACACAATTATAGCATGAACAATAGACAATTATCATGAACAAGGAAATACAATAATAACCATTTTATTATTGCCTCTAGGGCATATTTCCAACAGTCTCCCACTTGCACTAGAGTCAATAATCTAGTTACATTGTGATGAATCGAACACCCATAGCATTCTGGTGTTGATCATGTTTCGCTCATGAGAGAGGTTTAGTCAACGGGTCTGCGACATTCAGATCCGTGTGCACTTTACAAATATCTATATCTCCCTCCTAAATGTAATCACAGATGGAGTTGAAGCGGTGCTTGATGTGTCTTGTCTTCTTGTGAAACCTGGGCTCCTTCGCAAGGGCAATAGCTCCAGTGTTGTCATAGAATAGAGTCATCAGGCCTGACACATTGGGAATCACTCCTAGGTCGGTGATGAACTCCTTCATCTAGACTCCTTCCTTTGCTGCTTCCGAAGCAGCTATGTGCTCCGCTTCACATGTAGATGCCGCCATGATGCTTTGCTTGCTGCTGCACCAGCTGACTGCCCCTCCGCTCAAAACATACATGTATCCGGTTTGCGACTTGGAGTCGTCCGGATCTGTGTCGAAGCTAGCATCGATGTAACCCTTTACGACGAGATCTTCGACACCTCCATATACGAGAAACATGTCCTTTGTCCTTTTCAGGTACTTCAGGATATTCTTGACCGCTGTCCAGTGTTCCCCTCCGGGATCACTTTGGTACCTCCCTACCAAACTAATGACAAGGTTCACATCAGGTCTGGTACATAGCACGGCATACATAATAGAGCCTATGGCTGAAGCATAGGGTATGACACTCATCTCTTCTCTATCTTTCGCCGTGGTCGGGCATTGAGTCGTACTCAATCTCACACCCTGTAACACAGGCAAGAACCCCTTCTTGGATTGATCCATATTGATCTTCTTGAATATCTTTTCAAGGTTTGTGCTTTGTGAAAGACCTATGAGGCATCTCGATCTATCTCTATAGATATTAATACCTAATATGTAAGCAGCTTCCCCAAGGTCCTTCATTGAAAAACACTTATTCAAGTAGGCCTTTACACTTTCCAAGAGTTCTATATCATTTCCCATTATTAGTATGTCATCCACATATAACATAAGAAATGCTACAGAGCTCCCATTCACTTTCTTGTAAATACAATGTTCTCCATAAACCTATATAAACTCAAACGCTTTAATCACCTCATTAAACGAATGTTCCAACTCCGAGATGCTTGCACCAGCCCATAGATGGAGCGCTGGAGCTTGCATACTTTGTTAGCATCTTTAGGATCGACAAAACCTTCCGGATGCATCATATACAGTTCTTCCTTGAGGAAGCCATTAAGGAATGCCATTTTGACGTCCATTTGCCAGATCTCATAATCATAAAATGCGGCAATTGCTAACATGATTCGGACAGACTTCAGCATCGCTACGGGTGAGAAAGTCTCATCGTAGTCAACTCCTTGAACTTGTCGATAACCCTTAGTGACAAGCCGAGCCTTATAGACGGTCACATTATCGTCCGCGTCAGTCTTCTTCTTAAAGATCCATTTATTTTCAATGGCTCGCTTATCAACAGGCAAGTCCACCAAAGTCCATACTTTGTTCTCATACATGGATCCTATCTCGTATTTCATGGCCTCAAGCCATTTATTGGAATCAGGATCTGCCATTGCTTCTTCATAGTTCGAAGGTTCACTGTTGTCCAACAACATGATCTCCAGGATAGGGTTGCCGTACCACTCTGGTGCGGAACGTGTCCTAGTGGACCTTCGACGTTCAATAGTAACTTGATCTAAAGTTTCATGATCATCATCATTAATTTCCTCTCCAGCCGGTGCATGCTCCACAGAAACAACTTCCTGTGCTGCGCTACTCTCCGGTTCGAGTGGAGGTACAATTACCTCATCAGTATCTATTTTCCCCCCACTTACTTCTTTCGAGAGAAACTCTTTCTCGAGAAAGGATCCATTCTTGGCAACAAAGACTTTGCCCTCGGATCGTAGGTAGAAGGCATACCCAATAGTCTCTTTGGGATATCCTATGAAGATGCACTTTTCCGCTTTGGGTTCGAGCTTCTCAGGTTGAAGTTTCTTCACATAAGCATCGCATCCCCAAACTTTTAGAAACGACATCTTAGGTTTCTTTCCAAACCATAATTCATACGGTGTCGTCTCAACGGACTTTCATGGTGCCCTGTTTAAAGTGAATGCGGCAGTCTCTAATGCATATCTCCAAAATGATAGCGGTAAGTCGGTAAGAGACATCATAGATCGCACCATATCTAATAGAGTGCGATTACGACGTTCAGACACACCATTTCACTGAGGTGTGCCAGGCGACGTGAGTTGTGAAACAATTCAACATTTCCTTAGGTGCGTGCCAAACTTGTGACTTAAATATTCTCTGCCACGATCAAATCGTAGGCACTTTATTTTCCTGTCATGTTGATTATCTACCTCACTCTAAAATTCCTTGAACCTTTCAAAAGTTTCAGACTTATGTTTCACTAAGTAGATATACCCATATCTACTCAAGTCATCAGTGAGGGTGAGAACATAACGGTAGCCACCACGAGCCTCGACACTCATTGGACCGCATACATCGGTATGTATTATTTCCAACAAGTCAGTTGCTCGCTCCATTGTTCCAGAGAATGGAGTCTTGGTCATCTTGCCCATGAGGCATGGTTCGCACGTGTCAAATGATTCAAAATCAAGAGACTCCAAAAGTCCATCAGTATGGAGCTTCTTCATGCGTTTGACACCAATATGACCAAGGCGGCAGTGCCACATGTAAGTGGGACTATCATTATCAACCTTACACTTTTTTGGTACTCACACTATGGACATGTGTAACATCATTTTCGAGATTCATCAAAAATAAACCATTGACCAGCGGGGCATGACAATAAACATTTCTCTCATATAAATAGAACAACCATTATTGTCAGATTTAAATGAGTAGCCATCTCGCATCAAGCGAGATCCAGATACAATGTTCATGCTCAAAGCTGGTACTAAATAACAATTATTAAGGTTTAACACTAATCCCGAAGGTAGATGTAGAGGTAGCATGCCGACGGCGATCACATCGACCTTGGAACCATTCCCGACGCGCATCGTCAACTCGTCCTTTGCCAGCCTCCGCTTATTCCACAGCTGTTGCTTGGAGTTACAAATGTGAGCAACTGCACCAGTATCAAATACCCAGGAGCTACTGTGAGAGCTGGTTAGGTACACATCAATAACAAGTATATCACATATACCTTTAACGTTGCCGTCCTTCTTATCCGCTAAGTACTTGGGGCAGTTCCGCTTCCAGTGACCGGTACCCTTGCAATAAAAACACCCAGTCTTAGGCTTGGGTCCATTCTTGTTCTTCTTCTTCCCGGCAACTTGCTTACCGGGTGCGGAAACAACTTTGCCGTCCTTCTTGAAGTTCTTCTTACCCTTGACTTTCTTGAAACTAGTGGTCTTATTCACCATCAACACTTGATGCTCCTTTTTGATCTCGACCTCTGCTGATTTCAACATCGAGTACAACTCAGGAATGGACTTCTCCATAACCTGCATGTTGTAGTTCATCACAAAGCTCTTGTAGCTAGGTGGGAGCGACTGGAGGATTCTGTCAATGACTGAGTCATCCGGGAGATTAACTCCCAACTGAGTCAGGCGATTGTGCAACCCAGACATCTTGAGTATGTGCTCACTGACAGAACTATTTTCCTCCATCTTACAGCTGAAGAACTTGTCGGAGATGTCATATCTCTCGACCTCGGCATGAGCTTTGAAAACCAGTTTCAGCTCTTGGAACATCTCATATGCTCCGTGCTGCTCAAAACGCTTTTGGAGCCCCGTTTCTAAACTATAAAGCATGCCACACTGAACAAGGGAGTAATCATTGCAGCGAGAATGCCTAGTGTTCGCAATGCCTTGCTCTACTAGGAGAATGGGTGGGTCACCTAGCAGTGCGTCAAGGACATACAATCTCTTGGAAGCTATGAGGATGATCCTCAAGCTACGGACCCAATCCGCATAGTTGCTTCCATCATCTTTCAGCTTGGTTTTCTCTAGGAACGCGTTGAATTTGAGGTTGGCATTAGCGTTGGCCATTGGATCTACAATATGGATTGTAAAGACAATTTTTGACTAAGTTCATGATAATTAAGTTCACATAATCAAATTATTTAATGAACTCCCACTTAGATAGACATCTCTCTAGTCATCCAAGTGACACATGATCCATGTCAACTAGCCTGTGTCGGATCATCACGTGAGACGGACTAGTCATCCATGGTGAACATCTCCATGTTGATTGTATCTTCTAAACGATTCATGTTTGACCTTTCGGTCTTCCGTGTTCCGAGGCCACGTCTGTACATGCTAGGCTTGTCAAGTCAACCTAAGTGTTTCACGTGTGTAAATCTGGCTTACACCCATTGTATGCGAACGTTAGAACCTATCACACCCGATCATCACGTGGTGCTTCGGAACAACGGTCCTTAGCAACGGTGCACAGTTAGGGTGAAAACTTCTCTTGAAATTTTATTGAGAGATCATCTTATTCACTACCATCATTCTAAGCAAATAAGATGTACACATGATAAACATCACATGCAATCAATATAGTGACATGATATGGCCAATATCATCTTGCTCCTTTGATCTCCATCTTTGGGGCACCATGATCATCACTGTCAAGGACACGACACCATGATCTCCATCATCATGATCTCCATCATTGTGTCTTCATGAAGTTGTCTCACCAACTATTACTTCTACTACTATGGATAACGTTTAGCAATAAAGTAAAGTAATTACATGGTGTTTATGATTGACACGCAGGTCATACAATAAAAATAAGACAACTCATATGGCTCCTGCCGGTTGTCATACTCATCGACATGCAAGTCGTGAATCCTATTACGAGAACATAATCAATCTCATACATCACAATGCATCACATCACATCCTTTGTCCATATCACATCACAAGGCATATGCTGCAAAAACAAGTGAGACGTCCTCCAATTTGTAGTTGCAAGTTTTACGTGGCTGCTATAGGTTTCTAGCAAGAACATTTCTTACCTACGCCAAAACCACAACGTGATATGCCAATTGCTATTTACCCTTCATAAGGACCCTTTTCGTCGAATCCAATCCGACTAAGGTGGGAGAGACACACACCCGTTAGCCACCTTATGCAACTAGTGCATGCCAGGCGGTGGAACCAGTCTCATGTAAGCGTACGTGTATAGTTGGTCCGGGCCACTTCATCCCACAATACCGCCGAATCAAGATAAGACTAGTAGTGGTAAGCCAATTAACAAGATCGACGCCCACAACAAGTTTGTGTTCTACTCATACATAGATTCTACGCATAGACTTAGCTCATGATGGCACTGTTGGGAGACGTAGTAGTAAATCAAAAAAATTCCTACGTGTCACCAAGATCTATCTATGAAGAAACCAGCAACGAGTGGGGAGAGATTGCATCTTCATACCTTTGAAGATCGCTAAGAGGAAGCGTTAAAAGAACGCGGTTGGTGGAGTCGTACTCGTAGCGATTCAGATCGCGGTGGACATCGATCTCAACGCCGAACAACCGTGCCTTCGCGTTCAACACACGTGCAGCCCGGTGATGTCTCCTATGCCTTGATCCAGCAAGGAGGAAGGAGAGATTGGGGAAGAACTCTGGCAGCACGACGGCGTGGTGACGGTGGAGCTGTGTGGTACTCCGGTAGAGCTTCGCTAAGCAGTACGGACAACGAGGAGGTGGAGAGGTAGGGCTGTGCTGAGAGGAAGAGAGAACCATGTGTTGGGCAGGCCTGAAACCTCACATATATATAGGGGGGAGGAGGAGGGAGGGATACACCCTAGGGTGGTGCGGCAGCCACTAGATCAATCTGGCCGGCGGCCAGTGGGAGGGAGTGGTGCGGCTGCCCTAGGGTGGGTCTTAGGGCCCATCTGCCGTAGGGTTTGCCCCTCCTCCCACTTTATCTACACCTTGGGCCTAGTGGAGGGGTGCACCAGCCCACCTAGGGGCTGGTTCCCTCCTCCCTTGGCCCATGCAGCCCTCTGGAGCTAGTGGGCCCACTTGGTGGACCCCCGGAACCCTTCCGATGGTCCCGGTATGTTACCGGTGACCCCTGAAACATTTCCGGTAACCAAAACCTCACTTCCTATATATCGATCTTCGTCTTCGGACCATTCCGGACTCCTCGTGATGTCCGGGATCTCATTCGGGACTCCAAACAACCTTCGGTAACCACGTACACTTTTCCTTATAACCCTACCGTCATCGAACCTTAAGTGTGTAGACCCTACGGGTTTGGGAGACACGTAGACATGACCGAGACACCTCTCCGGTCAATAACCAACAGCGGGATCTAGATACCCATGTTGTCTCCCACGTTCTCCACGATGATCTCATCGGATGAACCACGATGTCGGGGATTCGATCAATCCCGTATACAATTCCCTTTGTCTATCGGTATGATACTTGCCCGAGATTCGATCGTCGGTATCCCTATACCTTGTTCAATCTCGTTGCCGGCAAGTCTCTTTAGTCGTTCCATAATACATTATCCTGTGGCTAACTCCTTAGTCACATTGAGCTCATTACGATGATGTCTTACCGAGTGGGCCCAGAGATACCTCTCCGTCACAAGGAGTGACAAATCCCAATCTCGATTCGTGCCAACCCAACAGACACTTTCGGAGATACCCGTAGTGCACCTTTATAGCCACCCAGTTACGTTGTGACGTTTGGCACACCCAAAGCATTCCTACGGTATCTGGGAGTTGCACAATCTCATGGTCTAAGGAAACGATACTTGACATTGAAAAGCTTTAGCAAACGAACTACACGATCTTGTGCTAGGATTAGGATTGGGTCTTGTCCATCACATCATGCTCCTAATGATGTGATCTTGTTATCAACGACATCCAATGTTCATGGTCATGAAAGCGTGACCATCCATTGATCAACGAGCTAGCCAACTAGAGGCTTACTAGGGACATGTTGTGGTCTATGTATTCACACATGCATTACGGTTTCTGGTTAACACAATTATAGCGTGAACAATAGACAATTATCATGAACAAGGAAATACAATAATAACCATTTTATTATTGCCTCTAGGGCATATTTCCAACACCCATTGCTTGAGTTACCAGTGAGAGGAGTGCAAAGAAGCGCCTCCATCGACGCACATGACATCTACCGCTTTCTCAAACTCGTGGCCTTTAGATCCTTCTTCATCTTCATTATCATCACCCTCGTCGTCTAATTTCTTTTCTTGGCCCCTAGAAGGCTTTTCATTCTGTGGCTTGGCCTTGTCGCGTCGACCACCATGGCCGCCACGGTTCTTCTTGCCGGAACCACCAACACCATGTTGGCTCTTCTCCTTGTCACACCTTTCCTACTCTAGCTTTTGCTTCTCAAGTAGCTTCTTGACTTTGCGGCACTCGGTGATGTCGTTGACCTTCGTGTAGTAGCTTTTGTCGTACGATCTGTCGGTCTTCTCCCCTGGCACGGCTTCATCGTCACCGGAGCAAATGGCGGCCTCCTTGCCGGAGCCCTTGTTCTTGGCCTTCTTGTCGGTGTTGGGGTTGCCAGAACCTTCAACAGCCATAACTGCTTTTCCCTTGCGCTTACGGTTGACCTTTCGGCCCCTTCTACCTGGAGGTGGATGCGTCTTCCTTGTCAGAGTCGACCTCCGTGCCAGCATCCTCTCCAGGGAGTCTTCTCCGTTCTTCAGCACATGCACACTTATCATCCAGAGCGTAGAGCTCGGAGATATCGCGCACCTTGTTTATGATCATCTCCTCATACATCTGCCTATTGCGTACGTTCATGTAGAACTCGACAATTACTACGGCGGGATGGATGTCGGGATGTTGTGTTGTGAAACTCGCGATCTGCGTTGGATTATTCGTGAAGAGGAATGGGTAATCACAACACAAGGTAGGTAAGTATTTCCCTCGGTTATGAAACGAAGGTTTATCGAACCAATAGGAATACCAATCCTCAATCATCTTCAATGAGTGCACACAAAATAACAAACAACTTGCACCCAACGTCGACAAGAGCGTTGTCAATCCCCTTGATCTCATTATTTGCATGCAAGTGAGTTGTGTAGATACTTATAGATAATAGTAAAGTGCAAAATCTTATAAATAACAGCAAGGTAATGATAACGTTTATGAATTTATAAGTGAATAGACCCAGGAGCGATAGACTTCTCTAGTGGCATTTCTCATAAGCAAAGCATACGGTTGGTAAAAAGATTACTGTAGGAAAACTGATAGAAAGGAAAATAATTATGCGATGTTCATGGCAATGATCATGTGTATGTCGGCATCATGTCCATAAGCAAATAGGTCGACTCCTGTGTGTACCTACTACTATTACTCCACTTCAAGAGCGCTTTTATGCTTGCCTGACAGAGTATTAAGTTCATGACAAAGAGAGTAATGCTTGGAGATCGATGACATGATGTAGACAAAGTAAACTCAACTAATGTGAATAAACCCCATTGTTTTATTCTTAGTAGCAACAACACAAAGACGCAACTTCTCCCTTTCTGTCACTGGGATATAGAAACTTGTCAGGTTGAACCTACTACAACTCACCACTCCCACTGAAGAAATATCAATCTAGTTGGCCAAACTATCTCAATAAATTGGAGATCATTACGAAGCTATGATGATCATGCAAATAAGAATCATAGTAATCAGGTTTGACTCAAATACTTTTCATGAATAATCTAAACATAAACTTAGAATTCATCGGATCTCAACAAACACCCCATACAAAGGGATTACATCTGATAGATCATGGCAAAGATGCGATGAATATTGTATTGAAGATCAAGAGAGAGATTTCCATCTAGGTACTACCTACAATCTGTAGATGTGTGTGAACTACTCACACATCATGGTGAGGGCATCAAGGTTGATGAAGAGGCCCTCCGTGATCAATATCCCTTCCGCAAGGGTGCCTAAACAGAGCTGTAGATGGCCTCCCATCGGAATAGAGACTTGCGGAGGCAAAGAAAGTGTTTCGGGAGCTCCGGGAACGACGTCGGAAGAAGCTCCAGGGGGAACCACACATCTGCCCCCAGGCGATAGCTGATAAGTGGTCAGCCGCTGGTGCACCTCCTGGCCCTCCTCTGAAGCTTCTAGGTCTTGTATTGGTACAAAAAAATCACCAAAAGTTTCGTGATAGTTGGACTTAGTTTGGTATGGTAACTCTAAAAAAGGAAAAAAACACGCAGAAAACAAGAATTGGCACTGGGCACTATGTTAACAGGTTAATGCTCAAAAATATTATAAATTGGTAAATAAATATGCAGAAAGTATCCTATAATGATGATATGTCATCATGGAACAATAAAAAATTATAGATACGTTGGAGACGCATCAGCTTCCCCAAGGTTAATTCCCGCTCGTCCTCGAGTAGGTAAATGAAAAAACAGATTTTTTTGATTTGACATGCTACCCATTATGTAATCTTTGGTATGTATGATCATTGAGAAATGATGAATTAACAAACACAACATAGTAATATTTATAAGTACAAGAAACAAAATCATTAATCTTTCAAAGTATATGACCCCAAAAGAATGTTTACCCCTATTCATATTTATTGTATTAGCAAGGCATGACTCCATCTTGACCACACAGATACAAATGTTGAGCACCACGGTGACCAAGTCAGGCAATTGGATTGTACTTCTTAAATATGCATCAACTCTTTATTCTTCACGCAATACATGACCGTGAACCATTGGACATAGCATATAGGTGGAATAGAATATGGTGGTAGGTATCAAAGGGGTAAAAAGTGGAGAAGATAGTCTTGCATCAGCTAGGTGTACCAATGAGCTATGGAGATGCTCATCGATAGATATCAACGGAAGGAGTAGGGATTGCCATGCAAATGATGCACTAGAGCTATAAGTGTATGAAAGCTCAATTGAAGCTAAGTGCGGTGTGCATAAATCTTGCTTGCTCATGAAGACCTCGGGCATTTGAGGAAACCCATCGTGGGAATATACAAGCCAAGTTTATTATATGAAAAGGTAATTCCCACTAGCATATGGAAGTGTCAACACAGGAGACTCCCTATATGAAGAACATGGTGCTACTTTGAGACACAAGTGTTGTAAAGGATAGTAGCAAAGTCCCTTCTCTCTTTTCTCTCATTTTATTTTATTTTATTTTTATGGTGGGCTTTCTTCTTCTTTTTTTCTTATTTTTGCCTCCCCCGTTTTCTGTTTTTTATATGGTGGGCTCATTTGGCCTCCCCCATTTTGATTTCATTTTTCGTCCGGAGTCTCTTCCCGACTTGAGGGGGAATCAGTCTCCATCATCATTTCCTCACTAGGACAATGCTCTAATAATGATGATCATCACACTTTCATTTACTTACAACTCAACATGAAGAACTCATAGGAAGGTATGACTCTATATGAATGCAATTGGTAGCGTACCAGGATGTGCAATGATCTAGCATGACATGTATAAAAAATATGAAGAGTGGTTGCTTTGCCACAAATACCATGTCAGCTCTATATGATCATGCGAAGCATTATGATGATGAACTGTCGGTGCACTAGAGTTTTGGGCTCTCTAGTGCCCCTTTACTCGTGCACGGGCAGTAGTAGCCACCCCTGGCGACGAGGCCCAGCAGGGAGCTGCTAGGTAGAAGCACAAGAGGATCACGACTCCTGGCAAGACCTTGTTGGGATGACCATCAAACCCTCAGAAAAAGACAAAACCCTGGCAAGGCCCCTGCAGCACATGGGCCAGGTGTCATTCCACTTGGACACGCGTCACGGCGTCGGCACTGGAGGGGGCTAAGCGTTGCCGATGGGACGGGCTCCTGTCCCATCCCACAAACGGATAGAGATGCCCGACGGGGCATTAAATGCACCTGTCCAACTCCGTCAGTGTTAGGTATGGTAGCACTGTAGCTCTGTACACCCCGTGTATGCACTGTACACCACTGTTGGGATCCCCTTAAGAGTATAAAAGGAGGCCTAGGGCGTTATGGTGGAGGACTTTTGGTATTTCAGTATTTTGTGCTTTTCGACTTGGGACCTTGTAGCCCACACGCGTGGCAGCTGCTCGTAGCACTCCTGTATCTAGAACCCTAGAACTCTCTCATTACAACCAAGCAGGAGTAGGGTTTTACGCATCCTTGCGGCCCGAGCCTAGGTAAACTCCCCCGCATGCTATAAATCGGACCTGCTCTTTGTGTGAGCCTTCTCCCTTGCTGAACTGAAAGGGGTCCCTCCGATCCCATAGGTGCTTGTTCCCCACGACATGTTTGGCGCGCGCGGTAGGGGGGAGATTTAGGTCGTGCGAACCAGTTCTAGTGATCAGCGTGCCAGTTCCTTCATACTCATCATCACCATGGCCCCCAAGAAGAAGGGCCTGACGGCGGTTGGCCGATCCGCGTCCATAGTCCCTCTATTTGCATAGACAGGCGATAGTGTAGACGCGGGTGGAGGAGTAGGATACGGGGGTTCAGAACTTCCGCGACACTCCGGTGATCAAGGCCAAGCAAGCGGCGACGCCCACCGCGGAGACGCCCATGACGGCGGCGGGAACCCCCATGCCGCTGGGTCACAAGACGGAGCGGTACGCCTGTGGGTGGTATGGCAAACTCCGGGAGCGGAAGGGTATCTTTCAGGTTGCCCACGCCGGTGCCTACGCTGCGATCTTCGTAGGACGCGCACAAAGAGCCACGCCGCGGCGCCCGTGTTTCTCAACGTCCCCATGGAAAAGCTCTTGTGCATCACTCCCAAGGTGCACGGGACCAGCATACTAGCAGGAGTGGTGTGCGATCGTGGGATCATGGCGGTGCTCCTTCGAACATAGTCGGGAGTTAGAGCACCTCGCGTTGGTCACACTGTTCGCTGCCAACCACATTGGAACAAACGATGGCGCGAGCACAACTACTCCTAAAATTACCTCCTGCTTCGGAGAACTCGGCGAATGGAGAGCCACCATTCAGAGCCTCCTCGGCCTCGCAGATAAGTTGCGGTCCACTGAGCCGGCTCACACTAGTGGTGGGAAGGCCGGAGGCAATGCGACTTCGATGCACTCTCTCCCATAGCGACAGCGTCGGTCGCTGACTCGGTGGACCGACGCTTACAATGGTTACTTCACGGCGTCGTCTGACCCCGGTCATGCCACGACCAGCGCCAAGTTCTTTGGGAACGGGGAAATGAAGACGCTAGGACCGCAATCGAGCGATGGCAGGAAGCGCGCCTTCAATCCGATAGATGCACGGGGCCCACTGTAGACAAGTCTACGCCAGGGTATCCTGTTAGCCTAACTTACGACGTGGGTTGCCCTCCGTTTACCCGTGAGCTGTGACAAGTCCAGTGGCCCAACTCCCGCACGTTCAAGACAGAGGTCTCGGAGAAGTATAATGGCAAGACTCACCCGTCGAAGTTCCTAAGCATCTACACCATTGCGGTGCAAGCTGTCGGGGGTCACGACGACAAGATACTCGCCAACTACTTCCCGTTGGTGCTTAAGCCCAACGTCAGGTCGTGGTAGATGCACCTGCCAGCAGGATCCATCACCTCCTATGCTACGAGTTTGTTGGCACCTTCACATGAGGTCCTCAAGCTCCTGGCCAGGAAAGTTATTTGCATATCATCCCTCAAAAAGAGGGCGAAACTTTGCGCAGGTACATCCAAAGGTTTAGCCGTGTGCACCACAACATACCAGACATTCATCCTACTGCTCTTATCAGCGCGTTCCATCAGAATGTGCGCAATCGTAGGATGCGGGAAGAGCTAGCAATGAACAGGGTAAGGGATGTTGCTCTAGCAGACAAATGTGCTCAGGCTGAAGAAGGGAAGAGACTCCCTGGCGAAGATGCTGGCGTAGGGGTTAACTCTGAAGATGAAGACACCGTCACCCTGACAAAGAAGGTCCAGCGGTGGAACAATAAACGCAAAGGCAAGGCAGTGCTTGCCGTCGAGGGATCCGACAACCCTGGCACCGGCAAGAAGGCCAAGGTTGATGACCCCAACAATGATGTTGTAGGGTGCGCCTCCTGCCATGCTATAGCGGCTGCCGACAAGCCAGAAGGCTCTGACAAGCAGTATTGCAAGATCTGTCGAACCAAAGGCCACGATCTCCAAGAATGTTGGCAAGTTGAACAGCTTGGCAAGAAGCAAAAAGCCGAGTACGAGAGGAGAGACAAGGAGAAAGGCCAGGATGGTGCTGAGGGGTCCTGCAAGAAGCGCGTTGGCCGAGGCAGTCGCCATGGCCAGCCCAAGCAACAAAAAGACCGGCCCACGCGCGGCCGCGACAAGCAAGGTGATGATGATGACGACATCGAAGAGGACGATGAGTCCAGTGAGCATGAGTTCCAAAAGGCTACAAAGATGATGTGCATCGAGGGAGGTGCCTCGTCGCATTCCTCTCACTGCCAACTTAAATAGTGGGCGCGTGAGGTTAGTGCGGTGGATCCCTCTATCGGTGCTCACACACCTCCGAAGTGGTCCAACACTCCTATCATCTTCAATGCCGAGGATTACCGTAATCGCATAACTATGGTCGGGTGCTTGCCATTGTTGGTCTCGCCAACAATTCGCAACCTCAAGGTGATGAAGGTGCTAGTCGACAGTGGGGCTAGCCTAAACCTGATCTCGCCTGATGTCATCCAAAGGCTGCAAATTCCTGATGAAGATCTCAAGCCAACATGTGCTTTCCAAGGGGTCAATTCAGGGAGAGCTCAGCCAAAGGGTAAGGTCATGCTGCCGGTGACATTTGGTAGCGATATCAATTTCAGAGCAGAGAAGATCGTCTTTGAGGTCGCCAAGATCTCATTGCCATACAATGGCATCCTTGGTCGCCCAGCACTGGCCAAGTTCATGGCGACCACCCACTTCGCTTACAATGTGCTGAAGATGCCCGGGCCAATGAGCATCATCACGATCAACTCCGACAAGAAAAGCGCACTTGCCTGTGCCGACCAACTCTATTGGGGGGCAGTTGCAGCACCTGCCACCAAGGCACTTGCTCCTGTCGCTGAAGCTCTTGAGGGAAGAAGGCCGACAAGGCCTCTGGAGCACATTCCGGCAAGCGCACCCCCTCAGAGTGTTGCGCTCCCATTGATGATGTGCCAAAGAGATCCACCGACAAGGGCAAGAAGTCTAAGGCAGCTCCGCCGGAGACCAAGAAGGTCCCCGCCAAGGAGGATGGCACAAGGGGAACTTCCACCATAAGTTCTGCCCTTTACGACAAATAGGAAAGCGCGCTCGTCGCCTTCCTGTGGGCTAATGTCGATGTGTTTGCAAGGCAACCATCTGATATCCCCGGTATTCCTAGGAAGGTAATTGAGCACAACCTTGTCGTCTACCCACACACACGGCTCGTCAAGCAGAAGGTCCGGAAGCAGGCTTTGGAGCGGCAACAGTTTATTGCTGAAGAGATCAAGAAATTAGAAGCGGCTGACTTGATCAGAGGAGTACTTCATCCAACATGGTTGGCCAATACAGTTGTGGTGCGCAAGGCAAACTGGAAATGGAGGCTGCGCACTGAGTTCACATACATCACAAAGCCTACCCCAAAGATCCTTTTCCCCTGTCGCGCATCGACCAGATTGTAGACTCCACCGCCGACTGCGACTTGTTATCTTTCCTTGATGCCTATTCTGGCTAGCATGAGATTTTCAAGGCCAAGGAATACGAGGAGAAGACCGCATTTATCACCCCATGTAGTATGTATTGCTGTTTTGCGTATGCCTTTCGGGTTGAAAAGTGCTGGTTCAACATTTGCAAGAGCGGTCCAGATTGGTTTTGAGCCCCAGCTACATAGAAACATAGAGGCTTATTTGGACGACATAGTGGTCAAAACAAAGGACAAGGCTACGCTCATATCAGACCTAGAAGAAACATTTGCTAATCTGCGCAAGATGAACATATAGCTCAACCCTGAGAAGTGTGCGTTCGGTGTCCCATCCAGCAAGCTTCTAGGATTCTTTGTATCTCAACGAGGAATTGAAGCAAACCCCGACAAGATCAAAGCAATTGAGCAAATTGAAGCACCAAGATGTGTCAAAGATGTGCGCCGTCTTGCCGGCTATGTTGCTGCTCTGAGTAGGTTCATCTCAAAATCTGCTGAGCGCGCACTGCCCTTTTTCAAAATCTTGAAGAAGATAGGTCCAATGAAATGGACTCCGGACGCAGAGGTAGTGTTGTATGATTTGAAGAAGTACCTCTCCTCTCCGCCAGTCCTAGTCGCGGTGAACCACAAGAGCCATTGCTGCTATATCTGACGGCAACAAATCAAGTGGTGAGTGCTGTACTAGTGGCTGAAAGAGAAGTTGATGAAGAAGCAGCGTCAACGGCAGGGCTGCCAAACGACAAACCAGGGCATTCCCCGGCAGGGTATGGCGCTGGCAAGGAAGGATCTGCGCAGTTGAATGAGGCAATCCAGAAGAAGAAAGTGGTGCAGCGCCCGGTCTATTTTGTTAGCTCCCTGTTGCGGGGGGCTTGGTCAAGATATTCTGGCGTGCAAAAGTTGCTCTTCGGCCTTGTAATGGCCTCGAGGAAGCTACACCACTACTTCCAAGCACATGAGATCGCCCTTGTCACTGGTTTTCTGCTACAGCGGATCTTGCGAAACCCAGAAGCTACCGTCAGGATTATAGAGTGGGCTTTGGAACTGTCAAGCTTTGGTCTCAAGATTGTAAGAACTTCGACCATTCAGAGCAGAGCCTTGGCAGAGTTCATTGCAGAGTGGACCCCGATGCCCAATGAAGAAGTTCCAGAGTCAACTCTCCCTGGCAAAGAAACCGATCACGGGTGGATCATGTATTTTGATGGGTCTTTCTCGTTGGAAGGCGCCGGTGCCAGAGTGCTTCTTATCGCACCCACCAGAGAGAACCTCAAATATGTGATTCACATGCAGTTTCCTCGGGAGGGATCGACGAACAACACTGTCGAGTACGAATGGCTGTTGCTGTTCTCAGGATCGCGGTAGACCTTGGGATCAAGAAACTTATTGTCAAGGGTGATTCTCAGCTTGTCGTCAGGCAAGTGAACAAAGATTACCAGAGCCCACTGATGGAAGCTTATGTAGATGAAGTTAGGAAGTGGGAAGAACATTTTGATGACCTGCAAATGGAGCACGTTCCACGTGTAGAGAACAGCGTTGCGGATGGCCTGTCAAAGTGTGGAGCCCTAAAGTTGCATGTGGAACCAAGAACTTTCGTGCTCCGACTGACTCAACCCTCCGAGGACCATCAACTGGACAAGAGAAAATAAGGAAGTCGAGTTCCGGAAAGTATTTCCCGGCAGATCTCCCAGAAGCCGCCAGCGAGGAGGTTCCCGGGGACAACGTCAGGCTTGCCGGTGAGCGCCTTGGTTCGGCGGAGCCTCCGGATCTTGCCGTGGAAGCATGCACTCCTGCCAGGCTTGCTGGGGGGCAACAGGCTCCGACGGGGCCTCAAGCCCTTGTCATTGAGACAAACACTCCCCCGGCAGAGGATATGCCTTTAGCCCTTGTTGTCGAGCCCCAGGCTCTAGCATGGGCACAACACATCGTCCGTTTCCTTCAAACAAGAGAACTCCCTGAGGAACAAGAGGAAGCAAAGAAAGTAGCCTACTGGTCTCATATGTAGCAGTTGGAAGACAACGTCCTATACAGAAAGAGACCGAATGGCGTAAAACTCAAATGCATTTCCCGGGAGGATGGACTGGAGGTGTTGGCGGAGATACATGGAGGCATATGTGGCTCCCACATAGGATCAAGAGCACTTGCCAGAAAGGCATTCCGGCAAGGTTTCTTTTGTCCCACTGCCCTCTAGGACGCGATTGTGTTAGTAAACAAATGTGAAGCATGCCAGTTTCATTCAAAGAGATTACATCAACCATATCAAGCCCTTCAAACAATCCCCCTATCCTGGCCATTTTCGGTCTAGGGGCTCGACATCTTGGGCCCCTGTCCCCGCGCTGCCGGGGGCTTTGAGTACTTGTACGTTGCCATCGAAAAGTTCACGAAGTGGCCGGAAGTGGAAGCACTGAGACAGGTGACATCATATTCAGCCGTCAAGTTCTTCAAAGGACTAGTCTGCCGCTTTGGCGTTCCCAACAGGATCATCACCGATAATGGCACACAGTTCACAAGATGCACCTTCATGCAATATGTCCAAGACCTTGGCAGCAGAATCCGTTTTGCTTCCGTTGCCCACCCAAGGAGCAACGGCCAAGCGGAAAGGGCTAATGCCGAAGTGCTGCGAGGCCTCAAGACAAGAACTTTCGACAGGCTGCACAAGTGCGGAAGGCACTGGATTGATGAGTTGCTGGTGGTTCTTTCGTCAATCAGGACAACACCAAATCGAGCTACCAGCCAAGTACCCTTCTCCTCGTATATGGGGCGGAGGCAGTTCTCCCCACGGAACTCATATATGGGTCACCTCAAGTGATCGCTTACGATGAGCTCGAGCAAGAGCAGTTGCGGCAAGATGATGCGACGCTCCTTAAGGAAGGCCGTCTTCAGGCTGCTGTGAGAGTTGCGCGCTACCAGCAAGCTTTGCGCCGCTACCATAGCCGCAAAGTGAATGCCAGAAGTCTTGAGGAAGGCGACCTTGTTCTTTTGCAAGTTTAGTCCGCCAAGAATCCCAACAAGTTGATGCCAAAGTGGGAAGGCCCTTATCGGGTAGTACGAGTCACTAGGCCTGGTGCAGTCCGCCTGGAGACCGAAGATGGAATCCTAGTGATCAACTCCTGGAATATCAAAAATCTTCGTAAGTTCTACCCGTGAGGCACGGTTGCCTCCCCCCGGCAACCACCTTTTGTACAAGTCTTGCCTCCGAAGCATGTAATCCTTTGTACAAAGCCATGCTTAGACCATGTGCGTAGTTGAATAAAGATAAGTGTTCTGCAAATCTTGATTTATTATCATGTTTACTTATGTACATGCTTGTCCGAGATATGGCATTACACTTACTCATGGCAAGAGCTAATGGACCGCCAAGGTTCCACATCCATATTTTGTCTTCTTTCTTTTTATCAAAGGACAGAAGGTTGCCTCGCGTGCAGTTTTGCCGGGGGGATGGTGGTATGGATAGGAACGAGCGACGTCCCAAAAAAAATCTTGCCAGAAGGAGTACGACAACAAAAAGATAAGTTGCAAAACCCCAAGTGAATTCTTGCCATGGAGTTATTTTCCTTCGGTGATTTCGACGTTTGTGTGATAAACCTACACACAAAGGAACCTTGTTGTGATAGGTTGCGTCCCTATTATGTTTCGAGTCCGCTCAACGGTCTAGGTGGCTACACTGAAAACTCCAGGGTCTCTTGCCGGTGGCATCCCAGCCAGCATGCTACTAAAGTCCCACACCTAGCGCTCGCGGCAGAGGTGCGCGTGCCGGCAAGTTTCCAATCAAGCATAGGTTGAACGCATACAGAGAGAAATCAAACAAGGAGGATAACATAACGATTGTTCTAGGCATAACAGGCGATATTACATCGGTCTTGCCGAGATTCTAACATAAGGCAAATTATTCTTGGCATGTGCGGCGGCGAGGAGTAAGGCAGCTAATCCTAGCGATAGCCTTCAACCCGCTTGACTTGGCTTCCCCTCTCAACCAGGGTCACGACGAGTTCCTTAAGCGCCTTGACGTCTACATCCTTTGGCAAGTTGTCGAGGATGTTGTGAGGTTGAGGCCAGGGTTATTGTGCGCCACCTTGACGAGCACCCTGCGAAGAATGTCCTGGCAGAGCTTGCGTGATTCGTTGGCCAGGTGGGAGGCTCGGTCGGAGCGAAGCCGCTCCAAGGCTCCGAGCATACAGTTGAAGAACATGGTCACCTTGGCGCTCGTGGACACTCTGTCATCGGAACAATACGTGGGGCCTTCCAGGCCCAAGGTTCCCCGCGACATCGACGAGCTTCTCCGTCCAGACTTGTACTCCCTCTACATAGTCGTTGTGGACGATAGCAACACTCCTGACCAGCTCCTTCTCGTCTTGGATATCCTTGGCCAGAGCCTTCTCATGGGTCTTGGCAGTCTTGAGGGTCTTAGTTAGCGTAGCCACCTTCAAGCTCAGGTCATTGATGGACTCGCTGGCTGAAGAGAGCTGCTTGGTCTTGTTAGAAATGGCGACCAGCATCTCCATCAGGCCGGCGAGGGCTTTGTCTCTTTCAGTCATAAGCAACGAGACGTCCTTGTCGAGATTCTCAAGACTGGCCTCCAGTTTCTTCACCCTCTCCTCTTGCAAGCTCTTGGCGGCCTCTGCAGCTTCGGCAGCATCGGCGGCCACCTTCAGCTTGCTTGTGTGGTCTACAGTTAGAGCCTCGAGCGTCTCCTTGTGCTTCAGCTCCAGCTCCCGGGTCCGCCGTGCAACAAGCTCCTCGAACTCCACTTCCTGGCCGCGAAGTTTCTTGGCAAGCGCCTTCTCACGAGCGGCAAGGTCTTCCTCTTGGGCATTGAGCAATATATTGCGCTTCGTCAAGTGAGTGTCCTCTGCAACGGCCCATTGTTTGGCCTCCTCTTGTGCCTGCTCGACATCGGACTGCTGCATGAAGAGTAGGCTCCAACCCTAGCTTAGTCGCGTCTGGCCAGACTTCAGATCCCGGGAAGCTTGGGCGAACCAGGCCTGAGTCTCTTCGACGTGCTCCTGGAAGTTGGCCTCATCCGCTTCCATAACTGCTGCCTTGGAGTCCAGTTTCTCCTTCCACGCATGGTGAAGCGTTTGAAGCTCTCGGAAGCTGTCGCCCATGGTTTGAAGGAGTTTCTCTTCTTGGGATTTGCTGTTGGCGCTTGGTTCATCGACGATATCAAGCGCGGCAGCAGAGATGGCCTCCTCCACAAAAACTTCCCCTTCAGGCGGCACGCTAGCGCTTGCTGCGTCGGGGATACTAATGAACAGGCCGTCGCCGACCTTGAAGTACCTACTTGATGAACAGGCTTCAGACTTAGGCAGCTGGTCCTCGATGACCGCCTCCTCAATAGCCGGGGGTTCAGTGGCCGGCGTAGCGCCTGGCGCTCCTGCAACAGGGATGCCGTCAGTGCAACCACTACCCTCCTCACTAGCCCTCTTGGCAGACTTCTTGGCGACCTCTTCCTTCTCTGCAGCCTTGGTGGCCTCAGCCATAGTGGCCTCGACGGCAGCATTCTTGGCGGCTTCAGCGGCAAAACTCTTGATGGCCTCCTCGACAGCGATCATGTTGGCCTCAGTGGCAGCATCCTTGGCGGTTTTCTCGGTGACGGTGTCGACATCCATGACCTCCATCGAGGGAATGATTGAAGGCCAAAAAAACAAATCAAATGAAGCTAAGGTGGAAGTTCAAGAAGACAAAAAAAGAAGAGAAAAGACGGACATAATAAAGAGTACCTCCACCGACAACGGTAGCCGGCGAAGACCTGCCAGTGCTCGTGCTCGCCGGCTCTCTCTCGTCGTGATAAAGCGCGCAGGAGGAAGTCCTCGTCGGGGATCGATCTCTGGGCAGCATAGACGATGGAGGCGGCATATCAAGGGCGGCCGTTGATGGTTCTCCTTGTCGCCGCCCTCCTCCTGCACGTCCGATGATGTCAGCGGTAAAGACGCACACCCCAACACTTGCCAGCAGGAAGTGAGTAATGGACTCACGCTATGGGCTCCGCCGGGGGCTGAATCGAGGGCTACGCCATGGGCTAGCCTCCAGGTTGATGACGGTCGTCATTGGCGCACCTGAGCCGCTTGCCGACGACTTTCCAACCGTCGAGGTCCTCGCCCTCTTTGCTAGCCGTTGCGCCAGTGTTTCCGCCTCCCTGTGGAGGCAAGTGAAAGGAAAGCAAATGAGTAAAGTAAAACTAGAAATTGGAAAAATGAAAGATACAACAAGATCCTTACTCCTCTTCTTCTTCTCCTGAGCTAAGGGCAGAAAGGTCAAAGGCGACCTCTGGCATGGTGCCCATGGGAGGAGTTGGAGGGGTGCTCCTGGATCGCTTGGCCACGGCGGGCATGGGTTGCTTGTGAGCTTCTGGCCGCCGCGCGGCCTTGCTGGGGGCTACGCTGCTCGAAGGACCTTGGCGGACCGGAAGCCCATAGGTGGTGCTCCGAAAGACATGCCTCTTCCTTGGCACAAGGGATGGGGCCTCCTCGAGCAGATCATCCTCAGTTGTGTCTTCAGCAGGGCAGCCCCGGAGGATGTGCCACTTTGCTCCTCAGCGGTCCCGCCCCACCCGATGAGGTCTCCGTCCGGCAGCATTTCCCCACCGCCGGCTTCGTCTTCCAGGAAGCAGGCGTTGCCAGCTTCCTCCGCCCTGCTGGCGATATACACCATTTCTTCCTTAGTGGTGTCACGGACAAGGCCCTCTTCCTTGCGGATGGCCATCTCCACTAAGTTATCAAAGAATTCTTGCATCTGCTATGCAGATGGCTCAATCCAGGATGCATAAAGACTATGGGCATCAAACGTCGGCATCATGGCGATGATTCTACCCAAAGCAGAGTTGCTGCACAAGGGGACTATGCTTGCCGGCAGCTCATGTACCACGACACTCCTGAATAGCTTCTGGCAGAGAGCTTCGTGCTGCATAATGGTCAGGTCATGGTTCATCCCGGGGCGCAACCTCATGATGTCCACCGCATTCCGGAATTCCCAAGCTGGCCTCCCCTTATTCTGCAAAGGAGAAACGCGCTGGCGATGGAAATCGGCACCTATGATCTCTACGGTAAGGCCGGCGTTCCTGAGGTGGTGAATGTGGGTGGTCGCGACTATAAGCCTCCCATCCTCAGGGTCGAAGGCGCTCCAGTCCTCGCCACACACCATCTTGGTTTGCCACGGTAAGTAGAAGGGCAGCAATTTCTCCTCACGAACCCAGCACCATTTGCCTCGCCATTCATCCCACCTCCCGCAGTAGGCCCCGTCTGGGTAGACCTCCTTGGTTCCTCGCCATGGGATCCAAGTGACGGCACCATAAAGGGCTCCGCCCGATTGGATGCAGGCAGTAAAGTAGTGGCGAAAGAGAGCGGTGCTAGGAGCTACTCCGGCAAAGTTTTCGTAAAGGTGAGCGAAAACTAGCATACATGTCACAACATTCAGTGTAAAATCCAAGAGTTGGAAGCTGTACATGAACATGATATCGTTGAAGAAATCTGAGAAAGGGGGGCAAAACCCGCAGTAAAAATAATCGGCAAAGAAGGGATATTTATCTGGGCCACCCTCGGAAGGACCTGGGCTCACGCGAGTGGCGGGATGCGCCGTCATCGCCATCACGCACATGCTCCGGCATCGCTTCTTCAGAACATGCACGTCAAGCCCCAGCGGAAGGACGACGCACTCCTTCCGCATCATCGCCGCTTTGTTCTCCGAGACAATATGAGCATCCTTTCCCTTTCTAACCTTGGGTGGCATGGCAGATATGGAGGCAAAGGCTGAGGGCAGGGAAGGCCTGGAAGCGCGGATGAACGGGAAGAGCTCTGTTTCGGGCTCAAGGAGGAAGATGGTGGCGGTTTTCAGATTGGGAAAGACAAGAGGTAAATGAGCAGTGCCTCTGCGTTTTCCTTTTTTATGGGGGAGGCGTAGGGCATCTCCTTTACTAAATTAATATGAGGACACTTCATGGGCGCGCTACTCCAACGTCTGCGCTATGCATGTATCCCATGTGCCACGTTGAATGGGCATCGTGGGGAGGCGTTGTAAGCGCAATGATCACAACTGCAAGCTCCTACCACGCGTGCCCATGCACTGTTTGGGCCTAGCCCAACAACTCCTCGCACCGTGTGTGGCCTAGGCCCGAGGGCTCCAATCAGTGCACTAGAGTTTTGGGCTCTCCAGTGCCCTTTACTCGTGCTCGGGCAGTAGTAGCCACCCCTAGCGGCGAGGCCCGGCAAGGAGCTGCTAGGTACAAGCACAGGAGGATCAAGGCTCCCGGCAAGATCTTGTCGGGATGACCATCAAACCCTCAGACAAATACAAAACCCCCGCAAGGCGAAGCCCCAGCATGGCCCCGCCAGCGCATGGGCCAGGTGTCGTTCCGCTTGGACATGCATCACGACGTCGGCACTGGAGGGGGCTAAGCGGTGCCGATGGGACGGGTTCTTGTCCTGTCCCACAGACGAACAAAGATGCCTGACGGAGCATTAAATGCAACTGTCCTACTCCGTCATTGTTAGGTATGATAGCATTGTAGCTCTGTACACCCCGTGTATGCACTATACGCCACTGTTGGGATCCCCTTCAGAGTATAAAAGGAGGCCCAGGGCGATACGTCGGAGGACTTTTGGTCTTTTGGTCTTTTGGGCTTTTTGACTTGGGACCTTCTAGCTCACACGCGTGGCAGCTGCTCGCAACACTCATGTAGCTAGAACACAAGAACTCCCGCACTGTAGCTCTGTACATCCTTGTGACCCGAACCTGGGTAAACTCCCCCGCATGCTATTCATCAGACCTGCTCTTTGCGCGAGCCTTCTCCCCCACAAAACCGAAAGGGGTCCCTCCGATCCCATAGGTGCTCGTTCACCACGACATGAACAAACTAGTCATATGAAGTGATGATGGAATTTGCATGGTAACATATCTTGGGATGTCTATGGAAATGCCATAATAGGTAGGTATGGTGGATGTTTTGAGGAAGATATAATGAGGCTTATGTGCAACAGAGTGTATCATGTCACGGGGTTGGGATGCACCGGTGAATATTTGCACAAATGCTCAAGGCGAGAATGGGCTATGCACGGAACCGAAGAAGCTAGCCAATATGAGAAGGTGAAGATGCATATGTCCATGGTGTCACAATAGTCATATAGAACTCACATACTTATTGGAAATTTTTATTATTTTGATCACAAATCAAAGTACTCCTTAGATGCCCCGAGGTAGGAGGTTGGTAGGAGTTAACCATCACGCGCCCCCGACTCAAAACAACACTAGGATTTCAGCGAGGAATATAAAAACTCACACATCATCACCATGCCTCTTTAATTTTTATATGAATACAAGTTAACACCTATTAATCTCGAAAGTTCTACAAATCCACAATTTTGGACTCACACTTTCTTCATATTACCATATCAATGTCAGTAACCCACAACTTCTCTAAATGTGCTACATGATGGTTCTGATTATCATTCATTGAATACCTAATATTGTTGGACTAGTCTTACTACCCATGCATGTTACCGTCACTATTAATTAAGCTCTCAAAAAATATATGATAAGAACGAGAGCATATTATTTCTATAAAATCTACAAGCTACCATGCTCAAAAAGATATAAGTGAAGCACATAGAGTATCCGAGCAAATTATCATGAAGGTTTGTGTCTCTCAGATAGGTGTGTCCAGAAAATGATGATTGTGACAAACTGAAAGTAAAAGCAAACAAAAGGAAACGATGCTCCAAGCAAACAACATATCATGTGATGAATATAAATATAGCTCCAAGTGACATACCGATGGATTGAGAAGAAATAGGGGATGCCTTCCGAGGCATCCCCAAGCTTAGGTGATTGAGTCTCCTTAGAATTATACTTGGGGTGCCTTGGGCATCCCCAATCTTGGGCTCTTGCTACTCCTTATTCCATAGTCCATCATAATCACACCCAAAACTTGAAAACTTCAATCACACAAAACTCAACAAAACTTCATGAGATCCGTTAGTATAAGAAACATATTGCATACTTGAGCTAGTTTGATAAATTTATTCAAATTAAGTTTTGCATAATAGGTACTGTATTCTAACTTCTCCATGACTTATACCCCCCCCCCCCGATATAATCCATGGCATAATAAAAACAAGCAAACTATGTGGCAAAATAGAATATCTTTTAAACAGAATAGTCTGTAGCAATCTGTAAATATCGCATACTTACGTAACTCTAAAACTTCAGAAACATTAGGACAATGTTAATAATTTTTTTAAATAATGTGTTAAAATTTCAGATAGTTATCATTCTCTAGTGAAAAACGAAAATTCTTACACTGGAGTCCAAGTTTCTGTTTCAGATTCTGCGTTGCTTCTACTTATCTCGTGAGTCATCCCAAAGGCTTCACTTGGCAAAAACACTAATTAAAACATAAAAAATCATTACATAGACAACAATCATGTTATCACACAAAAACTAGAAGTAAAAACCAAAATAAATATACATATTGGGTTGCCTCCCGACAACCGCTATTGTTTTATGCCCCTAGCTAGGCATAATGCATAGTTTCAAGTGTTGTCATCTCTCACACTCAACCCATTGGTAGCTTTCATGATTAATTCATAAGGTGGTTTGATTATGTTCCTAGGTAATTGTTCCACCCCCTTCTTTAATGGGAATTGGAATCTTATCTTTCCCTCTTTCATATTAATAATTGTACCTATAGTTCTAAAAAATGGCCTTCCAAGTATTATGGGACAAGAAGGATTGCAATCAATATCAAGCACAATGAAATCTACAGGTAGATAATTTTTGTTTGCAATAATAATCACATAATTAATTCTACCTAAAGGTTTCTTGATGGTAGAATCCACAAGATGCAAGTTTGGGGAACACTCTTCAATATTAGTGAGACCAAGCACATCACATGATGTTTTTGGTATAGTTGAAACACTAGCAGCAACATCACACAAAGCATTGAATTCATATTTATTTTTATAGAAGGTTCCCACTTATCATGCAATTGTCTAGGAATAGAAGTTTAAATCTCAAGTTTCTCATTATAAGCTTTTATCATAGCTTCTACTATATGTTCGGTAAAAGCTTTGTTTTGTCCATAAGCTTTGGGTGAGATAATAACGGATTGCAGCAAGTAAATACGTTCTACTAAATATCATTTATCATAATTAAAGTCCTTGTAATCCAAGATAGTGGGCACATCACTAGTTAAAGTTTTGACCTCTCCAAACCCACTTTTTCAGTTTTAGCTTTAGAACCATCACCCTCCAGGCAAAAGGGACGCTCCTTAACTAAAGTTGACTCATATCCAGTCCTTTTATTATTCATATTCAGATATGTAAACAAAGATTCAATAGGAGAAGAAACAGTCATTTTAAGATCTTCATCATGATTCCGGTAAAAACCGTGTGGAAGAGCTTTTTCTAAGCATTCTTGCTTAGCTCTCAACTTATCGGTACTCTCCTTACTTTAATTGATAGATAATTGGATAGTTTTAATAGTCTCATTAAGATCATGATTGGGTGGCAATGACTTATTTTTAAGAGTTTTACCATCAAGAGAATTCTATCCACGTTTTAACCAAAGTATCAATCATATGCAACTTATCTTCTACTGTAGTGTTGAAAACTTTTGAGAATTCATAAATTCTTTAATTGTGTTCTCAAAATCAGAAGTTATCCTATTAGAATTAGTATAAGAATTTCCATAGTTGTTACAGGAATTCCTGGGATACGGTCTAGCATTGTTGTTGAAATTATTTCACGAGATGAAGTTCACATCAATAGCATCATTATTTTTCTCAATCAAAGTAGACAAAGCCATATAATTGGGATCAACATTAGCATTTTTATTAGCAACCATATTTATAAGAGCATCCCCTTTTTACTCAAAGTGGCGATTTCTTTAATAGAATTTACCTTCTTACCAATTGGAGCTCTTTTGGTATGCCATTGAGAATAATTTGTCATAATGTTGTCCAAAAGTTTTGTAGCTGTGCCTCAGGTCACATCCATGAAGGTACCACCTACGGCAGAATCTAGAAGATTTCTAGACACCAAGTTTAGTCTAGCATAGAAATTTTGGATAATCATCCACAAGTTTAAGCCATGAGTAGGAAAATTTGTTATCATCACTTTCATTCTCTCCCAAGCTTGAGCAACATGTTCTTGATCTTGTTGTTTACAATTCATTATTTCATTTCTAAGGGAGATAATCCTAGCAGGAGGAAGATACTTGGCAATAAAAGCATCTTTACACTTATCCCAAGTTCCTATACTATTACGAAGTAAAGATGAAAACCAAACTTTAGCTTTGTCTCTTAGTGAAAAAAATAATAATTTCACAATATCATTATCCATATCCTTTTTATTTCTCATATCACATAATTCAACCAAGGTGTTCAGATGTGATGCGGGATCCTCAATAGGACTTCCTAAAAATTGATCTTTCGTGACAAGATTCAGCAATGCAACATTCATATCAAATGCCACTCCACTAGTGGCGGGTGGTATAGGAGTACTCATAAAATCATTATTATTAGTATTTGAGAAATCACACAACTTAGTAGTATCTTGAGACATGGTAATCGGACTAGCAAGACAAGTAAACTAGAAGCAAACTAGTAACTAGCAAATGAAATATTTGTATTTTTTATTTTTATAGAACAAACTAAATATAAAATCAAATAAAAATAAGAAAAAGTGAATGAATTTTTTTGTGAAGTTACTTGATAGTTGGTGATGGTATACCCCAGAAACGACGCCAAAAAATCATTCCTGATACTCATGATCTGTGTTGGGTTTTCCATGAAGAGCAATGGGTAATCGCAGCACAAAGTGGGTAAGTATTTCACTTAGTAATGAAACCAAGTTTTATCGAACCAATAGGAATACGAATCCTCAACCGTCTTCAGCAGGTGGACAGAAAAGAACAAACAACTTGCATCCAAGACCGGCAAGAGGGTTGTCAATCCCATTAATCTCATTATTTGCAAGCAAGCGAGTTGTGTAGACAATTGTAGATAATAGTAAAGTGAAAAATCAAATGAAAGGTAATAAATAACAGCAAGGTAATAATAGAGTTTGTGAATTTTTAAGTTAATAGACCCGGGGGGCGTACAGTTCTCTAGTGACATCTCTCATAAGCAAAGCATACGGTGGGTAAACAAATTACTCTTGGGAAATTGATAGAAAAACGAATAATTATGCGATGTTCATGGAAATTATCATGTTTATATAGGCATCACGTCCATAAAAAATAGGTCAACTCCTTCCTGTACCTACTACTATTATTCCACTTCAAGAGCGCCTATATGCTTGACTCTCTACGTATTAAGTTCATGACAAACAGAGTAATTCTTGGAGAACGATGACATGATGTAGACAAAGTAAACTCAACTAATATGAATAAACTCCATCATTTAATCCTTAGTAGCAAAAACAGAAATATGCAACTCTGGCCCTTCTATCATTGCGATGATATAGAAACTCGTCGGGTTGAAGCTACTACAACGCATCGCTCCCACTTAAGAAATATCCATCTAGTTGGCCAAACTATCTCACTAGATCGGAGAGTATTACGAAGCTATGATGATCATGGAAATAAGAATCATAGTAATCAGGTTTGACTCAAATACTTTTCATGGATAATTTGAATAGAAACTTCCAATTCATCAAGTCCCAACGGACGCACCATGCAAAGGGATTACATCAAATAGATCAAGACAAAGATGTGATTAACATTGTATTGAAGATCGAGAGAGAGAGATTTACATTGAGGTACTACCTACGGACTTGTAGGTCTGTGGTGAACTACTCACACATCATGGTGAGGGCAGCAAGTTGATGAAGAGGTCCTTTGTGATCGATCTCCCCTATGGCAGGGTGCCGGAACGGAGGTAGATGGCCTCCCGTTGGAACAGAGACTTGCGGCAGTGGGAAAATTGTTTTGATAGGGCTCCTGGTGTTTCTAGGGTAGATCTGAATTTATAGGCCAGAGAACGACGTCGAGTGAGGCTCCAGAAGGCCACCACACATCTGACCGCACCGCCTAGGTGATGGCTGGATATGTGGTGGGCCCTGGTGCACCTCCTGGCCCTCCTCTGAAGCTTCTAGGTCTTGTATTGGTCCAAAAAATCACCAAAAAGTTTCGTGGCAATTGGACTTGGTTTGGTATGGTAACTCTGAAAAGGAAAAAACAAACAGAAAAAAGGAACTGGAACTGGGCACTGTGTCAATATGTTAGTGCTCAAAAATATGATAAATTGGTAAATAAATACCGAAAAATTATCCTAGAATGATAATATGTCACAATCAAACAATCAAAAATTATAGATACGTTGGAGACGTATCATGTTGCACATGGCTAAACTGCTGAATGTAGTTGTGGAGGGATTCGCCGTCTCTCTGGGCAATGACGTGCAGATCATTGGGTTCTCCCGAAAGTTTGTGGCCCCCATGGTACGCACCAACAAAATGATTACATAGATCCTCCCAAGAGGACATGGATGCTTCTGGCAAGTTCATCAACCAGCTTCTCACATTGGGCTTGAGCGCTAACAAGATGTTGTTGGCGAATACTTTTTCATTGCGTCCCCCGGTAGCTTGCACCGCAATGGTGTAGATGTCGGGGAACTCCGATGGCTTGACCTTGCTGTCATCGTTGTTCCCAGGTCGGTCTTGAAGGTATTGGTAGAGGGCCAACGGACTTGCCGTAGCTCGCGGGTGAACGTTGGGCTGCGTATCTCATAAGGTAGGCTATTGGGTGCCCCAGCGTAGGCTCATCGACGTTTGTATTGGCATGGCCTTTTGGCTGGTGATGTGCCTCCCACCACTGCTCGATGGTGGAGCAGGCATCCTCCTTCGGCCGCTCTTCAATACTCAACGCTAATCATGCTATTGCCACGGGTCTGATGACACGAAAGGCATCTCGTCTGGCGTATCGGTCCGGCGGGTCGGTTGTCATTGCTGTTGGAGGGGTGACTGTACCGTAGGTGTCCCGCCAGCACTACACCCAGCAGTAGTCCTTGTTGGCTCTACATGGCATATTCGTGAGGTCCCTACCTCCTTCGTCTTGCCGCGGTTGGCGGAGCTGAGTAGGCTCTGGATGGTGGGCCTCCAGTCTTCTATCCTCTCCGGCGCGGGAGGAAAGTCCAGCAATAGCTAGGCCTATGCAAGGGCTTCCACCATGTTATTTCGCATGCCATGGCGTGAGCGCGTGGGTAACACTCTTACTTCTAATAGAGATAGGAAGATCACTACCCTGCCCTGACGTGCGTTGCATGTTCTCACTAGGAGGTCAATGACAGGTGTTGGTGTGCTACTTCTTGAGCTTGCATTGGTTTTCCCTTGAAGAAGAAAGGTAGATGCAAAAAAGTAGATAAGTATTTCCCTCAGTTGTTAAGAACCAAGGTATCAATCCAGTAGGAGATACAAGCAAGTCCCCAATCTTCGCACCTACACAAACAATCAAACACTTGCACTCAACGCTATACAGGGGTTGTCAATCCCTTCACGGTTATTTGCAAGGATGAGATCTGATAGAGAGAGATATAAAGGACTACTAAAATGAAAAGTAAAACAAAAGTAAAAAGATTGCACTAAAGTATTTTTTGTATTTTTGGTTTATAGATCTGAAAATATAATATTGAAAATAGACCCCGGGGCCATAGGTTTCACTACAGGCTTCTCTCATGAAGGAAAATTATACGGTGGGTGAACAAATTACTGTCGAGCAATTGATAGAAAAGCAAATAATTATGATGATACCCAAGGCAATGATTATGCATATAGGCATCACGTCCGTGTCAAGTAGACTGAAACGATTCTGGATCTACTACTATTACTCCACACATCGACCAACTCATGCCTGCATCTAGAGTATTAAGTTCATGAAAACAGAGTAATGCATTAGGTAAAATGACAACATGTAGAGGGATAAACTCAAGCAATATGATGAAAACACCATATTTTTATCCTTGACGCAACAATAGAGTACGTGCCTCGCTACCCCTACTATGTTACTGGGTGAGGACACCGCAAGATTGAACCCAAAACTAAGCACTTCTCCCATTGCAAGAATTAGCAATCTAGTTGGCCAAACCAAACCAATAAATTGAAGAGACTTGCAAATATATGAAATCATGCATATAAGAATTCAGAAAAGACTCAAATAATATTCATGGATAAGCTGAACATAAACCCACAATTCATCGTATCTCGACAAACACACCACAAAAGAGTATTACATCTGATAGATCTCCATGCAGATCATGAAAACATGGTATTGCAAAACGAAGAGAGAGAAGAAGCCATATAGCTACTAGCTATGGACCTAAAGGTCCATGGTGAACTACTCACGCCTCATCGAAGGGGCAATGGAGTTGATGTAGATGCCCTCCGTGATTCAATCCCCCTCCGGCAGATTACCGCAAAAAGCTCCAAGATTGGATCTCTCGGGAACGGAGGCTTCTGGCGGCAGAAATATATTTCCGTGGCTCCCTTTGGTATTGGGGAAATATTTGGGAATTTATAGGCCGAAGAATAGGGTTAGGAGACCTGCTAGGGGCCACAAGCCTGCCAAGCACGATCAGGGGTGGTGGTCGCCCCCTGGCTTGTGACCTCGTGGCAGGTCTCTTGCCTTCCCCTCCAAGTTTGGTAGATGTCCTCTGGTCCAAGAAAAATCGTCACGAAGATTTTATTCCATTTGCACTCTGTTTAATATTCCTTATCTGCAATACTCAAAAACAAGGAAAAAACAGAAACTAACACTAGGCTCTAGATTAATAGGTTAGTCCCAAAAATAATATAAAATAGCATATTAATTCATATAAAATATCCAAAACAGATAATATAATAGCATGGAACAATAAAAAATTATAGATATGTTGGAGACGTATCAGCATCCCCAAGCTTAATTCCTGCTCATCCTCGAGTAGGTAAATGACAAAATAGAATTGTTGATGTGCAATGCTACCTAACATATTTATCCATGTAATATTATTTATTGTGGCATGGATATTCCTATCCATAAGATTCAAAACAAAATTTTAATGTTGACTTGAAAATAGTAATACTTCAAGCATACTAACAAGGCAATTTGTCATTTCAAAATAACATGGCCTCAGAAAGTTATCCCTAAAAAATCTTATTGTCTGGTTATGCTCCATCTTCCCCACACAAAGTATTTAAATCATGCACAACCCCGATGACAAGTCAAGCAATTGTTTCACACTTTTTATGTTCTCAAACCTTTTCAACTCTTATGCAATACATGAGCGTGAGGCATGGATATAGCACCATAGGTGGAACAAAATATGGTGGAGGTTGTGAGGAAAAGGAGAAGATAGTCTCACATCAACTAGGCGTATCAACGGGCTATGGAGATGCCCATCAATATATATCAATGTGGGCGAGTAGTGCAACGGATGCACTACAGCTATAAGTGTATGAAAGTTCAAAAAGGAATCTAAGTGGACCTGCATCATGATGAAAAATTCCACTAGTTATATGAAACTGAAAATAGGATACTCTCTATCATAATGATCATGGTGCTACTTTGAAGCAAAAGTGTGGAAACAAATAGTAGCATTGTCCCTTCTCTCTTTCTCTCATTTTTTTTATTTTGGTGGGCATCTATGGCCTCTCTTTTTTAATTTGGGCTTCATTGGCCTCGTTTATTATTTGTAAAGTCCGAAGACTCATCCCAACTTGCGACGGAATCATAGCTTCCATCATCCTTTTGTCTCATGGGACAATGCTCTAATAATGATGATCATCACACTTTTATTTACTTACATCTCAAAGAATTACAACTCGATACCTAGAACAAAATATGACTCTATATGAATGCAATATGAAAGTGATGGTGCGTGTCATGAAAAACGGAATGGTAGAAGTTGCATGTAAATATATATTGAAATGGATATGGAAATTCCATAATAGGTAGGTATGGTGGCTGTTTTGAGGAAAGGTATAGGGTGTCTTCTTTGAGGATGGTGGGTTTATCGCACCGGCGAAAGTTGTGCGGTACTAGAGAGGCTAGCAAAGGTGGAAGAGTGAGAGTGCGTATAATCCATGGACTCAACATTAGTCATAAGGAACTCACATACTTATTACAAAAGTATATTTGTTATCCAAGCAAAGTATTAGACGCATGATACTAGGGGAGAGGTTGGTAGGAGTTAACCATAGTACGCTCCCGACCCTCACACAAAGGATGACAATCATTAAACAAATCATGCTCCGACTTCTTTACATAACGGTTCACCATACGTGCATTCTACGGGAATCACAAACTTTAACACAAGTATTTATACCAATCCACAATTACTCACTAGAATGACTCTAATGTCACCATCTTTATCAAAACTATATGCAAGGAATCGAACTTCTCATGCTATTCAATGCACTTTATATGAAAGTTTTTATTATATCCTTTTTGGATGCCCATTATATCGGGACTAAATTCATAACCTAAACCAATTACCATGCTGTTTAAAGAATATAAAAATAATATAAGTGAGGTATGAGATTTCAATTATTTGTACAAATAAAACACCACCGTGCTCTAAAAATATATAAGAGAAGCACTAGAGCAACATTGCCCAGCTCAAAAGATATAAGTGAAGCACAAAGAGTATTCTAATAATTCACGATTAACGCGTGTCTCTCTCAAAAGATGTGTGCAGCAAGTATGATTGTGGAAAACTAAAAATCAAAGACGCATATCATACAAGACTCTCCAAGCAAAACACATATGATGTGGTGAATAAAAATATAGCCTCAAATAAATTTACCGATGGATCGAAGGCGAAAGAGGGGATGCCTCCTAGGGCATCCCCAAGCTTAGGCTCTTTGGTATCCTTGAATATGGATTGGGGTGCCTTGGTAATCCCCAATCTTAGGCTCTTGCCACTCCTTATTCCATAGTCCATCAAATCATTATCCAAAACGTAAAAACTTCACAACACCAAACTCAATAGAAAACTCGTGAGATCCGTTACTACAAGAAAAATAAATCACCACTTTAGGTACTGTTGTAAACTAATTCTTTATTTATATTGGTGTAATATATACTGTATTATAACTTATCCATGGTTCATACCCCCCGATACAACCCATAGATACATCAAAATAAGCAAACAACACAAAGAAAACAGAATCTGTCACAAACAGAACAGTCTGTAGCAATCTGTAAACTTCTAACACTTATGTTACTCAAAAAATTCTTAAAAATCATTACAGTCAGGAATATTTGTATATAAATATTGTGTATAAATTCTAGACACATTCGATGCTCTGATAAATTTATAAAATTCCTGGACTGGGCGCAAAAGTTTCTGTTTTTCAGCAAGATCAAATCAACAATCACCATAGACCATCCCAAAGGTCTTACTTGGCTCAAACACTAATTAAAACACCAAAACAAAATTACTACAGAGGTAATAATGTGTAAAACACTCAAAAATAGAAGAAACATAAGAAACTTATAAATAAAATTGGGCTGCCTCCCAACAAGCGCTATTGTTTAACGCCCCTAGCTAGGCAAAACGCAATAGATCTAGGTATTGTCATCTTTGGTATGCAATCCAAAAGTAGCTCTCATAATAGATTCATAAGGAATTTTTTCCTTCTAGGAAATTGTTTCATTCCTTTCCTTAACTGAAATTGGACTCTAATATTTCCTTCTTTCATATCAATAATTGTACCAATCGTTCTAAGGAAAGGTCTACCAAGAATAATAGGAATTGTAGGATTGCAATCTATATCAAGAACAATGAAATCCATGGGCACATAATTCCTATTTGCAAACATAAGAACATCATTAATCCTTCCCATAGGTTTCTTAATAGTGTAATCCATAAGATGCAAATTTAAAGAGCAATCATCAAGATCATGGAAACATAGCACATCACATAAATTTTCCGGAATCGTTGAAATGCTAGCACCCAAATCACACAAGGCATGGCACTCATAATCTTTCATTTTAATGTTAATAGTAGGTTCCCACTCATCATAAATCTTTCTATGTATAGAAACTTCAAACTCAATTTTTTCTTCAAAAGATTTCATAATAGCATCAACGATATGTTTAGTAAAAGCCTTATTTTGATTATAAGCATGCATAGAATTTAACATGGATTGCTACAAGGAAATAAAATCAATCAAAGAACGGCTACGATAATTGAAGTCCTTGAAATCCAAAAGAGTAGGTTCGTTGCTATTTAAAATTATGACCTCTTCAATCCCACTTTTATCAATCTTAGCATTAAGATCTATAAACTCCGAATCATTGCGATGCCTTCTAACTAAAGTTGACTCATCTCTAGTCCCATCTTTATCAAGATTCACATTAGAAAACAAAGATTCAATAGGAGTCACATCAATCACTTTAAGATCTTCATCATTATTATCACGAGAACACAGCTTTTAAAGCCATTCACGCTTAGCACGCATTCTAGTGGTTCTTTACTTACACACATCAATAGAAATTCTCATAGCTTTTAAGGACTCATTAATATAACACTTAGGTGGAGTAGATATAATTTTCAAAGAATCAATCTCAAGTGAAATTCTATCAATGTTCCTAGCCAAATCATCAATCTTGAGCAATTTTTCTTCAGTCATAGCATTGAAAACTGTTTGTGAACTAGTAAATTCTTTAATATTGTTATCAAGATCAGAGGGCATCTTATTATAATTTCCATAAGAACTGTTGTAGGAATTGTCATAATTATTAGCGGAATTACTAGGAAACGGCCTTGGGTTGAAATTACGTCTATACGTGCTATTACCAAAATTGTTCCTACCAAGAAAATTCACATCCATAGATTCATTATTATTTCTAATCAAAGAGAACGAAGGCATATCATTAGGATCAATAGGACCAATCTTACTAGCAAACTATTTCATCATTTCATCCATCTTTTCACTCAAAGTATTTATTTCTTCAATAGCATGCACTTTTTTACTAGTAGGAGATATTTCGGTATGCCACTGAGAGTAATTTTCCATAATATTATATAGGAGTTTAGTAGCTTCTCCTAATGTGATTTCCATAAAAGTAACTCCCACGGCGGAATCTAGAAGATTCCAAAATGGAAAATTCAATCCTGCAATTTTTTTTGTTTAATCATCCATAAACTCAAACCATGCGCGGGGCAATTTCTAATCATTAATTACATCTTCTCCCAAGATTGTGCAACATGCTCATGATAAAGTTGCTTAAAATTCATTATATCGTTCCTAAGGGAGATGATCTTAGCGGGCGGAAAGTACTTGGAAATAAAAGCATATTTACACTTATTTCATGAATCAATACTATTTTTAGGCAACGATGAAAACCAAGTTTTAGCGCAATCTCGTAGTGAGAACGGAAATAGCTTCAATTTAACAATATCATTATCCCCATATTTCTTGTTTTGCATATCACACAACTCAACAAAAGTATTTAGATGGGATACGGCATCTTCACTAGGAAGGCCAAAAAATTATTCTTTCATAACAAGAGTAAGCAAAGAGGCATTAATTTCATAAGATTCCGTACTAGTAGCGGGAGCAATCAGAGTACTAATAAAATCATTATTATTAGTATTGGAAAAGTCACACAACTTGGTATTTTCTTGAGTCATCGTGACCAAACAAGCAATCAAGCACACAAGCAAACGAAAAGATGAACGAAAGAAGGGCGGATAAAAAGGCAAATATTTTTGGTATTTTCTGAAAATTGTTTTAGAAGTGGGGGAGAGGAAAACAATAGGCAAATGGCAAATAATGTAAATGGAAGAGATGAGTTTGTGATGGATACTTGGTAGGCTTGATGTAGATCTCCCCGGCAATAGCGTCAGAAATCCTTCTTGCTACTTCTTGACCTTTCATTGGTTTTCCCTTGTAGAGGAAAGGCTGATGAAGCAAAGTAGATAAGTATTTCCCTCAGTTCTTGAGAACCAAGGTATCAACCTAGTAGGAGATACAAGCAAGTCCCCAATCTATGCACCTACACAAACAATCAAACCCTTGCACCCAACGCTATAAAGGGGTTGTCAATCCCTTCTTGGTTATTTGCAAGGATGAGATCTGATAGAGATAGGTATAGAAGATTACTAAAACGAAAAGTAAAACAAATGTAAAAAAGATTGTAGCAAATTATTTTTGTTATTTTTGGTTTATAGATCTGAAAATATAATATGCAAAATAGACCCGAGGGCGATAGGTTTCACTAGAGGCTTCTCTCTTGAAGGAAAATAATACGGTGGGTGAACAAATTACTATCGAGCAATTGATAGAAAAGCGAATAATTATGAAGATATCCAAGGGAATGATTATGCATACAGGCATCACGTCCGTGTCAAGTAGACCAAAATGATTTTGTATCTACTACTATTACCTTACACATTGACCGACTCCTACCTGCATCTAGAGTATTAACTTCATGAAGAACAGAGTAATGCATTAGGTAAGATGACATGATGTAGAGGGATAAACTCAAGAAATATGATGAAAACCCCAGCTTTTTATCCTTGATGGCAACAATACAATACGTGTCTCGCTACCCCTACTGTGTTACTGGGTGAGGACACCGCAAGATTGGACCCAAAACTAAGCACTTCTCCCATTGCAAGAATTACCAATCGAGTTGGACAAACCAACCAATAACTCTAAGAGACTTGCAAAGATATGAAATCATGCATATAAGAATTCAAAAAATCTCAAATAATATTCATGGATAATCTGAACATAAACCCACAATTAATTGGATCTCGACAAACACACCGCAAAGAGTATTACATATGATAGATGTCCATGAAGATCATGAAGAACATGGTATTGAAGCAAAAAGAGAGAGAAGAATCCATCTAGCTACTAGCTATGGACCCGAAGGTCTGTGGTTAACTACTCACGCATCATCGGAGGGGCAATGGAGTTGATTTAGATGCCCTCCATGATCGAATCCCCCTCCGACATATAACCAAAAAAGGCTCCAAGATTGGATCTCTTGGGAACATAGGCTTCCGGCGGTGAAAAAGTATTTTCGTGTCTCCCTTTGTTATTGGGGAATATTTGGTAATTTATAGGCCAAAGAATAGGGTTAGGAGACCTACTGAGGGGCCACAAGCCTGCCACGCGCGGCCAGGGGTGGTGGTCGCGCCCCCTGGCCTGTGACCTCCCGGCAGGTCTCTTGCCTTCCCCTCCAAGTCTAGTAGATGTCTTCTGCTCCAAGAAAAATCACTGCAAGATTTTATTCCATTTGGACTCCGTTTAATATTCCTTATATGCAATACTAAAAACAGAAACTGGCACTAGACTCTAGATTAATAGGTTAGTCGCAAAAATAAAATAAATTAGCATATTAATGAATATAAAACATCCAAAATAGATAATATAATAGCATGGAACAATCAAAAATTATAGATACGTTGGAGACGTATCACGGTGTCAAAACTAACAGATCTCTAGTAGGGGGTCCCAAACTATGGATGTTGGACTGGTGTGTTACAGGAGACAAGGGAGACGATATTTACCCAGGTTCGGGCCCTCTTAATGGAGGTAAAACCATACGTCCTACTTTGATAGTATTGAATATGGGGTATCGAGTATAGAGTTGATCTTCCTCGAGAACTTCTGATGTGGTCCAAACCCTATGGGTAATAAGGTTAACCTCCCCTATAGACTAAAACCCTCTGGTTTATATAGATACCAGGGGTGTCTAGGCTTACATAATGTCCATTACATAAAAAAATAACATGCTGAATCTATCATCTTGTCCTTGGGTACATGTCACAGCTTGGGAAGTTTCCATCCTGGACACGATATTACCATGGTCTTTGGTTCTTTAATTAGGATCACAAAGAGGCCCACTGTTTGGCCCATCAGACATGTCGGTGGCCCGAGGACCCCTCAACCCAGGACTCCCTCAGTAGCCCCCGAATTGGCCTTCAATGCTGTAGTTTTAATATTCGGCAGCTCCTAGCATCCATGGTATTCGACTTGCGGGGCGAGTTCCTCTCGTTCACAACTAACCGATAACATTCTCGCCATCGAGGACTTCTCTGCTTCCGAGCCATATATGTGACATAACCTCGAAGGCTAATCGTTCAAGCGTAGATAGTGTTGCTTCCTGACAACTATTAAAAGAAAGCTCACAACAAGTCATAGATACCAACTAGTTTAGAGAAAACTGGATTCGTGATTCGAGGAAGCCTTGGCACGTGCCATCAATATGGAGATCATGCCCCACTTTTTAAGGGATATGGTTTATGATTTGGGTTATCCCATGTGCCAATAACTACAAAATTTATTGGGAAGTGGAAAGGTCCGCAGTGCAACCGAGGTCCCTTGGTATTACATCGGCTTATAACAAGGAAAACCATCACCATACCCTCCATACACATTCCAGATCTCATATCGCCATTGCCTCCTCTAACCTTTTGAGCTTCAAGCTCCAAAGTTCCATCTTCCCCCGATCTCTTAAATCCCTTCCCTTCTTCTGCCATGGATGGCGTGGGCTCCAATGGAAAGTGGGAGACCTCTAGTGTCACCAACAAGAACATTTTGGAGTTGAAGCTTGCCGGCTACCTTACGGTCGTCCCCACGCCTAAAGAAGGTGAGCGTGTGGCGTTCATCCCTCACTTCCTCCAGGGCCTCGATTTCCCCCTCCACCCCTTCGTGAGGGGTTTGATGTTTTATTACACGTTGGACTTCCATGACCTCCCCCTAATTCTTTTATGCACATTTTTTCTTTCATCACTATGTGTGAGGCCTTTTTGAGGGTCCACCCCCACTTTGGCTTATGGTTGAAAGTATTTAATGTCAAGCCGAAGGTAGTTAGCAGCGAATAGGCAGACTGCAGCAGAGTGATGCTCATCAAGCTTCCCCTAGTACATTGGTTGGATAGTTCTTTCAAGGATACGGTCAAGGTCTGGCAGAGGGAGTGGTTCTACATCATCGAACCACGCGACACGGAGTGGACAGCTTCCCCCGGATTCGGATTCGGATCCCCAGGCGGACAGGTGTCCTGGATAAAGAAGGGGCTCGATTGGGGGAGCTATGGAAATGAAGGCATTGCAAAGGTGCATCTCCATCCTGCTGACGAAGAAGATTGAGCTGACCAACGTAGTTCTGGTCACGCTGCACCGCCACCTCCTCCCTACTACGTCTCCAACGTATCTATAATTTTTTATTGTTCCATGCTGATATATTATGATTCTAGGATACTTTTCTGGTATTTATTGACCAATTTATAATATTTTTGAGCATTGACCTATTGAACCAATGACCAGTGGCAGTTCCTATTTTCTGCATGTTTTTGCCTTTTAAGAGTTACCATACCAAATGGAGTCCAATTACCATGAAACTTTTTGGTGATTTTTTCTAGACCAATATAAGACCTAGAAGCTTTGGAGGAGGGGCAGGAGATCCACTAGGGGTCCACCACACATCCAGCCTCCACCCTAGGGGGGCTAATATGTTTTGGCCCCTTGCATCATCTCCCGATGTCGTTCTCTGGCCCATAAATTCACAGCTACCCTAAAAATACCATAAGCGCTCCTGAAACACCTTTTCTGTCACCGCAAGTCTCCGTTCCGATGGGAGATCGATCACGGAGGGCCTCTTCATCAACCTTGCTGCCCTCATGATGATGTGTGAGTAGTTCACCACATACCTACAGGTCCGTAGGTAGTACCTAGATGGCAATATCTTTCTCTCTCTGTCGATCTTCAATATAATGTTCATCGCATCTTTGCCTTGATCTATCCGATGTAATCCCTTTGTATGGTGTGTTTGTCGGGATCCGATGAATTGTGAATTTATGTTCAGATTATTCATGAAAAGTATTTGAGTCAAACCTGATTAGTATGTTTCTTATTTGCATGATCACCATAGCTTTGTAATGCTCTTCGATATATTGAGATAGTTTGGCCAACTAGATTGATATTTCGTGAGTGGGAGTTGTGCGATCAAGTAGGTTCAAGCTGACGAGTCTCTATATCCGAGTGACAGAAGGGCACAAGTTGCGTCTTTGTGTTTTTGCTACTAAGGATAAAACGATGGGGTTTATTCATATTAGTTGAGTTTACTTTGTCTACATCATGTCATCGTTCTCCAAGCATTACTTTGTTTGTCATGAACTTAATAAGTAGAGAGGCAAGCATAGAAGCGCTCTTGACGTGGAGTAATAGTAGTAGGTGCAGGAAGGAGTGGCTTGAGACTGCGTCGGTATTTCCCCAACGAGGAAGGGATGATGCAACACAGTGACGCTAAGTATTTCCCTCAGTTATGAAACCAAGGTATCAATCCGTAGAGGAAGATCACGCACCCACATAAGCAGCACCTGCACACAAGTAACGAATACTTGCAACCTGACGCGAAAGAGAGGTTGTCAAGCTCTCTACGGTAAAAAGAGATTAGGTGATGATAGTTTTGGCAAATAGATCTCACAATAACACAAAATATAATAAGTAAACAAAAAGTGCAGCAAGGTATTTTAGGGTTTTTGGATTAATAGATCTGATAACAAAAAGGCAAAATAGTAGATCAGAAAGCAATATGTTGGAAAATTGACCTGAGGGTCGTAGGTTTCACTAGTGGCTCCTCTCGTGAGTATAGCACACAATGGGTGAACAAATTACTGTTGGGCAATTGATAGAATATCAAATAATCATGACGATATCCAGGCAATGATCATTATATAGGCATCACTACCAAGCTAAGTAGACCGAAACGTTTCGGTATCTACTTCTGTTACTCCACACATCGACTGCTATCCAGCATGCATCTAGTGTATTAAGTTCATGGAGAAACAGAGTAATACAATAAGAATGGTGACATGATGTAGACAAGATGTATTCATGTAGGAATCGACCCCATCTTGTTATCCTTGATGGCAACGATACATGCGTGCCTTGCTGCCCCTTCTGTCACTAGGAAAGAACACCGCAAGACCGAACCCATCACAAAGCACCTCTTCCCATGGCTAGAAAAATCGATCTAGTTAGCCTAACTAAACCAAAGATTATGTTGGGGATATAACCCCGTGGTAAGACCCGCCCAGGTGAGGCCGGGTCATACCTGGCGGCTCATAATCCAGACCAAGGCAGATGGGACAAGAGACGTAAGCCTGGCCGTATGGCGGCTTACCAAGATGGGCCGAGACAAGGCCCGGACGGAAGATGGCAAGAAGACCTGGGTGGTTAAGCCGCCCGGAGGCGGCTTGACCAAGATGGTAAGGCGATATAGAGATAGACTCAGATATGCTGGAAGAGTCGGTATGGGACTTGTGTAACCCGTGGTTTTGACCTCCTATATAAAGGCGAGACCCGGGGCGACTTAGACAGAGAGCAACTAGTCGAGAACTAGGTCAAGAGAATCCGCTCCCTTGTAATCGATACTCCAATCAATACAGCTCAAGCAGGACGTAGGCTTTTACCTCTTCTTGAGGGGCCGAACCTGGGTAAACTTATGTCCTTCATCCCATCCAACCCCTTTGAGTCCATCACCTTAGCGATGGCCTCGAACATAAGTCCTCAGAAATCTGCCATGATCAAACCACGATAGTTGACGCCCACCATGTGGCTAGCACTCGATGGTGTGGAGTTCTCAAAGGGATCTCTTCCAGGGATCGAGGGATATATAGTTGGCCGGATGAACAAAATCTGCCGCTGCTGGCTCTACATCGACGACGCTGGCTGGGGCCCCGAGGCTGACTCTTTCGAGTACGGTTTCCAGGTTCCTTTCGGTGGAATCCATGTCTTCATCAGCAAGGTCGGTGGATATACACCCCGGCCGGACATCTGTACCAACATCGTCGAGCTGGCTTGGCGCACGCAACCCGCCCGACATGTGCAACCCGCCCGTGCTAACCCGAGCAGGAAGCATGTATTCGTCGGCTTCACTCAAGGCATGGATCTTGAGGATTCCATGTTGCAGGAAACTCTCGTTTGTTCAGAGGATGGATCTTCGAGCGGAGAGACAGAATCAATCTACCAGCTTCACGATGGCAGGCTCGGGGGCTATGACGATATTTATGTTGGAAATATGCCCTAGAGGCAATAAATAAAGTGTTTATTATTGTATTTCCTTGTTCATGGTAATCGTTTATTATCCTTGATATAATTGTATTAATTGGAAACATGGATACATGTGTGGATACATAGACAAACACAATGTCCCTAGTATGCCTCTAGTGAACTAGCTCGTTGATCGAAAGATGGTTAAGGTTTCCTAGCCATGGACATGAGATGTCATTTGATAACGGGATCACATAATTAGGAGAATGATGTGGTGGACAAGACCCAAACTACAAACATAACTTATGATCGTGTCAGTTTATTGCTACTTTTTCTGCATGTCAAGTATATGTTCCTATGACCATAAGATCATGCAACTCACAGATATTGGAGGAGTACCTTATGTGTATCAAACCTCGCAATGTAACTGGGTGACTATAAAGGTGCTCTACAGGTGTCTCCGAGGGTTTCTGTTGAGTTGGCATGGATCAAGACTGGGATTTGTTACTCCGTGTGACGGACAGGTATCTCAGGGCCCACTCGGTAATACAACATCACAATAAGCCTTGCAAGCAATGTGACTAAGTTTTAGTTACGGGATCTTGTATTACGGAATGAGTAAAGAGACTTGCCAGTAACGAGGTTGAACTAGGTATGGAGATACCGACGATCGAATCTCGGGCAAGTAACATACCGAAGAACAAAGGGAACATCATACGGGATTAACTGAATCCTTGACATAGAGGTTCGACTGATAAAGATCTTCATAGAATATGTAGGAACCAATTTGGACATCCAGGTCCCTCCATTGGTTATTGACCGTAGAGGTGTCTCGGTCATGTCTACATAGTTCTCGAACCCGCAGGGTCTGCACACTTAAGGTTTGGTGACGTTTCGGTAGTATAAAGTTATGTATGATGGTGACGGAAGGTTGTTCGGAGTCCCGGATGAGATCCCGGACATCAGGAGGAGCTCCGGAATGGTCCGGAGGTAAAGATTCATATATAGGAAGTCCTGTTTTGGTCACCGGAAAAGTTTCGGGCTCATCGGTAGTGTACCGGGAGACCTCCGGGAGGGGTATTTCGACCCAAGAGGCTTCATGGGCTGTGGGAGAGTGAATATGAGCCCTTAGTGGGCTGGTGGAAACTTCCACACAAGGCCCATGTGGCTGGAGGAAGGAAACTTCCACACAAGGCCCATAGGAAAAGGTGGAAAAAGGAAAAAAAAAGAACGAATCCTAGTCCTACTAGGATTGAAGGAGAGTCCTCCAATCCTAGTTGGTTCAGCCGAAGCCCTTGGCTTGGGAAGCCAAGGCTGCCTCCTCTCCTCCTCTCCTCTTATATATACTGGAGGTTTTAGGGGTTTTGCACTAGATTTTCAGCCACGTGCTACCCGTTCCTCCAATGCATAGTTTCTCCTCTAGATTGGATTTCTACAGTGCTTAGGCGAAGCCCTGCCGGAATTGCTCCTCCACCATCGCTGGAGCGCCGTCAGGCTGCCAGAGAACCCTACTTCCTCTCCAATCCTTCTTGCTGGATCAATACGATAGAGATCGTCATCAAGCTGTACGTGTGCTGAACGTGGAGGTGTCGTCCGTTCGGTGCTAGATCAGAAGGATCATGATCAAGTTCGTGGGACGGATCGTGATCGGATTGCGGGACGGATCGTGATTGGATCGTGGGACGTATCGTTATTGGATCGCGGGACACACGGTGATTTGGATCGCGAAGACGTTCGACTACACTAACCGCGTTTCTTAACGCTTCCCGCTTTGCGATCTAAAAGGGTATGTAGATCCACTCTCCCTCTCGTAGATGCTCATCACCATGGATATATCTGCGTGTGCGTAGGAAATTTTTTGTTTCCCATGCAACGTTCGCCAACAGTGGTATCAGAACCAGGTTTATGTGTAGATAAGATCTCGAGTAGAACACAAAAGGTTTGTGTGCGTTGATGCTTAGATTGCTTCCTCCTTGGTCGGATTTTGGTTCAGCGGTTTTGTGAGATGAAGCGGCCCGGACCAACATTACACGTACGCTTACAAGAGACCGGTTTCCTCGATGCAACTTGTTGCCTAGATGGCTTGCGGGTGGCAGTTTCTCTCACTTTAGTTGGATCGGATTCGACAAAGGCGGTCCTTGAGAAGGTTGAAAAGCAAATTATGTATCACCGTTGTGGTTTATGCGTAGGTAAGAATCGTTCTTGCTAGAAACCCGTAGCAGCCACATAAAACATGCAACAACAATTAGAAGACGTCTAACTTGTTTTTGCAGGGTGTGTTGTGATGTGATATGGCCAATTATATGAAGTGATATATGTGATGTATGAGATGATCATGTGATGTATAGAATTTCACGACTTGCATGTCGATGAGTACAGCAACCGGCAGGAGCCATAGGGTTGTCTTTAATTATTGCATGACCTGCGTTTCACTCATTAAGCGCTATGTAATGCTTTACTTTATTGCTAAACGGTAGCAATAGTAGTAGAAGCATGTTGGGCGTGACAACCCCGATGTGAACATTGATGGAGATCAAGATGATGGAGATCATGGTGTCTTGCCGGTGACGATGGAGATCATGCCGGTGCTTTCAAGATGGAGATCTAAAGCACAAGTTCATGGCCATATCATGTCACTTATGAATTGCATGTGATGTTAATCCTTTTATGCACCTTGTTTTGCTTAGTACGATGGTAGCATTATAAGGTGATCCCTCACTTAAATTTCAAGATAAATTGTGTTCTTCCCGAGTGTGCACCGTTGCGAAAGTTCATCGTGTTTAGACACCACGTGATGATCGGGTGTGATAGACTCTACGTTCACATAAAATGGATGCAAGCCAGTGTTGCATGCGCATAACACTCGGGTTAAACTTGACGAGACTAGCATGTACAGACATGGCCTCGGAACACTAGAGACCGAAAGGTCGAACATGAGTCAAATAGTAGATATGATCAACATAATGATGTTCACCATTGAAGCCACCTCAACTCACGTGATGATCGGACTTGAGTTGGTGGATTTGGAACATGTGACACTCAGATGACCTGAGGGATGTCAATTTGATTGGGAGCTTTAGTAATTTGATTAACTAAACTCATTATCTTGAACAATAGTCTAAGTAAACTTTGCATATTTAGTTCAATGTGCAATATTGTATGGCTTAGAACCAGGACTTCAAAGACGTTTTGAACGTCATGGAGCATATGAGATGTTCCAGGAGTTGAAGTTTATCTTTCAGAAGAACGCCCGGATCGAGAGGTATGAAACGTCCGATAAGTTCTATGCTTGCAAGATGGAGGAGAATGGGTGAACCAGTGAACATATACTCAGAATGTCTGGGTATTCAACTCATCTAGCGGAGTTGGGAATTGCCCTTCCGCCAGAGGCGATCACTAACAAAGTTCTTCAATCACTGCCACCTAGTTACAAGAGCTTTATGATGAACTATAACATGCACGGGATGAACAAGTCAGTCGCCGAGCTGTTTGCGATGCTAAAAGTCGCTGAGTCTGAAATCCAGAAAGAACATCAAGTGTTGATGGTCAATAAAACCACTAGTTTCAAGAAAAATGGCAAAGTCAAGGGCAAGGGAAAGAAGGGTAAAACCAAGAAGGATGAGTGCTTTCATTGCAAGGGAACTGGTCACTGGAAGCGAAACTGCCCCAAGTACCTGGCTGACAAGAAGGCGGCCAACGACAAACAAGGTATATATGATATACATGTTATTGATGCGTACCTTACTAGCTCTCGTAGTAGGGCCTGGGTATTTGATACCGGTTCGGTTGCTCACATTTGCAACTCAAAGCAGGAACTACGGAATAAACGAAGGCTGGCAAAGGACGAAGTGATGATGCGCATGGGAAACGATTCCAAGGTTGATGTGATCGCCGTCGGCATGCTCTCTCTTCGATTACCATCGGGATTAGTGATGAACCAGAATAATTGTTATTTAGTGCCTGTGTTAAGCATGAACATTATATCTGGATCCTGTTTATTGCGAGACAGTTACTCATTTATATCAGAGAATAAAGGTTGTTCTATTTATATGAGTAATATCTTTTATGGTCATGCACCCAATGTTAGGGGTTTATTCATATTGAATCTTGATAGTGATGACACACATGTTCATAACATTGATGCCAAAAGATGTAGAGTTGATAATAATAGTACCACTTTCTTGTGGCACTGCCGTTTAGGTCATATTGCTGTAAAACGCATGAGGAAGCTCCATGCTGATGGAGTTTTGGATTCACTTGATTTTGAATCACTTGACACATGTGAACCATGCCACATGGGCAAGATGACTAAAACGCCATTCTCCGGAACAATGGAACGGGCGAGTGACTTATTGGAAATCATACATACTGATGTGTGCGGTCCAATGAATGTTACAGCGCGTGGTGGATATCGTTATTTTCTCACCTTCACTGATGACTTAAGTAGATATGGGTATATTTACTTAATGAAACACAAGTTTGAAACGTTTGAAAAGTTCAAGCAATTTCAGAGTGAAGTTGAGAATCACCGTAACAAGAAGATTAAGTTCCTGCGATCTGATCGAGGAGGTGAATATCTGAGTTATGAGTTTGGCAGTCACTTAAGACAGTGTGGAATTGTTTCACAGTTGACACCGCCCGGAACGACACAACGTAATGGTGTGTCCGAACATCGTAATCGAACCTTATTAGATATGCTGCGTTCTATGATGTCTCTTGCTGATTTGCCACTATTGTTTTGGGGTTATGCATTAGAGACAACTGCATTCACTTTAAATAGGGCACCATCAAAATCCGTTGAGACGATGCCATATGAACTGTGGTTTGGCAAGAAGCCAGAGTTGACGTTTCTTAAAGTTTGGGGATTTGATGCTTATGTCAAAAAGCTTCAGCCTGAAAAGCTGGAACCCAAAGCGGAGAAATGCATCTTCATAGGATACCCGAAAGAGACAGTCGGGTATACCTTCTATCTCAGATCCGAAGTCAAAGTGTTTGTCGCTAAGAACGGAACATTTCTTGAGAAAGAGTTTCTCTCGAAAGAATTGAGTGGGAGGAAAATAGAGCTTGATGAGGTTATTGAACCTTTACTTCAACTAGAAAGTAGCGCAGCACAGAAAGATGTTTCTGTGGAACCTACAATGGTAGAAGAGGAAGTTAATGATGATGATCATGAAGCTTTGGATCAAGCTGCTATTGAACCTCGTAGGTCGACAAGGTCGCGTACTACCCCTGAGTGGTACGAGAACCCTGTCTTGGAGGTTATGTTGTTGGACAACAATGAACCTACAAGCTATGGAGGAGCAGTGATGGGCCCGGATTCCGAGAAATGGTTAGAGGCCATGAAATCCGAGATGGGATCCCTGTATGAAAACAAAGTATGGACTTTGGAAGTATTACCTGAAGGGCGAAAGTCCATTCTGAACAAATGGATCTTTAAGAAGAACACAGACGCGAACGGTAATGTCACCATCTATAAAGCTCGACTTGTGGCAAAGGGTTTTTCACAAGTTCAAGGAGTTGACTATGAAGAGACTTTCTCACCCATAGTGATGCTTAAGTCTGTCAGAATCATGTTAGCAATAGCTGGTTATTTCGACTATGAAATTTGGCAGATGGATGTCAAAACAGCGTTCCTCAATGGTTTCCTTGAGGAAGAGTTGTATATGATGCAACCAGAAGGTTGTGTCGATCCAGAGATTGCTGACAAAGTTTCCAAACTCCAGCGATCCATTTATGGACTGGTGCAAGCATCTCGGAGATGGAATAAGCGCTTTGATGAGGTGATCAAAGCGTTTGAGTTTATACAAGTTTACGGAGAAGCTTGTATTTACAAAAAAGTGAGTGGGAGCTCTGTAGCGTTTCTAGTATTATATGTGGATGACATATTGCTGATTGGAAACAATATAGAAATGCTAGAAAGCTTGAAGGAATATTTGAACAAGAGTTTTTCAATGAAGTACCTAGGAGAAGCTGCTTTCATATTAGGCATTAAGATCTATAGAGATAGATCGAGACGCTTAATAGCACTTTCACAGAGCACATACCTTGATAAAGTTTTGAAGAAGTTCAAAATGGAATAGTCCAAGAAGGGGTTCTTGCCTGTGTTACAAGGTGTGAAGTTGAGTAAGACTCAATGCCCAGTAACTGCAGAAGATAGAGAAAAGATGAGTGGCATCCCCTATGCTTCAGCCATAGGCTCTATCATGTATACAATGCTGTGCACAAGACCCGATGTCAGCCTTGCCATAAGTATGGCTGGAACATTTCAAAGTGATCCTGGAATGGAGCACTGGCAAGCGGTCAAGAATATCCTTAAGTACCTGAAAAGGACTAAGGAAATGTTTCTCGTTTATGGAGGTGATGAAGAGCTCGTCGTAAAGGGTTACGTCGATGCAAGCTTTGACACTGATCCGAACGACTTTAAGTCGCAAACCGGATACGTATTTATTCTTAACGGGGGAGCGGTAAGCTGGTGCAGTTCCAATCAAAGCGTGGTAGCTGATTCTACGTGCAAAGTGAAATACATCGCAGCCTCAGAGGCGGCAAAGGAAGGTGTCTGGATGAAGCAATTCATGACAGATCTTGGAGTAGTGCCCAGTGCACTGAATCCAATGAACCCTTTTATGTGACAACACTGTTGCCATTGCTCTAGCCAAGGAACCAAGGTTTCACAAGAGGACCAGACATATAAAGCGATGCTTCAACTCCATCCGCGATTACATCGTGGAGAAAGACATAAATATTTGCAAAGTGCACACAGATCTCAATGTTGCAGACCCATTGACTAAACCTCTTTCAAGGGCTAAACATGATCAACACCAGAACTGCATGGGTGTTCGATTCATTACAATGTAAATCACAGAGTGATGTGAACTAGATTATTGACTCTAGTGCAAGTGGGAGACTGTTGGAAATATGCCCTAGAGGTAATAAATAAAGTGTTTATTATTGTATTTCCTTGTTCATGATAATCGTTTATTATCCATGCTATAATTGTATTAATTGGAAACATGGATACATGTGTGGATACATAGACAAATCCAATGTCCCTAGTATGCCTCTAGTGAACTAGCTCGTTGATCGAAAGATGGTTAAGGTTTCCTAGCCATGGACATGAGATGTCACTTGATAACGGGATCACATCATTAGGAGAATGATGTGACGGACAAGACCCAAACTACAAACATAGCTTATGATCGTGTCAGTTTATTGCTATTGTTTTCTACATGTCAAGTATATGTTCCTATGACCATGAGATCATGCAACTCACAGATTTTGGAGGAGTGCCTTGTGTGTATCAAACGTTGCAACGTAACTGGGAGACTATAAAGGTGCTCTATAGGTGTCTCCGAGGGTGTCTGTTGAGTTGGCATGGATCAAGAGTGGGATTTGTTACTCTGTGTGACGGAGAGGTATCTCAGGGCCCACTCGGTAATAAAACATCACAATAAGCCTTGCAAGCAATGTGACTAAGTGTTAGTTACGAGATCTTGTATTACGGATCGAGTAAAGAGACTTGCCAGTAACGAAGTTGAACTAGGTATGGAGATACCGACGATCGAATCTCGGGCAAGTAACATACCGAAGAACAAAGGGAACATCATACGGGATTAACTGAATCCTTGACATAGAGGTTCAACCGATAAAGATCTTCATAGAATATGTAGGAACCAATGTGGACATCCAGGTCCCGCCATTGGTTATTGACCATAGAGGTGTCTCGGTCATGTCTACATAGTTCTCGAACCCGTAGGGTCTGCACACTTAAGGTTTGGTGACGTTTCGGTAGTATAGAGTTATGTATGATGGTGACCGAAGGTTGTTCGGAGTCCCGTATGAGATCCTGGACATGACGAGGTGCTCCGAAATGGTTCGGAGGTAAAGATTCATATATAGGAAGTCCTCTTTTGGTCATCGTAAAAGATTCTGGCTCATCGGTAGTGTACCGGGAGTGCCGGTAGAGTACCGGGAGACCTCCGGGAGGGGTATTTCGACCCAAGAGGCTTCATGGGCTGTGGGAGAGTGAATATCAGCCCTTAGTGGTCTGGTGGAAAGTTCCACACAAGGCCCATGTGTCTGGAGGAAAAAAACCAATAGGAAAAGGTGGAAAAAGGAAAAAAAAACCACAAATCCTAGTTCTACTAGGATTGGAGGACTCTCCTCCAATCCTAGTTGGTTCGGCCGAAGCCCTTGGCTTGGGAAGTAAAGGCTGCCTCCTCTCCTCCTCTCCTCTTATAATACTAGAGGTTTTAGGGTTTTTGCACTAGATTTTCAGCCATGTGATACCCGTATCTCCAGTGCATAGTTTCTCCTCTAGGTTGGATTTTTGTAGTGCTTAGGCGAAGCCCTACTGGAATTGCTCCACCACCATCGCCAGAGCGCCGTCAGGCTGCCGGAGAACTCTTCTTCCTCTCAACTCCTTCTTGCTGGATCAAGACGGTGGAGATCGTCATCAAGCTGTGAGTGTGCTGAACGGGGAGGTGACGTCCGTTCGGTGCTAGATCGGAAGGATCGTGATCAAGTTCGTGGGACGGATCATGATCAAGTTCGTGGGATGGATCGTGATCAGATCGCAGGACGGATCATTATTGGATCGCGGGACAGATTGTGATTGGATCGCGGGATGCACGGCGATTTGGATCGCAAAGACGTTCGACTACACCAACCGCATTTCTTAACGCTTCCCGCTTAGCGATCTACAAGGGTATGTAGATCCACTCTCCCTCTTGTAGATTCTCATCACCATGGATAGATATGCGTGTGCATAGGAAATTTTTTGCTTCCCATGCAACGTTCCCCAACAATTTACCCCGAGTTGAAGTATCAGGAGCCGGAGGACCATGGGCCGCCGATGCATGCGACCGTCTTCATGGCGGGTTCAAAACCGGGCCCGAGTAGTACAGTCGTTGGGGCAGCCGGGTTAGGGGCCGACCCGCCGCCGGCTCAAGTTCTTTTTGATCTGATGGATGAGCTTATAGCCCTGATGGCAACTGAGGTCACGGCAGAGAATCAACCCGCCCGGAACGCAAAGATCGCAAGGCTAAAGGACTAGATGATTGAAGTCCAACAAGGGATCAACGTGCTGAAGGCTCAGATGGATGCGGAGGCAGAGCGCCTCAAGGCGGGCGCTTTCCACCTTGAGCTGGAGCAGCAATCTGCAGTGGTGGTTTAGCGGATGAGACATCAGTCCCGGTTGCTAGAACAGTACGAGGCCAGGAATCTTTTTAACACGTCGGGAATGGGACGGATAGCGGAAGCACCTGCGAGTCGGCCGGCGGCTCGAGAGCAGCATATTAACCTGCCCCGACGGAACCAGGCCTCACCAATGGCTTTGCCAATGCCGGCGGGTCAATATTCAAACCCGACGGCGAACATGGTGGCGGTAGCAACCCAGCTTGGAATGATCCCTATCCTAGACGAGGCGCCCTTCGAGGAAGAGGTGCAGAACGTTATTGGATACCTACAAACAGTGATGGCCCAGCAGGAGAAGTACACCTAAAGTCGGAGTCGCGTGCATTCAACCCCCATCCCCAGCCGTAACTTCAACCGGCGGTATGAGTCGCCGGCGGTTTCTAGTAGTGATCGGCACTGGGACCCGCCACGAGATGATCAGGCGGTTCTGGATGCTTAGGCGCTGATGGACCAGGCGAGCACACAACATGAGGTGGCGGCTCTGGTGGCGGCGGCTCATCAAGAACTTGCACCTTCCATCTCGGTAGTAGCAGGAGTAACCACCAGGGCCATGGGAGTGCCGTGCTTAGTGCTGGTTTTGCGGAACAAGCATCTGCCGAAGGATTTCAAGGGCCCTCGCAAGGTCCCAAATTACACTGCCGACCTGCCTCCAGAGGCGCGGATTGAGAGCTACGAGATGGCAATGGAGATGTTAGACATCAATGACGCATTATGTGCCAAGTATTTTATCATGATGCTGGAAGGGCCAGCTCACACGTGGTTGAAGGGCTTGCCACCCAACACCATTAATTCCTGGACCGAGTTAAAGGCGAAGTTCATAAAACAAATCCAGGGAACGTGCAAGCAGCCCATGACGATTTTGGATTTGGATCATTGTGAGCAATAGGAGAATGAGTCGGCTCATCGTTGGGTCCGACGGGTCTCAACCATCATCCACTCGTCTGAACAGTTTATGGAGGCTCAAGTACTTTCGATTGTGGAGAAGAATTGCCACTTTACGCCTCTAAAGCAAAAGCTTGTCCGGCTTAAGCGCTCGTGCCAGGACATGGGGGAGCTCATGGCGGCTCTCACGAAGTACACCGACTCTGACAGTATGAAGGATCCAAGCTCTGACGAGGAGAAGCCCAGTCAGAGCAAGAAGAATAACAATGGCAAGGGTCTAGTGGGCAATGGCAACCAGAGCAAAAGGAAGAACCCAGATGGCAGGTCAGAATTGGTGGCCAACACCAGCGCCGGGAAGAATCGTGCTAAGGGCAACGGGAACTTCAGACAACCCATTAATAAGGGTAAAACTCCTTTTCATTTGGAGGAGATGCTCAATAAACCTTGTCTAGAGCACAGTCGGCCCGATAGGGTGGCGGGTCACATGTGGAGGAATTGCCACATTATGCAAAAGTATCGGGACTACAACGTGCGGCAACATAACAACAATAGTGGTGGCCCGCCAGGTGGCTCTAGGCCAGGCGGGTCAGGAGCTGGCCTGGGGTCTGGCGGTTCAGGATCCGGCTACCAGGGCCAGGGCAATCAAGGAGGGCATCATCAGCAATCTGGTGGCAATAATCAACAGCAAAATAACCAGTTGGGTATCAAAGTAATCCGAAGCAGCTCAGCTCGGGTCAGTATCATGTTTTTACAACCAGCCTTAACATGCGAGATCATAAGTTGTGCAAGCGGGCGGTTAATGCGATCACATCGGCTCTCCTACAATACTTGAAGTGGTCTGAGTATGACATAACTTGGAGCAGGGAGGATCACCTGCCACGCGTTCACGACCCGAGCCAGCTGGCTTTGGTAGTTGCCCCCCCAAGTGGGAGCATATGTGTTTACTAAGGTGCTTATGGATGGTGGTAGCAACATTAATATTTTGTACTATGACACTTTCTGCCGAATGAAGTTTCTTGATAAGGATCTTAGGCCTTCCTTGACAGTGTTTCATGGTGTGGTGCCTGGCAAGTCAGCTTATCCAGTGGGTAAGATCTCTTTGGAAGTCGCCTTTGGTGACGAATACAACTACAGGGTGGAGACCTTGTGTTTTGAGGTGGTCAAGATCAAAAGTCCATATCATGCCCTATTTGGATGTCCGGCTTACGCCAAGTTCATGGCTAGGCCTTGCTATGTCTACTTACAGGTCAAGATGCCGGGTCTAAACGGGACGATTACAGTGCATGGTGATCGGGAGACGGCTATTGAGTGTGAGGAAGGAGACGCAGCCTATGCAGAGTCAAGTTGCGCGGAAGCAGAGCTCAAGTTCTATAAGGAAAATGTTGACCTGGAGGACATGACTCCGCTCAAAAAGTCCACCACAGAAATTGAGCTGCCCCTCAAGTTTTCGGCGGATGACACCAAGCTGGTGGATTTTACTCCGGGTGACTCATCTCAACAGTTTACTATTGGGGCCAATATGGATCCTAAATAGGAAAGCGCGCTCATAGAATTCATCCGTGAGAATCGGGACATCTTTGCAATGAAGCCTTCTGACATGTCGGGTGTGCCGAGAGGGTTCGCTGAGCACCACGTTAATGTGGATCCTAAATTTAAGCCGGTCAAACAGTTCCTACGGCGATTCAATGAAGAGAGGCACAAGGCCATTGGGGAAGAGGTGGCCCGGCTCCTTGCGGCGGGTTTCATCGTTGAAGTGTTTCACCCAGAGTGGCTTGCTAACCTGGTGCTAGTGCTTAAGAAGAATGACACATGGCGTATGTGTGTGGATTACACGGATCTTAAGAAAGCCTGTCCAGCTAACCCGTTTGCTCTCCCCCGTATCGACCAGATCATCGATGCAACGGCGGGTTGTGAGAGTTTATGCTTCTTGGATTCTTATTCTGGTTATCATCAGATCAAGATGGCAGTCAAGGACCAAGAGAAGACGGCTTTCATCACGTCTTTTGGTGCTTTCTGCTATGTGTCCATGCCTTTCGGGCTCAAGAGTGCCCAGGCGACTTACCAGCATGGTGTAAAAACTGTTTTCACAGTCAAATTGGGCACAACGTTCATGCATATGTGGATGATATTGTGATTAAATCAAGGAAGAAGGAAACTCTGCTTGACGACTTGAAGCAGACCTTTGAAAACTTACGGGTCTACAAGATGATGCTTAACCCGGCTAAGTGTGTTTTTGGCGTTTCTACGGGCAAGCTCATGGGGTTCCTAGTCTCTGAGCGTGGTATTGAGGCTAATCCAGACAAAATCAAGGATATCACTTCCCTGTCTGAGCCGGCGTGCATCAATGATGTTCAGCGCCTGGCTGGGCGGATCGCAGCGTTAAGCTAGTTCATAAGCTGCCTTGGCGAGAAGGCCATCCCTTTGTACCAGATGATGAAGAAGACAAACAGCTTTGTCTGGATTATGGTGGCAGGTGAGGCGTTTTAGGCACTCAAGAGACAGCTCACTGAGCCGCCAGTCTTAGTGGCTCCGGCTGAGAAGGAACCTTTGCTCTTATACGTGGCGGCTAACAACAGGGTAGTCAACATCGCGATCGTTGTTGAGCGTAAGGAGGCAGGGAAGGAATATCCGTTTCAGAGGCCGGTTTATTATATCAGTGAAGTCCTGACAGAGTCCAAGTAGAGGTATGCACATTGGCAGAAGCTGGTATATGGGGTGTTCATCACCAATCGTAAGCTGAAGCATTACTTCCTAGGGCACCAAATCACAGTGGTTAGCTCTGCCCCGTTGGGAGACATAATACAAAACAGAGAAGCCATCGGCAGGATTGCTAAGTGGGCATTGGAGCTTGGACCTCTTAATCTGGAATACGTAGCTCGCACGGCAGTCAAGTCTAAAGCCTTAGTGGATTTTAAAAACGACTGGACGGAGTGTCAGGCGCCCGAGCAAAAGCCAGATAACACGTATTGGACAATCCACTTTGATGGATCCAGGAAACTGGAAGGATCAGGGGCAGGGGTTGTCTTAACTTCCCCCAAAGGTGACAAGTTCTGTTACGTGCTAAGGTTGATGTTTCCTTGTAGTAACAATGCAGCTGAGTATGAAGCTCTTCTTCATGGCCTCTGGGTGGCTAAGGAGATGAACCTGAGCCGGGTTAGGTGTTTCGGCACCTCAGACCTCGTGGCCCAGCAAGTTTCAGGCAGCGCGTGCTAACCAGGAAATCTTGTGAGATATCGAACCCCGGCTTATGGTTCCTTTGCAGCGAACACCGAGTTGTTGGGTAGAGGAGTTGTCGTCTATCTTATGGAGCATTAGAACAACTCCCAACAGATCAACAGGCTATACACCTTTCTTCATGGTTTATGGCATGGAAGTCATGTTACCAAGCGATATACATCATGACTCTCCACGGGTGGCGGCTTATGTTGAGGTGGATAATGAAACAACACGTCAAGACACGTTGGATGCCTTGGAGGAAAAGTGTGATCTGGCAATGGCTCGGTCAGTGATTTATCAGCAAGACCTGCATCGCTATCATAGCCGTAGAGTTAAGACCCAGACGTTTCAAGAAGGCGACTTAGTGTTGTGGTTGATTCAAGATCAGACAGATGCACACAAGTTATCCCCTCCATGGGAAGGACCTTTTGTGGTCAGCAGAAATCTCAACAATGGGTCATATTACCTCATTGACATACGAGACGAATCAAGCACTTCTGGGGAGGAGACCCGCCGGCCGTGGAACATAGATCATCTATGGCCTTACTATACCTGAGTCGTCGAGACTTGACATTGTACACCATCATTGTACATATCATCTATATATATATGAATAAAGTTGGCATCCCTGCAAGCCAGGGCCTCTCCCATTTCGCGTATCTCAGTTTGTGCAAAAGGGTCAACTAGGGGGCTTCCAACCCACCGGGTTTAGCTTATCAGACCCTATTGATCGGCTCTTAAGCCAAAAAAAAGTTGACTTTGTCAACAGGTCATCTAGGCGGCTTCCAACCCACCGGGTTTAGCTTATCGGACCCTATTGATCGGCTCTTAAGACAAAAATTTTGACTCTGTCAACAGGCCATCTAGGGGGCTTCCAACCCGCCGGGTTTAACTTATCAGACCCTATTGATTAGCTCTTAAGCCAAAAAAGTTGACTCTGTCAACAGGTCATCTAGGGGGCTTCCAACCCGCTGGGTTTAGCTTATCATACCCTATTGATCGGCTCTTAAGCAAAAAAAGTTGACTCTATCAACAGGTCATCTAGGGGGCTTCCAACCATCCGGGTTTAGCTCATCAGACACTATTGATCGGCTCTTAAGCCAAACAGTTGACTCCATCAACAACGTCATTTGGGGGCTTCCAACCCACCGGGTTTAGCTTACATACCCTCTTGATCGGCTCTTAACCCACCGCAAGCTCGGGGTAAACCTGCATGTAAGCTCATGCTGCTCCGCTAGCTGACCCGCCGAACTCTTACCAGTTAATCTGGCCTCGAGACCTTGAGCCGGTTCAAAGAGGTTAACAGCCAATCTCGATAGAGACCATGTACTGGTTAAGGTTAAATTGGCGGTTCTTGTCACGTGAGGTCCGGCTTACGGAAAGCGAGAATAAACTCTCTCATCTACTGCCGACTCTCCGCTATGTGGCCCGTTCGTACTCTTAGACAGTTAATCTTTTAAAAGACCCTGCACTGTTTAAGGTTAAAACGACGGATTTATGTCACGTGAGAGGCCGTTTATGGGCTACCAGGGTACTCATGCCCTGCCGCGTCTCTTTCTGGGACATTACACTTCCTATCAGTTAATCTCGCTTAGAGACCCTAAGCCGTTCAAAGAAACTGATGGCCAATCTCGATAGAGACCCTGTACTGATAAGGAGTTTTAAGTAGCGAGTCCACCCAGAAGAACCAGCACAGGAGTTATTGAAAAAGAAAGACAATCAAGATATAACATCTCCAGGTTGTGCTATTATAAGTCGCCCTCCCAACAGTGCGAAGAGTATTCTGCTCTCATAGGTTGTTTTCCTAAGAAGATCTACCACGACATCTGATATAAATTGAAGCACAGGTCAGACATTTTATGTTGAAGCCGTGTGATTTCCTATGTGCATGATGGCACATTTTAGGCAAGACAAGGTTTTTTTCTAAAGGCCTATTACAACGCACTCCACAGAGCTCAAAAAGCGGGACTTAAAGTTTTTACACCGCCCCAAATTTTGGCGGGTCACGAAGCCGGGTTATATCATGCATTGTCAAGTTGATCAGCTGGATGGTGGGTCATCCTGTGGCGGGTCTTCGTCCTCCTGGATCTGGAGATTGTCCACGTCCCAGTTGCAGTTGGTTAAAGCTTCAAAGTTTGCTTCTTCAAAGAGGGGAGACGGGTCAATGTCAGGGGCGAAGACATGCTTACGTTGTGCAGGAGTTAAATACCTGGCCTCGAAGTTTGGGCCACGCACTCACTTGTTCTCAGCGTTGTAAGCTGCCTAATATGTTGACAGATTCACTTCTTCCCCTAACACGGATGCAAGGACTCTTGAGGCCTTCATACAATGCGGATGGTCGGCTTCTGTGAATTCTGAGCCGTCGTCCTTCTTTGACAGAAAGCCATCCATCATTTCTTCAGGAGTTAGCTCCGAGGAAAACACCAAAGCCCGGCTTATTGCTACAATGGCTCCCTTCCCGGTGGATGATTTTTTGAGTTCTTCGACTTGCTTTGGCAGAGTTGACAACATCTCTATGACTCCTTTCATGAAGTTGGGGATGCTTTCTTTGTTTAGCATAGCTCTAATAGTGCAGAGAGTACCGCAATACAATTGCTCTGACAAAGTATAGATGGCTTTCAGCTGCAATAGGCTGTCAGCACCAAGTTGATGGCTTCTTTGACCTACACAAGATGGATTTCGTGTTATAAGCCACCTGTGTAACTTTTCAAGCAAGAAGATTGATTGAGTCTTTAGTACTTACCAAAGATAGCAGATGTCATCTTGGAGATATGGCGCTCCATGGATTGCAACTCGTCTGAGACGACCATGAGTCGCTCATGAGCATCGTCTGCATGTTTGGCTAGAGCAGTTTGCTCCACCTCAGCAGCTTTTTTGAAAGCAGCAAGTTCAGGCTTAGCTTTTGTAAGCTCTTCGGAAGCAAGCCGACACTTCTCCTCTGCTTCACTTCGGGCGGCTTGCTGGGAGGCCAGATTGCTTTTTAAACCTGTCAGTTCAGACTCGGCATTTCTTAAAGATTCCTATGACATGTAAAAAATAAATGAGGGGTAAGTCGCCAGGATAACATATTGTCAGATGGTTAAGTTAACAAATATAATGCAAGTCTCAAGCAGATTGCAAGCAATATACTTGACACTTGGGGGCTAATGTATGTTTGTTCTCCAAGACTACAAGTAAGTTCCGGCTCATCTTCATCAAGTTAAGCCGACACTTGGGGGCTACATCGATGTTTTCTGAGTGTATAGTGAAGTTCCGGTGTATATTTGTTAAAGATAAGCCGGCACTTGGGGGCTACATATGGCTTTTTGTTCAAATCTATAGGGAAGTTCCGGCCCATTATGTCTATAATAACCCGAACTTGGGGGCTACATTTGATCAACTACTTAACACTGAGTATCGGCTCAACATTTACATATTAAGCCGATACTTGGGGGCTACAGGCTAGGTGGTTCTATTTATGACATGGATTGGAAGAGCCGGTTTACCATTAACAAATATTAAACCAGCTCTTGGGGGCTACATAAGGGTATAAGGAAAAGAGAATAGGAGTACCTTATATTTTTTTCTTCATTAAGCCCACAAGTTTAAGCTCCATGTTCCGGCTTGTGGAGAGGCGGTTGAGGTAACGAGCGTGTAGCTCATCAGCAGTTAGCTTCTCTAGCACGGGGAGCTCCAAATCTAGCTTATGAGAGGCTTCTGTTTTCTCAGTGTGCTTTGTCAGCACATGAGGTTGAGGATCTTGAAAATTGGTGCCAGTAATGATGACGTCCGGAATAACTGAATCATCAACGACCGTTGAAGGGCTTAGCGGCTTAGAATTGGCCCTCAAAGGACTCTCAGTTTCCATCTCCTGAGCCGCCGGCTCGACAGAACGATGAGCGTCTTCAGGTACATCCTTGGAGGCTGCAGGAGAGTCTGGTTTGGCAGGCTCCGGCTCTTTGGTAGTGGGGGCAGAGGTAGACCCGCCGGTCTTTCTTTGTTTTGCTTGAGCCCTGGAAAGCACAGCGAGTTGTTGTATAAAGTTCAAAGGATGACAAAGGATAGGATGCAAATATGAAAGCACGTACTCTGGGTTGATCTTCAGAGGCGGCAACTTGGTTGTCGTAGAGTCGCCTAAAGAAGGGGGCGATTGCTAAAAGCAGTTAAAGCAATATGAAGACAGGGCAAGATTGTAAGGCAAGATTGACAGAGTTAAACCAAATTAAACAAATACCTCATCCGGCCATTTCTGCTGAACCGGAGAGTGGGACAACCCGGCCATGAGATCTTCAGAGCCGGCGCTCCGGGTCTGGCGTCGGGAAAGGTGATGTTGCTTTTTCAAAATAATGTCGGGGTCTAAGTAAGCAAGAGGATGAGAAAATGGGAACTTTCGGGCCACCCGCCGTATCTTCAGTGGTGCAAGATGTTCTGAGTCAGATGAGACATAGGTTACCTCAGGAACGTTGGCGTGGCTTGTCTCCGTCTCGTCCTGGGAAGTTATTACTATTAGTAAGGTGCATAGTAAGACAGTCAAGAGAGTCAAATTCTACCTCTGAATCGTCAACCTCAGGTTGCTCTTGAGGTATGATCTTCTTCTTTCGCCCGCCGGTCTTCTCCTTAGACTTTTTTCGGAGGAGGGACGTATTTCTTTTCCCAGAAGCTAGAGTTAGCCTGAAAGTAAAAGCCGCCAAAAGAGGTTAAAGTTTGCGAACATACATGGATAGCTAACGCGGAGGTAAGGAGATTGAGAGTCGCCCTTGCGCCAGGGGCCGGGTTTGCGGTGCAGAAGGGTGGCAATCCAATGGTGCGACAAGATCCTTGAGACTCATGGACGAGACTTTTGATAGCGGCAACGATGTTGTCTTCTGACAACGTGGTAGAATTAAAGCAGAGGGGTCATTGGCCTCACCCATATATTCACACATGAGACGGTCTCTCCGGCTCAAAGGCATGACTCTCCAAGAGATCAGCAACGGGTCAAATCAATCCCAGTCAAACCATTGGCCATCAAGGCTCTAATCTTGGCGTAAGTTGGAGCATACTTTGCCCATTCGGAGGCCGACATCCAGTCAGGGAGTTCAGTATTGGTACGGAGCCGGGTTGGACGATAACCCGACAATGGACGCTCTCCCTCTGGAGAGGTGTCTTTGTAGTATAACTACGTTTTATTCCAGTCCTTAGGGTTACTTGGCATATGAATAGCCGGAAAGGTCATATCCCGTCTTCTTTGAATGGAGATTCCGCCAGCTCCAAGCTTGGTCCGACAACCACTTTTGTCTAGCGGTTTGCATAGAAGAACTCGCGGATGAGGTCAACCGACTGTTCTTCTTGTAAATAAACTTCACAAAGGATTTGGAAGTTGCACATATTTGAGACGGAGTTGGGTGCAATATCTTGAGGATGCAGCTTGAATAAATGAAGAACGTCTCAGAAAAAATTGGAGTCAGACGGGCTAAAACCGCGTACAAGGTGGTCTGCGAATATGACTACTTCGCCCTCTTAGGGAATGGGTTTCTTCTCATTGCCTAGAACCCGCCAATGGATGACATTTTTGGCTGGCAAGGTCCCTGCGTCTAAGAAATCCTTTAAAAACTCCTTAGAGACTGCAGAGCCAATCCAGTTACAGGAAGAGGACGCACGAGGCATAATGGCGTCTTAAAACTGTGGAAAGTAGCGATGCGTGGCGAGTTAGAAAGTGACAGACAGCTAAGGGCGGCTGATGAAATCTAAGCTCTACGAAGTTAAGCCATCGGTGCAGCTCATGGCGAGAGCTAGAAGTCTAAATGGCGGGTTAGAGTTTGCAGGGCAACGACGCAAAATACAGCTAAGTGTGGAAAACAGGATTCACATATTATCGTTCCAGTGACAGATCTACAGACAGAGGAAAAGCAGATTTATTTTAGACCAAGTGACGAACTGAGGGAAGAACTGGCAAGATTTGAGGGAAGCAAAAGAAAGCAACTGCAGATCTATATTAGGTTATTGGTGATTTCCTATGGTTTACCGCAATAGGAAGAGGATCATTACAAGATTTGCTAGGTTGTATGTCATTTAGCATTGCGAAGAACTTGCGTTCTGACGGACCGAAGAACGCCATGGATTTTTCACCTAAGCTACAGATCTAGGGTATGGAGGAAGACGTACCGGAAAAGATGCGGTGGTCGTGGGCAATGCTCTCGTCCGTTCAGGTTGATGCAGCAACCTAGGGAGACGATGACGAAGAAGCTTCACCGGAACAAGGGAGCTCGGGGGTGACGGCATCGACAAGAAGAAGAAGAGGCGGAGGAGGCAGAGGAAATGAGAAAGACCCTTCGCGGTCCTATTTAAGAGGCTGGAAAGTGGAAACGGGCACGAGAATCAAGGTCCAGAAGCTGACCGACCGAGACGGACGCCTCGATTTCGAGCCGTCAATTTAATTATGAAAAGATTCGTCGTGGTCGTCAGAGAATCTTTTTGGCATATCTGATATGACGTCACGGCGGGTTACATATCTTACTTTCAGGTCATGAAGAGTGAGACTCGCCGCCAAGTAAAATGGAAGGTTGACACGAGCAAGCTCAAATCAACCTAGGGCCTAATGTTGGGGATATAACCCCGTGGTAAGACCCGCCCAAGTGAGGCCAGGTCATACCTAGCGGCTCATAATCCAGACCAAGGCAGATGGGCCAAGAGACGTAAGCCTGGCCATATGGCGTCTTACCAAGATGGGTCGAGACAAGGCCCGGACGGAAGATGGCAAGAAGAGCTGGGTGGTTAAGCCGCCCGGAGGCGGCTTGCCCAAGATGGTAAGGCGACATACAGATAGACTCGGAAATGTTGAAAGCGTCGGTATGGGACTTGTGTAACCCGTGGTCTTGACCTCCTATGTAAAGGCGAGATCCGGGGCGACTTAGAAAGAGACCAACTAGTCGAGAACTAGTTCAAGCGAATCCGCTCCCTTGTAATCGATATTCCAATCAATACAACGCAAGGAGGATGTAGGCTTTTACCTCTTCATGAGGGGACGAACCTAGGTAAACTCGTGTCCTTCATCCCATCCAACCCCTTTGAGTCCATCACCTTTGCGATGGCCTCGAACATAAGTCCTGAGACATCTGCCATGATAAAACCATGACAGATTCGAAGAACAAATACGAGGCTATAAGTAATCATGCAAATAAGAGATCAAATAAGACTCCAATCATATTCATGGATAGAAACTGATCATGAACTTAAAATTCATTGGAAAAAAACACACCGCAAAAGTCATTACATCAAATATATCTCCAAGACAACTTTGTATTGAGAATCAAGGGAGAGAGAGAGAGGAAGTCATCTAGCTGTTGCCTATGGACCCGTAGGTCTATGGTGGACTACTCACTCTTCATCGGAGAAGCACATGTGATGAGAGTGCACCTCTCCGTGATGGTGTTAGATTGGATCTCGCGGTTCTGAAACTTGCGGCGGCTGGAATTGTCTTGCGTCTACTCCATTAGTTTTTTTTGAATATTTGGGAATTTATAGGCTTGATAGTCAGTTGAGGGGAGTCCCAAGGTGGGCACACTTCACCAGGCCGCGTCAGGGCCCTCTGGCGTGCCCTGGTGGAGGGTGGCCACCCTAGGGCCCCTCTCTGGTGGTTGTTTGGCTCATCCTGGTTCTTCTGGTCCACAAAAAGTCTCCAAAAAAGTCATGATGTTTGGTCTCCGTTTCGTACTGATTTTCTACGAAGTAAAAAAACAAGCAAAAATAACAACTGACACTTTGGCACTATGTCAATAGGTTAGTCCCAAAAATTTTATAAAGTTGCTACAAAAGGATTGTAAAACATCCAAGATTGACAATATAACAGCATGAAACAAGAAAAAATTACAGATATGTTGGAGACGTATCAATGGTCGTTGTCGTGAACATCACATACTTTTTTGCTTTTCTATCAATTGCCCAACAACATAATACCTTTTTGCTTATGAAAGTTGCCACTAGAGAACTATACGCCCCCCGGTCTATTCACTTATAAATTCACAAACGCTATCATTACCTTGTTGTTATTTATTATCGTCTATTTTATTTTGCACTTTACTATTATCTACAATTATCTACACAACTCACTTGCTTGCAAATAATAAGATCAAGGGGATTGACAACCCTCTTGCCGGTGTTGGGTGCAAGTTGTTTGTTCTTTTGTATGCAGCCGCTGAAGATGGTTGGGTGTTGGTATTCCTATTGGCTCGATAAATCTTGGTTTCAGAACCGAGGGCAATACTTACCCACTTTGTGTTGCGATTACCCGTTCCTCATCACGAAAAACCCAACACAGATCATGAGTATCGGGAAGGATTTCTGGCGCTATTGCCGAGGAATACCATCACCAACTATCAAGTAACTTCACACAAAATTTCATTCACGTGTTCTTCTTTTTATTTTCTGTTATATTTAGTTGGTCTGATAAAATCAAAAAAACAAAAATATTTACTAGTTTAATCCTTTGCTTGTTTAGCTTGCTTGCCTAGTTATGTTATCTTTATCTTTGCCACACAAAAAGAGAAACTAAATGCAAAAAGTAAGATAAATGGATCATCATCCACTACCAAATCTTTTCAAAAGACCCGATTATGTTGAACCAATTGCTCGTGAGAGCGCACTAGATTATCTTTATGAGGTCTTGCGTGAAAATCGTCAATCTGTAGTGATTCATGATAGTTCCTTGAATGAAAAGTATAATTGCCATGTTTTTAATATAAATTATATGGATATCATTTTTGTTAATGATCATGATTGGGGTGATAACCATGATGTTTCTTTTGATCTTGAAAATTCTATGATTCATGATGAATCTATTATTGATAATGATATTTGCAACACTACTAAAAGTGGGTTTGGAAGTGCATCAACATTAGGTAATAATGACCCCCCTACTTTGGAAAATTATAAGACTTGTATGCATATGGATCATAAATAGAATGTTTTACATGAAAGTTATATTGTTGATGTTGATTATTATCCTACATTATTATGAGAGGGGCAAATATGGTTATCAGAATTTGCAAGTTATTCGATTATCTCTCTTTTTATTGAAATTATTAATGCTTCACTCTTCCTATTTGTATGTGCTAGATATTTCTTGTCTTAGTAATTTGTTTTCCTATAAAATTCCTATGCATAGTAAGTATGTTATACTTAAATGACTTTGTCACATACTATATGATGCTCTGTTTGTGCTTCAATTCTTATCTTTTATGTGAGCATGATTGAAATTTCAAGCATATCTTAATGGCTATAAAGAAAGACCTTGTTGGGCAACAACCCAATAATTTCGGGTTTTGTGTGAGAAAATGATTATTGCTTCTGTAATGATTATTTTTTTATGTTTTAATTAGTGTTGATGCCAAGTGATGCTGAATCTAAAACAGAAACTTGGACTCCAGTGCAGGAATTTTCATACTATTACTCGAGCGTGATAATGATCTGAAATATTAACATAATATTTCCATACAAATTATTTACGTTGTCATAAGTTTTCAGAATTTTTAGCTTTAAATAATTATGGTCTCTTTACATATTGCTACGGACTATTCTGTTTTAAACAAATTTTCTTATGCTTGCATAGTTGGCTTGTTTTGATTATGCCATGGATTATATCAGGGGGTGTAAGTCATGGAAAAGTTATAATACAGTACCTATTATGAAAAACTGATTTTGAATCAATTTATCACAGTACCTCAAGTATGCAATATGTTTCTTATACTAACGGATCTCACAAAGTTTTTTTGAGTTTTGTGTGATTGAAATTTTCAAGTTTTGGGTGTGATCACGCTGGACTATGGAATAAGGAGTACCAAGAGCCCAAGATTGGGGATTCCCAAGGCTCCCCAAGTATAACTAAGGAGAATCAAGCGTCTAGGCTTGGGGATGCCGTGGAAGGCATCCCCTCTTTCGTCCTCATCCATCGGTATGTCAGTTTGAGCTATACTTTCATTCATCACATGATATGTGTTTTGCTTGAAGCATCATTTGCATAGGTTTGCTTTTATTTTAGTTTGTCACAATAATCATTTGATGGTCGCACCTATTTGAGAGAGAGACACCTTCATGGTAATTTTCTAGAATACTCTATGTGCTTCACTTGTATCTTTTGAGCTAGGCAATTGCTCTAGTACTTCCCCTATATCTTTTTGAGCAAGGTGGCGTGTAGATTTTATAGTAATATCATTCTTCACTTATATTAGTTTTAGATCTGATTAATAGTGACGTTAATTTTCATGGATCAGAAGACTAGTCCAAGAATATTAAATATTGAATGAATGATAATCAAAAGCATCGTGTAGCACATATAGAGAAGTTGTGGGTTAATGATTCACAGAAGTGTCAAGATTAAGAGGTGTTAAATTGTTATTCATCTAAAAATTAAAAAATGCATGGTGATGATGTGTGCGCATTTATATTCCTCATTGAAATCCTAGTGTTGTTTCAAGTCGGGGGCGCGCGATGGTTAACTCCTACCAACCTACTCCCTCGGGGCATGTGAGGAGTACTTTGATTTGTTACTTATCAAAAAAAGGCTACAAACGATCGCCTATACTTGTGGGTTATCACCTCCCTATGCTAAGTACATGAAAGACATCATCACTAATAAATTAAAGATATCTGAAGTTAAAATCTCCACCATGCTTGTTAATTATTCTTGAAGGATGGAGTGCCTAAGAAACTTGGAGATCATGGAGTACCAACTATACCTTGCTCCATTAAAATAAATTATTTCAAAACTGCTTTGTGTGATTTGGGAGCTGGTGTTAGTATTATGCAATTGTCTTTATATAAAAGACTTGATTTGAATAAACTCACTCCTACTGAAATATCACTGCAAATAGCTAACAAATCAACAACCATACCTATCGGTATTTGTGAGGATGTGCCCGTTGTTGTTGCAAATGTTACTATCATAACGAAATTTGTTATTCTTGAGATGCCCAAGGACGACAACATGTCGATTATCCTTGGTAGACCCTTTTTGAATACTAGAGGGGCTATTATTGATTGCCATAAAATCAAGGTCACTTTTCATATCAATGGTAATGATCATACGGTACACTTTTCGAAGAAACAATTCCAGGTGAATGGTGTGAATGTTATTGAAAATTCTTCGACACTCATTATTGGAAGCTTTCAGTTACCTCTACCTACTGTCAGAAAGAGATATGATATTACTATGGTTGGGCATATACCTATCCCCATTGAGATATCCTAGTGTTTTATGAAAGTTCTTCGGTTTCATGCTAATTGAAAGTGGATGTTAATAAGACTATATCAACCTTATTAACCAATTATTTTCGAGAGGTATGAAGTTGATGAATTTATTAGACACAACAATCTATATCCAGATTTTTTTTATGTTTTTACTAGTTAAATAAAATAAGATGCCATGTTTATCCAGTTTTAATTTCTAGGACAAATAGCACTAGAGGGGGGGTGCACCTGGTGGCCACCCTCCACCAGGGGGCGCCTGATCCCCCTGGCGTGACCTGGTAGAGGATGGGCCCCAGGTGGGTCCTCCCACTTATCCCTTTAGCCCATGTCATCTCTTACCTCCAGAAAAAAGTTCACCATTGCTCTCTCCCTCGTGTTCTTGCTCAAGAACTCATGGATTTCGAGCTCTTTGCTCCAAGCTCTATTTCCGAAACTGTTTTAGGGGATTGCTTCTTGGTATGTAACTCCCCCATTGCTACAATTAGTTTTTGATTTAGTGGTTTATTTTAGAATAATTATCTATTCTTGGTGCTTCTGTAGATGAGCTTGCATGTTGAATTCTTAGAGTTCTAAGTAGTTTGAATGCTTGATATGGCCTTTATGCATCCCTAGGAGTAGTTGCTATCAATCTTATTTAGTTTTGTTAACAAAATTTTGCCTCGCATTTTTTTCAGAAATTGTTCACAAAAAAATCCACCCCTTCAGGAGTTCTTCGAGGAGGAGATCCTCGGGCGCATCATCAAGTGAAAGCTCCATATGACAATCTTATGTTGAGCCTAATGCAAGCTCGATACGGGACGCTAAAACCAAACCATGCCTTTGGCCGTCTAATACCTTCATGGAAGGTGTGGGTATTAAGGAAGAATCCAAACAGTATGTGCGCAACGCCGATCTAGTTCCCTTCATCAAAGATAAGTGCACTCAACACCTCACCCTCGTGGAGACATTTACTAATAAATTCAAATATTTTCCTCGTGAGTCAAGAGTATCATTTAGTCTTTATAATAATGCTTTCACCATGCCCTTAGGAGCATTTTGTGATGCGTGTAAAATTCTGTATTGGGGTTCGATGGATGAACCAACAAAACCTGAGTATGAGTCATTATTGAGAAACCTTTGTTGTGCTGAAATTAGAGGGGTGACACAAGGTAGAATAAAAAGCATCCATTTTTCGTCTAATCAATACCTTGCACTCTTTAATGGAAGATGCATTGCAGGCAAGAAGGATTGTAGCATGCCTTGTGCTCATGATTTGAGTCTTATATACACTACTTTAATTAGAATTAAAGACTACAACTTAGTAGAAGTTGTTGCATGGAGACTGACTCTCGATGCTTCCAATGGTAATCTCTATGGAGGGATTTATGCCTCTCTCCTTGCTACGAGGTTGGGAGTGTCCCCTTGGCCTAATGATCCTATCTTACCTAACCAGTACTTAGACTTTGATGCTATGAAATGCCATAGATTTCTTACAAGCACAATTAATAACTACACTTAAAACTTGAGGTTTGATAACGGTCCCACTGTGCCTATTGTATAGCTTGCTCCTGCTCTCTTCGATTTTAACAGCAAGGGAAGATACTACGTCCTTGAGAGCGAGGCCTGTGTGTACAATGCAGAGGTGGAAGCTACCAGGAGGGATCAAGTGGTTGCGCCAAGAGCCTCGCTAGGCTATCACTTAGGCCATTATCCGAGACAAGGATGGTGATTACCAAGCTAGGCCTAAAGCCTAAACTTGGGGGGGGGGTACGTATTCCCAGCGACATTACATTCATGCCCACATATTTCATTTCAGTTGTTGGTGCCCATACTCTTTCATTGTATTATCCATGTTAGATTTATTTTTCTCGTTTTCTTCACATGTGTTTGAAAAAAACTTTGAGAAAATCTAAAAATACTTCTTGCTACTTTTCAGTTTTTCTTTCCAGCTTAGTTACTTGTAGTATTGAAAGAAAATCCAAAAATATTTCTCATTTCTTCTTTTGCTTATCGGGAGTTCTCCCAATTAAATAGTTTTTCTCGTTTTTGTTTTTCCTAATCTTATTTGCTTTCTCACGAAAAACTAAAAGCTCCAAAAATATTTTAGTGTGTTTCTATGAAATTCTCTTTCGTTTATCGAATCATACCAAGGATAAGACCACGATGAAAATGTTGAGTAGCTCTCATATGCAGTACTGTTGATCTAACACAGAGCCCATATTACTTTGTCTTCTCCTTTTCAATAAAATGTTTGCAGATTCCAGCTTATTTCGAGGCACTCTTTCACTATTATTATCTCCATATCATTCGATTGTGCAAGTGAAAGGAAATAATGAGGATATTTGATGAATTGACTGTGGTAAAGAAAAGCGAGTATGAACTCAACTTGTTCTTCTTTTTGTAAATATGTTTAACCTCGTATCCATGATTCAACATGATTGCAATGACAATTAGAGATTATAGTGGTTCATGCCATGCTCAAGTATCTAGGAGTAGATAATGGTTTATCTTGGCTGTCAACATGCATTAAAATGATTGTGATGTAGTATGATGATATGGTATCCTCCTATGAATGTTTCAAGTGGCTTGACTTGGCACATGTTCACGCATGTAGTTGAATCAAAATCAACATAGCCTTTATGATATTTATGTTCATGGTGTCCATATCCTACTCATGATAGCATTCAATGTTTATTATTTGTAATACATGTTTATGACTGTATTCGCTCTCTAGATGGCCGCTTCTCAATCTATTTGCTAGCATTCACCTGTACTAAGTGGGAATTCTGCTTGTGCATCAAAATCCTTAAACCAAAGTTATTCCAGATGAGTCTTATATGCGGTATTACCCCGCTGTTCCAAGTAAATTTGCATGTCCCGCCTCTAAAATTTCGAATGAACATCTGTTTTGTGTGCCTGGACCGCTCATGGAGCGACAGGGTAGTTAGTATCTTCCATGTTAAGCGGGTTACTCTCATGATGAGTGTTTTTCACTCATCCTTGCACGAGAAGGGTGGTAATAGGGATTCCAAGTCTAGAAATCAAAATAAATGCAAATAAATAAACGAAACTCCCCTAGGAATGTTTTTGGTTTGGACAGTACCTGTGGATTCGTCTCGCCGTGGAGTGTTTTTGTTGGTGGATGGGGAGTAAAATTTACTTTTACAACTTGGGAACCGCCACTAATTTGTTTAACATGGAATATAGTAATAGCGCTTGGTCATAATGTTAACAAGAAGGGTAACTCGCAAAATTATACTTATCTCTTATTTAATCCTTGAGCTCTGGCACCTCTGCAAATCCCTGCTTCCCTTTGCGAAGGGACTATCTATTTACCTTAAAGTCGAGTCATCACCTTCTAAAATAAGCGCCAGATCTGAGAGCACTATTGTCATCCTCATGCATTGGGTATAGTGAATGTTGGATGCATCATGACTGGATCTTTTCTACCATGAATTACAATGTTTGATCGTTGCTTCGACTTTGGAGGTGCTCTGCATTTATGTTTTGCGGTCTCACAAAGGGTAGCAAGATACCACTATTGTCATATTATATCGTGATTGTTTTGGCAAATGTTTGCACTTGAGATATCTTATTATTGCTCGTTACTTACTTGAATCATTGATATGAGTTAATATACTCTTTAAGAGTTATTGTTAACATGGTTAGTCATAATCTTTGCTAAAAATGTGGGTGCTACTTAAGCATATGTATGTAAACAAGAACAAAAGAGTTCGTAAAAGTTTTTCTTCTCACTTTTTGTTTGTCAACTGAATCGCTTGAGGACAAGCTAGGGTTTAAGCTTGGGGACTTGATACGTCTCCAACGTATCTACTTTTCCTAACACTTTTGATCTTGTTTTGGACTCTAATTTGCATAATTTGAATGGAACTAACTCGGACTGGCGCTGTATTCAGCAGAACTACCATGGTGTTGTTTTTGTGCAGAAATAAAATTGCTCGGAGTGGAACGAATTTTTTTGGAGAATTATTTTGGAATATATCAGGAATTTTGGAGACATAAGCCACCTGAGTGGGGGGCTAGGGTGCCCACCCTCTACTAGGGCGCGCCAGACCCCCCTAGCGCAGCCTGGTGGAGGGTGGCCACCTCGTGGGCCTCCCGACCCTAATTCCAGTGCTATAAATTCACAAATTACCAGGAAAAAACCAGAGAGAACATTTTATCGCGTTTCACGATACGGAGCCACCATCACTTCCTGTTCTTCATCGGGAGGCCAGATGTGCAGTCCGTATGGGGCTTCGGAGAGGGGAATCTTCGGTCTTTGTCATCATTAACCATTCTCCATCGCCAATTCCATGATCCTACCCACCGAGAGTGAGTAATTACTCCGTAGGCTTGCTGGCTGGTAAGGAGTTGGATGAGTCTCATCATGTAATCGAGTTAGTTTTGTTAGGGCATGATCCCTTGTATCCACTATGTTCTAATATTGATGTTGCTATGACTTTGCCATGCTTAATGCTTGTCACTAGGGCCCTAGGGCCATGATTTCAGATCTGAACCATTTATTTTATCAGCATTATATCAATGTTCTTGATCTGATCTTGCCTAGTAATACGCACCTATTACGTGTTATGATCCGTCAACCCCATAGTGACAATATTTGAGATACTTCACGGTGATGATCATACTTTGAGGAGTTCATGTATTCACTAAGTGTTAATTCTTTGTTCCGGTTCTCTATTAAAAGGAGGCCTTAATATCCCATAGTTTCCTTATGGCCCCCTCTGCCACGGGAGGGTAGGACAAAAGATGACATGCAAGTTCTTTTCCATAAGCACGTATGACTATATACGGAATACATGCCTACATTACATTCACGAACTGGAGCTAGTTCTATGTCGCTCTAGGTTATGACTGTTATATGATTAATATCATCCAAAGTATACACCGATCCAGTGCCTACCAGTTTTGCACTTATTGTTCTCGCTAAGTTACTACTATTGCTGCTACTTTTACACTAGCTACAAAATCATTACTGCTACTGTTACCACTACTATTATTGTTACCACTACTATCAAACTATCATATTACTGTGCAACTGATCACTTTGCTGCAGGTATTTATATCTAGGTGTGGTTGAATTAAAAACTTGTGGGTTATAACAGCGGTTCCCTCGAGGTAAACGTAAAGGTTTAAGCCCCCTACACCAACAAACACACTCCACGACTAGTCGAATCCACGGGTACCATCCATACCAACAACATTCTTGGGGGAATTTTGTTTAATTATCTGCATTTCTTTTGATTTCGGACCGGGAATCCCAATTAGCACCCCTCTCGTGCAAGGACGAGTGAATAAACACTCATCATGAGAATAAGCCGCTTAACATGGAAGTATTGTCCGCCCCTTGTCGCTCCATGAGCTGTCCAGGCGCACAAAATTTACTTGTCGCTCCATGAGCTGTCCATGAGCTGTCCATGGAAGTACTCATCATGAGAATAAACACTCATAATTGAAATTTTAGAGGTTCCACATCCAAATTTACTTGGAACGTCAGAGTAATACCGCATATAGGTAGATATAGTTGAGTCATCTGGATAACTTTGGTTTTATGGATTTTGGCACACAAGCAGTATTCCCGCTTAGTATAGGCGAAGGCTAGTAAATAGATTGAGAAGCGGCCTGCTAGCGAGCGAAAACGGTCATGAACATGCATTATGAATAATAAACATTCAATGCTATCGTGAGTAGGATATGGAAACCATGAACATAAATATCGTGAAGGCTATTTTTGTTTTGATTCAACTACATGCGTGAACATGTGCCAAGTAAAGCCACTTGAAACATTCAGAGTAGGATACCGTATCATCATACTACATCATAACCATTTTAATGCATGTTGACATCAAAGATAAATCATTATCCACTCCTAGCTACTTGAGCATGGCATGAGGAACTATAATCATTAATTGACATTGCAAACATGTTTGATCATAATATGCTAAATCATGGATACTAGGTTAAACATATTTACAAAAACAAAAAACAAGTTGAGTTCATACCGCTTCTCCCTACCATAGTCATGTCATCATATATCGTCATTATTGCCTTTCACTTGCATGACCGAATGATATGAAAATAATAATAGTGCAAGAGTTCCATGGACCGGGCTAGAATCTGCAAGCATTTTATTCAAGAGGAGAAAACAAAGTAATATGGGCTCTCTATTGGATCAATAGTAGTGCATATGAGAGCCACTCAACATTTTCATCGTGTTCTTCTCCTTCGTATGACTCAATAGAAGGAAGAGAATTTCAGAGAAACACACTGAAATATTTTTGGAGTTTTTAGCTTTTCTTGAAGAAAGCAAATTAAAGAAGGAAAAACAAAAATGATAAAACTATCTACACGGGAGAACTCCCAACAAGTAAAAGAAGAAAAAAGAAATATTTTTTGGGTTTTCTTTTAATACTACAACTAGTTAAATTAATAAGAAAAACCGAAAAGAAGCAAGAGATATTTTTGGATTTTCTCAAAGTTTTTCAAACACACGAAAAAGAAAACAAGAAAATAAATCTAGCACGTATAATACAATGAAAAAGTGTGGACACCGATAACTAGAATGAAACGTGTGAACATGAATATAATGTCCGTGGAAACTCGTACTCCCCCAAGATTGGATTTTGGCCTAACTTGGTAATCACCGTTCATAGCCTGGATAATAGTCTGAGTGATAGCCTACCGAGGCTCTTGGTGTAGCCTCCTCAACGGTCTGGCATCTTCAACCTCCACATTGTACATGTGGTCCTCGTTCTCAAGAACGTAGTATCTCCCCTTACTGTGATATTCAAAGAGAGGAGGAGCAGGCAATCCGAGAGGTATGATCAGACCTTTATTGAACCTTAAGTTGTAAGTATAGTTAGTGAATGTGCCCTTAAGGAACTTATGACATTTCATAGCCTCAAAGTCTAAGTACTGAGTAGGTAAAATATGATCGTTAGGCCAAGGTGATACACATACCTTCTTAGCTACACGGGCGACATAGATCCACCATGAAAGTGATCACTATTAGCATTGTGATTCAATCTCCATGCAACAATTGCTCCTAGATTATAATGTTTAACTCCTATTACAGTAGTGTGTATTAGACTCAAATCAGGATTACACAATGTGTTGTAATATTGCTTGCCTATGATGCATTTGCCATTAAAGAGTGCAAAGTATTGTATAGATGGAAAATGGATGCTTTTTATTCTACCTTGTGTCACTCCTCTACCTTAACCGTAGAAAAGATTAATCAAAAATGTCTCATACTCAGATGTTGGAGGTTTGTCCAGCGAACCCCAGTATGGAATTTAGCACGCTTCATAGAACACATCTAAAGGCATGGTGAAAGCATTATTATAAAGGCTAAATGAAACTCTAGACTCAAGAGGAAATATTTAAATTTCTTAGTAAATGTCTCTATAAAGTTGAGGTGTTGGGTGCACTTATCTTCGATGAAGGGAGCAAGATAGGTGTTGTGAACTTACTGTTCAAATTCTTCCTTGATACCTTCACCATCCATGAATGTATTACATGGACAAAGGGACGATTTGGTGTCGGTGTCCCGCATCGAGCTTGCAGTTGGTTCAACATAAGATTGTCGGATCAAGCTTCCACTCGATGATGCCCCCAAGGACCTTCTCCTCGAAGTACTCCTAAAGAAATACATTTTTATTTGTGAACGATTTCTGAAAGTTTTTGGGATAGAAATTTTTGTTAACAAAACTTCACAAGATTGATAGCAACTACTCATAAGGATTCTTAGAGGCCATATTAAGCATTCAAACTACTTATAACTCTCAGAATTCAACATGCAAGCGCATCTACAGCAGCACCAAGAGTAGCTAATTATTCTGAAAATAAACCACTACATAAAAAACTAATTGGAGCAATGGTGGAGTCACATACCAAAAAGCAATCCCCCAAAATAGTTTCAGAAATGGAGCTTCGAGCAAAGAGATCGAAATCCACGGGTTCGTGAGCAAGAACACGAGAAAGAGAGCTATGGTGATTTTTTTTCTGGAGGTCGGAGATGACATGGGGTAAAAAGGTAAGTGAGGGGACCCACATAGGGACCACCACCCACCAGTCCGTGCCTAGGATTGTTGGCGCGCCTTGGTGTCATATGGGCACCAGGTGCACCCCCTCTTTGATGTTATTTGCACCAGAAATTCAAAATATTCAGAAAAAATCGTTTTAAATTTTCAGGACATTCTAAGAACTTTTATTTTGTATTATTTTTTATTGCATGGAGAAATCAGAAAATAGGATAAACATGGCATTTTATTTTATTTAGCTAAGAAAAACAATGAACAAAAATGGGTACAGAAGGTTGTGTCTACTACATTCGTCAACTTCATACCTCTCAAAAATGATCCATTAATAAGGTTGATCAAGTCTTGTTAACAGATACTTCCTATCAGCATGAAACCGAAGATCTTTCGTAAAACACTAGGTTACCTCAATGGGGATATGCATATCCCCAACCATAATTATATCATATTTATTTTTGGCAGTTGGTAGAGGTAGTTGAAAACTTCCAATAGTGAGTGTTGAAGAATTTTCAATTACATTTACACCATTCACTTGGAATTATTTCTTCAGAAAGTGCACAGTATGCTCATTACCATTGATATGAAAAGCGACTTTGCTTTTATTGCAATCAATAACAGTCCTTGCAGTATTCAAAAAGGTTCGACCAACAATAATCAACATGTTGTCATCCTCGGGCATCTTAAAAATAACAAAGTCTATTAAGATAGTAACATTTATGACAATAACGGGCACATCCTCACTAATACCGATAGGTATGGCAGTTGATTTGTCAACCTTGTGCAAATATATTTCAGTAGGTGTGAGTTTATTCAAATCAAGTCTCTTATATAAAGATAAAGGCATAACGCTAACACCAGCTCCCAAATCACACAAAGCAATTTTCGCATAATTTATTTTAATGGAGCAAGCTATAGTTGGTATTCCAAGGATCTCCAAGTTTTTTAGGTACTCCATCTTTAAAAGAATAATTAGCAAGCATGGTGGTGATTTCTGCTTCAGGTATCTTTCTTTTATTGGTGATGATATCTTTCATGTATTTTGCACGAGGGGCCATCTATAAGATATTAGTTAAATGGGTTTGCAAAAACACTGGCCTAATCATTTCACAACGTTCAAATTATTCATCATATTTTTCTTAGATGGTTTTGGGTGTCCATGTTTACCATGTTTTCTAGCTACAAAGTCTTTTTTATCATATCGTTTATGTTTAGGTTATGGGTTATCAAGATCAACAGCAAGTTCTATTTCTACATTACTATTTGGTTCTTTATCATTATTTGGTGGAGTATCCTCATGAACCTCATCATTATCATTAGCATTATCACTAGCTGAATGTTCATTACCAGATTGAGTTTCAGCATCTAAAATGGAGACATCATTATTCTCTTTAGGAGGTTTTTCTATCTCAGGTTCACTAGAGGTATGCAAAGTCCTATCATTTTTCTTTTTCTTTTTCTTTTTGGAAGGACTAGGTGCATCATCATTAATTCTTTCAAAGTCTTGTTCAATTCTTTTAGGGTGTCCTTTAGGATAAAGTTGTTCCTGAGTCATTTTACCTCCTCTAGTTACTACTCTAATAGCAAAATCATTCATGTTATTATTCATTACATTAAGCAATTCTCTTTGAGATTTAGCAACTTGTTCTAACTGGGTTTCAACCATAGAGGGATGTTTTCCTACACCTCTAATATCGTTACTGATTCTAAATAACAAGTCACTCGAGCGAGAAATCATATCAGAATTATATTCAATTGTTTTAGAACATTTGCATTGAAGTGATCTTGTTTCCTAATGTGATTATCAAATTCATATAACATTAACTAGGATGTTTATTGTAAGGGATGTCACCTTCATCAAACTTTATTCAATAATTTACCTCTACCACTTGTGGAGGTGGTGGTGTGTCAAGACCATGTATTTCTTCAAAGGTGGTAAATTCTTAACATCCTCGGCTTTTAATACATTTTTTCCTTCATACATTTCTTTGCTTCTTGCATATCTTTGGGACTGATAAATAAGATACCCCTCTTCTTCGGAGTGGGTTCTAGTGGTGGTTCAGGGAAAGTCCAATCATCACAATTCTTCAATATATTATGCAATAGTTCCTCAGCTTGTTCAACAGTTCGTTTCGTGAAAACACAACTAGCACAACTATCTAGGAAGTCCCTAGAAGCATCAGTTAGTTCATTACAGAAGATATCAAGTATTTCATTTTTCTTAAGAGAGTGATCAGGCAAAGCATTAAGAAATTGGGGAAGCCTCGCCCAAGCTTGTGGGAGACTCTCTTCTTCAGTTTGCACAAAGTTAAATATTTCCTATAAGGCAGCTTGTTTCTTATGAATAGGAAAATATTTTTCAGAAAAGTAGTAAATCATATCCTGGGGACTACGCACACAACCAGGGGTGATAACCCACAAGTATAAGGGATTGCAACAGTTTTTGAGGGTAGAGTATTCAACCCAAATTTATTGATTCGACTCAAGGGGAGCCAAAGAATATTCTCGAGTATTAATAGCTGAGTTGTCAATTCAACCACATGTGAAAGACTTATTATCTGTAGCAAAGTATTTAGTAGCAAACTAGTATGGAAGTAACGATAACAATGGCAAAAGTGACAGTAGTAGTTTTGTTGTGATTATAACAGTAGCAACGGAATAGTAACTTAGCAGAGATCAATATGTGGAAAGCTCATAGGCAATGGATTAGTGGTGGATAATTATGTCAGATGGCATTCATCATGCAATAGTTGTAACATAGGGTGACACAGAACTAGCTCCAATTCATCAATGTAATGTAGGCATGTATTCCATATATAGTCATACGTGCTTATGGAATAAACTTGCATGACATGTTTTGTCCTACCCTCCTGTGGCAGCGGGGTCCTAATGGAAACTAAGGGATATTAAGGCCTCCTTTTAATAGATAACCGGACCAAAGCATTAGCACTTAGTGAATACATGAACTCCTCAAACTACGGTAATCACCGGAAAGAATCCAAGTTATTGTCACCCTGGGGGATGCGGATCATAACTCGTAATATGTGTCTACAAGTTGCAAGATAGGATCAAGAACAAAAATATATTCGTGAAAACATAATAGGTTCAGATCTGAAATCATGGCACTCGGGCCCTAGTGACAAGCATTAAGCATAGCTAAGTCATAACAACATCAATCTCAGAACATAGTGGATACTAGGGATCAAACCCTAACAAAACTAACTTGATTACATGGTAAATATCATCCAACCCATCACCGTCTAGCAAGCCTATGATGGGATTGATCATGAATGGCAAAGAGCATCATGGAATTGGTGATGAAGGATGGTTGGTGATGACAATGGCGTCGATTTCTCCTCTCCGGAGCCCAAAATGGACTCCCGATCTGGCCTCCCGAGGAAGAACAGGAGGTGGTGGCGGCTCCGTATCATGAAACGCGATGAACACTTCTCTCTGATTTTTTTCTCCACGAATAGGAATATATAGAGTTGGAATTGAGGTCGATGGAGCCCCAGGCGGGCACAAGCTTGCTAGGCGCAACCAGGGGGTGGTTGCGCCCTATGGGCTTGTGACGTGTGGGTGGCCCCCCTCCGGTTGATTCTTTCGCTAGTATTTTTTATTAATTCCAAAAATAATCTCCATAAATTTTCAGGTCAATCCGAGAACTTTTATTTCTGCACAAAAATAACACCAAGGCAATTCTGCTAAAAACAGCCTCAGTCTGGGTTAGTTCCACTCAAATCATGCAAATTAGAGTCCAAAACAAGGGCAAAAGAGTTTGGAAAAGTGGATACAATGGATACGTATCAACTCCCCCAAGATTATCCCATTGCTTGTACTCAAGCCATTCAGTTGATAAATTGAAAGTGATAAAGAAAAACTTTTACAAACTCTTTTGATCTTGTTGTTGTAAATATGTCTAACTGATGTTAAGATTTTTATCAAAGATTATAGACTAACCACGTTAAAAATAACATTTAGGTCTCACATTTACTCATATCAATGGCATAACCATCTAGCGAGCAATAATAATAAGTCTCGCATGACAACACTTTTATCAAAAGAATCATGATACAATATGATATAATGGTATCTTGCTAGCCCTTTATGAGACCACAAAACATAAATGGAGAGCACCCCTGAAGAACAAGGACTGACTAGACATTGTAATTCATGGTAAAAGAGATCCAGTCACACTCATAGTCAACATCAATTAATAGCAAGGCATGAAAATGCCGGTGGTGCTCTCTAACTGGTGCTTTTTATAAGAAGATGACAACTCAGCAATAAAGTAAATATATAAGCCCTTCGCAGAGGGAAGCATTGAGTTGTAGAGGTGCCAGAGCTCGAGCTTTTAAAATATGGATGAATAACAATTTTGAGCGGTATGCTTTCATTGTCATCATAACGACCAAGAGATTTCACCATCTTCCATGCTAGATACATTATAGGTGGTTACCAAACAGAATGATAAAGTTTTTACTCCCACTCCACCAATCAATCACACTCCATGGCGAGCCAAATTCACGGGTACCGTCCATACAAGCATAGTCCTTGGGGAGTTTTGTTTCATTGTATTTTGATTTGATTATGAGCATGGAACTGGGCATTCCGAATACCAGCCACTTTCCCGTGAATGATAGTGAATCAACCCATATCGTGAGACTAACCCACCTAACATGGATGATACTAACCGCCGCCAGTCACTAAATGAGCGATTTGGGCATACAAAACAGAATATTATTTGAAGCTTTAGAGTTTGGCACATGCAGATTTACTTGGAACATAAGGTGAATACCGCATATAGGTAGATATGGTGGACTCAGATGGAGCAACATTGGGTTTAAGGAAGTGGATGCACAAGGAGAATTCCCGCTTAATGCAAGTGAAGGCTACCAGAAGACTGAGGAGCGACCAACTAGAGAGCGACAAAAGTCATCAACATGCCTTGAGATTAACCAACATTGAATGCAAGCGTGAGTAGGATATAAATCACCATAAAAACATAAATATCGCAGAGGCTATGTTGATTTTGTTTCAACTACATGCATGAACATGTGCCAAGTCAAGCCACCTGAATCATTGAGAGGAGGATACCATCCTATCACACTACATCACAACCATTTTAATATGCATGTTAGCACTCAACACAAACCATCATCCACTCTTAGCTAATTAAGCATGTCATGAGTAACTATAATCTCTAATTGTCTTTGCAAATATGTTTCACCCATAATGAACTGAATTTAGAATGATGAGCTAATCATATCTACAAAAGTAAAATAGGTCAAGTTCATACAGCTTTTCTCCATCTCAGTCTTTTCATCATATATCGTCATTATTGCCTTTCACTTGCATGACCGAACGGTGTGAATAATAATAAGAGTGCCCGTGCATTGGACTAAGCTGGAATCTGCAAACAATAACTCAAAGGAGAAGACAAGGTAATATGGGCTCTCTAATAGGTAAGCAATAATGCATATTAGAGCCACTCTACATTCTCATTATAGTCTTCTTCATATGACCCAAAGAAAGAAAATACAAAACAAGAACGAGAAAAACAATTTACACGGGAAAGATCCCAACAAGCAAAAGAAGAATGAGAGATCTTTTTGGATTTTTTAATACTACAAATAAGAAAACTAGTAGATAAAGCCAGAACTATTTTTATTTTTATTTTTCTCAAAGTTAATTAAACGCACGAGAAGAAAGTGGAAAGAAGAAATAAACTACCATGGATGGGAGAATGAAAAAGTATGAAAACCGACTACTAAGATGAATGTGTGAACATGAATGTAGGGTCGGTGAGAAATACGTACTCCCCCAAGCTTAGGCTTTTGGCCTAAGTTGGTCTAGTGTCATGTCTGCCCCGGATGATATCCAAAGTTATAGTAGGGGTTGTACTGGGCTGCGGCGGCAACCGCCTAAACGGCTGCAGCGTGGAGATGAGCGGCTTCCACATTTCTCTCGTACTCATTTGCCTCCTCTCTGGTTATAAAGTATATTTGTTTTTCCTAAAAGTTAAAGAAGGTAGGAGCAGGAAGGGTAATCTGGACAGCACGTTGTCAATCAAAAATTAGTCGGTACAGGAGGGATTGTTCATTCCTCTCAAGAAACTGATAACGCACCAAAGCCTCAGAACCAAGAAAAGCAGGTGGTAACTCAATATCATTCCCCCATATGGGTACGCCAGCATAATTGGCTATACGAGTGGCATAAATCCCACCAAATAAATCTCCATCCATAGCATTATTATGCAGCCTTCTAGCAATAATGGCCCCTAAGTTATATCGTCCATCACCCATTACCGCACTCTTAAGGATGCTAAGATCGGGAACACAAAGGTGGCTATGATTAGTTTTACCGTTAATAAATTTACCTATGAAGAGAGCAAAATAATGTATAGCAGGAAAGTGGATGCTCCCAAGGTAGCATGTGTAATATTTCTAGTTTCTCCCACGGTGATGCTAGAAAGAAAGTCATTATATTTAGTTTTGTGAGGATCACTATAGCTGCCCCATTATGGAATTTTGCACGCACGGTTAAAATCCTCTAGGTCCATAGTATAAGATTTATCATAAAGTTTTAATAGAACAGAAGGTTTATTACGCCTGGATGAAAATTCAAACCACCGCACAAAAGAATCTGTGAGTTGATAGTATTGCTTGCACTGGTCTAAAAGGAAATCTTCAAGACTTCATATCGTGCGTATGTGTAAAATTCTTCCTTGAAACCGGCATCAATCATAAATTGATTTGATGGCCATTCACAAGGCCTCACTTGTGTTTTCCTTAGTGGTTCAAGGTCGGGCTCGCGTATTGCGAGTCTTGGGGCCTTCTTGCTCGAGGAACCCCCTTGGTATATTTGCCTCAACATTTTTATTTCTCTGAAAAATTTCTGAAATTTTTACTGACTCAAAATAAAGGTGAACAAAACTCAACAAAACTTACCACAACTACTCCTGTAAGTACCTAGAGCCTATATCAAGGATCAAAAGTACTTGGGACCATACATACTTGACATGCAAGCTCAAGAACAAGGTCACCAAACCAGCAAAAATTTGCAATATATAAAGCACTAGAACAAAAACTAATTGGACCATTGGAGGAGTCACATACCAAAGAACAATCTCCTAAAACAGTTTTGCGAATGGAGCCTTGCACAAGGAGGTCGAAAATGGCAGCAAAATGAGCTAGAACACGGGTTTGAGCAATGGTGGGTTTTTTCTGGAGGAAGACGAAGTGGATGGGCTCTGGAATAAGTGAAGGGGGCCTACGTGGGACCCACAAGCCACCAAGGCACGGCCAGGGGTGGCCGCACCCTGTGAGCTTGTGTCCCACTAGTGTTGCCCCTGGTATGTACTGAGTGCCAGATATTTTTAAATATTCCAGAAAAAATCATACTGCATTTTCAGGGTATTAAAAGAACTTTTATTTTGAGGTCATTTTTCTATTGCACGGAAAACTCAAAAAACAGAAAAATAATAGCATTTATACTTTATTTAATCTAACTATCATAAAGTAAACATTGGGTACACAAAGTTTTGCTTTCTAAATTCAACGATCTCATGCTCATCAAAAGAAATCCATCAATAAGGTATCAAGTCATACTTCCAAGCTTCTTCCAAGTAGAACGAAACCAGAGAATCTTCGAACAACACTAGGTTACCTCAATGGGGATATGCATATCCCCAATAATAAGTATATCATATTTCTTGTTGACAGTAGGAAGAGGGAATTCGAAGTCTCCAATAATAATCGTTGAAATCTTTTCAATGGAGTTGATACTATGAATTTGAGGTTGTTTCTTCGAAAAGTGTACCGTATGCTCATTACCATTAATATGAAAAGTGACATTTCCCTTGTTGCAATCAATAATAGCCCCTGTAGTATTCAAAACGGGTCTTCCAAGGATGATCGACATACTGTCGTCTTCGGGAATATCAAAAATAACAAAGTTCGTTAGGATAGTAGCATTTGCAACTATGATAGGCACATCCTCACAAATTCCGATGGGTAAATCAGTTGATTTATCAGCCAATTGCAAAGAGATTTCAGTAGGTGTCAACTTATTCAAATCAAGTCTACGATACAAAGAGAAAGGCATAACAGCAACACCAGCTCCCAAATCACATAAAGTAGTTTTAACATAATTCCTTTTAATAGAGCATGGTATGCTTGGTATTCCTCGATCTCCTAATTTCTTTGGTATTGCACCCTTAAAAGTATAATTAGCAAGCATGGTGGAAATCTTAGCTTCCCGTATCTTTATTTTATTATTCACAATATCTTTCATATACTTAGCATAAGGAGACATTTCTAGAATATCAGTCAAGCGCATATGTAAAAACATAGGTCTAAGCATTTCAACAAAGCACTCAAAATTCTCATCGTCCTTTTTCTTGGATGGTTTAGGAGGAAAGGGCATGTGTTTTTGAACCCATGGTCCTCTTTCTTTACCATGCTTCCTAGAAACAAAGTCTCTTTTGTCATATCTTTTATTCTTAGGTTGTGGGTTATCAAGATCAACAGCAGGTTCAATCTCCACATCATTATCATTACTAAGTTGAGCATCAACATGAACATCATCATTAATATTATCACTAGGCTCGTGTTCATCACATGATTGTGTCTCAGCATTAGAAACAGAAATATCATTTGGGTTTTCAGGTGTATCTATAAAAAGTTCACTGGCAGCATGCAAGGTCCTATCATCATCCTTTTTCCTCTTATTACTTGAATGGCTAGGTGCATCAGTATTAATTATTTGAGAATCTTGCTCAAGATCTTAGGATGGCCCTCAGGATACAAAGGTTCCTGAGTCATTTTACCACCTCTAGTCACAACTCTAACAGAATGATCATTGTTCTTACTATTCATATCATTAAGCAAATCATTTTGTGCCTTAAGTACTTGTTCTACTTGAGTAGTTACCATGGCAGCATGTTTACTAATAAGCTTAAGATCATTGATAGTTCTAGTCATATAATCACCCAAGAGATCAAGCATGTAAGCATTATATTTCAATTGTCTACTAACATAAGCATTAAAAATTTCTTGCTTAATAACAAAGTTATCAAACTCATCCAAGCATTGGCTAGCAGACATATTATAAAGAATATCACCTTCATAAAATCTACCCAGAGAATTTACCTCTACTACATGTGTCGGGTTATCAAGACCATGTATTTCTTCAATAGGTGGTAGATTCTTAACATCTTTAGCTTTAATACCCTTTTCTTTCATAGATTTCTTTGCCTCTTGCATATCTTCAGGACTGAGAAATATAATACCTATTTTCTTTGGAGTTGGCTTCGAAGGTCGTTCGGGAATAGTCCAATCGTTATCATTGCTCAATATATTATTCAGTAGTAGTTCAGTTTGTTCAACAGTTCATTCCCTGAAAACACAACTAGCACAACTATCTAGGTGGTCCCTAGAAGCATCGGTTAGTCCATTATTAAAGATATCAAGTATTTCGTTTTTCTTGAGAGGATGATCAGGCAAAGCATTAAGTAATTGGAGAAGTCTCCCCCAAGCTTGTGGGAGACTCTCTTCTTCAATTTGCACAAAGTTAAATATTTCCTGCAAGGCAGCTTGTTTCTTAGGGGTAGGAAAATATTTTTCAGAGAGGTAATATATCATATCCCGGGGACTACGCACACAACCAGGAGTAAGAGAGTTAAACCATATCTTAGCATCACCCTTTAATGATACATGAAACAACTTGAGAATATAGTAATAACGATTTTTTCCTCATGAGTAAATAGGGTGGCTATATCATTCAGTTTAGTAATATGTGCCACAATAGTTTCAGATTCATAACCATGGAAAGGATCAAATTCAACCAAAGTAATTAACTAGGGATCGACAAAGAATTCATAATCATTCAGTAACAAAGATAGGTGAAGTAGCAAACTTAGGATCATATTGCATTCTAGCATTCAAAGATTTTTCCTTCCACTTGCATAGCAATTTTTTAAGATCATCTCTATCCTTACAAGAAAGAAATTCCCTAGCTACCTATCCTTCCATAACATAACCCTTAGGTACATGAGGCAGTTCATATCTAGGACAACTAGGTCTAGCGGGTGTCTCATTGTGTTTAGTTTCAATAATTTCATCAGTTTCAGTGATATCATCATTTTCAGCATTGACTCTAGCAATTTGTTCATCAAGGAATTCACCCAGTGGCATAGTATTATAAAGAAAAGTATCATCATAAGCATCATGCATAGAAGAAGTGGCATCATCAATTACATGCGACATATCAGAATTATTAGCAGGTGGTAGTGTCGCAAATTTACTCACGACAGAAGGTGAATCAAGTGTAGAGCTAGATGGCAGTTCCTTACCTCCCCTCGTAGTAGAGGGATAGATCTTGGTTTTTGGATCTTCCAAATTCTTCATAGTGATCAATAGATAGAAATCCCAAGTGAATCAGAGAATAGAGCTATGCTCCCCGGCAACGGCGCCAGAAAAAGGTCTTGATAACCCACAAGTATAAGGGATCGCAACAATTTTCGAGGGTAGAGTATTCAATCCAAATTTATTGATTCAACTCAAGGAGAGCCAAAGAATATTCTCAAGTCTTAGCAGCTGAGTTGTCAATTCAACCTTTAATGAGAATGGAAATAATTTGAGAATATAGTAGTAGCAAATCTTCTCATCATGAGCAAAAAGGGTAGCTATATCATTCAACTTAGTAAGATGTGCCACTACAATTTCAGTTTCATAGTCATGAAAAGGGTCAGATTCAACCAAAATAATTAACTCTGTGTTGAGGATATCGCTTATCGTTATCATCTCGGTCGGTTGGGGATTAGAGATTAATCTAAATTGGCCGATTAATCGACCTAATCGGTCGACTATTAATTGGTCATTTTTTGCAAATCCCATGTTCCCAACACTGGAATATGCGATATTTAACACCAAAAATATATTGGACAAAAGTGTTACCTTGATTCCTAGCCTCCGAATCCTTGTATAATGACAACCAAAATAGTGAAATAGTAAATATTGCATAACAAAGTCCACAAAAACACAAATAAACATAATTTTTGCAAACATAGTGCTAGAAATATGCCTGATTTATTGGAAGATTCCCCATAAATCGCTTGTCAGAGCGATAAATCGGCCCAAAAGATAAACGGTGAACATAAGGCATAATCTTATCGGTCACCCCACGAGTCGCGATAAATCGGACGATAAATCGTTGAATCGGAAGATTTTCTGAACAACGCTTTTCGGTAACAAAGATAGGTGAAGTAGTAAACTTAGGATCATATTTCATTCTACCATTCAAACTCATTTCTTTATACTTGCATAGTAATTTCTTAAGATCATTTCTATCCTTACAAGCAAGAATGTCTCTAGCTACTTCTCCATCCATAATATAACCCTCAGGTATCTTAGGCATTTCAAATCTAGGAGAGCTAGGTATAATAGGTGTTTCATAATTACCGGTTTCAAAGACTTCATGAGTTTCAATAGTTTCATCAGTTTCGGTAATTCCTTTCTCTTTAGCTCTAGCAATTTGTTCATCAAGAAATTCACCTAGTGGCACAGTATCATCAGGCAAGGTACTAGCATCATCATAAGCATCGTTCATAGCAGAAGTGGCATCATCAATATCTTGCGACATATCAGGATTAATAGCATGTGGTGGTGTTGCAAGTCTACTCATAATAGAAGGTGAATAAAGTGGAGAGTGTGATGGCAAATCCATACCTCCCCTCGTCTTAGAGGGAACAATCTTGGTTCTTGTATCCTTCGGATTATTCATTGTGATAAATTGATATAAATCCCAAGTGACTCGGCATGCTCCCCAGCAACGGCGCCAGAAAAAGGTCTTGATAACCCACAAGTATAGGGGATCACAATAGTTTTCGAGGGTAGAGTATTCCATCCAAATTTATAGGTTCGACACAATGGGAGCCAAAAAATATTTGAGAGTATTAGTAGTTGAGTTGTCAATTGAACCACACCTAGAGATTAAATTTCTATAGCAAAGTGATTAGTAGCACAGTAATATGATAGTTTGATACCAATGGTAGCAATAATAGTAATGGCGGTAGTTTTGTAGCAAGTGCAACTGTGAAAACAACAATAGTAAATTGGCAAGAACAATATGTGGAAAGCTCATAGGCACTGGATCAATGTATTTGTTGGATTATATTCATCATATAATAGTTATAACCCAGGGCGACACAGAACTAGCTCCAGTTCATAAATGTAATGTAGGCATGTATTCCCTAAATAGTCATACGTGCTTATGGAAAAGAACTTGCATGACATCTTTTGTCCTACCCTCCCGTGGTAGCGGGATCCATAAGGAAAGTAAGGGATATTAAGGCATCCTTTTAATAGAGAACCGGAACAAAGCATTAACACATGGTGAATACATGAACTCCTCAAACTATGGTCATCACTAGAAAGTATCCCAACTATTTTCACCTTGGGGTTTATGGATCATAACACGTAATAGGTGCATATGACTAGGCAAGATTGAATCAAGAACATAGATATAATGGTCATGACATAAACGGTTCAGATCTGAAATCATGGCACTCAGGCCCTAGTGACAAGAATTAAGCATGGCAAAGTCATAGCAACATCAATCTCATAACATAGTGGATACTAGGGATCAAGACCTAACAAAACAAACTCAATTACATGATGAATCTCATCCAACTCCTCATTGACCAGCAAGCCTACGAAGGAATTACTTACTCTTAGTGGGGAGCATCATGGAATTGGCGATGAAGGGGTGTCGATGTTGACTAAGACCAAAGATTCCCCTCTCCGGAGCCCCAAACGGACTCTAGATCTGGCCTCCCGATGAAGAAGAGGAGGTGGTGACAGCTTCGTCTTGTGAAACGCGATAAAACTTTCTCCTTGATTTTTTTCCTTCGGAAATAGGAATTTATAGTGCCGGAATTAGGCTCGGCGGGGCCACGAGGTGGACACAACCCACCAGGGCGCGCTTGTGGGGGCTGGCGCGCCCTGGTGTATCGTGCCCAACCAGGGCACCTCCTTCGGTGGTTCTTGGCTCCAGTATTTTTTATTTATTCTGAAATAAATCTCCAAAAAGTTTCATCCAATTGCCAGAACTTCTATTTCTGCACAAAAATAACACCATGGTAGTTTTGCTGAAAACAACGTCATTCCGGGTTAGTTTCATTCAAATCATACAAATTAGAGACCAAAACAAGAGCAAAAGCGTTAGGAAAAGTAGATATGATGGAGACCTATCCACATGATCTCCTCTGATCTGCAGTTGTCCTCTTCACTATCTCAACACTAAGATCCATCACCCTGAACCTGGTGTGGGTGTCAATGAGGTGCAACAAGTTGATTGAGTAGCCTCGGATCATCTTCTCATCTCCTGACGTGGGCATCAAAGTGTATCTCAAAATGGTGTTGGTTGTAGGTAACCCTGCTTGCAAATAGTATACTGAGCCAAACTTATGTGAATGCACATAATCTACAAGAATCACCTTATACATATTTGCCATCAAGTTGTGGCTCATCTTGGCATCAGTGTATACATCCAAGTCATCTTCCTCAACAAGTGGAGCTCCTAAGATGGTATCCCACTCTTCAATAGTAGATTGGTACCTTGTACCCTTAGTCATCCATACTATCCTGCCATCTGGATAGAAGTGAGCAGTGGAGTAGAACTGCATAATCATCTCATCATTCCAGACTGTAAAATCCCTTCCAGAAAAGTTTGCAATGTCAATGCACTGTAAGTTGTCTTGCACACTAGGAAGATAGTCTTCATTTTCCTTGATATATTCCCAGTCAACATATCTCATGTCACTCACTTTTGGGTTCTTGTACAAAAGGACAGTCTCATAGAAATCCTGTTGTTCCTTGGTGTGGAATCTGGCATCCAAAGCAGTCCTTTTCCTGGAGGCATATGTCATTTTCTCTTCACAATCTCAGCCCGGAGTCCTTCGTCTTCTTGATGTCCTCGGCTAAAGGATGAGCATCATTATGCTCTGGCAGATGGGGCCTGAGCTTCCTCAACACTAGAAAGCCCTCCTTAGCATCCACTACTAGGAGAAAGCCTACTACTAGCGCTGGAAATACACATATCAGTAGCGCTAGCAGCAGCGCTACTTCTAAGGCGCTATAACTAATTCTTAGGAGTAGAAATGTTTGCCCAGCGCTATATTAGTAGTAGCGCCTCTTCACCAGCGCTACTGCTAACTGACTACTGCTAACTGATAAATACATCACTAATGTAGCTAGTAGTATCACTGGTAGGTCCCATGTGGCTATCATGTAACACCTCGAACACACCCGTACGCACTTTGTCCTCACTCATGCGCACCCGGGACCAACTTCCCGATCGGTCACCCATCCTAGAACTACTCCAAGCCAAGCACTCTTAGCCAGTGAGTTTTGTTCGAATGGGCTCCCGGAAAAGAAGGAATTCCTTATTGATATGAGTAGTCTATCATCCCTAATATGCCAGGCTATCACATATCCCACCACTCAGAGGAACCGACGTCCTCGTCGGGCCATAGAAACGTTCCCTCTTGGCACAAACGTTTGTCCTTCCAGTCCGATACATGTGTCATTCCGTGTGCCACAACGGGTCACCAACTTCATGAACAACATGACCGCGCATCTATCGGCAAACATCCGGGTAACCGTGAGGGTCGGCTCTGATACCAACTTGTAATGCCCTGGGACACCCGCCGGTAGTCGTTACTCCTGGAAGGATCTAGACTGGCCTCACAGATCAATACTAGTCTTTTCTATGCACATTGTCCTCACTCATGCGCACCCGGGACCAACTTCTCGGTGGGTCACCCATCCTAGAACTACTTCAATCCAAGCACGCTTAACCTGGGAGTTTTGTTCGAATGGGCTCCCGGAAAAGAAGGAATTCCTTATTGATATGAGTAGTCTATCATCCCTAATATGCCAGGCTATCACATAGCAGCAGTGTCATATGTAAGCAGAAGTGTCAAATATTAATTGATGACAACTTGAGTTCAAAAAGATAACTAGACTTCAAAACCCTTACAATAATATTACTACAATACTATTAATCTTACTACAATATTATTACTCTTACTACAATACTATTTAAACTTAAACTAGAACTTAATCTTAGTACAATACTATTAATAATCTGGTGGTGGGGCATTCTCGGCGGAAGTATCCCGATCACAGTTCCCCATCGGACTCTCTGAGCCGGGCATGAAGATGTCACTTGTTGTAGCGCCCATTCCATAACCAAGTGGGGAGTACTCTGAGGCAGCATCTGAGCATGCTCTGTAGCGTTGGCCTCCGTGAAGACGACGTATGCCGCAACTTTTAGTTGTGTTTCGGCATAACTCTTGCACATATTGAATTCCTCCTCCCAGTAACCACTCTGAGTCTCCTGAAACTTATTCTCTGCCTCTTTCATCTCCCGCATACAATCTCTCCATCCGAACATTGCATCATCAATCTTTTTCACCGCGCCACCATCTACCTCCGCCACTCCAATTCCAGTTCACGAGAACATTTAGGAGACATGGGAATCCCTGTAAATTTGGCATGACATTTGCTTAGATGCAATCCCCTAAATGCATCGATTCATCTACATACATCCATTCATCTATATGCATCCATTCATCTACATGCATTGATTCATCTAAATGCATCAATTCATCTAAAAACATCGATTCATCTGTATGCATCCATTCATCTATATGCATCCATTCATCTAAATATATCCATTCATCTAAATGCATCGATTCATCTATATGCATCCATTCATCTAAATCCATCCATTCATCTAAATGCATCGATTCATCTATATGCATCCATTCATCTAAATGCATTGATTCATCTATATGCATCCATTCATCTAAATGCATCAATTCATCTAAATGCATCGATTGATCAGTTGGTGCACTAGAGTTGTGGGCCTCCTAGTGCCCCTTTACTCGTGCACGGGCAGTGGTAGCCACTCTGGCAACGAGGCCCAGTAGGAACTTGCCAAGTACCAGCGCAGAAGAATTGAGAGCCCCGGCAAGACCTTGCCGGGATGACCATAGGACCCTTAGGCAAAGACCGAGCCCCGGCAAGACCCGATGAGGCAAAGACCCGGCAAGGCCCTGCCAGCGCACAGGCCAGGTGTCGGTCCACATGGGCACGTGTCGCGACGCTGGTGTTGGAAGGGGCTAAGTGGTGCCTATGGGACGGGCCCTTGTCTTGTCCTGTAGGCGGATAGAGATGCCTGACGGTGCATTAACTGCGCCTATCCTAGTCCGTCAGTGTTAGGTATGATAGCATTGTAGCTCTGTCCACCTCGTCTACGCACTGTACGCCACTGTTCGGATCCCCTTGAGTATAAAAGGAGGCCCATGGCGTTACGAGAGCGGACTTTTGGACTTTTCGGTCTTTTGGGACTTCCTAGCATACACACGTGGCAGTTGCTCATAGCTCCCCTATCGCGAGAACCCTAAGAACACACTCAATACAATCATACAGGAGAGGGTTTTACGCATCTTTACGGCCCGAACCTAGGTAAAATCCCCCGCGTGTTGCTCACCAGACCCGCTCTTTGCGCGAGCCTTCACCCCCGCCGAACTGAAAGGGGTCTGTCTGATCCCATAGGTGCTCGTTCCCCATGACATCTTTGGCATGACAGGTAGGGGAAGAAGTCGTGCGAACCCGTTCTTGTGGTCAGCGCGCTAGTTTCGTCATACTCATCATCGCCATGGCCCACAAGAAGAAGGGCTTGACAGCGGTTGGCCCTTCTGCGTTCGCCGTCCCTCCATCTGCGCAGATAGGGGATGGCATAGACATGGTAGGACGAGGAGGAGGCAGAGGCTTAGAACTTTTGCAATGCTCCGGTGATCAAGGCTAAACAAGCGGCGACGCTCACCGCGGAGACGTCCATGGCTGCGGCGAGAACCCCCATGCCCATGGGTCTCAGGACGGAGAAGTGCCACCTGCGGGTGGTATGATGAACTCCGGGGGCGGAAGGGTATCTTCTCAGGGCACGCGCGAAGAGTCGTGCCACGGCACCCGCAGATCTCAACCTCCCCACAGAAAAGCTCCTACGCATCACACCCAAGGTGTGTGGGACCAGCAAGCTCGACCACATGCTAGTGGGAGTGGTATGCCGTCACGGGACTGCGGCGTTGCTCCTTCTAACACGGTTAGGAGTCAGAGCACCTCGCGTTCCTCGTGTCGTTCGCTACCGACCACATCGGAGGAAGCGATGGCATGGGCGCAACTACCCCTAAACTTCCCTCCTGCTGCAGAGAAGCTCGACGAATGGAGACCCACCATCCAGAGCCTCCTCAGCCTCGCAGATAAGTTTCGGTCCACCGAGCCGGCTCACACCAGTGATGAGAGGGCCGGAGGCGGTGCGACTTCAGTGCACTCTCCTCCATAGCAACGTCGGTCACCGACTCAATGGACCGAAGCTTATGATGGTTACTCGACGGTGTCGTCTGACCCACGAACGCACCATGACCAGCGTCAAGTCCTTCGAGAATGGGGCAAGGAAGACACTCGACCTACGATCGAGCTACAGCGAGAAGCACGCCTCCAATCTGGAAGGCACGCGGGGCCCATTGTAGAGAAGTCTGCGTCAGGGTATCCTATCAGCCTACCTTACGAGGTGGGTTGTCCAGCGTTTACTCGTGAGCTGCGGCAAGTCCAGTGGCCCAACTCCCGCACATTTAAACCAGAAGTCCCGGATAAGTATGACTGCAAGACCCATCCGTCGGAGTTCCTGAGCATCTACACCATTGCGGTGCAAGCTGCCGAGGTCGCGACAACAAAATACTTGCCAACTACTTCCCGTTGGTGCTTAAGCCCAATGTCAGATCGTGGTTAATGCACTTGCCAGAGGGTTACACCGCCTCCTGGGAAGACTTGTGCCACGATTTTGTGGGCACCTTCACAGCAGGGCATCAAGCTCCTGGCCAGGAAACTAACCTGCACATTGTCCCGCAGAAGGAGGGCGAAACTTTGCGCAAGTACATCCAAAGGTTCAGCCGCGTGCATCAAAACATACCAGACGTTCATCGTGCCGCTGTTATCAGTGCGTTCCATCAGAACGTGCGCAACCGCAGAATGCGGGAAGAGCTACAATGAATAGGGCCAGGGACGTTGCTGAGCTATATGCTTTGGCAGATAAATGTGCTCGGACTGAAGAAGGTAGGAGACTCCCCGGCGAAGAAGTTGGCACAGGGGTCGACTCCTAAGATGAAGACACTGCCGCCCTGGCGTGGAGGGGCTGGCGGCGGAACAAGAAGTGCCAAGGCAAGGCCGTACTTGCCATTGAGGGATCCGACAACCCCGGCGCCGCCAAGAAGGGCAAGGTTGATGACTCCGGCGATGATGTTGCTGGGTGTGCCTCCTGCCACACCATAGTGGCTGCTGACAAGCCAGAAGGTTCCGAAAAACAGTATTGCAAGATCCGTCGCACCAAAGGCCATGATCTCCAAGACTGTCGGCAAGTCGAGTAGCTTGCCGAGAAGCAAAAAAAGCCGAGTACGAGAGGCGAGATAAGGAGAAAGTCCTGGATGGTGCTGAGGGGTCCGGCAAGAAGCGTGTTTGCTGAGGAGGTCGCCGCGGCAAGCCCAAGCAACAGAAAGACCGTCCCCCCCGTGGCCGCAACCAGCAAGAGGGAGATGATGATGACATCGAAGAGGATGACGAGTCCAGCGAGCATGAGTTCCAGAAGGCTACAGAGATGATGTGCATAGAGGGATGCACCTCATCGCATTCCTCCCACCGCCAACTTAAACAATGGGCGCGCGAGGTTAATGCGGAGGAGCCCTCTATCGGTGCCTAGAGACCTCTGAAGTGGTCCAACACTCCTATCATCTTCCATGTCGACGATCACCCTGATCGCATAACTGCGGTCGAGTGCCTGTCGTTGTTGGTTTCACCAACAATCCGCAACCTCAAGGTGACCAAGATTCTAGTCGACAGTGGGGCCGGCCTGAACCTGATCTCGCCTGATGTCATCCAGAGGCTGCACATTCTTGATGAGGATCTCGAGCCGACAGGCGCTTTCCAAGGGGTAAAATCAAGGAGAACACAGCCGAAGGGCAAGGTCACGCTACCGGTGACGTTTGGCAGTGATATCAATTTCAGAAGGCAGAAGATCGTTTTTGACGTCAACAAGATCTTGTTGCCGTACAAGGGCATCCTTGGTCGACCAGCACTGACCAAGTTCATGGCGGTTACCCACTTCTCTTACAATGTGCTGAAGATGCCTGGGCCGATGAGCGTCATCACAATCAACTCCGACAAGAATAGCGCACTTATCTGCGCCGAGCAGCTCTACCAGGGTGCAATGGTAGCACCTGATGCCAAGGTACTTGCTCCTACCGCTGAAGCTCCTGGGGGGAAGAAGACTGGCAAGGCCTCTGGCGCACATTCTGGCAAGCGCACCTCCTCGGAGTGTTGCGCTCCCATTGATGATGTGCCAGAGAGCTCCACCAGCAAGAGCAAAAAGTCCAAGGCCGCTCCACCAGAGACCAAGAAGGTGCCCGCCAAGGAGGATGACATGGGAGGAACTTTCACCATAAGCTCCACCCTTGACGACAAATAGGAAAGCGCACTCGTCGCCTTCCTGCGGGCGAATGTCGATGTGTTTGCATGTCAACCATCTGATATCCCCGGTGTTCCCATGGAGGTGATTGAGCACCACCTTGTTGTCTGCCCACACGTGCGGCCCGTCAAGCAGAAGGTCTTGAAGCAAGCTTTGGAGTGGCAGCAGTTTATTGCCGAAGAGATCAAGAAACTAGAAGCGGCTGGCTTGATCAGAGGAGTACTTCATCCAACATGGTTGGCCAATCCAGTCGTAGTGCGTAAGGCGAATGGGAAATGGAGGTTGTGCATTGACTTCACAGACATCAACAAAGCCTTCCCCAAAGATCCCTTTCCCTTCCCGCGATCGATCAGGTTGGCCAACCATGTTGGATGAAGTACTCCTCTTATCAAGCCAGTCGCCTCTAGTTTCTTGATCTCTTCGGCAATAAACTGTTGCCACTCCAATGCTTGCTTCCAGACCTTCTTCTTGACGGGACGCGTGTGTGGGCAGATGGCAAGGTGGTGCTCAATCACCTCCCTGGGAACACCAGGGATATCAGATGGTTGCCATGCAAACACATCGACATTCGCCCACAGGAAGGCGACAAGTGTGCTTTCCTATTTGTTGTCAAGGGTGGAGCTTATGGTGAAAGTTCCCCTCGTGCCATCCTCCTTGGCAGGCACCTTCTTGGTCTCTAGTGAAGCGGCCTTGGACTTTTTTCTCTCTCTCCGGTGGAGCTCTCTGGCAGATCGTCAATGGGAGCGCGGCACTCCGAGGAGGTGCGCTTGCCGGAATATGCGCAAGAGGCCTTGTCGGTCTTCCTGTCGGTGCACTAGAGTTGTGGGCCTCCTAGTGCCCCTTTACTCGTGCACGGGCAGTGGTAGCCACTCTGGTAACGAGGCCCAACAAGAACTTGCCAAGTACCAGCGCAGAAGAATTGAGACCCCCGGCAAGACCTTGCCGGGATGACCATCGGACCCTTAGGCAAAGACGGAGCCCCAGCAAGACCCGGCGATGCGAAGACCCAGCAAGGCGAAACCCCAGCAAGGCCCCGCCAGTGCACAGGCCAGGTGTCGATTCACATGGGCACGTGTCGGGGCGTCAGCGTTCGAAGGGGCTAAGTGGTGCCAATGGGACGGGCCCTTGTCCTGTCCCGCAGGCGGACAGAGATGCTTGACAGTGCATTAAGTGCGCCTGTCCTACTTTGTCAGTGTTAGGTATAATAGCACTGTAGCTATGTACACCTCGTGTATGCACTGTACGCCACTGTTTGGATCGCCTTGAGTATAAAAGGAGGCCCAAGGCATTACGAGAGAGGACTTTTGGACTTGTCGGTCTTTTAGGACTTCCTAGCATACACGCGTGACAGCTGCTCATAGCGCCCCTGTGGTTAGAACCCTAAGAACACGCTCAATACAAACATGCAAGAGTAGGGTTTTACGCATCTTTGTGGCCCGAACCTGGGTAAAATCCCCCATGTGTTGCTCACCAGACCCGCTCTTTGTGCGAGCCTTCACCCCTGCCGAATCGAAAGGGGTCTCTCCAATCCCATAGGTGCTCGTTCCCCATGATATCTTTGCATGCCAGGTGGGGGAAGAGGTCATGCGAGCCCGTTCTGGTGGTCAGCGTGCTAGTTTCTTCATACTCATCATTGCCATGGACCCCAAGAAGAAGGGCCTGACGGCAGTTAGCCCTTCTGCGTCCGTCGTCCCTGTATCTACGCAGACAGGGGATAGCGTAGAGCGCGAGGATGAGGAGGATGCGGAGGTTCAAAACTTCTGCGACGCTCTGGTGATCAAGGCCAAGCAAGCGGCGACGCTCGCCGTGGAGACGTCCATGGCGGCAGCGGGAACCCCCACGCCTTGGGTCTCGGGACGGAGTTGTGCCACCTGTGGGTGGTACGGCGAACTCTGGGGGCGGGAGGGTATCTTCTAGGGAAACCACGCCGGCGCCTACGCCGCAACCTTCTCAGGGAGCGCACGAAGAGCCGCGCCACGGCGCCCCCAGTTCTCAACATTCCCATAGAAAAGCTCCTGCGCATCACTCCCAAGGTATGTGGGACCAGCATGCTAGTGGGAGTGGCATGCCGTCACGGGATGATGGCGGTGCTCCTTCTAACATGGTTAGGAGTCACAGCACCTCGCGTTCCTCGCGCCGTTTGCTACCGACCACGTCGGAGGAAGCGATGGCACGGGCGCAACTACTCCTAAACTTCCCTCCTACTACGGAGAAGATCGATGAATGGAGAGCCACCATCCAGAGCCTCCTCAGTCTCGCAGATAAGTTTCGGACCACCGAGCTGGCTCACGCCATTTGTGAGAGGGCCAGAGGCGGTGCAACTTCGGTGCACTCTCCTCTAGAGCAACGCCGGTCACCGACTTGACAGACCGAAGCTTATGATGGTTACTCGACAACGTCGTCTGACCCAAGGACGCTCCGCGACGAGCGTCAAGTGCTTCGGGAATGAGGCAAGGAAGATGCTCAAACTGCGATCGAGCGGTGGCAAGAAGCGCGCCTCCAATCTGATAGGCGAGCGTGGCCCACTATAGACAAGTCTATGCCAGGGTATCATGTTAGTCTACCTTACTAGGTGGGTTGTCCAGCGTTTACTCGTGAGATGCGGAAAGTCCAGTGGCCCAACTCCCGCACCTTCAAACCAGAAGGCCCGAAGAAGTATGACGGCAAGACCCATTCGTCGGAGTTCCTGAGCATCTACACCATTGCGATGCAAGCTTTCGGGGGTCGCGATGACAAAATACTCTCCAACTACTTCCCGTTGGTGCTTAAGCCCAACGTCACGTCGTGGTTGATGCACTTTCTAGAGGGGTCCATCACCTGCTGGGCAGACCTGCCATGAGTTTGTGGGCACCTTCACAGGAGGTCATCAAGCTCCTGTCCAGGAAAGTGACCTGCACATCATCCCACAGAAGGAGCGCGAAACTTTGCGCAAGTACATCCAAAGGTTCAGCCGCGTGCACCACAACATACCAGACATTCATCCTGCCGATGTTATCAGCATGTTCCATCAGAACATGCATAGCCATAGAATGTGGGAAGAGCTGGCAATGAACACGGTCAGGGATGTTGTCGTGCTGTATGCTTTGGCAAACAAATGTGCTCGAGCTGAAGAAGGTAGGAGACTCCCCGGCGAAGACGTTGGCGTAGGGGTCGACTCCAAAGATGAAGACACTGTCACCCCGGCGAGGAGGGGCTGGCGACGGAACAAGAAGTGCAAGGTCAAGGTCGTACTTGTCGTTAAGGGATCCGACAACCCTGGTGCCGCCAAGAAGGGCAAGGTTGACGACCCCGGCGATGATGTTGTCGGGTCCACCTCCTGCCACGCCATGGCGGATACCGACAAGACAGAAGGCTCCGGCAAACAGTATTGCAAGATCCATCACACCAAAGTCCACGATCTCCAAGACTGCAAGCAAGTCGAGCAGCTTGCCGAGAAGCAAAAAGTTGAGTACGAGAGGCGAGATAAGGAGAAAGGCCAGGATGGTGCTGAGGGGTCCGGCAAGAAGCGTGTTTGCTGAGGAGGTCGCCGCGGCAAGCCCAAGCAACAGAAAGACTGGCCTGCCCATGGCCGCAACAAGCAAGAGGGAGATTATGATGACGTCGAAGAGGACGACGAGTCCAGCGAGCATGAGTTCCAGAAGGCTACAGAGATGATGTGCATAGAGGGAGGCACCTCATTGCATTCCTCCCACCGCCAACTTAAACTGTGGGTGCGTGAGGTTAATGCGGAGGAGCCCTCTATCGGTGCCCAGAGACCTCTGAAGTGGTCCAACACTCCTATCATCTTCCACGCCAACGATCACCCTGATCACATAACTGTGGTCGGGTGCCTTCCATTGTTGGTTTCACAAACAATCCGCAACCTCAAGGTGACAAGATGCTAGTCGACAATGGGGCCAGCCTAAACCTGATCTCGCCTGATGTCATCCAGAGGCTGCAAATTCCTGATGAGGATCTCGAGCCGACAGGCGCTTTCCAAGGGGTCAATTCAGGGAGAACCTAGCCGAAGGGGAAGGTCACGCTACTGGTGACGATTGGTAGTGATATCAACTTCAAAATGGAGAAGATCGTTTTTTGACGTCACCAAGATCTTGTTGTCGTACAACGGCATCCTTGATCGACTAGCACTGACCAAGTTCATGGTGGCTACCCACTTCCCTTACAACGTGCTAAAGATGCTCGGGCCGATGAGCGTCATCACTATCAACTCCGACTAGAAAAGCGCTCTTATCTGCGCCGACCAGCTCTACCGGGGTGCAATGGCAGCACCTGCCACCAAGGCACTTGCTCTTGCCGCTGAAGCTCTCAGGGGGAAGAAGACTGGCAAGGCCTTTGGCGCACATTCCGGCTAGCGCACCTCCTCAGAGTGTCGTGCTCCCGTTGACAATGTGCTAGAGAGCTCCACTGGCAAGAGCAAAAAGTCCAAGGCCGCTCCACCAGAGACCAAGAAGGTGCCCGCTAAGGAGGATGGCATGGGGGAACTTTCAACATAAGCTCCACCCTTGACGACAAATAGGAAAGCGCGCTTGTCGCCTTCCTGCAGGCAAATGTTGTTGTGTTTGCATGGCAACCATCTAATATCCCCGGTGTTCCCAGGGAGGTGATTGAGCACCACCTTGCCGTCTGCGCACATGCGCGGCCCATCAAGCAGAAGGTGCGGAAGCAAGCTTTGGAACGACATTTGTTTATTGCCAAAAAGATCAAGAAACTAGAAGCGACTGGCTTGATCAGAGGAGTACTTCATCCAACATGGTTGGCCATTCCAGTCGCAGTGCACAAGGCGAATGGGAAATGGAGGTTGTGCATTTACTTCACAGACATCAACAAAGCCTGCCCCAAAGATCCCTTTCCCTTGCCGCGCATTGACCAAATTGTGGACTCCAGCACTGGTTGCGACTTGTTTTCTTTCCTTGATGCCTATTCCGGTTATCATCAGATTTTCATGGCCAAGGAAGATGAGGAGAAGACCGCATTTATCACTCCATGTGGTACGTATTGATTTTTGTGTATGTCTTTCGGATTGAAAAGTGCTAGTTATACATTTGCAAGAGTGGTCCAGATTGGTTTTCAGCCCGAGCTACAAAGAAATATGGAGCCTTACATGGATGACATAGTTGTCAAGACCAAGGACAAGGCTACGCTCATATCAGACCTAGAAGAAACATTCACCAATCTGCTCAAGATCAACATGAAACTCAACCCTGAGAAGTATGTGCTCAGCGTCCCATCCGGCAAGCTTCTCGGGTTCTTTGTATCTCAACGAGGAATTGAAGCAAATCCCGACAAGATCAAAGCGACTGAGCAAATTGAAGCACCAAGGCGATTCAAAGATGTTCGTTGTCTTGCCGGTTGTGTTGCTGCTCTGAGTAGGTTCATCTCAAAACCTACTAAGCGTGCCCTGCCCTTTTTCAAAATCTTGAAGAGGAAAGATCCAATAAAATGGACTCTAGAAGGGGAGGCAGCGCTGCAGGATTTGAAGAAGTACCTCTCCTCTCCGCCAGTCCTAGTCGCGCCAAAACCACAAGAGTCGTTGCTCCTATATCTGGCGGCAACGAACCAAGTGGGGAGTGCTGCACTAGTGTCTGAGAGGGAAGTTGATGAAGAAGCAGCAACAATGGCAGGGCCGCCAAGCAATGAGCCAGGGCATCCCCGGGAGGGTCTGGTGCCGGCAAGGGAGGATCTGCGCAGTTGAATGAGGCAATCTAGAAGAAGAAAGTGGTGCAGCGCCCGGTCTATTTTGTCAGCTCCCTGTAGCAGGGGCTAGGTCGAGATATTCTGGCATGGAAACATTGCTCTTCGTCCTTCCTAAGGCCTCGAGGAAGCTATGGCACTACTTCCAAGCACATGAGAACAATGTTGTCACTCGTTTTCCGCTACAGCGGATCTTGTGAAACCCAGAAGCTATCGGTTGGATTGTAGAGTGGGCTTTGGAACTGTTAGGTTTTGGTCTCAAATCTGAAAGCACTTCGACCATTCAGAGAAGGGCCCTGGCAGAGTTCATTGCAGAGTGGACCCTACGCCCGATGAAGAAGTCCCAGAGTTAACTCTCCCCGATAAGGAAACCGACCAAGATTGGATCATGTATTTTGATGGAGCTTTCTCGCTGCAAGGCACCGGTGCCGAAGTGTTGCTTGTCGCACCCACCGGAGAACTCCTCAAGTACGTGATTCCGATGCACTTTCCCTAGGAGAGATCAATGAAGAATACTGCAAAGTACGAAGGGCTTCAAAATCATGGCAGTCCTTGGGATCAAGAAACTTATTGTCAGGAGTTATTCTCAGGTTGTCATTAGGTAAGTGAACAAATATCACCAGATTCCATTGATGGAAGATTATGTAGATGAAGTGAGGAAGCTGGAAGAATGTTTTGACGGCCTACAAATGGAACATGTTCCACGTGCAGAGAATGACATTGCTGATGGCCTGTCAAAATGTGCTTCCCTTAAGTTGCCTATGGAACCAGGAACTTTCGTGCTCCGGCTGACTCAACCCTCCGTGGCGCCATCAATTGGACAAGAGAAAAGAAGGAAATTGAGTTTGGACAAGTATTTCCCGGTAGAGCTCCCACAAGCCGCCGGCGAGGAGGTTGCCGGGAACAGCGTCAGGCTTGCCGGTGAGCGTCGTGCTCCGGTGGAGCCTCAGGCTCTTTCCATGGAAGCACACACTCCCACGAGGCTTGACGGGGTGCAGCAGGCTCCTACAGGACATCAAGCTCTTGCCGTTGAGACAAACGCTCCCCTAGCAGAGGATATGCCTTTAGTCCTTGTTGTCAAGCCCCAGGCTGCAAACTGGGCACAACACATCGTCTGATTCGTTCAAACAGGAGCACTCCCCGAGGAACAAGAGGAAGTAGAGAAGGTAGCCCATCGGTCTCATATGTATAGATGACGTCCTGTACAGAAAGAGACCGAATGGCGTGAAACTCAAGTGCATTTCCCGGGAGGATGGACTGGAGTTGTTGGCACAGATACATGGAGGCATATGTGGCTCCCACATAGGGTCAAGATCACTTGCCGGAAAGGCATTCCGGCAAGGTTTCTTTTGGCCCACTACCCTCCAGGATGCAACTACATTACAAACCAAGTATGAAGCATGCCAGTTTCATTCTAAGAAACTACATCAACCAGCTCAAGCCCTTCAAACGATCCCGCTCTCTTGGCCATTTTCTGTCTGGGGGCTCGAAATCTTGGGCCCCTTTCCCCACGCTGCCGGGGGGTTTGAATACTTGTATGTGGCAATTGACAAGTTCACAAAGTGGCTGGAGGTGGAAGCAGTGAGGAAGGTGACGGCACAGTCAGTCATCAAGTTCTTCAAAGGGCTAGTATGTCGCTTTGGTGTTCCCAACAGGATCATCACTGATAATGGAACACAGTTCACGAGCCGCACCTTCATGCAGTATGTCCAAGACCTTGGCAGCAAAATCTGTTTTGCTTCCGTTGCCCAACCGAGGAGCAACGGCCAAGCGGAAAGGGCTAATACTAAAGTGATGCGAGGCCTCAAGACAAGAACCTTTGACAAGCCGCGCAGCTGCGGAAGGCACTAGATTGATGAGTTGCCGATGGTTCATTGGTCAATCAGGATGACACCAAATCGAGCTACCATCCAGACGGCCTTCTCCCTCGTATATGGGTCAGAGGCAGTTCTCCCCATGAAACTCATATACGGGTCACCTCTAGTGCTCGCTTATGATGAGCTCGAGCAAGAGTAGTTGCGACAAGACGACGCGATGCTCCTTGAGGAAGACCGTCTTCAGGCTGCTGTGAGAGGTGCATGCTACCAGCAAACTTTGCGCTGCTACCACAGCCACAAGGTTAATGCCATAAGTCTTGAGGAAGGCGACCTTGTTCTTCAGCGAGTTCAGTCCTCCAAGAATTCCAACAAGTTGACGCCAAAGTGGAAAGGCCTCGGGCGGATGTGCCGCCTCGCTCCTCAGCGGTCCCACCCTGCCCGACAAGATCTTCGTCTGGCAGTGTCTCCCCTCCACCGGCTTCGTATTTCAGGAAGTCGGCACTACCGGCCTCCGCAGCGAGATCTGCCTCCTCTGCCCTGCTGGCGTTGTACACCAGTTCCTCCTCGGTGGTGTCATGGACAAGGCGCTCTTCCTCACGGATGGCCCTTTCCACCAAGTTATCAAAGAATTCTTGCAATTGCTCGGCAAGTGGCTACATCCAAGACGCGTCAATGCTGTGGGTGTCAAACGTTGGCATCATGGCAATGATTCTACCCAAACTGGAATTGTTGCACAAGGGGACTACGCCTGTCGGCAGCTCAGGTACCGCAGCACCCCTGAACAGCTTCTAGTAGAGAGCTCTGTGCTGCATAATGGTCAGGTTGTGGTTTAGCCCAGGGCACAGCCTCATGATGTCTGCCAGGGTTTTGATATCTATTGATGAGCGTGAGACATGGATATAGCATTATAGGTGGAATAGAATATGGAGAAGGTGCAAAGGAAAAAGGAGAAGATAGTCTCACATCAACTAGGCGTATCAACGGGCTATGGAGATGCCCATCAATAGATATCAATGTGAGTGAGTAGGGATTGCCATGTAACAAATGCACTTAGAGCTATAAGTGTATGAAAGCTCAAAAAGGAAACTAAGTGGTCGTGCATAATGAATATCCACTAGTTATATGAAAGTGACAAAATAGGAGACTCTCTATCATGAAGATCATGGTGCTACTTTGAAGCACAAGTGTGGAAAAACATAGTAGCAATTATCCCTTCTCTGTTTCTCTAATTTATTATTATTATTATTATTATTATTATTATTATTATTTATTTTGGTGGGCTTCTTTGGCCTCTTTTATTTTTTTGTTTCAGCTTCGCTGGCCTCTTTTATTTTTTGTGGGCCTCCTAGTGCCCCTTTACTCGTGCATGGGCAGTGGTAGCCACTCTGGCAATGAGGCCCAGCAGGAACTTGCCAAGTACCCACGCAGAAGAATTGAGACCCCCGGCAAGACCTTGCCGGGATGACCATCGGTCCCTCAGGCAAAGACGGAGCCCCAGCGAGACGAAGACCCGGCAAGGCCCCGCCAGTGCACAACCCAGGTGTCGATCTGCCTGGGCACGTGTCGCGACGTCCACTTTGGAAGGGGCTAGGCGGTGTCGATGGGATGGGCCCTTGTCCCGTCCCATAGGCGGACAGAGATACCTGACGGTGCATTAAATGCGTCTGTCCTACTCTGTCAGTGTTAAGTATGATAGCACTTTAGCTCTGTACACCTCATGTACGCACTGTACGCCACTGTTGGGATCCCCTTGAGTATAAAAGGAGGCCCAGGGCGTTACGAGAGAGGACTTTTGGACTTTTCGATCTTTTGGGACTTCCTAGCATACACGCGTGGCAGCTGCTCATAGCGCCCCTGTGGTTAGAACCCTAAGAACACACTCAATACAACCATGCAGGAGTAGGATTTTACGCATCTTTGCGGCCCAAACCTAGGTAAAATCCCCCGCATGTTGCTCACCAGACTCGCTCGTTGTGCGAGCCTTCACCCCCGCCGAACCGAAAGGGGTCTCTTCGATCCCATAGGTGCTTATTCCCCACGACATGATCTATATGCATCCATTCATCTATATGCATCCATTCATCTAAATGCATCCATCCATCCATCTAAATGCACGCATCCATTCATCTAAATGCATCCATTCATAACAATCTAAATGCATCCATTCACATCATCCATCCATCTAACCATCTAAATTTCATCCATCCATTCATCTAACCATCTAAATTTCATCCATCCATGGGAGAGAGCAGGGAGAGGGAAAGATACCGCTACATGGATGGCCTGGATGGGGGTCGCCGCATGGGGATTACCAGGACCATGGGGAGCCGTCGCGTGGGGAGGGCCTGGACGGGGAGCCGCCGCATGGGGATGACTGGGATCGTGGTGAGCCGCCGCGTGGGGAGAGCTGGGATGGGGAGCTGCTATGTGGTGAGGGCCACCGTGTAGGAGCCTCCCATAGGGAGGGTCGGCGTGTCGGAGTGCCGGCACGGGGACGTGGGAGTGGCGGCGCGAGGGAGAGATCTGAGAGTGAGGAGTGAGGGGCGCGCGGCGGAAGATGATAAGTTGAGGGGACAGATTAGCAGTAGCGTTGGGACGTGAAGAGCGCTACAGATACGCTGTTAGCAGTAGCGTTGCTCCCTAACAGCCGCTACTACTACATGTCACCCTCATTGATCGGGATGGGAACTATTAGCAGTAGCGTCGGTTCATAGTCCGGCGCAACTGCTAACCGAATACCTGTTGCGCGTTTCCCTAACAACGCCACTACTAATTAGCAGTAGCGCCGTCCCTTTAATAGGCGCTACTGCTAATATCCAATCTATAAGCATTCTCCTAGTAGTGATATCTCGAGGTAGATGTCTTGTTCTTGGCAGCTAGAGGGATGTCTCTAGTGGTCTTTTTGGATTTTGGAGCAGTAGACTTCTTGGGTGTAGATTTCTCGCTCTTTGAAGGAGCCTGACTAGACATAGCATCTGCAAGAAGTTTCTTCTTCTTGGCAGGAGGAGCCTGGGCAGCTGGCTCTTCCTTGACTTCCACCTCTTCAGCTTCACGTGGGTCCTGATACATGGATGTAGGTCTGCCAATGACCCTAACAATCCTCTTCCTTGCTCTCTTCTCTCCTACAGCGGCGGAGCTTCAGCCAATTCTTTGGGCGGGCCAAAACAAGCCTGGTTAGGAAATACCAGTCAAATTTTGCTTTTAGGGCCCAAATTCAGTACTAATTTTCACTAAATTCCTGCTGGGCTGGGCGGGCCATGGCCTAGTTTGCCCCAGCCGTAGCTCTGCCCCTACTCTCCTGCCTTCTTAGGCATGGAGATCCTGGCTGGCTCAACTGAAACTGAGGTGTTAGCCCTGGAACTCTTAGGTGCCCTCATAGAATCAAGACTTGCATAGACCTTCTTGACAGGTCTCTTGGAAGAAGTGGCACCTGCTGATGTGCTCTTGGTAGCCTTCTCTTTCTGCCTCTTGGCAACATCTTCCTCCCACACAAAATCAAAATCCTCCTCATCGGAATTCAGCTTCTTCCTTGCCCTGCTGGCAACCTTGGGCAAATCAGGTGAGCTAGGGTTATCATCATAAGAAGATGAACTACCCTCAGGACTAGTGCCTGAACTCATCTCCACATCCCTTTCTCTGAAGTTGTTTTGTCTGTCATCTGATCCTGACTTGCTGACCCTGTGAATAGAGCATAGAAGAACAGAGAGATGATCATCACAAAATACAGAAGTTTTTCTCAAATTTGAACTCAAATCCTTAGGTTTTAGTTTCAACTAAGTGGGTTTGGGTATCACCGAGTTAGAAAAATCGGAGCCACCGAGACATACGCTCTCCTGTTACAGGAACTTGGCAACCCTTTCCGTTGTGACCGAAAAGAGGCACCGGTTCCACCAAGAGCGTACTCGGTTCCCCTAATTTGCATATCGGTAACACCGATATTTTCAACTCGGTGTCACCGAGACACATATGGCGGAAACTCAACCCTAAAATTTTCTGTTCTTCTACTCTAATGGAGGTTATTCGAGGATGGATCAATCTCATATTGTGGTTTATATATAAAACTACCCTAATGTGCTAGAGTCGGATAGGGGAGTGATTCTCACCCTAATTCGGTGAAGAGTCCGCTACGACGAAGACGACGGTGATGATTTTGTCGACGGCGAGGATCCAAGCGGCTTGGCGCACGGGAAGGCAAGGGCGACGACCAGGGGTCCACGGTGGCAGCTAGGGCTTGGAGGAAACCGAACGTTTGAGGATTTGATTTCAAAAGTCGGGTCCGCCACATATATATCCCTTGTTGTTGGTGACACCGGTTCAAAATTTTCGGTGCCACCGAGTTTCTCAACTGTCAGTTGACAGGGAAACTCGGTGAAGCCGAGAATATGGAATCGATGTTACCGAGTTTGGAAAACTAAATCAACCCTAGGCATCGGTGAGACCGAGATTTTTGTGTTGGTTCCAGCGAGATGCACTTGGGAGGTGGTTGGGCTACTTTCCACCGACCGTAGTCAATGCGAGCGAGTTGTTGGGCCCGCAAGTCAGCCACCCAGCCGCCCCTAGCCACGTCTTTTTTTATGGGAAAGCCGACGAATTCCACCTCGCCGCCCCCATCCACTTCCCCACCACTGCCTCCCCCGTCGGAGACACCGAAAAACAGCAGCCACCGTCGACCTCGCTCCCCCGCCGGCCTCCAATACATGCTTAACCTGTCGGCCTCTGGGGACGTGTACGTCCCGGAGCTGGACTTCAAGCAGGAGGTCAAGGAGGAGCCCGCAGAGGAGCGTGTGTGTGCGTCGTGGTCACCACCCACAGCACCTCCGCCACCGCCGCCCCTGCCGCCTGCGCACTACGGCCCTGGCCCAATCTGGGGGCCGCGGCCGCACCTCTGGACGTCCCCACCCTACATCAACCTGACCAGCGACGACGAGGATGGTGGTGTCTGATGAAGAGGGCTGCTGCGACGGCATCAGCGACGACGACGAGGTCTTCTGCGGGGCGGCCGCATTTATCTTTTGTGTTTTTTATGTTAATTAAACTAGTACTGTGACTGGGCCATTAGGACGGCGGCCTTTTTATATATTTCAAGTTTGTTAGCTATGTTAAAATGCCTTAATTAGCTTATGTTTATGTTTTTTTGTCCATCACGAACAATTTACAGTTAGGGCCGCGCGTTGACTGTATCGACATCAGACCGGCTCGATACAGACATCGATCTTTCTATTACCATTCTAAACGAACGAAATACGAATAAAAGGGACGTCATGGCCTGATGGCCAAGAAGGGAATGTAGAGGTGAGAGGATACAAGGGAAAGAGAAGGAGGCCGCCTAGGGATGTGTGAAAGCCTGCGGGCGTTCACGAGGGACGGCACGGCTCTACATCACTCCTGCATATGCATGCGTTCTACTGCCACTATTTCTTCTTCCTCCTGCTATCTATCTATAGCCACCTCATCATCATTATTCTAGTGCTCCCATCGATCACCATTGCCAGATTTAGTAACCCTTGTATATCCATCATGAGGTTGACCCCACCTCCCTAGTTACTCCTACAAGTTACTCCTTCACATAGTACCATGATCCCATCAGCCATAAATTCTTCTCCCCTTCCTTCGGACAAGCCGTACAGGTCAGAGTCATCTTCTTTTTTTACCTCGGCAGCGATCGAGCTTACCTCACACCATCATCATCATCTTCTACCACCCTCTAGCTACATTTAATCGGTCGAGGTAGGCTAGCCTTCCCCTCCATTCTCCTATAAAGCCATCCCTTATGTGACCACTCATGGGCTCTCTCCTTCTCTCTCTCTCTCTCTCTCTCTCTCTCGTGTAGGTAGCTCATAGGGACACACTTTGGAGATTGGAGGCCGGAGGGGAGAGCTGAGCTCAGCTCGTCTCATCGTCGATCTCCGTCTAGCTACCTCTACTTACTCCATCTAGCTCGCTTGCTTCTTGGTTGCTGGGCATGGACAATATGACCCACAACTCGAGCAGCAGCAGCTCCTGGGACTTGGACATGAGCCTCGGCAGCCACCACCACCCGCTCCTCTTCGACCACCCCACCCCAACTCCGCCGGCGCCACCGCCACCGCCATTATCCTTCCACCTCCACCCTCCTCCTCCACCCCCGCATCAACAACATCACCACCAGCAGCAGCAGCTAGCCATAGACCCCTCTCCTTCCTCCTCCCTCTTCCCTCCTCCACCTCACCACCACCACCACCATCTCCACCACCTCGACTTGGCCGTCGACCCCCACCGACATCAGCATGACTACCAACGTGACCAGCACCCGGACGAGATGCAGCAGCGGCCGCCGCCCGCGATGGAAGACGGTTCGCACCAGCTTCATCACCAGGACGCGGTTGACGAGGCGGAGGAGGAGCTGGGTGCGATGAAGGAGATGATGTACCGGATCGCCGCCATGCAGCCGGTGGACATCGACCCGGCCACCATCAAAAAGCCGCGCCGCCGCAACGTCCGCATCAGCGAGGACCCGCAGAGCGTCGCTGCCCGTCACCGCCGCGAGCGGATCAGCGAGCGCATCCGAATCCTCCAGCGCCTCGTGCCTGGGGGCACCAAGATGGACACGGCATCGATGCTCGACGAGGCCATCAGATACATAAAGTTCCTCAAGCGCCAGGTCCAAGACCTCCAGCACCAGCCTGCGCCGCCGCAACAGCAGCACTATCCCGGTGGAGGCGGCAGCGGCGGCGCTGGTCCGAGCAGTACGGCCGCCGTGGCCGGGCGGCCGGCTTTCTTGCCGCTGGGCACCGGATCCCTGATCGACTGGGCAGGGCTGACGAGGCAGGTGGATATCCACGGGCCAACGTCGTCGTCCTCCTCGTCGTCGATGGGCGGCGCGCTAGGTTTCGGATTCAGCACGGGCGGTCAAAGCAGCCACGGAATGCATTGAGAATCTAAAGAAGAACGAGCGAGCTGTCCCCATATAGGCGATGGATGGATTAACTAGGGATGGATGCATCTATAAGATGACTAGAGCGAGGTAATTTTGATTTAATTTCCTCCTAACGCTTCTTGTCTTCTTCTTCTTCATCTTCTTCTTCTCCTTGGGAGTTTGTGTACTGGATGTTTCCTATGATGAAATTAAGTACAATTTATTAATAAGATTAGCTAGGGTTTGCTCTAATGAGCTAGTTTGCCATGTGATCGATCTATCATTCTATCTTCATGGTTAATTTTGTACCGCTTCAACGTATCTCATTTGCCAAGAATTTCTTGCTGGGAGCCTGGTACAGAATTTGGTTTTGTTTTGCTTTGACTCTCAGTCTGCTACACATACACAGTGCTAGTTCTGTGCATTTATTTAAAAATATAAATTTCTGCATGATGCTCAGTAGCTTGGTGGAAGCAAAGGTTGCATGTTGACCACTACTCCAGTACCTAGCTAGGCACGGGTTCATGAGAGAGAGAGAGAGAGGGGAGGGGGGGATGCTACTACAACTCACATGCATTTATTGGTTTGGTTTGTTACAAGCCTGCAGTTTGTCATGCTGAGATCATAGTACCAGTTATCAAACACACACACGCCCTTTCTCTGTCTGTTATTTGTAAGCTGAAGAGTGAGTAAAAGAGAGACAGACAGAGAGAAAATTTTGGTTTGTCCTTTTTCTTCCCTGGCTGGCTTTGATGAGATAATACCTAATCCATAGGGGTGTAGATGGAATTATTGGTGCAAGGTATTCAGTGCCGTTGTCAGTCATGAGTGAGTGGTGAGGTGCTGAATTCTATGCACCAGCAAAACCAGTAAAGAAAGGAGGCTGGCTTTCGTTGGAGAGTTCCCAGAGATGCAAACCAACAACCATTGAAAAGCTAGCGGTACCTTCTTTCTCTGACGACGACGACGATCACCTCTATCCATCACAGCTTAGCTAGTTATGATGCTATCTTACGTCCTCTCCGGTATACTCAGTCTTTAGCTTCACAAAATAAATGTGAAAAGCTACATCGAGTTCATGCATGTGTACGTTTTATATATCTTATTATGGCCGGCAGCTTGTTTTTCAGAATTGATGAACTTCACCTTGTGTTGTATACTTGCACAGCTGGTATTTTATGTCAATTGACACTTATTACTGTTAATTAATCGCTCATCAGCCCGCACCGTGAGCAATTTTGAGAAAGAAAAACACATAATCTAGCATATGCTATATTTACAAAGAAGAATGTTGTACCAACTACTTCTATATATATTTGAAAGATTTGTGCTACCGGAGAACACAAATGTGTGTACGTAGCTACTATTCTTCATCAATTCAGTTAATAATACATTTATGTAACCGTGCATACAGTATATTGCACTCTGCGAGAGTGTAATATTTGGCATTCTCTCGGATGGTTCAATTACCAGAATCTAGTTACATTAGTTCCTTCTTCAGTTATTACCATATCCTTTTATTTATTCAAAAGATTATCTGTGTCCATTCTTCATTATACATATGCAGATCCATGTTATATTCATTTGTTTGGAGTAGCAAACGACGACATAATTACACAAACTATTCAGGCTATGTCGCTTGCTTAATCTGGTAAAACATGTTTGGTTAATTAGTTTTTGACCCGTGTTTGGTTAATTTGTGATCTGAGTTATACGATTGTATTGAAGTTTCAAAGCATTTTCCAGGATCTTGTTATTTCCCCGAATGAGAATGTGTATGCCATGGCTGCTGGAATATTTCGTTGAGTATGTTAAAACTCACCGGGGTTGGACTTAATGTTCAGTAACTAAGATATCGCAGATACAATGATGCTCATACTCACAAGTTTTTGTATAGCTAGCCTATCAAGCTAGCACATCAGTTACAAAGAAATAAATTTGTTTCTGTGGAGGCTGGTGCTGAGATTAGCAACTTCAGTGCCAGAGACAGTGGCTGGTGCTGACCAAAATGGTTAGATTTAGTTAAACTTCCTAGATATGGTCACTTTTAGCTGAAGTTTCTCACAACCATCAAGGGTCTGATTTATCAATTTTTATGAGGCTTTACATAGCTAGCACATCAATTATAGCAAATTAATCCCTCATGGTAAAGATGTAACAATAATACTCACAATGAGATATACATCAATCGCATAATTTGATCTTCAAACACAAGTGACATCTTTCATAATAATAAAACAAAACAAAACATATGAATAATATGTCTAACGTCATGACATGAATAATTTTACTGTGTGCGACTATAAGTTTGCTTTTAATTAAGCACATGAATGTTATCCATGAGGATAAACATGCCCAAAAATGTATGGTTCCTACGAAGAACATCGCATGTCAGTTTTAAACCCGTTCCAGCAGATTTTGTGTGTGTGTGTGTGTGTGAGGAAAATCTTTCCAGTAGGAAGTTTTTTGGTGAAGACACAAAAAAGGTTTTCCAGTTTGGTTTCACAAAGAAGTGGTAAAACCACACACTTACGATATTGGTTGTCTGCTCTAAATTACATTACCAAATGATCGATGTAATCCATACAATCTGACATCGCTGCAAATGTAAAAATACATGATTCATAGAGACTGTATATAATCATTCCTACTTTGCACAAGTCCTATAGAAAAACATAATAAACATGTCGACTAAGGTCCAGATATAAATGCAAAATTTCGTTTATTTGTCTCTCCTATCACCACCTCACTATCTTACCTTGCAACACCGGTGTTCTCCCCTGATGCTTTTAGTGGCAATGTGTTCAAGACGTCATAGCGCCCTCCATATACTATATGTTCCCACCCCCACCCCTCTACAAAAATTGTGTAAGTATCTCATTGTCCTCAATGAAGAGCAAGACTGCATTTCAGTTTGTTTATTTTATTCTCTAAGTTGTCACAAATAATTTGCACCCCAAAAAGTCTAGCGATGATGTAACTCGTGGATGATAGTCATGAACAACGCAAAGTTCCAACTTCCAACTGGAGGGAAGAGAGGCAATGTTTGAATGTCCTAGATGGTTTACTCTTGTTCATTTCCTTCCCTGTAAATTTGTAGTCTCGGTCAAGAATGTAATATTCAGGAGCTCCAAGGTAACTCACCACGTGGCGAGCTTACAATCTCTACATGCATATTAATTGGTATATGACTAAGTAAGGTCTTTTGTCGTAAGTGTGTGTACTTGAGTATCCAGATACCACTTAAGACCAGAATCTTCCTGTTATTGTCTCTTAATAAAAGCACTTAAAATACAAATGTATTTTTGATAAGCCCTTCCATAATGAAAGTATCATAGGTAGTATCATGCATGTTAACTAGACAATTTTAATGAGATGACGTATAATTAAATGAAGAATGAAAGGGTTGAGTATCATATCATGATACCGTATCATATTAAATGATGTGCTACTATGTGTTATGCATAAAAATAAATAGTCATCTATGATACCAACATATGATACTAGTATACTACTATGTACTACGGATGTATCAGTCACCAGTATCATATGCATAATACTAGTATACGATACTTCCCGCTACGACCAACCTAAGATGTTGATGGAAGGAAATATTAAAATTAACTGTCAGCCAAGTATACTTTTTTAGTTGTACTAGATAATTTCCCGTGTGTTGCCACGAGTTTTAAATATTATAGTATATTGGTCTATGATTTAGATATCCATATTAATGTGATTGTGTAAAAAAAAAGTTACCAAATCCTGCTCTTGTTTTAACTTCGTAAATATATTTCAGAATTTTATTTGGCAATTCCCTATGAGTAAAACATAAGGTGGGATAATTAAGGTGTTTATCAAGGAATAATGCTCAGAAAAAATATGGAAGGTTGGACGAATGTCTCTGCTGACAGGAAAAGGAACAATACTTATCTTTCTAATTATTATAAGAGAAGCTTGCCAAATATACTTGAAATGTGTTTAGTGTTTAGTTTAGTTTAGTTTACACACTATAGGTCAATTATTGGGAGGGGCTTGAGAATTAATATTAAGATGCATGTTTCTTAAAAGATATGAAAGAAAGTTATGATGGTGGTCATTGGAGGGGGGATACTTTGGTTGATTTGAAAAAAATCAAAAATGGAGATGTTTCTATAGGAAATGAACAAATTGTATTCAGTTGCTCTATTGGTAATCTTGTGTAGATTATGTTATTCGGCTCTATTCTGAGGTAAATGAGGCATAAGCCGCTTCCGCCGGTTCATCGTCGACTTCACGCTTCGCGACATGTACCTGCATGGGCGTCATTATACGTGGTCCAATGAGCAGGACTCTCCGACCCTAGTCCGCATTGACCGCGTCCTCTGCACCCACTCTTGGGCGAGCATGCAGCCCAACTGCATCCTCCGATGCCTGGCATCGGCTGTCTTGGACAACTGTCCCCTCATCTTGGACTGTGCTCCGCGTTCTCGAGGCAGTCGGCGATTCCACTTCGAGCGGTTTTGGCCCAACCTCGACGGAATCCAGCAGGTGGTCGCGAAAGCCTAGGAGTTCGCCCCTCCTGATCCCGATCCTTTCAGGCGTGTCTTCTCTTGACTCAAGGCCACTGCCCGCCGGCTCCAGGGTTCGAGCGCCCGGTCCCACTCTACCATCTCCTCCCAGTTGGAGCTTGCTCGGGAGCTCATCGCTCGTTTGGACGCCGCTCAGGATGCCCGCCCCCTCTCGCGGGCTGAGTCTTGGTTGCGCCGCGAGCTGAAGAGGACCTACCTTGGCCTTGCTTCCCTTGCGAGGACAATCTCTAGGCACCGCTTCCGCCTGCACTGGCTGCGTGAGGGTGACACGAGCTTCGCGTTCTCTAAGATCCACAACGCCCATCGACGCCACAAGAAACTCATCTCCAGCTCGACGGTGAACGGCACGCCCACCTCTGACGAAGCGGGCCTCGCCAGGGCGGCGTTCGAGCACTTCACCGGCATCCTGGGCACCCCTACCGAGCGCACGTTCTCCCTTGCGCTCGAGTCATTCCACCCTGGATCGTTTGATCTCTCCGAGCTGGACCGTCCCTTCACCGAGACCGAGATCCCGGAGGCCATCAAGCAGCTGCCTTTGGGCAAGGCCCCGGGGCCTGACGGCTTCATGGTTGAGTTCGTTCGCTCTTGCTCGTACATTATCAAGACCAACTTATGTGAGGCGTTCTCTAAGTTGTACTCGCTCAATGATTGCGCCTTCCAGCGACTGAACGAGGCCAACATCACGTTGTTGCCCAAGAAGGCGGATGCATCATCCCTCTTCGACTACCGGCCCATAAGCCTCATCCACTTGTTCGCCAAGCTCTTCATGAAGGTCCTCTCCCTCCGGCTCACCCCTAGGTTGGGTGAGCTCGTGTCTACGAAAAAGAGAGCCTTCATTGCGGGGCGGAGCATGCACGACAACTTCGTCCTCGTCAAGCAAACAGCTCGCCAGCTGTACAATCTCAATAACCCGTGAGTACTCCTCAAGCTCGACACCGCGCGCGCCTTCGACACAGTCTCCTGGCCTTTCCTTCTAGAGGTTCTCCGGTACCTTGGCTTCAGCAAGCATTGGTGCGAGTGGATTTCTATCCTTGTCTCGATTGCTTTCATGCGGGTCCTGCTCAACGGCACTCCTGGCCCACCTATTGCCCATGTGTGTGGCCTATGGCAGGGCGACCCCGTTTCGCCTATGCTCTTCGCGATCGTCATCAACACGCTCAACTCCCTATTACAGTTCGTCGTCCGTGATGAAGTTCTTCAAAGGTTGACGGCGAGGCATGCCGCCGCGAGCATCTCTCTGTTTGCCGATGATGTGGCGATATTCTGCCACACTGACTGTCGTGGGAACAAGTCTGACAGTAGAAGTTAGGGATACGAAAGGAGAGGACAGAGTCCTAGCTACGGCGAGGATGTACACAAGAATGTATGAGTTTAGGCCCCTCTCGTGGAGGTAACAACCCTACGTCTCAGTGCTCTGGAGCTTTTGTCGTGTGGGGAGTGTAAGTTACAGAGTTTGCGAACCCTTGTGCCAGAGGGGAGGGGCGGCTTATATAGTGTTCTCTGCCCCTCATAAGTGCGAGGCATCCAAGGGTTCGATCATGGGTATAAAGACGAGTGTTACTGGTAATGTACATCATAATTGCTATTAATGACGACTGGCCTAACGCCTGCCTGTTGGCCTCCCTAGGGTGGCTTCTGGTCTTCTGGTGTCGACTGGAAGTGAGGTCTTCCGAGTGACAGGTTACTGTCGAGTGAAGGGATAAGCTTCCGAGTGGATGAATGTCGAGTGACTTCAGCACTATGATGAATCCAGTCGGAATCTCTCTTGTAATCTTTAAGTCCTTCAATATAATGCCCTTAGGTAGGGTATGTGGGTCAGGCCTAGGACCCTACCCCAGGTACTTGTCCTTGTCATTAGCCCCCGAATGGATCAAGGTTCGAGTGGTGAAGGGGGGTATCGATGCCAATTCTGAAAAAGGCATCAGATCTTCCGAATGAATTTCGGGGCTTCAACGAAACTTGCGTCGACTGAACTCTTTGTCATTCGCCTGGATCAATTCTGTCTTGAAAGTGTCCGAGTGAATTCTCAATGTCAATTTTGTTTCGAGTGACCTGAAGGGATCTTCGGACGCGACGGGTCGCTCTGTCAGGCCTGGATTTTGCGGGATACAAAAATTTGGGAAGCGTGCGCGTCTGCGATGATGACGCCACGACTGGGGCGAGTGGGGCAATGACGCCTCGATTCTTGAGCCGCTTATTTCGCCACGTACTAGGTGGCGTCTGCGGTCGGGATAGGTGGGGATCTAGCGGGCCCACGAGTCAGCGAGACACTCAACGAGGTATAAATCCCGAAGCGCCGCGGTCTGAACAGTACTTTTCTCCCAAATCTCCTCTCTTCCTCCGCCTCCCCTGCTTCTAGCGCACCACTTTGCTTCGCTCTGATGAGCCCCGCCGCCGCGATGATGAAGGGAACGACCGAGAAGCTGGAGCGTGCCAAGAAGGGGGCCGCGAAGTGCAAGGCGAAGAAGCCATCGACCGCACGGTTCACCACGCCGCCGGGGTGGATCTAGGGGGATTTTCTCCTGTCGACGGTCACCGCCGCGGATGTCGAGAATCTTGTCGTCGACGGGCTCGTGGTGGATGGTTCTTGGAGGCTGTCGGAGGGAGAGCCCGAGCCGGAGTCGCGTGAGGGGGAGCGGGTCCTTCTCCTCACCCATGTCAAAAGAGGTTTCTCCATACCCCCTCATCCAATTTTTTCGAGGGTTTTTGAACTTCTTCGGAGATCAGCTCCATCACTTTCCTCGGAACGTCATTTCCTATCTGTCTGCTTTCATCACTCTATGTGAGTGCTTCTTGGGTTGCTCTCCCCACTAGGGTCTGTTCAAACACATTTTCACCATCAGATCTCAGTCGGTCAAAAAGTCCCACCCTGGGGATGGTAAAACTCATGTAGTCCAACTGTGTGGGGGCTTAGGAATTCACAAGAGAGCCTAGAGTTCTTTTCCTTCCATGACTTTCCCCAAATCGGTTAGAGGTTGGCACTCAACATGGTTTTATTGCAAGGATATAGCTTCTCCCAATATGTCGACTGGTCTTTCCCCTTTCACATCAGATTGTCCTGCCATTCCCAACTCCCTGAAAGTGTCGGAGGGAGAGAAAGTCCAAGTGGGAATCCTGGTGGACACCGTAGTGAACCTTATCCGTGGCGGAGTGACTGGTATGGATCTCCAGGAGACATTCCTCAGTCGATGAATCCAGCCGCTCCAGGCAAGGGACCACACTATGTGGCATTATGTAGGCCCCGAGGACTCGATCCGGGCGCATCCGGAAGAGGTTTCATAGAAAACTGTTGAGGAATGGCTTCGAAGCATCACCGGGGCTTGCGACAATCCCCGAGGGGCCAAGAGGATCTGGCCTTACTCTGCTAAGAATCCGCCGAAGAATCTGGTAAACTTTGTGTTGTCGATTGGCATATTACATTGTCGAGTGATTGATTGATATGTCGACTGACTTCATTGTTTGAATCCTACAGGAGTGGACGCACATGCACTCGCCCGTGCCCAACGGGAACCAGCCTGAAGATGGCGGGGAGAGTGAGGGTGGCAGCGTGGATGTCGACTATGCTAACGATAGCGAAGATAAATATGAAGCCTCTAGCGAGAACGAGGAAGAAGTTGAGTCTCCTCCACGCACCAAACATCGCTCCAAGTCGCGTCAGGACCCTGCGGCTGCCGCGGGTAAGACCTTGGTTTCGAGTGAGAGGAACCTGAAACGGGACCGGACCTCGACTGTCAAGACGAGTGAACGAGCTGCGAAGCAGCCTAAGCCCGACACAGCAAAATCTCGCAAAGCTCTGCCCCGCATGAAGATGGTTGTGCCCGTCGTCTCAACGTAAGTGTTTGCTTTCGTCTTTCACGGTCGACTTCAAGTTCTTGCTGACCGAGTGGAATTTTTTCTACCAGTGCCGCTACCTCAGTGACATCGCCTCCACGGGATGGAGAGGAGCAAATGGATGTGGATACAGCTGACGCGGCCACTTCCCAAAGAGTTAAACAAAACTTCACTCAGCTCTGTTTCTTGAACGTGATTCATCGATTGCAAGAGTTAATGTTGCCGATTGATATTTGCAGAGATCATTCAACTGGAAGATGATGAAGAACAACCTCAGGGTACGAGGGGTGAAAGCGAGACCTTAGGCACCCCGCGCGTACGCGCCCGAAGAACACCATCAGCACAAACACCACAGCGGTCGACTACTGGATCATCCCACGGGATAGGCGACTCGTCCCGAGCTAGAACTGAACTCGGGATTCCGCTGTCGAGTGCTCCACTAGCTGCTTCAACCATCATGGCATCGACTCCAATTTTACTGCCTCAGACTACCCTGACTACTCTAGCCGCAACATCACTCCATCCGGTGACTGCCTTTCCTCTGCACCATGTCCCGGAAGACCAAACTGGGGCCGCGAAGGAGGCCATGATCCAGGTGGAGCAAATAATGCTGCGCACCAAGGAGGCGTATGAGGCCGGCAAGCTGGCTTATGATGCCAGTGCGGCGCTTCGTACCAACGTCCGAGTAAGTGCGATTGTAAGTGCATTTCCGATTGAATTCGTGTCTTCTTTGACTGTACACCCACTGAGTGTCTTCGTTCCGTAGAATATTCGTAAGTTCTCTACTCGAATAGATCAGGTCTTAGTGGAGTAAATTTCAGTCCAGTGGGGGCACGCTGAGTGCACCCACTGGGTGTAGTCCCCTAGATCGCTGTCGAATGACAAAGACTTCGGCAGGGGTCTTAGAAACAGACGATTTTCATATGATTGCGCATGTTGTTTTTTGTTCTGCCACTCGACAGATCGAGTGTTGGAAGGTCCAGTGGGGGCACGCCGAGTGCACCCACTGGGTGTAGTCCCCGAGACCTCCGTCGAGTGCTTGCATTGGCGGGAGTTTGATAGAGACCATCTTGTACTTGGACAGGACAGACCTTGTCGAGTGCTTTTAGCCGTACCACTCCGAAGCTACCTTGTAGGTTTCATGGACATCATTTCATCAACCATCATATGACGCTACTTCATAGGTGCGAGGTGGGGTGGTGGGCCCTTCAAGGTCTACTCGACCGATCGAGTGTTAGTAGGTCCAGTGGGGGCACGCTGAGTGCACCCACTTGGTGTAGTCCTCGAGACCACCGTCGAGTGCTTGCACTGGCAGGGGTCTAATAGAGACCATCTTGTGGTTGGATAGGGTAGACCCTATCGACTGATGTAAGAACCAGTGAGGACACGCTGAGTGCACCCACTAGGTGTAGTCCCTGAGACTACTGTTGATCGTTGACGATGAGCAATAGTCTTAAGAACTTGAACTGAGGGTTCTTTGTTGTATGCGGGGTACATTTGTCACTCGACGTGTTGAGTGGACTCTTTTACTTTAGTTCTTACTCTCCTGAATGAAGGTTTCATGGATATTAGTTCCATCAATCATGATATGATGCAGGTTTCAGGGGAGGGGTAGGGCAGGCGCCGCCATCTAGTCGACTGTTTTTAACATTCTTCACTCATGAGTGGAGGAATTTCCATGTCGATTGACCTTGTTTTTTTGTTGATTTCAGAGAGCTTGTGAACTTGGCACTCAGTAAAATGACCTGGAGGAGGAAAGGAACCAGCTGTGACTGGATCTGGAGGTCTCAAGGAACAGCTTGGAGCATTCGCAGACTGAATTGAAGACTCTAGGAGGTAACCTTAGTCGACCCAATGCATTCTTACTCTCACTTTCCATCCTTTGAACTGAGTGCTCTCACTCAAACAGATGTGTGTGATGAAAATTGTCGACTCCAAGCGAGACTCAACAATGCTATTTCTTTAGATACCATGAAGAAGGCGCTGGAGGACAAAGACACGGTGCTTGCTGATGCCCAAAAGACAGCGATGGAGAAGACTGAAGCCGCCGAGAAGAAGTTGGCTGCTGCCAAGAAGATAGAGGAGGAGAACTCCAAGCTAAAACTGGAACGGGGTGAACTCATCAAGAAGAACGAGCAGCTGACCAACAGGGGCAATGGCTTGGCGAAGCACTTGGGGGAGTTCGCGAGGAAGATGTACATCATGCTCGACGGTAATTGCCTTTGTCAAATGAATTTCTTCAATTTCCATCAGTTAAAAATGTGATCATTTTCCCATTCCTTCTTCCATGTAGAATTCTGCCAAGACTTCGAAAAAGAGACCGGGGAAATCGAGCCCAATCTGGATCCCACCAAGTCGTTGGCGATGCTATGACCATGAACATGTTCTGACTCAACGTTTGACTTCAGGGCGTCCAAGCATATATCCTTCGACTGAAAGTTGCGCTGGAGAAGATCGACAAAGAGCTGTGGCCCGAAGACACCCTTCAGAATGATCTTGCATCCATGATGGCTCGTCTAAACGACATCCCTAGTCGAGTGCAAGCTTGGGAGAAGTCAGCCGCCCAATGCGGAGCAGATGTGGCGCTTTCCCTTGTCAGAGTCCATTGTAAGGAGGCAAGGGAGGACAAGTTGAAGGATCTCCGAGTGATGAACACGAAGAAACTTTAGTTCGAAGACTTCATGGAGACCTTCATTGAAGCAGCCACTAGGATCACAGATGGGATCGACTTGGACACCTTCGTCGAGCCAGCAAGTCCGTCTGGCGCTTGAGAAACTTGATTCGCAGAGAAACTTTATTTGCCTCGGAATGCCGTGTGAAAATGTATCAGTCGTAAAACTTCATTTAGACCTTAAGCCTAAGCACCTTTGCTTGTGCGTGAAACCTTTATTTGCGCTAACACATTTGGGTTTAAACGTATTTAGTTTTCAATCATTTGTTCGACTGAACTTGTCTTTAACTTAGGAGAAAGCTGGTTTGCAGCTAAGCCCCCGATTGTGAGGATTGCTCAACAGTCGGGAAAAATTGGTTCGAAGCTACGTTTCCGAGTGAATAGATAGTAATCCACTCTGAACTTATTTTTAACTTAGGCGAAAGCTTGTTCGCAGTGAAGCACCCGAGTGTGAGGATTACTCAACACTCGGAGAAGTTTTGAACTTAGATGAAGACTGGTTCGAAGCTAAGTTTTCAAGGGAATAGATAGTAATCCACTTGGAATTTTATTTTTAACTTAGGTGAAGGCTAGTTCGCAGCTAAGCCCCCGAGTGTGAGGATTGCTCAATACTCGGAGAAGTTTTGAACTTAGACAAAGACTGGTTCTTAGCTAAGTTTCCGAGTGAATAGATAGTAATCCACTCGGAATTTATTTCTAACTTAGGCCAAGGCTGGTTCGCAGCTAAGCCCCCGAGTGTGAGGATTGCTCAACACTCGGATAAGTTTTGAACTTAGATGAAGACTGGTTCGCCGCTAAGTCGCCGAGTGAATGGACTTCTATCCGCCCGACGGGGGTTTCAACTTAGGCGAAAGCATGTTCGCGGCTAATCCCCCGAGTGTGAGGATTGCTCAACACTCAGAGAAGTTTTGAACTTAGACAAAGACTGGTTCGCAGCTAAGTCATCGAGTGAATGGACTGCTATCCACTCGGTAGGGTTTTCAACTTAGGCGAAAGCATGTTCGTGGCCAAGCCTCCGAGTGCGAGGATTTCTCGCCACTTTGAGTGTTCCCAAGTGAGAAATTGTATGATTGGAATCGACGAAAGACTGCGAACGTCATACTTGCATAAATGACATTGTCTGAAATACTTTTATTACATCAACACCACTCTGTTTTTAGGTATAGAAACGTCAGAGCAGGTCTGCATTCCAGGCTCGTGGCTCATCAATCTGCTTCTTGAGGTTGTAGAGGTGATAAGTTCCATTGTTAAACACCTTGGTGACGACAAAAGGACCCTCCCATGCCGGAGAGAGCTTGTGGGGTCGCTGTTGATCCACTCGGAGCACCAAGTCAACCTCATGAAACGACCGACTCTTAACATGTTTCGCATGGAAGCATCGCAGATCTTGCTGATATTTCGCGGTCCAGAACAAATCCATATCTCGCTCTTCCTCTAGGAGATCTACGACATCCTGTCTTGCTTGTTCAGCTTCAGCTTCAGAATAAAGGTTCACTCGAGGAGAATTGTGAAACAAATCACTTGGCAGGACAACTTAGGATCCATAGACCATGGAAAAAGGAGTTCGTCCAGTCGACCGATTGGGTGTTGTTCTCAAGCCCCACAAAACAGATGGCAACTCTGACACCCAGGCTATGGCAGCATGTTTTAGCTCCAGCTTGAGATGAGGCTTCATACCTTGTAAGATGAGGCCATTAGCTTGCTCGACTTGACCATTGATTTGAGGATGTGCAACTGAAGAATAATCCACTCGAGTGCCTTGAGAAAAACAGAAGTGTCTAAATTCTTCCGAGTCAAAGTTTGTGCCATTGTCCATGATGATGCTGTGGGGAACTCCATACCGGTAGATTATTTCTCTCATGAACTTGACTGTAGTACGAGAGTTCAGTTTCTTTATTGGCTTGGCCTCAATCCACTTTGTAAACTTGTCGACTGCAACAAGAAAATGAGTAAACCCATTCCGTCCAGTCCGAAAGCGACCAACCATATCCAGACCCCAGATAGCAAATGGCCAAGCGAGGGGAATAGTCTTTAGAGTAGATGCAGGTTTGTGAGATAAGTTTGCATAGAATTGGCCCCCTTCGCAGTGATCGACAATGTCCTTGGCCATCTCATTGGCACGCGGCCAAAAGAAACCAGCTCGATATGCTTTAGCGACGATTGTCCATGACGACGCATGATGGCCGCAAGTTCCCGAGTGGATTTCATCCAGGATCATTCGACCTTCTTTAGGGGAAATGCATCGCTGCATCACACCGGTCATACTTTCTCTGAACGGCCGATCTCCAATCATAGTAAAAGCTTTCGACCTGCGTACAATCTGTCGTGCTTCAGTCTTGCCTTCAGGAAGTTCTTGTCTTAGGATATATGCAATATAGGGCATTGTCCAGTCGGGAATGATGACCAGAATCTCCATGACCAAATCAATAACTCCAGGAACCTCAACCTCAGTCGGATCAAAGGGTCTCATAACTTGCGGGGGCTCTTTGGTTGAAGGATCCTCCTGCACCGAAGGAGTGTGGAGGTGCTCCAAGAATACATTGCTAGGGACAGGTCGTCAAGTGGATCCAATCTTTGCCAGTTCATCAGCCGCTTGATTCTTCACTCGGGGAATATGATGGAGTTCCAGACCTTCAAACTTCTTCTCGAGATTTCTAACAAGATTGCAGTATCCAGTCATTCTGGGGTTTCGAACATCCCACTCTTTCATCACTTGATTGACCACCAAATCTGAGCCGCCATAAACCATCAGGCACTTGACGCTGAGTGACATAGCCATGCGCAACCCATATAAGAGTGCCTCATATTATGCTTCATTGTTGGAGGAATCAAGGTGAATTTGTAGAACATAACTGAGTTTGTCACCTTTCGGAGACGCCAAGACAACGCCAGCATCGGATCCACTCAACATTTTAGAGCCATCAAAGAACATGGTACAGTGTGTCGAGTGAATCTGGATTGGCTGTTGTTGTTTAATCCACTCGGCCATAAAATTGGCAAGTGCCTGAGACTTGATCGCTTTCTTGGCTTTGAACTTGATGTCAAATTATAGGAGTTCAATTTCCCACTTAGCCACTCGACCAGTTGCGTCTCAATTGTTGAGAATCTGAGATAACGGAGCATCACTGACGACTGAAATCGAGTGGTCTTGAAAATAATGTGCTACCTTCTTCGCTAACAGATAAATGCCATAGACAAGCTTCTGGTAATGCGGGTACCTCTGCTTCGAAGGAGTTAACACATCAGAAATGTAGTAGATTGGGCGTTGGACTTTGTAGGCCTTGCCCTCCTCTTCCTGCTTGATAGTCAAAACTGTACTGACGACCTGATTAGTGGCTATGATGTACAGGAGTAAAGGCTCTTTGCTGTGCGGAGCAGCGAGCACCGACCGGGTGGAAAGCAGGGCTTTGAGTTCGACAAATGCTGCTTCAGCTTCTGGAGTCCACTCGAATGTGTCGGACTTCTCCATCAGTCGGTATAAAGGCAATGCCTTCCCACCGAGACGAGAAATGAATCGACTCAATGTTACTAAGCAACTTGTGAGCTTCTGAACATCATGCACTCGCACGGGACTTTTCATTCGGGTAATGGCATTGATTTTCTCAGGGTTGACGTCGATCCCTCACTCGGAAACGAGAAAACCAAGTAACTTGCCGCTAGGGACACCGAAAGTACACTTAACCGAATTCAGATTTATATCATACCTCCTTAGATTGGCGAAAGTTTCGGCCAAGTTAGTCAGCAGGTTGGAACCTTTGCGGGACTTGACGACGATATCATCCATGTATGCCTCAAAATTCCGAGGGATCTGGTCGTGTAAACATTTCTGAATCATGTGCATGAAAGTAGCGCCGACATTCTTCAAACCAATGGCATGGTGATATAGCAAAAACACCCGAATGGGGTGATGAAGGTTGTTTTTATTTCATCCGGGCCAAACAGATGGATCTGATGGTAACCGGGATAAGCATCCAGAAACGATAAACGCTCGCATCCCGCAGTCGAGTCAACAATATGATCGATGCGAGGGAGCGGAAAATGATCTTTCGAGCAGGCCCGATTGATATGCTTGAAGTCCATACACATGCATAGTGACTTGTCCTTCTTGGGGACCATGACAACATTTGAGAGCCACTCGGGGTGGTAAATCTCCCGATGGAACTTGGCCTGCAAAAGACTTGCCATCTCTTTGTCGATTGCTATATGCTTCTCTACCGCCGATCGACGCAAATGCTCTTTCACCGGCTTGGCCTTCGGCTCAACTCTCAATCAGTGCTCAGCTAGCTCCCTGGGAACCCCCGGCATGTCAACATGCTTCCATGTGAAGATGTCCCAGTTCTCATGGAGGAACTGGATGAGCTCGGCTTCCTATTTGCTATCGAATGTTGACAATATGTTGGTCGGCACGGCAGTTGAATCTGTCGGGTGAATGTGCACCTTATTCACTTCTCCCGCCGACTAAAAAGCCGACTCGGAAGCAGGCTTCTTAGCACGCAGCAAATCGGCAGGGTCAGCGCTCTTCTTGTATTCTTCCAGCTCGACCATAGCCATCTGATGATCGGCAATTTTGGAGCCCTGGTGGAGGCACTCTTCAGCTCGCTGTCGATTGCCAGTGACCGTGATCACTCCTTTGGGCCAAGGCATCTTCAGCTTGAGATAAACATAACACGGACGGGCCATGAAACGAGCATATGCTGGCCGACCCAGAATGGCATGATACGTGCTTTGGAAGTCCACGACTTCAAACGTCAACTTCTCCTTGCGATTTTTTATCCGTCCCGAATGTCACATCTAATGCGATCTGGCCGAGTGACTTGGCCTTCTTCCTTGGGATGACTCCATGGAATTGCATGTTGCTCTCACTGAGTTGGGACATCGGAATGCCCATCCCTTTAAGGGTATCTGCATATAGAATGTTCAAACCGCTACCACCGTCCATGAGGACCATGCGAAGTCGAGTGCCTCCCACAACCGGATCGACCACCAAAGCCTGCCGACCGGGAGTGGCCACATGAGCGGGATGATCCGTCTGATCAAACGTGATGGCATACTGAGAACACTTGAAGTAATTGGGAATTGTGGGCACAGCCATGTTGACTTCCCTGTTTATGACCTTCAGTCGACTCTTGCTTTCAACATCAGCAAAAATCATCAGCGTAGCATTGACATCAGGAAATGTTTCTTTGTCTTCATCATCATCCTTTTCAGGGGTTTTCTCACTCGACGGAGTCTCCTTGAACTGCTAAATCAATAGTCGACACTGCCGAGTGGTATGCTTGGGCAATATCAAATTGCCTTCCTGGTCGTTCCTCGTGTGGATTACACACGGTAAATCCAACATGTCATTCCCTGATTGGTTCTTTCCTTTCTTGGGGTTGAATTGTCCCTTGGACTTCCCCTTGGGCCGCTAGAGCGGTTGCCTCTTCCTGGACAGGGCCATCAGCCTTCCGCTTCTGCTTCCGACTGGCATTGCCACCGGCATTGTTGTCGACTGTCTTTCCTTTGTCGCTGTGGAGGCGGTCTTCTTCTTCACCATTGACGTACCGAGTGGCGATTTCCATCATTTTACTCAGCAAAATATCGCCTGTTCGCCCAAACTTCAGATAGAGCTCTCTGTATTTCACTCCAGCCTTGAAAGCACAAACAACCTGATGCTCGGAAACATTTTCCACTATATGATGCAAAGTGGACCAGCGCTGAATGTAATCTCTCAAAGTCTCTTTGGGCTTCCGAACACAATGTTGCAAATCAATCAGCCCGACAGGATGCTTGCAAGTGCCCTCAAACATTCTGATGAACACTCGGGCAAGATCTTCCTAGCAGTGGATGCTAGAAGGAGCCAAGCGATTCAGCCATGCACGAGGCGGACCATCCAACATCAAGGAAAAAATGCTTCATTGCAATGTTATCATTACCACCGCCAATCTGAACAGTCACCCGGTAATCATCCAACCATGTTCTGGAGCTTTACGTCTCAGTGCTCTGGAGCTTTTGTCGTGTGGAGAGTGTAAGTTATAGAGGTTGCGAACCCTTGTGCCAGAGGGGAGGGGTGGCTTATCTAGAGTTTGCTGCCCCTCATAAGTGCGAGGCATCCAAGGGTTTGATCGTGGGTATAAAGACAATCGTTACTGGTAACGTACATCATAATTGCTATTAATGACGACTGGCCTAACGCCTGCCTGTTGGCCTCCCTGGGGTGGCTTCTCGTCTTCTGGTGTCGACTGGAAGTGAGGTCTTCCGAGTGACAGGTTACTGTCGAGTGAAGGGATAAGCTTCCGAGTGGATGAATGTCGAGTGACTTAAGCACTATGGTGAATCCAGTCGGAATCTCTCTTGTAATATTTAAGTCCTTCAATATAATGCCCTTAGGTAGGGTATGTGGGCCAGGCCTAGGACCCTACCCCAAGTACTTATCCTCGTCACTGACCCTCCCGAGCTTGCTGCTATTCGTGAGCTACTCTGGGTCTTTGGGGATGCTTCCGGGCTGCGCACCAACTTCTCGAAGTGCTCGGCCGCCCCCATTCGATGTTCCTCGGAGCTCTCCGAGGCCATTGGCGAGGGCCTTGCATGCCATGTCACCAGTTTCCCCATTCAGTACCTTGGGCTCCTACTGTCCACCCGGAGAGTGCCCACATCCTGTCTCCTGCCCCTCGTCGACAGGATGATCAAGAAGCTCGCAACCTGGAAAGCTTCCCTCCTCTCCCGCGAGGAGAGATTGGCCCTGGTGCGCTAGGTCCTCTCGGCGATGCCGGTTCACATCCTGCTAGCGATGTCCATCAACTCCTCTATCATGAAGAAAATCATATGCGTCATCCGCGACTTTCTCTGGCACGGCCGACATGATGCCAAGGCCGGTAGTTTCCTTGTCAGTTGGGCCAAGGTATGCCTCCCGATCGAGCTGGGAGGCCTCGGTATCCGGGACCTCACTCGCACCGGTGTGGCTCTCCGCTCGCGCTGGCTGTGGCTTCAGGCCACTGACCCCTCCCGACCTTGGACCGATCCTCAGGTATTGGTGTTCTTTGCGGCATCTACTTCCTAGGCCGTCGGGGACGGGCGCACCTGCCGCTTCTGGTCTGGCCGTTGGTTTCAAGGCCGCTCCATCCTCAAGATTGCCCCTGCCCTTGTGGCCCTTGTCCCTCGGTGTCGCCGCTGGATGAGAACCGTCCGCGAGGGCCTAACCGACCGCGCTTGGATCCGCGACATCCAGGGTGCCCTTGGAGTTGCCGCCACCGTCGAGTACGTCGATCTTTGGCGCTTGCTCTATGACGTCCACCTCTTATCCACCCTGACACGATCAACTGGCGTTGTACTGCGAGTGGCTCCTACACCGCAGCTTCCGCCTACAAGGCTCTCTTCCTAGGCTCCACCGTTTCCCCGGACTAGAGAGCGATCTAGAAGTGTTGGGCACCTCTGGGTGTCAAATTCTTCTTGTGGTTTGCCCATCAGGATCGATGCTGGACCGCGGAGAGGCTTGCTCGCCATGGCCTCCTCCACGACTCCTTGTGCAAGTTGTGTGCTCAGGAGCCAGAGACGCTACACCACCTGCTCATCAGATGTGTTTTCTCGAGGATCACCTGGCACGAGATCCTTTCCTGGACGCGCGCCACCGCACCGGTCCCTGACGGAGCGATGGTCTACTTCGCTTGGCTGGCCAAGGCCGCCGAGGCGACCCCACCAAGGCTCCGGAAGGGTCTCCTCTCCTTGGCGGCCCTGGTTACCTAGTCCCTTTGGAGACATCGCAATGTTGCTATCTTCGACGGGGCCCAGCCCTCCCACGACACTTTGATCTCCGACATCTAGGAGGAGGCATGTCTTTGGGCATCGGCTGGCGCGAAGGGACTACACGAGATGTTGCCTGTAGCTTAGTTTGCTCTTGGGGCTGAGCATCCCCATCTTCTTCTCCTTGCATTGCGCTCTCAACTACGCCTCCCTCTCTATGTACGTAGTTTGAGGGTTGCACCCTTGTACTTCTACCCTCTATCAATGCAATGATACGCAACTAGCGTATTCGACAAAAATAAATAAGGAATGCCAATGAATGTGACGTTAGGGTTGGGAGGGAAAAGGATAGGGATGTAGAGGGGCTAATATTCGAGTGTGTGCCAAAGGAGGGCTTCACACAGTATGAGTACCTGGAGGCGAATAATTTGGCAAAGATCTTTGGATGATGACTATGAAGCTATATAATACTACCAAACTATGATTTTGCAATGACTAAGACGATGCTTAATGACTTATGATATTATATGATTTATTTCTTGTTAGCATCAATCAGCACCTCAATTTGTGTGGGCATCATGTCATTCAACATATTTGATGTTCTCATTTGAAGTTGATATACAAACCTAATTGTTATTTCGGTAACGGAAATCAGAGACTTCACCACTTGCTAACAAAATGTTTTGGCCATATAGAATATAACATAAAATAGCACATGCATGCACTTCTTTTTGAGATCGTACATGCATGCATATGAATCTTGCAATCTGGGTCCGTAATTTTGGGACATATAGGTACATATCGTCCCTTTTTTTAGAGTTATAAAAACCAGAGGTACAAGTTGCGGAAATAAAAAATCAGTACATGTAGAGATTGGAAATAAACTTTTCGTTTCACGTTCTACTAACACGGCCATTTATTTCTGAGCTGTGCAATAAAACCACCAAATGAATTACTACAAGGTACTGCAGTACAAGTTACATAATTGACTACACATTCATCTTGTGATTTTGGCACAAATCACATATTGATGCTCATATATTTTACCCCATTCATTCCCTTATACAAGGCCACTTTATATTTGTATGTCTAACATTAACAATTAATTTAACCAACAAAAAATGAATTATATGCCAAAAAAAGTATTTCATTGGATGCACCTTTCAAAGAACTTTCCAATGATATATTTTTGGTAACATATAATCCATATGTCGTTGATCAAAGTTATAAGTCAAAGTTTGACACGAAAAACGAAGTGGCCTTGTATAAAGGAATGAGGAGAGTATCAAATTTCACATGGACATGGTATATCATTTCTCTAAGTTTAGCATGCATTATTCTTGACATTGTTCAAGATATCCCCAATATACCGATAAATTGACCGATCTGATCGATAAGACAAACCGGACGATAAATTGACCGATATGCCGATAAATAGGGTGATTTATCCCTTATCTTGATCGACCGATAAGTTCTTGATAAGCAATATCTCCAACATTGATTCTTGATGAGCTTTAAGAGATAGGATAATATGTATAGTAATATGTCCAGATCACTTCTTTAAGGATCTGGATCGGTACGAAAAGATACCGCCGCGCAGACGACATTTTAATATTGTATATGCATATCTACAACGGTTCAGTTAAAATTTATGTTTCTGATGCCTGCAGTAGCAGTACACCAGTAGACACTGTTCCAGTCTCCACATCCACATACCCATACGATCGAAATAAAATACGAGACTGCCTGGCATGCCTGCCTCCACATCGTGGCATGCATGGCCTGTATAAGGTTGTAAAGTCAGCTATTCGGAGAATTTATTCTGGCGTTTGTGCGGTACATATGAAGCAGATCGATCTACAACGGGCCAGTTCTTTTGATAGCTTTTTTGAACTTCTAGAATAAGCTATTCCCTACCCAGCTTATTATAAAAGCTCAACTAAAAATATTCTTTTAGAAGCCAACTAGTGAAGTCTTAATTAGTAAGCTTCTAAAAAAAATTATTTGGTTGGGCTTCTAGAATAAGCTGGGTAGGGGACAGCTTATTCCAGCTTATTCTAAAAGCCAGAAAAAAACTGGCCCGTATTCTCATAGCGAAGGAAGTTTTTTTTTTCTTTTTTGTTCAAACGTATAACGAAGGAAGTAACCGATCTCAAATTCATTTTCTTTAAAGAGGCATCTGCCAAGCTTTAGCTAACGAACTGGGACCCTTAGGTTTACATGAACAGGATTCAAAATAATAGTAGAAACCGAAGGTCAGGTTCAACTGCCACACACCCACACACAAACCAACACAAGGGTCCTAAGTATTGCTGGTTATATATATGGTCATGCACAAAGACCATGTTATATGTCCAGGTATACTTGTAATTTTAACTAAATAAGCACAGAGAAAAATGCGCATGCACATGCATTCTCTTCAGATATCATAGTTTTAAATAGTGAGCTATGTCATTCAGTGCAGGCTTGGGTAGAAGCTATGGAAAGTTATAGCTGTGCTATCGTGGAGCTAAGCCCCATCTAGCGTTTTTACTTAAATCATGAAAAAATGAAAAAATATGCATAGAATTAGGAATCATATATGATATCACATACAATTGAGATAGACATGTTCCGGCATAAAAAAAGATAATGATCAAACATCCCAATTCAATAACCAAGGTTTGCAACAGTGCATCATATTTATTCACTAAAATAGTGATCTAAACCCTCTTATATTTCTTAGTAGTGATCTAAATGTTCTTATATTTGTTTAAGAAGGGAGTATAAAACAAAAAGGCATCATATGATAGAAATTTGGACCACTGAGATGTTATTTCAAAAATCCGATAAAATTTTGCCCCAACAGAAGCTGAGTGGTCGTAAATGATTCTAAATTTAGCATTATGGCTGGAAATATCAAGCTATTAGTGTCATTTTGAATTTAGTGTTAAAACTGCATAGCTTAGTGGGAGGGCCATACAAAAGCGTTAGCAGACTATGTCAAACTTTGCTAGATATCCCCTCGTTACCTAAACAGGTCATAGTTTGGCCAAATTTATACAAGAAAGTACAAACATCTGTAACCCTCCCATTCAGTAGGCCAAATTTATATAAGAAAGTACGAACACTACCGAAATTTATATAAGAAAGTGCGCGATCAAAGCACGTGTTTGGTGCTTTGACCAACAACACTCGTCGTCCCCTCGCGTCGCCTCCCCCCGGGCGACCCCAGGGGCCCCCAAACCCTAGCGCCGCAAGCCTCCCCTCGCGCCTCCCTCTGCCGCCGCTGCCGCTGGCGTGGGCCGCGATGGCGGCGGGCCCGACATCGAAGGCTCCTGGGCAGGTGGATGCGGCGAGATCTCATCTGAGGCGGCAGGGATGGTCCCTCTCGTGGGATCTGAAGGCGGCGGCTGGGGCGGCGATCCCATGCCGTGCGGCGGTGGCCGAAGCGCCATTGACCGGCGGAGCGACGGCCCTATGGACGGCGGCAGTGGCAGCGCCCCATCCGACGGGATGGCTGATCTGTGCGGAAATGGTGACGGCGACGACTGTGGATCCACGCCACGATCGGATCCGCTGTGGGGTGGCCTTCCGCCGACCGGCGGTGCGTGGAGGGACCGGTGAGGAGATGTCGGATCTCCGTCGGATACTGATGACGGCGTTCGTCTTCGTGGCGAGGCTCCGCTCGGTTCCAGCCAGACACGAGATCGGGACGACGTGGCTTCCGGTGAAAATCGCGCCTGACTGCAGTCATGGCGGATGATGGCGGCATCTCGAACGTCGTTCCCTTCTCGAGGCATCGTCGTTGCAGGTCACGTCAACCTGATCAGAAGGTTCCGGGCGAAACCCCAGATCTGGATCTACCGGATCAGACGATGGTGACGTTTTCGATGTCGCTCTCCCTCCTGGGGGCATCGTTTTGGAGCAAGTGCTGGTTGGAGGGGACAAGAGGAGGAGCGGCGTGGCATCTGACACGCCGACAACAACGGGTCTCAGCGGCATGGAGCAGCGGGGTCTCATTGGCGGGCGTGTGTTGATGGACGAGCGTAGGATGGTGACGTTGTCTGGCGTCGTGGTGGCGTCGACGGCAGTTAGACCGGGCAAGGTTGATGCAACAGTACAACACTAAAGATGGATTGGTGGCAGGTGGCTGTGGCGGCCTCATACCCGGCAGGCGTCCTGGTTGAGAAGTGCGCCGGACTGGTAGGTTCCCCATACTTGGCAGGCGGCCTGATTGGGACCTCAAGTCTTAGATGTTAGGTTTGGCTGCGAGGTCGATTGGCATTAGGCTCAGATTTTTAGCGCCCCCTTCATCAACTGGATAGGAGTAGCGACAGATGTTGCCTAGACGGTGACTTTAGTCTTAGTGTTGTATGACTTTGTAAGGTTTTCTGTGAATAATTAATAAAGTGGTCGCATGCATCGCCGAGATGCAAAGACCGGGGATCATCCTCTTTTTCTAAAAAAAACTACCAAAATTTATTTTACACAGAGTGTTAGACTTTTTCAAAAATATCTTTTCTCAAATAGTTGAAAAAAATATATGAATTGCCAAGTACCATCAAAAAGCACTCGGCAAAACGGAGACAAATGAAATAACCGGATCTTTGCCGAGTCTGGTCGAAAAACACTCGGTAATCAGATTACACTAGGCAAAATTGTGGCTTATACTATACGGAACCCTAAAAATTTGCAAAATGGCGGCACGTGTCCATGGCAGTCGGAATTTATGGCAAAGTGATGACGCTATCCCCTTTACCGAGTGCACAACATAGAGCATTGACAAACTCTTTTTGTATTTCTTTCTTATTGTTTTGTTTCTTTTTATCTAAATTATTTTCTTTCTTCCTTCTCTTTTCTATGTTTTGCTTTCTTTTGTTCTCTTTTATTTGATTTGCATTATTCTGTTTTCCTTCCTTTCTTTCTTCCCGGGTCAAGTTTCCATGTGAAGCCATTGTTGCTTCATCCATTAGCCTTTCCACCTTCAAATCACATTATTACACGTATCATGTCAAATTTGTGCATTCTTTGGGGGCATATTTGCTATGTTAAGCCATTAAGAGCATTTATAGACATTTAGTGAATATAACTCTAATTCGAACTCCATGTACCTGAAATTATGGTTAAAGGTGGGTTGAAACTCTTATTTGTTGTCTTTATTCTATGTTTAGGTCTTATATAATGAATGAAAAGGTGTACCAACCACAAGGGTGCAAGAATCGGGCACCAACAATGGATCTTAATGATTATTTAATTTTTATAAATAAAACGAAGCCCAAGACGCACAAAACTTGGCAAGGAGTAATTAGATGACTCCTAGAGGCCGTTATAAAAATATGAGAATGATTTATGAGAAGTTGTCACGTAGATCCATACAAATCAGACCATCTTCAAGGAAAAAACTAGGTTTCAAAAGGCAAAGGCTCGGGTTTCTAGTCTAAGTGACCGTTTACTCGTCGTTGGCCTTGAAACATTTTTCAAACTCGATATACATCACTAGAAGTAGCATGTAAAAAATTGCATTTTCCCTGGTCAGTTTGACATATTTAAGTAATTAGATTCTTTTCTAGGCATTTAGTGGATATGATTCAAATTTGAATTCCAAGTACGTCAAATTATGACTAGAGGTGTGCCACAAAACCTTATTAGTGATCTTTAGTCTATTTTAAGCGTTATATATGGATCTGAGTGGTTATTTAATTCTAAAAAATCCAAACAAAATCAGAAAACATAAAACTTGAGAGACTATATCCAACTAAGAATCAAGGTTTCGATAGGGAAAGAGTGAGGTTTGCATGCACAGTGATCGCTGCTTTGTTGGTTGGCATATAATTTTTTTTCTACACTCAACATACACTCTTGTTCTATCCCCTCTTCTCCTCTAAAACCCTCCATTGACATCTTTCTCTTCTCCCCGTCTACTTTCCCCTACCCGCCCACCCCCGCCGTCAGCCTCTACCTTCTCATATTTGTTCGCCACATCACTGATCTGCCATCATCACATCATTTTCTCCGTCAGTTGTCGGCTCAATCGGAATCAAGCCAGAGCATTGCAAGCGGGATTTTGCATGAGGCCCAACAGGCTTGAGAGGTGAGCGACGGGGATGAGCCAAGGAGGAGTGGAGCATCCCCACACCAGCTCGTGCCCCCTCATGTCCCTTGCATAGACACATGTGCCCCTCTCGAGTTCGGGCGCCAAGGTTGAAGCCCCTCCCAAGCTCATAGTCTATGCTGGACGCCGACACCCGATGACAAGAGACATCACGCCAATGAAGCGAGCAATAAGAACATGAGAAAGGTGTGATAGTTCCCGGGTGCCTAGGCACCCTATATGAACAGTAAAATAAAACAAAAACAGAAAACAAAATCAAAAAAATCTGAAACTTTGCAGCATCAAAGATGAAGAAAGTTTGTAGGTTCTTGCAAGTTTTCATGCCAAAATATCATGTAGAGAAAGGTGTATAAACGAGTTTTAAATTTCAATGCTAAAAGTGTTCAAAACTTCAAGCACTGAAATCTTTTCATGTGTAGAGCTCCTCGAATAGTTTTTTGGCATGAAAACATGCAAACACCTACAAATTATGATCATCTTTGATGCTGCAAAGTTTCAGATTTTTTTTATTTTAGTGTTTATAGAGGGTGCCTAGGCATCCGGGAGCTAAAAATCCACTCTCCTAAGAACATCACGATACCATCATGAGAGAGCATGACTTGACGCCATGCCATTCACCACTGCCATGGCGACCGTCATGGAAAGGGAGATGAGCAGCACAGGGCTCGACCCCATCGATGAGCTCCAAATTCATGTCGGTGTGGCCATGGATGTCGTGATGCAATTGAGAATCAGGGTGTGGTTGGCGGTGGAGTAGGAGGTGCTCGACTAGCGAGGTCCTGGCGTTGTAACTACCACAACTGGCACCCCTAGCGTCTTTTTTTTATAAAGGTAAAATACTTTGCCGAGTACCCCGTCCACAACACTAGGAAAAACCCATGGACTTGTGGCGAGAACCATTTTCATCTACTGGCCATCAGACAATTTATTGTACCGAATACCACCTTTTAACACTTGGCAAAATCTTTGCTGAGTGTTCGACAAAAGGAAGTTGGCAAATACCGGTTTGCCACGAGGGCATATGCCGAGTAGGCTTTGTCAAGTGATGCTCGGTAACTCGGCAAAGGCTTTGCCGAGCAGATATGGCGCTTCACCGAGTGTCCCTCGTAACTGGTTTCCAGCAGTGCGAGTACTACATATTCAGAAGATGCCCAACATGAACTTGGTCAAACTTTGTAAAGATCAACTTAGGACAAAATCAATATGCCTTACATTTGGGAACGGGGGAGTAGCCGGCAGCATTCCCTGATGCCAGTTATAGTTTGTTATCCAAATATGCAGGAAAAAAAAGGAGAGGGAGAACAATATGATGCATGTGTTGCACATGTGTGCATGCATGTTAACTAAGTTAAAGAATATTTGCTTGTCGCACAGGGACACCGAAGTGATGCATTACATGACCAGCAAAAAGATTTGATTTGTAGGCCCTTGTTCTAGTTAGCAAGCGTAGGGCATCGATACACTTGCAAAAGCAAATATTAGTTCTCATTTCTGAAAGGGACATCCAATTGAGCAGGCACTACACAAACATGAGTGTGGCCCAATCATTAGAACCTGGTTCTTCGGTTGGAACATTCCTGTGATAAATGGAAAACTGTGTCTCCACAAAATACATGCATGTGTTGAAACCAGCTTTGCATGCAGTACACATATGCAAGACATGTGTGTACATATATGCATATATTTGGTGTGTGTGCGCGCGCGCGGCGCGCGCGCGCGCGCGTGAGAGAGGGATGCCGGTTAGCTTTATGGATCTACCTTTTTCTTTTTGGTACTTGGAATGGTGAGCTAGCCTCTGCATGCAATCTGCGATGATCATATGATGCGTGACAGACCAAAGAAGCACGAAGGCATCTATTAATAAATGTACATGTATGTAAAGCTGGCTCCCGGCTGGGCCCTTTCTTCTTTTGTCATTAATCTTCTTTTTTGACAATAAAAAATAAACACGGCAAAGGAGAAGCAGGAAGAGGCATCTATCTATCTAGCTTCTCTCTATAGACTACAGCTGCATATATAAAAGGTTATCTAACGATGGTGGCCGGAGGGGGGCACCAATTTCAGAGCTGACACGAGCCAATCATCCAAAAGAGACGGATCATCTATGAATATGTGAATGCATTCATTCTTACGCATGCCTATGTCCTGAGCTAGCAAGCTACCTGTGCATTTCATTTCATGACAAATTCACTACAGCATGCTTCTGCTGCAGCTCCTTGGATCTAACCTAGCTCGATCAATCCATGCATCCATCGTCAGTGCCAGACCGAAACACTACAAAAAAGAGTTACATGAAATCTAGCTAGCTAGATACCTTTTCCTATACATCAACAACCCATCCATCGATCCTTACTGTACGAAAAAATGTGTATACACACACGATGACAACCTAAGCACGGACAGTACATGCATGCATCTACTGCTGGTCACATGTCAACGTACGTCCCTAGCTTTATAATCGATCCAACTGACGGCGATCTGGGAACAGTGTAATGTACGGCGGTGCCTAGCTGCTCGATCCATGACTTCAATAATTCTATGTGTGTTCCAAAATGCAAATGCAGCAACTTTACGCCCAGATCGATAACGATCATTATTGTGGAGGCATGTCACATATGAATAATATATTTATATATTCATATATATGTATGTGAGCGGCGTTGAGCAGTCGCCATCAGTGCCAATGCCGGCCGGGTGTACGTATGCGCAACAGGAGATAAGCTAGATTGATTGTTCTAGGTAGCTAGGTGGATAGGACACCATGCATACAGCTAGTTGTTTTTTTGCATGTCATGCACATAGATCTTGCTCAACCATACACACAATGCTATGAACAACTAAAAGAGGTACGACATGCTACTTCTTGATTTTGTAATCTCCCAATCTTTGGTTATTTGTAAGTAGAAGAGACGTACGGCCTTGTAAAATTTGGATAATTAACATCTCTTCACAAGAAACGAAATGATGGTAAGATTTAATGAAGAAACAGCATATGGTAGGACATGCATTCCAGGCGGCATTATGACCAACTTCTTTTTTAATAATCCTAGCTAGTTAGGGCCTAAGTATATAGGATTGTAAGAAAAAAATGGGTTTAAGTTTCTGGCAGAGTATATGGGGAGGTAAGATTCTCAAGATTGCGAGCAATACGCATGGCCGAGAGGCCAGCTCCCAAGGAATTATTAGGGCATGTACAATGATTGATAAGATAGTCTTATCTTAAGTCTTGCATGTAATTTAGATATGATAAAAAAAAATCTATAATGGATCATCTTTTAGCCTTATCTTCAATAATAGCAATTTCTAAAAATATGACGAGACATATTGTGCTAAGAGATCACGTCTTGTCTTCTCTTAAATAAGAGAAGGCAAAGCCTTTTTTTGAGTTCTCTCTCCTTCACTTCACCATTTATCCTACGTGTCACTCTTAAGATAGCACCATTATACATGTCCTTAGCCCCCGATGTGTCGAGTTCACTTTGATCCGTGTTTCCGGTACTAGTCAAAACATTACGGTAGGACTTGCTCTCTTGCAAGTTGGTGGCGACAACATACTGGACTTCGCCTATGGTTGTGCTCTTCGAGTATGGGAGTGAAAGCCCTAGATTTGAAATTCTCTCGTTGTACCTAAAAGTGGTTGTTACTTGGCTTTTCTCTTCTGGGTGAAAATTCATCTGGCCTCTTTAGTTAGATCCGGCAGCGACAGCATTCACGCACCATCTCCTTGTCAAAGGTGCCGCTGCACTTTCTCCTTGTCCGGGTGTCGTCAATTTTTGTGGTAGTAGTTGATATGTTTTGTTGGAGTGTGTAGTTCGACCCACCTAGAACCCTATGGCTCCTATTTTTTTCTCGTTGGTTGCGTGTTATTTTCTAATCGGCAAGTGTTGGATGTATACCGTTGTATTTTATATTCTCTTGATGCAACAGCACGAGTCAATAAAGTATGTCCTTTATAAGAGAAAAAACCCACTTCGAATCATCCCTTTTTTATCCTAACTGACGAAGATGAGCATGGCGTGGATACTTTGAAAGACCTTGGCGTTCTTGCTATTCCGAATTTCCTATTATACAAACATGACGAGCGAGGTGATTACCCCTCTTTTACCTTCGCTACTACTCTTTCCGTACACTAATATAAAAATATTTAGATCATTAAAATAACTATTTAAATGCTTTTAAATTAATTTATAGAAGGAATACTTTTGTCCAAAGAGTTGGACTGGTATGAATCGTGGCGAGCCGCCAGTCCCTTACCATTTCGAAATCGTGAAACGACGTCCGAAGAGAATATCGAGAAGGTGTGCCGCTGTCTCTGACTCCTTCCATATATGTATGGGAAACTTGTGTGGTTGCGTGTGGTCTGACCCGGTCACCATGTCTCGAACTTTGGTTTCATTTTGGTATAGATGAAACAACCTCTCCTTCTTTTAGAAAATAATCTGGTATTCAATTAGCTAGTCCTTCCGTTTCGTAATGTAAGTGAGAGAAAAAGTTTTACATTATAAAACGGAGGGAATAGTAATTTGATGATTAGTTACGTATTATCTTTTTTTTTTGCGAGGTACGTATCATCTTCCTTAATACTACTGCCATAGGTGTGTTATTATATATATAGTAAATGGCCCCAAACATCCAGCAAAAAGAAAAGCAGCATATCACAATTTGAGGGGGTCGAGCTAGCAGCTAGGGCCCGCACTGTGGGCGCTGTGAGTGTGGGACCCAGTGTAACTAGGATGTTTGTATCTTTCTAATGGACTCGATCGTCGTTTATCGTCGCGTGCCAAGCATGTTGGCTGCCATCATCTTCTCTAGTGAGAGAAAGAAAGAGACCCACTCCATTTCTCCCATGCATGGCATGCATGGCGTCCTCAACGGCCGCCTGATAACTGCTGCCCGCGCATGCATGCCGGCCAGCCAGATCTCTCTCTCTTTCTCTCTCTCACGCGGCGCGGCGCAGCGCAGCCCATGCTAGCAATCTGCTGCCTCTTCACCTTTCCGTTGTTGGTTCCCTTCTCCATGCATGCCGGCAAACATATTTTCCATGACATGTATACGTACGTAGTACGTCTTCGCGTGCAATAGATTTGGAGAAAGCGGACGAACATGAATATACATACGTATATGTACAACATAGGGAGGAAGAAAAATAGATATTTGTACATATGTGGAAGGGGGATTTGTAACACGAGGTTGCGGGGGAACGCGGATCATGTTCCGCCCAGTTGCGCCAATATTCCGCAATGTTTTATGTATGCATACATTTATTTATTTATTTGAGTTGGAATGGTTGCTTTATCTATATCTATATCTATATCTATATCTATATATATATATATATATATATACTTAATATTAAAAGAAGGATTGTTTTTTCACTTTTTTCATCCATAGTAACTTTTTCGTCCGTCGCTAGCGATCGCTGACTCGACGAGTCTCTCGGATCTCCTCGTCGCTCCTATACTCACGTATATAAGGTATATTAATTTTAAGTCCGATTTGTGACCCAATCTAACATAAGTTATGGGCCAAATAATGCATGTGGGCTTACTGGTTCTTTGGGTACGAAAAAATAAGAGTGAGAATACATCGCCTCAAACTCGTGAACCATCCCATACAGAACCAATAAGCCAATATAAAAATGGCATTTTTTTTACAAAAGTGAGTGCGTCGGAGTCAAACCAGCGATCTCATGCTGCATAGCGACGATGCAAACCAGAGGAGTTAGCAACTAACGATAGGTTAAATGACAGCGTTATTTTTAAAGTAGTATGCACAGCTACAGATCTGTTTCTCTTTTTAATTTCCAAGAATTCTTCTTGGAAAAAAGTGTACAATTTTCATTAAAATTGTTGAATAATGTTTGAAAATCATGAATAAATTTTGAATTGTAAGAACTTTTAAAACTTGAATTATTATTGCAAAATATAAACAAATTTTGAAATTTCATTTTTATTGGTTTTTGTATATATGATGAACAATTTTTAATATACATTTCACTTTTTGTGGTATACACTGAAAAAATAAATTACACACAATGTTTTTATGATATACACTATACTATATTTAAATACGCATTGAACATTTTTTGAAAATGCTGAACTTTTTAAATACGCATTGTACAATGTTTAAATTTATAGCCTTCATCCTCGGTGATGTGCCACGCCCCACCTCCTTGAACGGGTCAAGCCTGATTCATGGCAATAATTGTTTAATCGTGCAAAAAAGAGTAGAAGTATGAGGGGGGGGGGGTATGGACCAGGTGCAAGTAGTAGCTTGAGTAGGGAGGCCCACATGTCTAGCCCGTCGAGGTTTATTGTTAAAGTTTTGAATATTTCATTGCTTGGACAAAATGATAGGTGTGACATGCGGTGACAGACCCATCCCCTTAGGATTGGCCATATTTGAAGCGTTTTGATTAGGTGGGCATCATGGTCACCCTCTGCGAGGGTGAGAAAAATGATAAGCGGAGATATAGTCGTGTTGTCGTGTCGAATTAGAGGACGTGGATACTTTAGAGTCTTGAGCCATGCTTATTTGGATAAGTCATTTTTTCCGTTGCAACGCACGGGCTTGTTTGCTAGTTTATTCAAAAGCATTGAAGAAGTCCAAGTTCAGATCACCCCTGTCACAATCAGGTAGTACATGAAACTACGCATGACTCATCTAGGCAACCTTTCCTAGCTAGATTGTGCACTATCGAGTTTGCTGACCGGCGCGTCCATCTAAGATCATCTACAACCGGACCTCTCAAACACGCCTTATACGTCCGGGCGGACTGTCCGGTCTGTGTCCGGTTTAAAAGAAGTTGACCCAGACGGACCCCTCAAACAGGCCTCAAACGCCCGGACTGGCCGGCACCCTCCATATCCAGCCCAAATATGGAGTTGATTTCACAGAAGTACCACAATTGGGGCAGAACGTGCGGATTGGTACCATGATTGCTAATTTTTTCATGTCAGTACCATCTTTGTGCCGGGTTTTTGCAAATAAGTCTAAACAACGTTTTATACGTATTGATGGCCGTTCCGACATGTGGGGGCCACCTGTCAGGTGCCACAATGGCCAATAGGCGCGTGCCCGCCCGCTGACTAGGACAAGCCCGACTCGGTCGGTCTCTCACCAACCGATCAGTTTCCCTCCTCCCCACCCCACCACTCTTCTCCTCGTCGCTCCCAAGCGCCGCCAGCACCGCGCCACCGCCCGCTACCATGGTTTTCGAGGACGAGAGCAGCAACGACGAGGAGAGCTTCCCGTACCTTCACTCCTCCACCTCCTCCACCGACTGGATGTACCAGGTGAGCTGATTCGATATGTGTTAGGGTTAGGTTTAGGAATTTTGGGAATTTTGTTGTTGGATCCATTGCATGTCTACGAGCTTGTGCATATGAAGAGGAATCAATGTTTGGCAGTGGATTGAAGTGTTATGAGCTTGTGTAGGTGCAGAATCAGTTGAGGACCCGGATTACCATGGGCTGGAGCTTGAGATTATGGTTGTTTGTGAAAAGCACGACAAGGCATCGAAGAGAGGTGTGGCATTTGAAGGCACAGACACATGGAGAAGGTTCTTATCATGTGCAGAGCCTGTAAGTTTCTTTCTTACTTCAGATTGGCAACTTAGAGAAAGTGTGCAGAAATTGTTATATGCTATATGATCATGTGTTTAGTTAATTTTAGTTGGTTGTGCAGGAGTAGGAGCAGCAGCTCTTGCCTGTTATACTTATTGTTGTTAGAGAATGTGCTCTGTTAGAGAAAGTGCTAAGTTTTGATAATTTCATAGTTGTTTAAGTTTAATTAAGTGCTCTATTAGATAGTTTTTTAGTTGTTGTTAGAGGGTGTAGAGCCTGTAAGTTTCTTTCTTACTTCAGATTGGCAAGTTAGAGAATGTGCTTTGTTAGAGGAAGTGCTAAGTCTTGATAATTTCATAGTTGTTTAAGTTTAATTAAGTGCTATGTTAGATAGTTTTTTAGTTGCTGTTAGAGGGACAAGTTGTTGAATGGGATAAGTATCTTAATTTTGGGATGGACATGTTGTTATCCATATTATGAACTCAGTATATATTTTGCTCTATTTGCAGAAAGGGTCAAACTGTGGTTTTGTTGAATGGGTTGATAACCCCTGGCCCATAACAATGCAGAATGCATTGTTGAAGCTTTGGGCAATGTATCAAGATGCCAAGGAAGCTAGGGTGACTGATAATCTTGAAAGTTCTCTGACTATTCATCATCTAACAGAAGAGAATAAGAAGCTGGATGCCAACTATGACAAGTTAGTTAAAGATGTGCATGATCTAGTTGATCACTAGGAGTCAAGGGTGATTTATTTCAGTTATTTGCAGTCACACATAACCTATCAACATCAATGCAGAAGTGAATTGGTTGCTGATATGAAAGGACAGATGGCAAAGAAAGATGCAGATCACAAGCTTTTTAATGACAAGTATCAACTCCTTGTTAACTTGACAAGAGCTCAGGCAGCTGTCATCCAGAACTTGAAGTTGAAACACCTGAAAGAGAAACAAGTGCATATTGAAGCTATGGAGAAGTTGGAGTTGAAGAATGCAGAGCTCACAAAGTCTAAGGAGAAGCTGATCCAAGAGAAGCTGGAGTTGAAGTTTCAGATTGCTGATCTGCTAAAGGGAAATGAAGTGCATAGTGAAGAGAAGGGCTAGTTGGAGCATCAGATTGCCGAGTTGATGAAAGGAGAGGAGAAGCTCAAGCATAAGGTGAAGGACATCATGGGCATCCTACAAAAATGAACTAGATGAAAATAGTAGTGTGCATTGCTGACCTTTTGGGTAGGATGGAATAGCAGTGACCTAGTTAACTTCGATTGTGTAATGTATGGTTTTACTAATTCTAAGACTCTGGCTGTGTATGTGTCTAGTAATGGTGCTATCCATCCTTTGTGAGCAAAGGATGTTTGTAAGCATTTGAACTCCACTATGTAGTTGTGAACCAAGGTTCTAGTATGTTGAATTATGCATTTGAACTCCACTATGCTTTTGAACTCCACTATGTATTTGTGAATTGTGAGGTTTATGGTAATTGTTAGGTTTATGGTATTTGTGAGCTTTGTGATGGTAACATTTGTCATTGGTGATGTTAAGGTGATTTGTGAGTTGTGATTATTATTTGTGATGGGTTTTGATAGGTTTTGGACAAATAACAACATATCCATAAACATAATCATCAACATAAGCAACAACATAAGATCATCAACATAAGCATGAACATAAGATCATCAACATAATCATCAACATAAGATCATCAACATAAGCATCCAGATAACAAAAGTTCAACAATAGTTCAACATCAACATAAGCACGAAAATATCCATCAACATATCGAACAACATAATCAACCACATAAGCAACCATGAACCAAACTAACTACAAGCTGGTTTAGCAGCATTTCAACATTACATGGTAGATCTTCCAACACCACTAGCAGTGAAGTAGGCCATCCATCTACTGTGTGTACCATCAGTAGGAATAGCACTAGAAGTAGAGGAAGATTGCCTTGGGGCATTGAATGGCCTTGGAACACCTTTGCCAGCACCTCCTCTTCCAACTTCTCCCCAGCCAGTTCCTCCATTACCAGCTCCTCCCCTGCCAGCTCCTCCTCTGCCAGCTCCTCCCCTGGCAGCTCCTCCATTTCCAGCTCTTCCTCTGCCAGATGGTGGTGGTGTAGGGGTAGGAGGAGCAGCTCTTGCGTGTGTTGGTGGTGGTGTAGGAGCACTAGCAGCAGCTGTTGACTGTGAGTTGTTTGGAGTAGCCTTGCATTCAAAGGGAAACAAGTTAATAATACTGGAAGGAAACAAATGTAAAATAAAGGGTTCCAAGATTATTACCACATGTTTGTTTTTCCTCAAAGCTGGCTCAGGCTTCAACTGTTTAAGACAATTTGTGTACCTATGCCCTTGGAGACCACAATTGCCACATGTTATAGTTCCCATTCTTGAAGTGTCCTTTGGCGTTGGTACTTCAAATTTGCCCTTTATCCTCTTTTCTTTCTTTCTTCCTCTCTTCATTTTAAATGCAGGTGGTTCTATGTCTGGACCAGGGGTCTTTGTCCAATCATGCTCACCAGGAACAAGAAAGATTATTGGTTCATAAGCTACCACATATAATTCTTTTTTGAAGAATTTGCTGACATAATCCTCTGAATTCCTTTTAGCCTTGTTTATTGCAAGGGTGACATGGTTGCATGGGATGCCAGTAAGGTCCCACTTCCTGCATCCACAAGTCTCAGCCTCCAAGTTGACAACATGTGTTTGCTGCCCACTAGTAACTTGCCATAAGTTAACCCCAACTTGTATTGGCTTGCAGTATTTGGCCCTCTCCTTCTCAATCTCTAGTTTCTCATTGTAATGAGGTGTTATCATCCATCTTTCTGTCTTTCCACTCTCTCTGTTCCTGTGCCACCTCACCATATGCTTATCTTTTATCCCATCACACATTGTCCTTATAGGTTTTCTCCTAACATCTAGAATGTACTTGTTGAACACCTCAGATAAGTTGTTCACTACCAAGTCAGTCTTGCAGTTTGTATCAAATGCATGCCTTGCCCAAGTTTTCTTTGGTATTGCAGTAAGCCAATTCCAAGCTTCCTTACTTTCATCTTTGAGATCATTCATTGCAATATTAAATTTGTGTTCATTGTAGGCATAGCTAGCATTATCCATGCACTTCTTAAGATCTTCCCCCCTAAACCCAGCATTCTGGAAATTTGCATATAAATGTCTAAGGCAGAGTCTTTGGTTGCATTTTGGAAACACAACATTCACTGCATTCAGTAACCCCTGATACCCACAATTTAACAAGTCTAAGATACAAGCTAGAAGAAATATTGAAGTGGTGCAACACAGTGTAAACATATATGCAAAACAAAGTATGCATACCTTTTGTCTATCTGACATTATAGTATATGGTCCAAACTTTCCCACTTCTCCCCCTAGACAAATTTTGAGTTGGTGTAGAAACCAACACCAACTAGGTGTGTCCTCTTGTCCAACTATGCCAAATGCTAGTGGATATATATTGTTGTTGCCATCTCTACCAGTGGCAGCAAGGAGTTGAGCACTAGTTGTGAGCTTAATAAAGCATCCATCAACACCTACATAGTCAACATTTCAATTAATTAAATACATGTAAATGAGATAGAGATATAATATGAAAGTGGTGCACAAGGTTCATAAACTAACCAATGAATGGCCTGCACCCCTTGAGAAACCCCTCCCTTGCTCCACTGATGCAAAAGAACATGGCATGAAATCTTGGGCCTGGGTGGGGAATTTTTTCAGTTGGTGTTGGTGTAACAGTAGTGACTAGTACTCTACTTCTAGGGTTTGTGTCCATGACAGTCTGAGCATAGTCTTTAAGCCTAGGATATTGCTTCTTGTTTTCTCCTAACACAGCTTCAATAGCGATGTTCTTTGCCCTGTATGCCATTGACTTAAGCACATCTACACCATATTTTTCATGCAGGCATCAATTATAGTCTGAATGCCAGTACTTGGATCAGATCTAAAGAGGTGCTCATATTTCTGTGCTAGCCACTAAACAGTTTAACAAGGAAGATAACATACAATTTTTCAGATTGGGTGAAATTTACATAAGAAACCGCTTTTTCTAAGTACATCGTTATTTGACTTTCTCCCCTAGGGGAGATTACAAGAAGAAAAGGATGGAAAAAGGCCCCCGGTAGAAGCCCGACCTGACCCCTCTAGGCCAGCACTGCACGGATGAGCAGGGCTGCTAGATGGACATGCAAAAACCTGGCCCCTCCTGGACCAGCATTGCACCGAGGAGAGGGCCAGAGCAGGCGGAAATGAGGATGGAACCCTGAAGCCGAAGTACACGGGCATGCCGGAAGACCCAGCTGGAAGATCAGGCAGCGCCCGGGAATGAAGCACCCGACAAGGACATCTTGCCGGGAGGGGGAGAGGCGTGAGGCTGGCGATGGTGGTGCGGCCGGCGGTTAGTCCGAGTTCAAATCTTCGGGCTCCGACTTGACCGCCCGAGGACCGGACTCATCGCCGCTGTCCTCCCCGTCACTCTCGCCGGAGGACGGGCTTTCAACGCTGCTCGCGCTCTCTTTGCAGCAGCTGAGATGGATGCCGCAGCTCCCATAAATCTTGATGGAGAGCGTATTGGCCGCCGTCATTTTAAAACGAAGAGTGTGCCCCACCTGGAGATGGTGGGCTCAAGCGAAGGTCTTCCAACCATGCCTGAGGAACATGATGCAACACTCTGGGTACTCAACGTCTACCCGCATAGTGCTATTACAACACCCTGCCACCCGCAGCCACAAGAAGGGCGGCTGGTCCTCCTCCGTCGCCCTGGCGAAGAGACATGGGAGGCACAGATAGCTCCGGAGGGGGCCGCCCAGCTCGAGGACGAAGTCTAGTTCCATCCCCTCGGCGTGGGCCTCTTCGATGGAGATGCCTAACATCGGAGGAGGGGGTGGAGCAGCGCTCTGCCTTCCCCGACCTTGACCTCCGCGGCGGCCACGACCCCTTGCACCTCCTCCACCATGCGAACTCGAGCCTCCCTCCGCCTCCACGGCTGAAGCGGCGGCATGATCCATACGAGAGCTCCTCCTCGCAGCCGAGGAAGGTGGTCGCCCCCACCCCCTAGTCATGGCAAAGGGCGGGCGCTGCCTGACGATTGAGAAGATGAGGGAGGAGGTGGACTACGGAGTTTTGCACTCGAAGGGCGGAAGAAGCATGGATGAGCTCCGCCCCTGCTATGATGGAGAGCGTATTGGCCTCCGTCATTTTAAAACGAAGAGTGTGCCCCACCTGGAGATGGTGGGCTCAGGCGAAGGTCTTCCAACCATGCCCGAGGAACATGACGCAGCACGCTGGGTACTCAACGTCCACCCGCGTCACGCTATTACAACACCCTGCCACCCGCAGCCACAGGAAGGGCGGCTGGTCGTCCTCCGTCGCCCTGTCGAAGAGGCGTGGGAGGCGCAGATAGCTCCGGAGGGGGCCGCCTAGCTCGAGGACAAAGTCCAATGCCATCCCCTTGGCATGGGCCTCTTCGATGGAGATGCCTGACGTCGAAGGAGGGGGTGGAGCAGCGCTCTACCTCCCCCGACCTTGACCTCCACGGTGGCCACGACCCCTCACGCCTCCTCCACCACGTGAACTCGAGCCTCCCTCCGCCTCCGCGGCTCAAGCGGCGGCATGATCCATACGAGAGCTCCTCCTCACAGCCGAGGAAGGTGGTCACCCCCGCCCCCTGGTCATGGCAAAGGGTGGGCGCTACCTGAAGATTGAGAAGACGAGGGAGGAGGTGGACTATGGAGTTTTGCACTCGAAGGGTGGAAGAAGGATGGATGAGCTCCACCCCCGCTGTCCCCAATTTATAGGAGTAAGCGCGGGGGCTGGCTCTCCCCCACTCGAAAGGACGCCGCCCACCTCCTCCAATAGTGGCGCCCTCGATCACGGGGCGAACAACAACCGCCCCGTCACCCCAATCCATGGCGCCATAGTTACTGCGTTTTCTCAGGGACTTTAAATCATGGACTCCCGTTGCTAGCCGCCTGCTATGCATGCGGCACACGTGGCGGAAAAGAGCTGACGCGGTAATTGAAAACTCAGCGGCCGCGCCGCGCACGTATCCCACTACCCACATTCAATGGGCGTCATGGGGAAGCACATCGAGCGCAATGATCGTGACTGCGAGGCCCTCCCACGCGTGCCCATGCACTGGTTGGGCCTAGCCCAACAATGCCTCGCGACGTGTATGGCCTAGGCTCGGGGGCTCTTGTCGGTGCACTAGAGTTATTGGGCCATCTAGTGCCCCTTCACTCGTGCACGGGCAATAGTAGCCACTCCGGCGTCAAGGCCCCGCAAAGACTTGTTAAACACCAGCATAGAAGACTCAAGACTACCAGCACGACCTTGCCGGGAGGGATGTTGAGCCTCCAGGTGAAGCAAGGCCCCCGGCAAGGTGAGGTCCCAGCAAGGCAAGGCCCCGACAAGCACCGCGTGCGCACAACCCAGGTGTCGATTCACCTGGACGCGTGTCTCAGCGTTGAAGATGGAGGGAGCTAAGCGGCGCCGATGGGACGGGCCCCCGTCCATCCCACTGACGGACCGAGGCCCCTGACAATGCATTTAATGCTCTTGTCCTACTCCGTGAGGGTTAGGTACGATAACACTGTAGCACTGTGCATCCCGTGTGCACACTATACGCCACTATTGGGATCCCCTTATGTATAAAAGGAGGCATAGGGCGTTACAAAAGGGGACGTTTTGGGAATTTTGGCTTTTAGACAGTTGGATAGTTAGACAACTGGACAGCCTGACGGTTAGGCAATTGGAGATTACGAAGCTCACGTAGCAGCCGTTCATGGCGCTCCTATAGCTAGAACCCTAGAACACGATCAATATAACCAAGCAGGAGTAGGGTTTAAGCATCCATGTGGCCCAAACCTGGGTAAAAACTCCCCGTGCGCTGGTTACCAGACCGACTCTTTGCGCCATCTCACCCCCACCGAACCGAAAGGGATCCCCACGATCCCATAGGTGTTCGTTCCCACGACAATGGGTGAGACCCTCTTTGGCACATCTTCACATGTCCATTATCACCATAATGGCGGCAAGCTTTAGGCATGTGATCTCTTCCTGATGCTCTACTTAACCTTGGAAACCGCAACCTTGATGGCGATCACCACTTGACGCCATCCTCCATGGGTTGTATAAGATCCTATTTTTTATGCTAGCCCATGGAGAGATACCTAACCCATCATGGAAACCTCACAAAAATCATGGTTTAGTACACAAAGCGTAATAGACAATGCTTACCATACCATAGGATCACTTGATCCTACTTGGTACACTTGTACGCTTTGTGTGTTGATCAACTTGAATTACTCTTTTCCTTAGTCTTTCTCAACCTTGTATCTTATCTTCTCCCTTCATGAAGATGATGTCATCAAGGTAAACATGATTGTTCCCACAATCTTCTTCTCAAGACATGCTTGCAATATGCTCCAATCCCACATGGCCAAGCTTTGGATAATTCCTTTAATAGCACCTTGGTCACACATAATCTCCTTATTGTAGCCTTGAAACCAATGAATGATCTTCAAGCAATGCCCATGGACAAAGCTTATAGTATAACTCAAATAAACCATTAGTCCATAGGGATTGTCATCAATTACCAAAACTACACATGGGGGCACCATGCTCTTTCAATCTCCCCCATTTGTGTAATTGATGACAATCACTTTCAAGAGAGTTTATATAAGGAACTAAGCACAACCATGCAAAGCAAAAACCAATAATGCATGAGTATGAGATAAAAAAGCTTAATAAGAAAATCAATACTCTCTAAACTTCTCCAAACTAAACTCTCCAAACTTCTCCCCCATTAGCATCGATTAACCAATTGGACGAAAAACATAGAAAGCCAATGCAATGGGTGTTCCTCCAAAAAATGTGTATTTCTCAAACTATGAGTGTGGTGAAATACACATATCCAATTATAAATAGAAGGAGGAAGACAAACTATATTAAGGATCCAAAGGTTGCAAAGGGATTATATAGAACAAAGGCATAAAAATAAGTGAAGCAATCAATCAAAAGATCCTACGATCCAAATGAGTAAAAGATTTTATGATTTAGGAAAAGGAGTGTTCTAAATAAACTAGAGAAGATCCCCATGATTTGCGCACTATTTAGAACATTTTGTATTTTGATAGTAGTGCACAAAATAGGATCATAGCTTCCCCATGATCAATAAAACCAAAAACAAGTGCAAGTGTGCCTAGATAAGAAAATAATCCTAGCACTTGCAACAAACATGTGGTTGAGAAACATGTAAAAGAGGCAAATTAAGAATAGGCTCAACCAAAATAATTTGTGTGAGTCATGGCAAAGCACTTGAGAAGACTAATATAAGGATGACCATGAAGCATCAACATAGTCTTCTAGAAACGAGACACAGAGTGCAACACATGTCCTTACCACACACACACGAAGTTAAGAAGGTCACACACACTGGTAGAAAACAGGGCATCAGTGCCGGTTCCAGAGGGCCTTTAGTCTCGGCTTTGCAACTAGGACAAAACAATCTGGAGTAATACCGATCACTTTTAGTCCCGGTTGGCTTACGAACCGGGACAAAGGAGCTCCACGTGGTCTCCGTGGGGCGCCTGGCAGGAGGACCTTTAGTCTCGGTTGGTAACATCGACTGAGACTAAAAGGTAGCCACGCGTCAGTAGCTGCCAGGCTCTGGTTTTTTTTGAAAGGAGGGGTTTAGGGGTTTTCATATTGTGTTTCCCCCTTATATTTTTGTGTTTACCATTTTTTATGCTTTTCATTCAACTCGACGCTAGCTACTACATATAGCAATGAAATAACCATTACATAACATCGTCATGATGAATATATAGAAAGAACCATCAGTATCACTTGAAAGTTTTTCAACTTAATAAACAAGCATCAATTTATCACACTCATCTTAACATACTAATTAATTAACTAACAGTTCTATAGCTGATATATTCATGACTTAGTTCTAAACATGGTCAACAACAACCATCATCTGGTAGTCCCTGAAGTTGCTCCTCCTTTTAGTGATTATCACAAGGGTGTCCACCCTTAGTTCTCTCTTTCCCTTGATGAACTCCTGCCAGCCGGCCTTGTGGAATGATATGCGCCCGTCGGGGTTTGTCTTGTATTGGCCGTTCGTGACAGGCCCTCTTGGTCCATGGATACTCTAGCAGTGCCGACAGTGGGGATGTACAATCCGAAAAACATCTTCACAGGTAACTTCTGAAGACCCCATATTTAATAGAAAATAGAGAGAACATAATGTTAGACATCTCACCATAATTTGTTATGACCAAAAAGATATGAAAGAATATAAAACATCTCACCATAACTTTTTTGACCATGTTTGTTTTTGTTAGACGGTGCACAAAGGGCTTCCCCAAGAATGCCGAAGAGGATGGTAACATTTCTTTCACACTAGCTTCATCATCCCGAGTAAGTTTCTTCATCCTTTGAGAAAAAATTGCAGAAAGGATAGAACCATCATCTTCATTTTTGATGTCCTCCGCTTCATCTTGGTTGTCCTCATCTTCATCTTGGATGTCCTCATCTTCATCTTGGTTGTCGGTATCATCTTGGTCATCTTTGCTGACAATGTCATCTTCGTCATCGTCATCATCAGTGCTTTGGACATATAATGTCCTTAACCTATTCACCTCTCCTATTAAGGAAAACGATACAAGTTCTCCTCCTTTAAAATTGTTCACTACATTGTACTGCTCACATCCATCACCATATATGATGGTTTTATTATTTCCTCTCGCATATCCAATTCAAATTCGCGCTCCTCATCATCCTAAAAGTACAACACGTTACCATATGAATTATTGAAGTCCTCCCTTATGTTGCATGGAACACACTATGCAACAGTTAATAATCAACAATAAAGTCAGTAAAAAAGTTTAAAAAATGATCAAAATTCAATACAAATTCAAGTTAAAGGCCGTTACCACTGATTTTTCAAATCCCTTTCTCAAAAATATCCCGAACTGCGCTGCAATTTCAAGACTATCCATACATGAATTTTGGCACACCTTGCAGATCTTGGTCCCTAACAAGCCCAAGCAGTTGCCAAACGTAAGAAAATGCAATTGGCACTTTTTTATATTTCATTTCCGAATGTAGAATAGTTCATAGATGTAAGTTATGATATATAATGTGAATCTTTTTAAAAGCTCATAACATGACATGCCTTATTGCAACCTAAGAAACACAACTCGAATAATCGAGTTAACGAAGCATCGAATATTATTGCTAATACTCGAATATTATCATATAATATCATTAATAAATATAGATCGAGTTGACGTCTCATGACTAAGGCGGTGGACACTGAAAGAGAAGGAACCATCGCCGGATCATAGCTTGGGTGAGATCCCTGAATAACCTGCCAAGTATTGGAGAGCCTAGCATCCAACGTGGCCATGTAGCGACGGACGTGCTAGTCCTCCTCCCTGACATGGCGACGTACCATATTCACGGGGGCCGACTCCCTCTGCACCGATAGTGTCCCATGTGACCGCAACCAAAGAAGCTCCGGGTCAACGACGAGACCTAGATTTCTCACCAAGGTGTGCGCCCCGAAAGGTAGCACCTCCCAGTGCTAGCCCGACACAGCCCAGTCCCAGACATGGCGCCTCTCAAATTGCTTGTCGACGCCAAGTCGGCGACGAGGATGCGAGATTGGCATCATCGACGAAAACAAATTGTGGTTATAGCAAATATCATTTTATTTAACAACAATAACAATGATACCATATTTAATACCAAAATGACATATCTTTTTCTAATCCTACTCATAGGATTTGAGATGCATGTTTAATAGCAAAAAAAGTGGGACCAAGAAGAGAGCCACCCATTGCATGAACCGGAAAGAAAACCACCCCATCTCATACTCTTATCAGGTCGTGACCCTTCTAAGGTGTGCTATATGCAAGAGCTAGCTAATGCTCGGTATAAACGATATACACTATTCTCCCCTCGAAACACATTTGTTTTGTAGGTTCCTCCACATACAAAGTGGATCATCTATAAAATGTTGTTTTTATCATGCTTGAGAACAATTACTAAATTTCTATACTAGGTGGTAAAGTTTTCTGCATTCAATTTATCCTTTTCTGTGATGAATTTCGAAGAAAAGTTCAAAGCTAGACCAAAATGTGTCATCTACAAAACAAAATATGAAAACACTATGCAAACAATAGAGATTGGATCCCATGCTGCCACTGCTTCAGCCAGCGATGGACGCGGGCAATGACGGTGACCACGGGAGGGGGGGATAGGAGTAGGGGAACGGCAGTGTGGCCGGCGGCTCAGCTAGGAGGAGGAGGAAGGGGAGCGGGCTCGGGGCGGTGACATCGTCGGGGGGGGGGGGGGAGACGAGGAGCGGGCTCGGGGAGGCGATGACGAGGTCTGGCATCCTGGCGGCATCGAGGTGGTCTGCGGTGCCGTCTGGGGAGATTGAGGTCGAAAACTGGATATGGTTTTTGGTCCTACTTATATAGACCCACCCTTTAGTCCTGGTTGGTGGCCCCAGCCGGGACAAACACCCCCCCATTAGTCCCCATTCGGGCCACCAACCGGGACTAAAGGTGAATTTTCACTAGGCGAAATGGTGGGAAGCCCAGACCTTTAGTCCTAGTTGGTGGACTAAACCGGGACAAATGGGGGTCATCAGTCTCGGTTGAAGCCACCAACCGGGACTAAAGGTCTCTAATTCCCACAGCCACAAGTTTACTCCCACACTCGCTAGTCAAGAGGGGCTCATAGTGGTTTATAAGCGCCGTTGCCGCTTCACTCTCGTGCTCCTCACTAATGCAGGCAGTACATACGTATCTGATGTTCTGTTGGGCTTACTAGCACTCCGGGCCTACATCCTGGCCCATTTCTAGGCTTTCAAGTCGTATGCAGGCTCTGGTGCCTATTAGGCGGGCCTTTTTTACTTTTTGCATATTATGTTTTTTAAAAATAATGTTATTTTTTGCATACATTATTTTTAGTCTTCTTATTTTAGTTGCATCAATTTTATATAATTTTAGTTGCATAAGTTTTATTTTTATTGATTCTTTTTAGTTGATTCCTTTTTCTATTAGAGTTTTATAAAAGCTTTTTAGTTTCTATTAAAGCTTGTAACAAAGTATACTTTATGAAAATTCTTTTTACTATTAAAGTTTTTAACAAATAAATACTTAGATAATTTTAGTTAATATTATTTTGATTCTTTTTGCTACTGAAGAATATTATATTTAAATAATTCTTTTCAATTCATTATTTGTGCTATTATAATTTTATAAAAGCTTTTTAGTTCATTCTTTTTGCCATTAGAGTTTTACAAAAGCTTTTTAGTTCATTCTTTCTGCTACTAGACATTTATAAAAGCTTTTTAGTTCATTCTTTTTGCTATTAGTTCATTATTTGAGCTAAATGACCCTGAAATTGAAAAGCACTGCAATGGTTGAATGTTGGCATGGTACCATAATTTAAACCACATAGCATGTGCTAAAAAGTTGAGAGGGCTACGGGAAAAATCGATGCACTTCGAGTACAAACTGGACAATCTCTTTCCAAGTATAAGGGTATTGGAGGAAAACTCGTTTATTACAAAGGGATTTCATTTTTTAAAGAGATGTTTTAACTCAAGAATTTTTTTGCATTCAATATGGACCATTCAAAGCCACATCATCACTTTTCAACCTTTTTCCGACTTCATTTGCTATTTTTCATGCATTTCATTATTTATTTTGAGCTAAAATGACCCTGAAAGTGAATAGCACTTCAAATGAACTCTGAAATGGTTGAAAGTTGGCATGGTACCATAATTTCACCCACAAGTTCAGATTGTTACAGGAAAACCGGATGCACTTCGTGTACAAACTGGACAATCTTTTTCAAAGTATAAGGGTTTCCAATGAAAACTCGTCTATTACAATGGGATTTTATTTTTTTAACATATTTTAACTCAAGACTTTTTCCACATTCAATATGCATCATTCAAAGCCACATCATCACTTTTCAACCCTTTTCTGACTTCATTTGCTATTTTTCATGCATTTCATGATTTATTTCGAGCTAAAATGACCTTGAAATTGAAAAGCACTGCAATGAACTCTGAAATGGTTGAAAGTTGGCATGGTATCATAATATCACCCACATAGCATGTGCTAAAAACTTGTCTATTGCAAAAGGGTTTCATTTCTTCACATGTAACTACAGTGATATTCTACATGAAAGTCATCATCAGAATAGTTGTGGAGAGAAAGTCTTCAATTTTTCTTCGCGTGTTTCCCTTTCTTATTGCGTCGTAACCATGGATAATCTTCATCGTTTAACAAGATGCTTGGGTCAGCCTTCACTTTGTGGGAGTAATTTCATGAAACTTTTCATAATCTTCAGACATGTCTGTCTTGCCCTCCACTCCCATGATGTTTCTTTTCCCTGAAAGAACTATGTGTCGCTTTGGATCATCATTTGATGTATCCGCTTCCTTATCTATTTTTTCTCGGTTTGGTAGACATGTCCTTCATATAGAAAACCTGCGCCACATCATTGGCTAGGACGAATGGTTAGTATGTGTACCCAAGATTGTTGAGATCCATTGTTGTCATGCCGTACTGTGGGTCTAACTGTACCCTGCCTCCTATAGATTGACCCATTTGCACCGAAACAAAGGGACCTTAAATTCATGACCATAGTCAAGTTCCCATATCTCCTCTATGTAACCATAATATATGTCGTTTTCCCTATTGGTGATTGTTGCATCAAAGCGGACACCACTGTTTTGGTTGGTGCTCTTTTTGTCTTGGGTGATCATGTAAAATGTATTAACATTTATCTTGTACCCTTGGTAAGTCAATACAGTTGAAGAAGGTATCCTGGCCAACAAGTACAGGTCATCTCCGACAGTGTTGTTACGCATGAGATGCATTTGCAACCAACCGCCGAAAGTCCCGATGTGGTCACGTGTAATCCAGTCGTCAGACTGCTCCAGGTGTGTCCATCGTAGAATATTCTTTTGTTCATTCATATATGTGGTCACCAAGGTAGAATTCTGTAGAACTGTGTAGTGTGCTTGCGCCCAAGAATGCCCATCCCTACATATTATTGATTTTGCTCCTAGTGTGCCTTTTCCACTCAGTCTGCCCTCATACCACAATTTAGGGACACCAATTGGCTAAAGGTCAGGAAAAAATTCAACACAAAACCCAATGACCTCCTCTGTTTGAAGGCCCGTGGAGATGCTTCCTTCTGGGCTAGCACGATTACGAACATATTTCTTCAATACTCCCATGAACATCTAGAAGTGGAACATATTGTGTAGAAATACATGAGCCAAAATGGCTATCTCGTCGACTAGATGAACTAGGACGTGGGGTCATGATATTGAAGAAGGATGGTGGGATCACCAACTCAAAACTGACAAGACATTTGGACCAAATAATTCCATAACATTGGTAGGATTTCTGGATCGATTACCTTCTGTGAGATTCCATTAAGGAATGCACATAGCTTCAAATGGCTAATCGAACATTTCCTAGTAGAAGCCCCCTCAATGCAACCGGAAGCAGTTGTGTCATAATCATGTGGCAGTCATGAGACTTTAGGTTCTGGAATTTTTCTCTGATATGTTTATTATTCCCTTTATATTCGACGAGAAGCCATACATGACCTTCATACTGAGCATGCATTCAAAGAAGATTTCCTTCTCTTCTTTGGTAAGAGCGTAGCTAGCAGGACCTTCATACTGCTTTGGATGCATGCCGTCATTTTCATGCACATGTTTTTGGTCCTTCCGTGCCTCTGCCCTCTGGTGTATCTTTTGTCTTCCCATACACGCCCAAGAAGCGTAGTAGGTTCACACAAAGTTTCTTTGTCACGTGCATCACATCAATTACAGAGCGCACCTCTAGGTCTTTCCAATAGGGTAGGTCCCAAAATATAGATTTCGTCTTCCACATGGGTGTGTGCCCCTCAGCGTCAGTCAGAACAGATTGTCTGCCAGGACCCTTTCCAAAGATTACTTTTAAATCCTTGAGCATATCAAGTATGCCGTCACCAATACGGAGGACGTGCTTCTTCTGGTGATTTGCCTAACCTTTGGTATGCTTGCCTTTATTTCTTAAGGCATGCTTGGTCAGAAGAAATCGAAGATGTCCCAGGTACACATTCTTCTTGCATTTGTCTAAATATATTCTTTGGGTATCATCTAAAAAGTGTGTGCACGCGTTGTATCCCTTGTTTTTCTTTCGTGAAAGATTACGAAGAGAAGGCCAATCATTGATGGTTACAAACAACAACAGTCGTAGGTCAAATTCCTTTTGTTCATAATCATCCCACACACGTAGACCTTTTCCATTCCATAGTTGTAAAAGTTCTTCAACTAATGGTCTTAGGTACACATCAATGTCGTTGCCGGGTTTCTTAGGGCTTGGATGAGCACTGGCATCATAATGAACTTTCGCTTAAAGCACAACCAAGGAGGAAGGTTATAGATACATAGAGTCAAGGGTTAGGTGCTATGATTGCTTCTCTACTCCCCAAATGGATTAATGTCATCTGCACTTAAACAAAACCATGCGTTCCTTGCATCACCTGCAAAGTCCTCCCACTTTCTCTTGATTTTTCTCCACTATGACCCGTCAGCGGGTTCTCTCAACTTCCCATCTTTCTTACGGTCTTTTCTGTGCCATTGCAACAACTTGGCATGCTCTTTGTTTCTAAACAGACATTTCAACCATGGTATTATAGGAGCATACCAAATCACCTTAGAAGGAACCCTCTTCCTAGGGCGTTCGCCCTCAACATCACCAGGGTCCTCTCGTATGATCTTATACCGCAATGCACTACATACCGGGCATGCGTTCAATTCCTCATACTCATCGTGGTAGAGGACACAGTCATTAGGGCATGCATGTATCTTATGCACCTCTAATCCTAAAGGGCAGAGTACCTTCTTTACTCCGTACGTAGTGTCAGGCAATTCTTTATCCTTTGGAAGCTTATGCTTCATTATTTTAAGTAAGTTTTCTGCAAGACAAACCATTCTCTGCCTTCCACTGCAACAATTCCAGTGTGCTACCAAGCTTTGTGTTGCCATCTTCGCACTTTGGATACAACCATTTCTTGTGATCCTCTAACATGTGATCAAACTTCAACTTCTCCCTTTCACTTTTGCATTCTCTCTGCGAACACCGACAGTAGCCCCCGGGCCCTAGGCGCGCTCGTGATGGCTTATAGACGAAGCCCGAAGGACGGTTTGAAGCGCCATAGGCCCCAATTGCCTGCGGGCCAGGCTTGGCACGCGTTAGATGCCTCGGCGGTGACGCCTCGATTCCCCGAGGCCATCCGGAATCACACCTAGTTGGATTGACACAACGCCTGGGTGCAGCACATGCCATCATTGCCTCCCATCAAGTGATGTCGCTGCTGCAAGCCGCATGGACGCGACTCTTCAGAGGGCAGGGGAGGCGACACGTATGGGACAACATTGACCGAACTACCCCCCGTCACACGAGGGGTGTGTGGCGCCTGCCCTCCCACAACGCCTCGTGGCCGTGGTTACGTTTATAAATCCACCATGTCCCTGGCCATGGAAGGTATCGCAGTCTTGAGGATTCCCCTTGTTTCCTTCGCTCCGCCAACACAAAACCCTCCTTCATTCTCGCCACCTGATCCTTCATGGCGTCCTGAGGAAGCAGTGCAGGCATAGGGAAGCGCCGGCCCATCCGGCTCCTTCGCAATCCTCTGGAGGCGGCGGCGAGGCGCCCTCGGGGTCGGCGCGAGTTTGCCAGCGGTGGGCCCTGGCCGACGAGTAAGTATTCTGTTGCCTCCCTGTTCTTTCGTTCTTCTGTCCGCCGGCTGGTGCTTGATCTCCTTCCCTCCTTCTAGGACTCGTGAAGCTAAGAAGCACAAACTTGGGGAGCTTTAGGAGGAGGTAGAGATACTGCAGGCCTGGCTGACCACCGCCGAGGGCACCTTCGATGCCGCCCTCCGGGGCGAGGCCAAGGCCCGGGAAGAGCTGGCAGCCCTCCAAAGCCAGGTCCAAGAGGCGGTCGACGCCGTGCAAGCCGCCCAGGTAGAGGCGGCGCATGCCAGGCTGCTAGAGTCCCTCCGCGCAAGCAGCTCCAGGACATCGCCTGCCATGCGGCCAGCGTGGTGAGCCAGTTCATCGGGGATGCCCCCACGCTGCCACATGTGCGCGGTGACGGGGGTTGTCTTGAGTTCTTTCGGAAGGTGGTGGAGGCGTTGGAGACCGGCGTCTCATGCGTCGATGCAGATAGTGCGTCCGACGCGCGCGACTTTCTGGACCTTGCCTTGACGCTCGTCTACTCCAACCTGCACCGCCTCACCCCGTAGCTCGACCTTCGGCACCTTGGAGAGCATGTGTGCGACGAGCTCTAGCGCCCCCTCCGGGATGAGACGCGCCCACTCATGCAGGCCATGGTGGACCGGTTCATCCAGGTGTCCGCCTCAAGCAAAGAGGACGGTTCCGGCACCGAGACGGCCGGCGGTGCGGGCGGCAGCGGCGACTCCTCCCCTTAGGCATCCTCCATTCCCCTTTACTGGTACGTGTAATGCTTGAACAAGAATCCTGCCCCGGGGGGTGTTAATCTTTTGTGTGTTTCCTTTGCCGTCCTATTTTTCTTCCTTGATTTGCTGGTTGTGGTGTTGGTTGGTTCCACCATGGTCGTGGCCCTGGGTCAGCCCCCGACATGGCCCCACGAGGCTCTCCTCCTCTAGGGCGACTTGCGTCTGTTGCCCCGGTTAGGCCTTGGGCATCATGGCTCATCGCGATTGAGCCCCTCCTCGGGTGTCCTCGCGTGTTGCATCCTTCGTTGCTTAGTTCCTCGGGGGCCTTGGTAACCGCGCGTAGTAGCCATAGTTCCTGCATTTCTAAATTAGCGTGTGCAGTCCTCATTTCATCCCTAGGGCTGTTATTAGGCTTGGAGGCTCGTGACGAGTTCGATAGTTTACTTAGCTTTGTATGATGCTAGTGATCCCGCATCGCAAGGCGAGACAGACTATCCCATCAAGCTGTGGCTCCGTCCATGATACCTTCTTCTTACCTGCTGAATGGCCTGGGGGCCCTTTCGGCACATTACGTCTGTAGGTCCCAGACCTGCACATTTCCCCACCAACGTTAGGTATGACCGGTGAGGACGCACTTGACAAGGCGAGGCCTCGGTACTCCTGATGCCGACCGGAAACCATGGACGGCACCAGGAAGTCAGGTGGCATTATGACCGGTAAGGCTCTCGAGGTGCGTTGCCCAGGAGCCCCCTTTTTCGATGCCCAAACCGCTCTACGTCGTCAGGTCCCAGTCCTGCGCATTTCCCAACCACCGTTATGTATGATCGGAAACCAAGGACGCACTTCACGAGGCAGGGCCCTGACACCCTCGATGTCGACAGGAAACTAAGGACGGTATCAAGGGGGACGAGTGACCTTATGACCGGTAAGGCTCCTGAGGCGTGCTGCTCAGGAGCCCCCTTTGACGCTCAAGCGGTCCCCCATTCCATTCCTCCGGGTATTACCTCAGGAGGCTCTAGGGCCTCCCGAGACTCCAAGTTGTGATGTCGAGCTGCAGTCGGAGCCCCGAGCGAGGGTATTTAGTTGAAAATTGAGTGCCCTTGAGGCGGCGAGGCCTCACTATCCAGATCTGTGATGCCTTGGGGCGGCGCGGAGCATTGGGATCCTTTCGAAACACCATCCAGAAAGAGAGAATTCAAATTTGGCAAAATGAGAAAACGAAGAAAGAAAAGTCCTTGCCCCTTTTTTTAAAACATAAGATCACGGAATCTTCGAGCTTTGTACAGGATCAAGCATAAAAAAGGACCGTCGAAGGCTGCAACTTGAAATACAAAAGGAGCGAGAAAACGGCCATGTCTAGCTTTTTGGGTTTGTCCCCGCCTTCGTCTTCCCCCAGCGCTGAGCGTAGGGCATCCACGTTACATGGCGCATAGCCATTGATGGGAAGTGTTGTCTTCTCTGCCTGCTCCGAGCTGTGGCTGCCACATTGCATGGGAGGTACCCCTCCGCATCCTCGGGGGACTCCGGGCGTATATAGCCCGCTCATTGTTACGTGAGAGTGTCACGGCCCGGGGCTAGCCCCCGGGCGCATGGCTTTGTGGCTCGCAGCCCTCGTCGAAGGTCACCTTGTGCATTCCTGCCCGGTTGCGCGCCCTTATGACCCTAACCCGATCGCATCATTCCGCACGCAACCTCAGGATTGCGCTCCTGAGGCCCAAACATGAGCACTATGCGTCGGCACGGACATAAAGGTGTTTTGTCGGTGAAGATTGCCTCGTGAGGCATCCATGTGTCATCCGGTCGAGATCCCGAAGGCCTCAGGAGGCCCATCCTCCTAAGTCCGTGCATGCATCATGGTTGCCGCAGGTGGCCCACATTGCTTTTGTCTTGCCGTTTCCCCAGGTCATCACTCCTGGGGCCTGAGGGCTTGGTATGTCGTCACATACCCGTGAGGGCACTGGTCAGTGCCGCGCCCCGCAGCCTGGGGATGTCCTCCTGCTCGCGCCTCTCGGGTGCTTGTTACTCTTGGTGGCTGTTGGCGCCTGTAGTGGGTGCTTGAACTCCCCCCCAGCCAGGTGAGACAGGTGGTATAATGTGGCATGGTATGTAGGGATCCACGTAGGTGCTCGGTCCGCCTCTCGAGTCGTCCACTGGTGCACCGGGGGTGGTCCCTCCCAGCAGCGGGGGAAGGTTGCCCCGTGCGCGTCGCTCATAGGTCTGCCTGCGTCGGGCCTCAGAGCGGAGTTGCTTACCTTGGCCACTTCTGTTGGGCGGGCCTTCCATCGTCCGGTGTAGATTACCTCCTTGGTACCCTGATGCGCCTCCGCCATCATTGCTTTCTCGTTTAGATGCCTGCGCCGCCCGCTGACTGCGCCGGAGGGCGCGTTCTCGTCTGGCCAACCTGGGCTGCTGGGGGGCATTGGTCTAAGCAGATGCGCGTCCGTGTGCGCACCGGGCGCCCCGCCGTTTCCTCCGTGTGCCAGGTGGTTGCTGCCGTGCTACACCCCGAGACCGGTCACTGAGATTCGAAGGACAAGGAGCACAGAGTGTGGCGCGCCCCGCTTGGCCCTGTCCGGCATTGGAGGGGCCCTTCCACTGGCAGGCCCAGGGGCGGGCTCGGCATGCGATCCCCCGTGGTCTTAAAAAAGAGTGAGGAGGGATGGCGCACTGGGCGACTAGCTCCATGATGTGATCCACCCATGCGCCCAAGCCCCCGTGCATCAATCGGTGACAGAGCATCCCGCTCTCCAGTAGTAGCGCATCGCGCGCGTCGAGGTCTCCCACATAGGTTTGACGTGTTGCTAATGCCGGGGGCGCTACCCGTTCAACATGCGCTTGAGCGGCACGGGGGGCGGTAACGGTGGAGGTGACGCTAGTGATCTGGTACCATACACTTCGTACCACAACGCCGGGGTGTGGGCCCCCACCGTTGCTGCGGGGTTGACAGAGGACGACCCACCACGACCCGGAGAAGCTTTCTGAGCGTCGGCCATCGGAGCAGCAAAGCTTGGGAAGGACGAAGCTTGGAGAAGACCTTGACACGCCCCCAACCTGGCATGCCAAATGTCAGGTTTTGGGCTCCGCAAAACCCTTAAGATTTGAACACACGGGTGTGTGTGAAGATCCCATGCGGCCTCGCTCGACCTAGCTCGCTACTTGATGAACACAGCAGAGAACTTGCACGATGACAAGGAATCAGATGAACACGAAAGTTTACCCAGGTTCGGGTCGCCGCGAAGCATAATACCCTGCTCCTGCTTTGGTGGATTGCCTCTCGTGGATGTTTGGGTGGATGAACTAGTACAATGCACCCGAGCCTCATGAGGGCACTCAAGGTTTGTTCTTGGATGGCTATCTCGTGGTGGTGCGTGGAGTGACTAAGTGTTGGATCGGATTGGTCCTCCTCTCTACGGTGCGACCTATGCTCTCTATATATAACTGTGGCCCGGGTCCTCTTCCCTTATCACAATGGCAGAAAGGAGTCACAAAATGGCCAATTTTAAAGGGGGACAGGGGTTAGGGCTCGCCCTGGCCAAAGGCGGTCTTCGCCTGCAAAGTAGCTGTCGACGCCACGGGGACTGGCTCAGCGATGACATCCGCCCTGCAGGACTGGTGGTTGTGGTCTTCTTGCACCGGAATGGAAACCTTTGGGCGGCGCTTTTGGAACCCGTGCCTGTCCTTTCTCCCTTTGCACCAAAGGGAAAACTTTTCCACCTAGCGCCCTGGTCCTTGCTTGTCCTTCCTTGCGTCATCTTTGACTCCTGAGGCTGGGCCTTGCAGAGAGATCTCCACTGCTCCGGAGGGGTCCTAAGGAGGCCCATCCTTTGTGGGCCTTGTCGCTATTCTTCCTCGCAAGGCCTTGTCTTGAGTGGGGCCCCGCATGCTCCCATTTGGTCAATGAAGTGGGCCACGTCTTGGGCCGCAGTGTGGGGACCCCGACTCATAAGTCATGATCAGCGAATGCACATGTATAGTGATCGCAGAGATCAATGCTCACTGAACACACAGAAGCTGAATAACAAGAGTCTTACATCCACATTTAGCGTCTTACATAAATAAAGACCATGAAGGTCTAGTCTTACATAGATAGGGCCACAAGGGCCAAACATTTAAATAGAACAAGCAGCGGAAATCTTGATCAAAAGTGTGAACCCATGCCATCTGCCTTAAACCTACAAGCATTCTAACTAGGAAGCGTCCAAGTTTGCATGTTCGTCACCAACGAACTCTTCAACATACTCCTGTTCTTCCATGCGTGGTCAATTAAATAACCAGTGGCAAGCCAATGAGTACTTTGAATGTACTCGCAAGCAACCCAAGTTGTGGAACAAGGTAATAATGGTGCATGATGTAGCACTAAGTAGGTAATTCATGGAAAGCTCATTTTTAATGCAATGACATCATCAAGTAACTAGGTAAGCATGCATCAACAGTTGACAGATATCCATATGAACAAGTTACAGATATCATCATAAGAAAGCTTGAACACCTCATGTTCATTCATCACCTCAAGTCGTCTGACTTGTCCCGAATGTCACCTTTGTGTCATCCACACACACACGCCAATTTTGTGAAAACATCCGAACGCAGTTTAAGAAGGACCTCCAACTGTCCATGACCGCGGACCCGGATATTCGATGTTTTACACTCCGCAGAGGTTGCACACTTTACCCACAAGACTCGGGGAACTTCCGTGTTATCCACGATTCGCGGTATATAACATACCCGAGGTAAGTACCCAAACAATGCCTTTTCCCAGGCAATACTAAACAAAGAGTCCACTCGATTGGTACCTAGCCCACATGATGTACATCACTCGTAGCATCCATGCGGGGACCAATGGTGTGCCCGGTGCCTCTGAAGACAATGCATGATCGTCCATATCGGCACGACCCCGTATCGAGAGTGACCACACCACTCCCGCCACTAGTAATGCGGGCACCTTGCTAGTACCCACCAAAGTAATCAATAGAGCCCTGTCCCATAAGGGGTATCGTGGTTGCACATGTAAGGTTGGGACGATCAGTAGACCTTTAAACTCTCCGCTTTCGAAAACACACCCTCAACTTGTTCTGGTACACCACTTCTTTCTCAAGTGGTCACCAAACTCATCATTATCTCCCTCAGGCATTAGTGGCACCCGTCGGGGTTTTCCAAAAAATATTTGAAATCATCTCTTTATTTCCACCACGATGCATAAACCCGATCCCACTTGCGTAGCATATACTAGCATCCTATCTACACCCACCCACATAACCCTCATAAGGTGGTAGGGTCATGCACGATGCAAGTGTCAATGGTGAAAGTGTCAGAAGCCACCCACGGGAGTGGTCACTACTCCACATGATCAAGTATAACAAAAGTAAAGTGCTATATGACATGCAATAAAAATGTTTTATTAACATGGTGAAAGGGCTGCTTGCCTAGCTCAACAAAGTCTTCGGGATCTTCAAAGTCTTCGGGTCCAACTCCCTCGTCAATAGCGCAATCTATTGTCATGATAAATAGCGGTAAAAAATAAGCATCACACAAAAATAGAGCACACAAAGCTAATATTAAAAATGCTACCCTACTCTGATAAATACTAGAGACTATATTAAAAATATTTGTTTAAGATTTTGTTATGAAAAACATTTTTGAAACTATTTAACACAGGCAAAATGATTCCTAATATGGGTTTTAAAATAAAACAATAAATAAAAGATTTTCAAAAATTTACACAAAAGGCACTATTAAATTCTAGGGAATATTCTAAGATTTTAGGTATAAATATTATTGGATTTGGAGTTATTTTCTGGCCTGCGGAATTTTTGGAAGCAGTGGGGAAAATGGAAAAAAGAAAAGTTGTATTGTGCCCTACTCGGGCCACAAGCACCGCAGCCGAACCGACCCAAAGGGGAACCAGCCCAGGCGAGACGACGCGCATGGCAGGTTTAATTTTAAACCTGCCCGCGGGCCCAACCTGGCAGCGAGAGGGGGAAAGGTGAGGGTATGATAGGTGGGCCCCACCTATCATCCCTCACCTCGCGATAGGTAGCACAGGAGGCTCACTGGCATGGTTTTGAGCCATGATGGCTCAAGTGGAAGGCACCGACGCGCTTAGGGGCTTCTCGCGCGTCGGTGGGTGGTCGGGGTGGCCGCCGAGGCTGAGGAAATCGCCGGCGAGGGGGAAACCCGCACGGAGGCAAGGGTTTGGTTCGGGCTCGAGCTCCCGACTAGGGGGACGAGGGGGCTGGGCACGAGAGAGTAGCTGAGGGAAGGATGGGCGAGAGGAGAGCAGGAGGTGCTCGGGGGAGGGCTTTTAAAGGCGAGCGCCGGTGCATCGAGGGCGTGGTGCGTCGGTGAGGAATGGGTGCTCGCTGGAGGGCGCAGGGAAGGGAGAGAGTGAGTCTGGGGTGTTCGTAGAGTCGGTCTAGGCCCGGGGGGAGAGAGGAGAGAGGCGGGGGAGCGTGCGTGTGCGAGCTTTGTGGTTGGCTGGCTCGGGTAGCCGCGGCGCGTGCGAGGGGGGCCAGAGGAGGGAGAGAGAGGAGGGGGACAGGGGGCGGCATGTTGCAAACACTGAGGCCCCTTGGCAGGCACGCTAGGGAGGCCCGGAGTGGTCAGGAGGCATAGGGCAGGGGCGGCTACAGTGCTCTGGTGCACTATAGCGCGCTCCAGAGAACCCATTTGGCGTCCCATGGCATAAACAATGCCCCCCAGCGTGTCCTCTAGTGTCTTGGGGGTTCTGGAGATTCTCATGACCTAGGAAGAGCTAGAAAATAGGTAGGGGAAAAGAATTGGAGTAGGGGAGTGGTGGAAATATGCCCGAGAGGCAATAATAAAATGGTTATTATTGTATTTCCTTGTTCATGATAATTGTCTATTGTTCATGCTATAATTGTATTAACCGGAAACCGTAATGCATGTGTGAATACATAGACCACAACGTGTCCCTAGTGAGCCTCTAGTTGGCTAGCTCGTTGATCAATAGATGGTCACGGTTTCATGACCATGGGCATTGGATGTCATTGATAAGGGGATCACATCATTAGGAGAATGATGTGATGGACAAGACCCAATCCTAAGCATAGCACAAGATCGTGAAGTTCGTTTGCTAAAGCTTTTCTAATGTCAAGTATTGTTTCCTTAGACCATGAGATTGTGCAACTCCCGGATACCGTAGGAATACTTTGGGTGTGCCAAACGTCACAACGTAACTGTGTGGCTATAAAGGTACACTGCAGGTATCACTGAAAGTATCTGTTGGGTTGGCACGAATCGAGACAGGGATTTGTCACTCCGTGTGACGGAGAGGTATCTCTGGGCCCACTCGGTAGGACATCATCATAATGAGCTCAATGTGACTAAGGAGTTAGCCACGTGATGATGTGTTATGGAACGAGTCAAGAGACTTGCCGTTAACGAGATTGAACAAGGTATAGGGATACCGACGATCGAATCTCGGGCAAGTTTCAGACCGGTATTCAAAGGGAACTGTATACGGGACTGACTGAATCCCTGACATTGTGGTTCATCCGATGAGATCATCATGGAGCATGTGGGAGCCAACATGGATATCCACATCCCTCTGTTGGTTGTTGACCGGAGAGGTGTCTCGGTCATGTCAATGTGCCTCCCGAACCCATATGGTCTACACACTTAAGGTTCGATGACGCTAGGGTTATAGGGAAATAGTGTACGTGGTTACCAAAGGTTGTTCGGAGTCCCGAATGAGATCCCGGACATCATGAGGAGTTCCGGAATGGTCCGAAGGTAAAGATTCATATATAGGAAGTGAGGTTTTGGTCACCGGAAGTGTTTCGGGCTTTACCAGTAATGTACCGGGACCACCGAAAGGGTTCTGGGGGTCCACCAAGTGGGGCCACCGGCACTAGAGGGCTGCATGGGATGAGGGTGGGAGGGTACCAGCTCTAGAGTGGGCTGGTGTGCCCTCCACCCTGGCCCAAGGCGCAACAAAGGTGGGAAGGGTGGGAATCCTAGGCCCAGATGGGCCTAAGGCCCACCTAGGGCATCGCCCCTCCCATTCCCTCTCCTGACCGCCGCACGAGATGGGATCTAGGGCTGCCGCTGGCTCCTAGGGTGGTAACCCTAGGGCTTTGCCCTCCCTCCCTCCTCCTGCTATATATAGTGGAGTCTTTGAGGGATGCTAGACACACGAGTTCCTCTCCCTCTCAGGCAACCCCTCTCCTCCTCCTCTGTAGTTCTTGTTGAAGCACTGTCAGAGTTGCCATGCTGCTCCACCACCACCACTCCGTCGTACTGCTGTTGGAGTGGCCTCCCTCAAACTCTCCCTCCTCCTTGCTGGATCAAGGCGTAGGAGACGTTGTCGGGCTGCACGTGTGTTGAACGCGGAAGCTCCGTTGTTCGGCGCTTAGATCGGAATCCACCGCGATTTGAATCGCTGCGAGTACGACTCCACGAACCACATTCTCGTAACGCTTCTGCTTTGCGATCTTCAAAGGTATGAAGATGCACTCAACCCTTACTCGTTGCTGGTTTCTTCATAGATTGATCTTGGTGATCGTAGGAAAATTTTGAATTACTACCACGTTCCCCAACAATGGCATTATGAGCTAGGTCTATGCGTAGAATCTATGCACGAGTAGCACAAAAGTTGTTGTGGGCATCGATCTTGTTAATTTGCTTACCGTTACTTGTCTTATCTTGATTCGGCGGTATTGTGGGATGAAGCGGCCCGGGCCAACTTTACACGTATGCTTACGTGTGACCGGTTCCACGGCCTGACATGCACTTGTTGCATAAGGTGGCTAGCAGGTGTCTGTCTCTCCCACCTTAGTCGGATCAGATTCGATGAAAAGGGTCCTTATGAAGGGTAAATAGAAATTGGCATATCACGTTGTGGTTTTGGCGTAGGTAAGAAATGTTCTTGGTAGAAACCTATAGCAGCCACGTAAAAAACTTGCAACAACAAATTAGAGGACGTCTAACTTGTTTTTGCAGCATATGCCTTGTGATGTGATATGGCCAAAGGATGTGATGTGATGCATTGTGATGTATGAGATTGATCATGTTCTTGTAATAGGATTCACGACTTGCATGTCGATGAGTATGACAACCAACAGGAGCCATAGGAGTTGTCTTAATTTATTGTATAACCTGCGCGTCAATCATAAACGCCATGTAATTACTTTACTTTATTGCTAATCATTAGCCATAGTAGTAGAAGTAATAGTTGGCGAGACAACTTCATGAAGACACGATGATGGAGATCATGGTGTCGTGCCGATGACAATGATGATTGTGGTGCCCCGAAGATGGTGATCAAAGGAGCAAGATGATATTGGCCATATCATGTCACTATATTGATTGCATGTGATGTTTATCATTTTTTTACATCTTATTGGCTTAGAACGACAATAGCTTAATAAGATGATCTCTCACTAAAATTTCAAGGAAAGTGTTCCCCCTAACCATGCACCGTTGATAAGGATTATTGTTCCGAAGCACCACGTGATGATCGGGTGTGATAGGTTCTAACGTTCGCATACAATGGGTGTAAGCCAGATTTACACACACAATACACTTAGGTTGACTTGACGAGCCTAGCATGTATAGACATGGCCTCGGCACACGGTAGACCGAAAGGTCGAACATGAGTCGTATAGAAGATACGATCAACATGAAGATGTTCACCATGGATGACTAGTCTCTCTCACGTGATGATCGGACACGGGCTAGTTGATGTGGATCATGCATCACTTGGATGACTAGAGAGATGTCTATCTAAGTGGGATTTCATTAAATAATTTGATTATGTGAACTTAATTATCATGAACTTAGTCTAAAATTGTATTTACAATCTATATTGTAGATCCAATGGCCAACACTAATGTCACCCTCAACTTCAACGCGTTCCTAGAGAAAACCAAGCTGAAAGACGATGGAAGGAACTATGCGGTCCGTAGCTTGAGGATCATCCTCATAGTTTCCAAGAGATTGTATGTCCTTGATGCACCGCTAGGTGATGCACCCATTTTCCCAGCGGATCAAGACTTTATGAATGCTTGGCAGTCACGCTGTGATGATTACTCCCTGGTTTAGTGCGGCTTTACAGTTTAGAACCGAGGCTCCAAAAGCGTTTTGAGCAACATGGAGCATATGAGATGTTCTAAGAGCTGAAATTGGTTTTCCAAGCTCATGCCCGGGTCGAGAGATTTGATGTCTCTGACAAGTTCTTCAGTTGTAAGATGGAGGAAAATGGTTCTGTCAGTGAGCACATACTCAAAATGTCTGGGTTGCACAACCGCTCGACTCAGCTGGGAGTTAATCTCCCGGATGACTCGGTCATTGACAGAATCCTCCAGTCGCTTCCACCTAGATACAAGAGCTTTGTGATGAACTACAACATGCAGGGTATGGAGAAGTCCATTCCTGAGTTGTACTCGATACTGAAATCAGTGGAGGTCGAGATCAAAAAGGAGCATCAAGTGTTGATGGTGAATAAGACCACTAGTTTCAAGAAAGGCAAGGGTAAGAAGAACTTCAAGAAGGACGGCAATGTACTTGCTGTGCCCGGTAAGCAAGTTGCCGGGAAGGAGAACAAGCATGGGCCCAAGCCTGAGACTGAGTGCTTTTATTGCAAGGGTACCAGTCACTGGAGGCGGAACTGGCCCAAGTACTTAGCGGATAAGAAGGCCGGCAACATTAAAGGTAAATGTGATATACTTTTTATTGATGTGTACCTTACCAGCGCTCGTAGTAGCTCCTGGGTATTTGATACCGGTGCAATTGCTCACATTTGTAACTCCAAGCAGGAGCTGGAGATTAAGCGGAGACTGGCAAAGGACGAGGTGACGATGCGTGTCGGGAATGGTTCCAAGGTCGATGTGATCGCCATCGGCACGCTACCTCTACATCTACCTTCGGGATTAGTTTTAAACCTCAATAATTGTTATTTAATCCCATCTTTGAGCATGAACATTGTATCTGGATCGCGTTTGATGCGAGATGGCTACTCATTTAAATCTGAGAATAATGGTTGTTCTATTTATATGAGAGAAATGTTTTATGGTCATGCCCCTCTGGTCAATGGTTTATTTTTGATGAATCTCGAACGTGATGTTACACATGTTCATAGTGTGAGTACCAAAAGGTGTAAGGTTGATAACGATAGTCCCACTTACATGTGGCACTGCCGCCTTGGTCATATTGGTGTCAAACGCATGAAGAAACTCCATGCTGATGGACTTTTGGAGTCTCTTGATTTTGAATCATTTGACACATGCAAACCATGCCTCATGGGCAAGATGACCAAGACTCCGTTCTCTGGAACAATGGAGCGAGCAACAGACTTGTTGCAGATAACACATACCGATGTATGCGGTCCAATGAGCTTTGAGGCTCGCGGTGGCTACCGTTATGTTCTCACCCTCATTGATGACTTAAGCACACATGGGTATGTCTACTTAATGAAACACAAGTCTGAAATGTTTGAAAAGTTCAAGGAATTTCAGAGTGATGTAGAGAATAACCATGACATGAAAATAAAGTGCCTACGATTGGATCGTGGCGGAGAATATTTGAGTCACGAATTTGGCATGCACCTAAGAAAATGTGGAATAGTTTCACAACTCATGCCACCTGGCACACCTTAGTGAAATGGTGTGTCTGAATGTCGTAATCGCACTCTATTGGATATGGTGCGATCTACGATGTCTCTTACCGACTTACCCCTATCATTTTGGGGATATGCATTCGAGACTGTCGCATTCACTTTAAATAGGGCACCGTCAAAGTCTGTTGAGACGACACTGTATGAATTATGGTTTGGAAAGAAACCTAAGCTGTCGTTTCTAAAAGTTTGGGGATGCGATGCTTATGTGAAGAAACTTCAACCTGAGAAGCTCAAACCCAAAGCGGAAAAGTGCATCTTCATAGGATACCCCAAAGAAACTGTTGGGTATACCTTCTACCTCAGATCCGAAGGCAAAGTCTTTGTTGCCAAGAATGGATCCTTTCTAGAGAAAGAGTTTCTCTCAAAATAAGCAAGTGGGAGGAAAATAGAACTTGATGAGGTAATTGTATCTCCACTCGAACCGGAGAGTAGCGCACCACGGGAAGTTGTTTCTGTGGAGCCTGCACCGGTTGGAGAGGAAGTTAATGATGATGATCATGAAACTTTAGATCAAGTGGCTATTGAACCTCAAAGGTTCACCAGGACACGTTCCGCACCAGAGTGGTACAACAACCCTGTCTTGGAGATCATATTGTTGGACAACGGTGAACCTTCGAACTATGAAGAAGTGATGGCGGGCCCGGATTCCAACAAATGGCTTGAAGCCATGAAATCCGAGATAGGATCCATGTATGAGAACAAAGTATGGACTTTGGTGGACTTGCCTGATGATAAGCGAGCCATAGAAAACAAACTGATCTTTAAGAAGAAGACTGACGCGGATGGTATTGTGACCGTCTATAAGGAACGACTTGTCGCTAAGGGTTATCGACAAGTTCAAGGAGTTGACTACAATGAGACTTTCTGACCCGTAGCGATGCTGAAGTCCGTCCGAATCATGTTAGCAATTGCCGCATTTTATGATTATGAGATCGGGCAAATGGATGTCAAAAAGGCATTCCTTAATGGCTTCCTTAAGGAAGAACTGTATATGATACAACCGGAAGGTTTTATCGATCCTAAAGATGCTAACAAGGTATGCAAGCTCCATCGCTCATCTATGGGCTAGTGCAAGCATCTTGGAGTTGGAACATCCGCTTTAATGTGGTGATTAAAGCATTTGGATTTATACAGGTTTATGGAGAACCTTGTATTTACAAGAAAGTGAGTGAGAGCTCCGTAGCATTCCTCATATTATATGTGGATGACATATTCTTGATGGGAAATGATATAGAACTCTTGGAAAGCATAAAGGCCTACTTGAATAAGTGTTTTTGAATGAAGGACCTTGGAGAATCTGCTTATATATTAGGCATCAAGATCTATAGAGATAGATCAAGATGCCTCATTGGTCTTTCACAAAGCACATACCTTGACAAGACATTGAAGAAGTTCAATATGGATCAGTATAAGAAGGGGTTCTTGCCTGTGTTGCAGGGTGTGAGATTGAGTACGACTCAATGCCCGACCACGACAGATGATAGAGAAAAGATGAGTCTCATCCCCTATGCTTCAGCCATAGGCTCTATTATGTATGCCATGCTGTGTACCAGACCTGATGTGAACCTTGCCATAAGTTTGGTAGGGAGGTACCAAAGTGATCCCAGAGCGGAACACTGGACATCGGTCAAGAATATCCTGAAGTACCTGAAAAGGACCAAGGACATGTTGCTCATATATGGAGGTGTCGAAGAGCTCGTCATAAAGGGTTACGTTGATGCTAGCTTCGACACAGATCCAGGTGACTCCAAGTCCCAAACCGGATACATGTATATTTTGAACGGAGGGGCAGTCAACTAGTGCAGCAGCAAGAAAAGCATCGTGGCGGCATCTACATGTGAAGCGGAGTACATTGCTGCTTCCGAAGCTGCACATGAGGGAGTCTGGATGAAGGAGTTCATCACCGACCTAGGAGTGATTCCAAATACATCGGGCCCAATGACTCTACTCTGTGACAATACTGGAGCTATTTCCCTTGCCAAGGAGCTCAGGTTTCACAAGAAGACAAGACACATCAAGCGCCACTTCAACTCCATTCGTGGATATGTCCAGGATGGAGATATAGATATTTGTAAAGTACATACGGATTTGAATGTCGGAGATCCATTGACTAAACCTCTCTCATGAGCAAAACATGATCAACACCAGAACTCTATGGGTGTTAGATTCATCACAATGTAACTAGATTATTGACTCTAGTGCAAGTGGGAGACTGTTGGAAATATGTCCTAGAGGCAATAATAAAATGGTTATTATTGTATTTCCTTGTTCATGATAATTGTCTATTGTTCATGATATAATTGTATTAACCGGAAACCATAATGCATGTGTGAATACATAGACCACAAAGTGTCCCTAGTGAGCCTCTAGTTGGCTAGCTCGGTTATCAATAGATGGTCACGGTTTCATGACCATGGACATTGGATGTCGTTGATAATGGGATCACATCTTTAGGATAATGATGTGATGGAGAAGACCCAATCCGAAGCATAGCACAAGATCGTGTAGTTCGTCTGCTAAAGCTTTTCTAATGTCAAGTATCGTTTCCTTAGACCATGAGATTGTGCAACTCCCGGATACCGTAGGAATACTTTGGGTGTGCCAAACGTCACAACATAACTGGGTGTCTATAAAGGTACACTACAGGTATCTCCGAAAGTGTCTGTTGGGTTGGCACGAATCGAGACTGGGATTTGTCACTCCGTATGACGGAGAGGTATCTCTGGGCCCACTCGGTAAGACATCATCATAATGAGCTCAATGTGACTAAGGAGTTAGCCACGGGATGATGTGTTACGGAACGAGTAAAGAGACTTGCCAGTAACGAGATTAAACAAGGTATAGGGATACCGACGATCGAATCTCGGGCAAGTATCATACCGATAGAGAAAGGGAATTGTATATGGGATTGATTGAATCCTCGACATCGTGGTTCATCCGATGAGATCATCGTGGAGCATGTGGGAGCCAACATGGGTATCAAGATCCCGCTGTTGGTTACTGATCGGAGAGGTATCTCGGTCATGTCTATGTGCCTCCCGAACCCGTAGGGTCTACACACTTAAGGTTCGATGATGCTAGGGTTATAGGGAAATAGTGTACGTGGTTACCAAAGGTTGTTCGGAGTCCCAGATGATATCCCAGATGTCACGAGGAGTTCCGAAATGGTCCGGAGGTAAAGATTCATATATAGGAAGTGAGGTTTTGGTCACCGGAAGTGTTTCGGGCTTTACCGGTAACGTACCGGGACCACCGAAAGGGTTCCGGGGGTCCACCAAGTGGGTCCACTGGCACCAGAGGGCTGCATGGGATGAGGGTGGGAGGGGACCATCTCCATAGTGGGTTTGTGCGCCCTCCACCCTGGCCCAAGGCACAAGAAAGGTGGGAAGGGGGGAACCCTAGGCCCAGATGGGCCTAAGGCCGACCTAGGGCGCTGCCCCTCCCACTCCCTCTCCTGGCCACCGCACCAGATGGAATCTGGGGCTGCCGCTGGATCCTAGGGTGGGAACCCTAGGTCTGTGCCCTCCCTCCTCCTCCTCGTATATATAGTGGAGTCTTTGGGGTCTGCTAGACACACGAGTTCCTCTCCCTCTCGGGCAGCCCCTCTCCTCCTCCTTCGTAGTTCTCGTTGAAGCATAGTCGGAGTTGCCACACTGCTCCACCACCACCACGCCGTCATGCTGTTGTTGGATAGGCCTACCTCAACCTCTCCCTCCTCCTTGATGGATCAAGGCATAGGACACGTCATCGGGCTGCACGTGTGTTGAACGCGGAGGTGTCGTTGTTTGACGCTTAGATCGGAATCCACCACGATCTGAATCGTTGCGAGTACGACTCCACCAACCGCGTTCTTGTACCTCTTCCACTTTGCTATCTTCAAAGGTATGAAGATGCACTCACCCCTTACTCGTTGCTGGTTTCTTCATAGATTGATCTTGGTGATCGTAGGAAAATTTTGAATTACTACTACGTTCCCCATCAGGGAGAGGGTAGAAGTGTCCCTGCCATGGTGAAATAGAGTGGTAAATGTGGGTATTACCCCACTTACCCAATGATCCTTGGCCATAGAAACTTACTGGGGGTGAAAGGCAATACCAGATAGCTGTGGTAAAAAAATCATAGCAAGGGGAATAATGAAAGGGGTGAAAACAATGGCTTTACCATTTCACCAGAAGGTGTTTGATGGGTGTTTGGGCAATCAAATTTTACCCACTTACAGTGACATTTAACAGGATCAAATGGTGGGTAAAAATGAGGTGGATCATCAGGTTTGATCTCAAATGAGCAAAGTTGACAATGGAAACTTTGTCAACCCTAGAAACTAACAGAATCAGGTTTCTGTAGATCTAGTTATGCTAAGATTTTACCCTTGATGCACCACTTAGTATAGCATCATTATTTGGTGATTAGAGCATCTCCACAAAGTTTGGGGTCAAGGGAAGAAACTTCACAATGTAAAGTTGTTCAAATTTGAATCTAGACAGGGAGGGTTTTGGGATGGTTTGATGAACCAAAACAACTTGGATTGAGCTGAAACTTTGCCATATCATCACCTATGATAGTGTTGACTTGCTGGAATTTTCCTGGAATTTATTGAGAATATTTCTTTTATAAACATTTCAAAAGCTTGATTGGAACAGAAAGGGTTTTGAGGGGTTTTGCCCATGATTTGAACATGCCCATGTGTTGAAACTCATATATATGGAAAATATATGTCCACCGAGTTTCCCTAAAGTTTCTCAAATATTTTGAAAGCATTTAAATAAATTTTCCCTATGAAAACCATTTCTAGTCTTAAGAAAAATCCTTTAAATAAAATATAAGAATAATCTTTAAAATTAATATTTGGTGGTTTTGGAAAGTCTTATATATAGTATGTTTGAAGTAAAGCCTTTGGGGAAGAATTGTACACCCAATTTGAGGACTTGCAGTGCAAACCTCATTTCAGCGGTTTTTGAAAACCTAATTTGAATAAATCCTTTTTGGTCAAAATAAAATTTGATAAAAATAGTTTTGGGCACTATTCCGTGGCAAGATCATTGGGCAAGAAGTTTGGGTTAAGGAATATGAGTATGAAGAGGGATATAATCTAAGAGTGCCATACACAAACAACCAAACAAGCAACAAGCAACAATGCAAACATGCACAAGCACTGAAAAAGTTTTAATTGGTTCCAAATTTTATAAATCCAAGCATATCAAGGTGATACAAACATAGGTTGTGACATGCAGGCAAGCAGGTCTGGGTACCCCCGTTCCTAGAACACCGACAAGTTCACCTACAAGCCACGTCATCAACATCACTCAAAGGTATGTACTCATATCCTTGATATAGCTTTACTCCAAGTCATGAGATAAAGAAACTCAAGTGATATGAATACATCAAAATGCTTAAACGAAATATGGTAACCCCATTTCGAGCTTAACGATCAGTATGATCGATGATCAACTATCCTTTCTTGACTCCTTAAGTCAATAGACTCTAACATATGTGACCTAGTCACCGCCCATCATATCGTCATAAGGATTGAATGGAGAACCCTTCTTGTGTTTCTCTTTGACATTCCCATTCAACTCTAACCTAGATGAAAATTCATTGCAAATCCTTTTGAATATTCATTGCAAATCTTTCTAAAAATTCATTGCAAAAGCTTTGAGAATCTTCAAGACTTTATGAAAAATTACATTTGACAATTTTGCCAAGTTTCTGTTTTCGAACTCGGAGCCTCTGATAAAAAAAAATTGGTCTTACTGATATTGTAGTCCTACTATAGAAACACATAGCGGTACTACTGACTCCTTTAGCCTCGGAGCAACAGGCCTCTATGCACTTTGTCTGCTTTGTTTTATGATCAGCTCAATGATTCCAATGATGTAGGGGGAGAAACATGGTATCCAAGAAATATAATCTCAAATAATCAAGGATCCCTACATCGAAGGAGGAGAATTCTTAAAGGTTTTTTAGATCTTAAGGGGGAGAAAAACTGTTTTGAAGGAATCCTTGTCTCAATACTCTCAATGACTCTAAATCTCTAGGATCCCTTCCCACTCAATGATTCCTTTTATCTGTCCCTTGTGTGACCTGTTTGGAAATTAATGCCAAAGGGGGAGACATACCAAAGCTTCAAAGCTTATACAAAAGGGATGGATAATCTCAAAGGAGGAGATATAATACTAAAGGTAGAAATATCTAAGCATTCATGCTTCAGGGGGAGATGATCATTAAAAGAAGAACTGTAAACTTATATATAAAGGGGTAGAAATATCAAGGATCCCTATCACAAAAACACTTCTTAAGGAGAAGAAAGAAGAATGAATCTGTTAAATTTGATTCTCATATGTTTAGACTTTTCTCAGCCCTACCTACTCTCAATATCTACATATTATGATTCGGGGAGAGAGGAGAACCTTCACAATAGGTATCTAAGGGAGAAAGCTCTAAACTTATTTGGAGACATATCATTGTCAAGAAACCATTTCTCACATGTCTTCCATATATTGGTACTATTGGTTCCATTTGCATTTGCTCTATTAGAATACACTTGTGTTCCCTAAAATTGTTTTCTCAAATGTGTTCCTACTGTTAAATGCTCAAGGACCTCAAGGTAAGTGTATGCATCATATTCTTGTTCAAGATGACTCTTGCTTCTTGCACATATTGTTTGCAAGAGTAAGTCTTGAACATGAAATCATTTTGTTCATATATTTGATGCATATTGCCAAGATATACATGACTTCTTATGTTCTTCCTACTATGTGTGTGTTCATGCATTCAAAAGCAACTATCCTTAAAATGGATTGCACACATCTAGGGGGAGCCTGTATTAGTCATGTATCTTTCAAAGTATTCACATATTTCTGCATACCTTAAATTGAAGCTTTGATTGTATGTTGTCATCAATTAGCAAAAAGGGGAGATTGAAAGCACAACATGCTCCCTTGGTGGTTTTGATAATTCATGACAACATACATTGTCTCTTGGACTAGTATTTTTATCTAGTCTATATCAAATGAAGTCCATAGAGAAGGTTGGCTAAGGAGTGTGGAGAGTATCCCCAAGAAGAATAAGGAGAAGGAATAGCATTGGCAAAGCTTCAAGCAAGAGGACTCTACATTTTACTTTGTAAGAAATCACTTTGAGTCCATTGGAAAGCCAATACTATTAAAAGGGGGTAAGGTACTGTTGGTGAACAAGATGCTCCACGTGCACAAGTGATAATCATAAAAAACACCCACACAATCTGTGTCCAAGCCAATGATGAAAATCGGTGAAGCCAATAACTTCCACTCGGTCCCACCAATTTCCCAACACAGAGAGAGCCCTGCCAAACCCTAGCACGTTGGTGCAACTGATTCCACTTTGGTTCCACCGAGTTTAGCTTGCCAACTTTCTATTACCTCGATTCACATAATAGGAAGCTCTGAGTTTTTCGATCGGCGTCACCGAGATTTGGATTCTAACCATTGGACACCTTATCGGTACCACTGAGATTTCTATATCGGTCTCACCGAGATTCAAAAGTTGCTACCTTTGGAGCAACTCGGTACCACCGAGATTCACTCATTGGTGTGACCGAGTTGGTCACTTTAGGTGTAACAGTTGGATTTTTGGAGATGCATATATATACCCCTCCGCCACCACTCACTCGCAAGAGAAGCACTTAGAACAGATCCCCACTTATCCTATTAGTTTTTCTGAGAGAGAAACACCTACTCATGTGTTGAGATCAAGCCATTCTATTCCAACCATAAGAATCTTGATCTTCAGCCTCCCCAAGTTGCTTTCCACCCAATCAATCTCTTCCACCAAAGCCAAATCGATGAGAGAGTGATTGAGTGTTGAGGAGTCTATCATCTTGAAGCACAAGAGCAAGGAGTTCATTGACATTATCGAGCCTATTACCTTTTGGAGGGTGGTGCCTCCTAGATTGGTTAGGTGTTGCTTGGGAGCCTCCTACTTCGTGTTGTGGAGTGAACCAAGAAGTTTGTAAGGGCAAGGAGATTGCCTACTTCATGAAGATCTACCTCGAGTTAGGCTAGTCCTTCATGGACGTAGGCCATTATGGTATAGACAAGGGTGCTTCTTCGTGGAACCCTCCATGGATAGAGCCCTCCGTGGACTCTTGCGACCGTTACCCTCCATGGGTTGAAGTCTCCAGAAATGTGGACGTACGATAGCACCACCTATCGGAACCACAGGAAAAATCTGCATGTCCTTCATGCGTTTGATCTCCCTATCTCAACTCCTTACTTCCATGTGCAATGTCTTTACTTTCCGCTACTATACTTGATGACTGGCATGTGTAGGGTGTGCTAGTCTTGCTAAAATTGCTAAAATCCGCCAACACTTAACTTTGGATATTGTGTAGATTTTAATTTGTGCTAGTAGTCTATTCACCCCCCCTCTAGACATACTCTTCTAGTGATCCCACACCTGCCCCGTTGACTGTTGTGGTCGTCCGCATCGTCAGTGCGTGGGCGGGCCTAGCCTCGCCGCAAGCCCAAGCCAGCATGAGACAAGCTTGCCTCCTGCATCCCCCTCCAGCCTGACCCGCTTCATCGAATGGGCCCAGGTCATGCTAGGTGAGCAACCGCCTATCATGTGCCCGCGAGTATCTGATACTATATTGCGCCCATGTGCCACTTTTGGCTAGTCAGATTCGACCCATAGGTGTTTTTTTTCTGTCTAGCAAATTTATCTATTTTTCAGAGAATTACAGATTTGCAGAAAAAACCCTAACTTCATGCACTTAATAACTAATCAACCGTGCAACTTATTAAACTGATATATATATATGTGTGTGTGTGTGTGTGTAAAATGCTTAGAATTTTGTGTAGATTAATATTTTACAACTTTCATGCATGATAAATATCTTTAAACTTGTTGTTTGATTAAATTTTGCAAATATGCCATGCTAAACAGATTATTTAATAAGTAATTAAGTGTAGCTCCGATTTTAGTAATCCACATAAGTAACTTGCTTAGAAAAAAGTGTAGATTCTCATGGCACACTTTATTTTTCTGTTTAACAAATATAAAATATGCTTAGGACAGATCTGGACCAAACTCATAATATACAGATGGAGTCATTTCATAAATACTATGTGTTGCTTTCGGCCTCATTTAAAATGCCTTGTTGATGTAATTGTTTATGTTTGACCTCTTGCCATGATTAACAACATTTAAAATGATTGTTTAGTTAAACAACAGTAAACCCCATTTTTCATCATATAGAGAGTTATGATTTTGTTATATGCACGTTCTCCTTCTCCATTTAAAATTGCTTAATTGCATCTTCACCTTATGTGATGACCACCCATGTTAAACAACATTTAATGTTTTTGAGTAACTAAACGAGAGTGAACTAAATGATTCAAAATGGAGTTTCATCAATATGCAACTCGTTGCATATTGAACTTCACTTAATTTGTACTGTTTGATTGTTGCATCATTCCATGCCATGCCATGCCTATTAAACTGGACATTCATCATATTTGTTTGTGCCTCATGTCATTCATATGTATGGTGTTTACCATATCATTTGTTTGTTTCCAGATTGCTTCTTCTCGGTAGAATTCCGAAAGCGTTTAGAGCATGAGGATTTGTTCGACTACGTCTCGTTAATAAACCTCTCGGATTCGTTCTTCTTCCAAGCGGGATCTCGGGCAAGAGGACCATTTCCCTGGATACCACTATTATCATTGCTATGCTAGTTGTCTCACTTCTATCATTATGTGTCGGTACCTACCACTTGTATGTCAAGCCTCCAAACATTGCCATGAAAAGCCTTTAACCGCTCCACATCCCAGCAAACCATTGATTGACTATCACTACTGGATTCAGAAGATTTGCCGTCTACCACCTCTTTGCCGTCCGCTAGCGGACCGCAAAGAGTGGCTTTGCCATCAGCTAGTAGAAAGCAGACGGCAAAGAGGTGGCAGACGGCAAAGGGTGGCTTTGCCATCAGCCACTTCTTTGTTGTCTGCTAGCGGACGGCAAAGGAGGTTTGTCGTTCGCTAGCGGACGGCAAAGAGGGAAGGGGCCCACCCTAAACCCAGCCCACAACTTGACCTAACGGCCCCCTTCTTTGCCGGCCGCTAGCGGACGACAAATCTCCTTTGCCGTCCGCTAACGGACGGCAAAGAGGGGGGCTAACTAACGGCTAACGCCCCCCGGCCCGCGTCTCTCTCTCTCTCTCTCTCTCTCTCTCTCTCTCTCTCTCTCTCTCTCTCTCTCTCTCTCTCTCTCTCTCTCTCTCTCTCTCTCTCTCTCTCTTTCTAGCCCACCGCCGGCCGCCGCCCGTGCCCTCACCCCAACCCCGCCGCCCGCGCCCACTGCCGGCCGCCGCCCGCGCCCCCACCCCCACCGACCCCACCCCCGCCGCCCCCGCCCACCGCCGGCCGCCGCCCGTGCCCCCCACCCCCACCGCCGCATCGCCACCACCAGCCGCCGCCCGCGCCCACCGCCCCACCACCCCGCCCCTCTCTCCCTTCCCGACACCCCACCGCCACCGCCCTCGATGCCCCACCGCCGACCGCGCCGTCCACGTCCTCCATGACCCCGACCTCGCCCGCCCGCTCCTCCCGCTCGCCGTCGCCAAGATCCTCCGCACCCTCGTGCTCCAGGAGAGCCCCGGGCTCCTCATCCTCGGCAAGCAGGTCCGCCGCCCGGTCTTTGATTTGGCCTTGATTCAGTCAGTTTTGCCCGCTCTTTCATGTCTCTAAAACTCTCAAGTGTTAGCTGGAACAAAGTTCAGAACTGAGACCAAGTATTATTGACACAAGATTCTCAACATCATCACATCCACTGCTTCTATAACACCTGAATCCTTAGTTTTACTGTTTGAAGTTAAACAAGAAGCATTGCGGGGCTTAATTTTTTTGATAACAAACTTCAGTCGAAAAATCTTTATAGAAAACCAGCTTAATTACGAGATTCTTGTTGTTCTAGTCTAGCTGCAAAACAAAGGATGAGAGATTTCTCATTGCACATTCTCCTCAGTACATAGTCTAAAGTACAAACTGTTTTCAAGAGGGAAGATCAGGGAAGTTGCTTACAGATGGCGACAATTGTAACTCGGATGATCAAAATAGAACATCTTTTATCTTTTGGGGGGTATTCATACAAATTATGCATGTCTATTCACTATATGTTCATTACACATGATATATGATAGATAACATTACATTGACGTGGTTATCTGCCATGCTATAGATCACTCGATTGCTCAAATTGAAATGTTTCTCCTACTGTTTCGGGGTTAATAAAACGTTTGGAGTGTTTCTTACTCATAAGGGAGTTTAAGGACAAGGTAAATGTTTTTGTGATTTCCTGAAGGGCATGGACATTTGTGTTTGTTTTCTTCCTGTTGACTTAGCTGCTAACCTTTTTTTACCACCGACACGACACCCCGACACCCTGACACGGCACCTCGACACCCCGACACCCCGACACGACACCCCGACACGGCACCCCAGACCCCGACATAGCACCCCTACCCCGGCACGGCACCCCAGACCCCGACACAACACCCCTACCCCGACACCCCGACACGGCACCCCGACACCCCGACATGGCACCCCGACACCCCGACACGACACCCCGACCCCTGACACGACACCCTAACACCCTGACACGGCACCCCCGACCCCGACACAACACCCCTACCTTGACATGACACCCCCGACACCTCAACACGGCACCCCAGACCCCGACACAACACCCCTACCCCGACACGACACCCCCGACACCCTGACCCTGACATGACACCCCCAACACCCTGACCCCCCCCGACACAACACCCTACCCTGACACAGCACCCCAGACCCCAACACAGCACCCCTGCCCCAACAGGACACCCCCGGCACCCCGACCCCTGACACGACACCCCGACACGGCACCCCCGACCCCGACACATGACCCCTACCCCGACACGACACCACCGACACCCCGACACCCCAACCCCTGACATGACACCCCGACACCCCAACACGGCACCCCAGACCCCGACACAGCACCCCTACCCCGACACGACACCCCCGGCACCCCGATACCGACACGACACATATATTATTAATTATTATTATAATATGAGGTATTCAATTATTATTATGTACATATATATTATTAGTTAGTTCATGCTATTAGGTATTCAACTTTTTTATGTTGAACTAATTTCATTCACTCTTTGTCATTGCAGGTGTTGGCAGATGGTGGGCGGGGGTCGAGAGGGCTCTGAGCCTCCTTCCTCGGCGTGTGCTGGGAGGGGTGCTATTATTCCACCCCAGCAACTCTGGAGAGCGCTAGTACACAGCATGCAGACACCGGCGGGCGCTTCTTCTTTGACCGGGAGAGGTCAGCGGATGCCGAAGAGAGGTTCTAGAGGTAGGAAGGCTACTGCGCCTTCCTCGCCGCCACCCCCAGCTAATTCTCCCGACCACAGGAGTGCTCCGTCTCATATGGACCCGTCTGACTTGGACCCATCTCGGACTCCGGTCCATGAGCCTCGGGTCGACAAGCCTCGGGTCAACGAGCCTTCGTCCCAGGAGACTCCGGTCCGAGAGTCTTCGTCCCAGAGTCTTCGTCCGACGTGACTTCAGAGGCTAGTGGCCATGCTGATGGTGGCGAGGACAACTTTTCTGAGGACACCTATAGCGAGGGCGAGCTGGTTGAGGAGGGCAAGAAGGTCTACGAGGGTGGTTGTACAAAGTTGGCGCCCGTGCCGACGACCCATGAGCAGAGGTGGTTGATTGTGCCTAATGCGGAGAAGTAAGTGCATTTACTCTTTTTTAACCTTTTGCCTTCATGTTTCTTCAAATTAATATCTAATGTGTTGACCTTGTCCTATTGCAGGGGTTGGAAATACGAGCGTGGTGTCCGTAGGCCCAACCAGGTCCTTGGTGTGCTTCTCCGGCACCACTTCCCGGGGAAGGTCCAGTTGCCCGAGAGGGTGAGTCTCCACAGGTAGCATTGACCTAGGAGCTGTACAAGGCTGCCCCGGCCCCACCGGAGGAGATGGTCGACGGTGTCTTATGCGAGACAGTGGCTAACATTGTGATCTGTTGCTTTTGGGTAATTTCTCCTTTATAGAATTAAAAATCAACAACACCTAGTGATTCTAGTAATCAATGTTGTCTTGTTTGATTGTAGACCTTCTATAGGTGTCTTGAGGAAGACGAGGCAAAAGCAGCTATTGTTCTCGAAGCCGAGTGCAAGCGCCTACTTCAGAACTTACGGCACGAGGCTCGGGTGCAGGCTATTCGAGACTACTACGCCTCGAGTAACATTAAGAGGGCCAAGAAGAAGTGCCGCAAAAATTATATGTGGAAGGAGAATTTAATGAAGGTAATTATCTATTCTTAAGGTCTTGTACTTAGTTTCTTTGATTTGATTCGTAGGCGTAGCACTGAAATTTCTCTTGTGTAACTTAGGTGCCCCCGAGATCGTGTGCAGATAGGATGGACTATTGGGAGGCATTGGTGGATGAGTGGTGCTCTCTCGAATGGCTAGCCGAACACAAAAAGGCCAAGGATAAGCGTGCCCAAATGAGAGGTGTGCCACACCATCACGGGAGCTCCAACCTGTTTGAGTTCAGGGATAACTAGGTATGTGGTTTGCTTCATGATTCATGCAATTTCATTCTTCATGGTAGCTTGAGCCCTTAACTAATATTTTGTTCCTCTCTTTTAGGCGCGACACAACAAGAAGGAGGTGCCACCTCTGTTCGACCTCTATGCCATGGCCCATACTGCCTCGTACAAGAAGGCCAAGGCATTCTGTAAGGATGACCTCGATCATCCACAGAGGTTCAGCAACATCTCCTCCCATAACAAGCTCGTGAGGTATAGGGATGAGGTGAAGGCGAGGAAAGGGGAGGACTTCAGCCCAAGCCAGAGTCCTTTTGATCCAGAGCTCGTGATGATATCTGGTGGCGGGAGGCCCCATCGCTCAATAGCCATTGGGGGTGGACTGATACGTTGTCCTAGAACTCTCCCAGAGATCAAGAAGCGCCAAACGAGCTCTGATCCTGAGATAAAGCCTCGTCCATGGCCAATGGAGCTCTCCATTGAGGCAAGGGCCCAGGAGCTTCTAGCGAAGGCAAACAGGTAGGCGGCGCAGACGGTGAGGGACATGGAGGAGAGGACGGCTAGGCTGTTGGAGGAGGAGAGGAACCAGAACGACGCGTCTCACCGGGCCCTATGTGAGCTCCTCGTGGTAAGTTTCTCCAACATATTAGCCAAATCATGCACGTAATGTTCGTTTCATCACTAACTAATATGAATGACTCGTGAAAACAAAATGTGCAGACCATGTGCCAAAACAATGGTCAGACCCCTCCGTCGATGCCACATATTGCTATAGCACCCACTATGAGTTTCATTTAAATGGTCATTAGTTACTAGTATTCACATTTGAGTTGCATCATGCTAAGGAGACATTGCAAATGATCTTTGGTGCAGCATGCCTCCCGACAAGCATCGAGCGATCCTTCTGCATCTGCCGCAAGCCCGACCAGTCCTTCTACGTCTCACCCTGGCGCAAACCCTACCGGTCCTTCACCTCCATGTTGATGGTAAGTTTTCCCAAGTGTTTTCATTAACAAATGCATACTTAGCTTAAGAAATGACCTACTTAGCTCCAGAATGACCTATACTTAGTTTATTTTCCTCAAAAATGACTTGATATGCTTAGTTAGCTAGAAAATGGTATATTCTACCTAGGATAGCTATAAAATGACCTATACTTAGAATTTTTTCCTCCAAAATGACTTGATATGCTTAGTTAGCTAGAAAATGGAATTACTAGCTAGTATAGCTCAATAATGATCTATAGCTAGCTTATCTAGTTCATTTATGACATAATTAGATCACTTAGGTACAAAATGGCATAACTACCTAGGATAGCTCAATAATGATCTATAATTAGCTTAGCTAGTTCATTTATACTTAGGTAAAAATGGCATAATAACCTTGGTTTAGCTCCAAAATGACCTATACTTAGCTTATTTTCCTCAATAATGACATAATAACCTTACTTACCTCCAAAATGATATATTCTACCTAGGATAGCTATAAAATGACCTATACTTAGCGTTTTTTCCTCCAAAATGACTTGATATGCTTAGTTAGCTAGAAAATGGAATTACTACCTTGGAGAAGAGGAGAGGAGAGGAGAAAAAGAAAGAGAAAATAAATTCTTCTTAATATTATTTTTCTTCTTCTTTTTCTTCTAGCTAGTCTTCTTCTTCTAACTTTCATCTTTCCTACATTGCAGATTTGCTATAGATGAGGAAGCTTGCATTGATGGAGTGTACTATTCAACTTCTGCTTCCTTTTTTGTTTATGGAAACTTGTTGGAAACTTGTTTTGGATATGTATGTTGGATATGTTGTTTGAAACTTGTATATGTTGGATATGTTGTTGGAACTTATTGTTGGTATGCTTGTTGGAACTTATTGTTGGTATGCTTGTTGAAACTTATTGTTGGTATGCTTGTTGGAAACTTGTACTGTTTATATGTTGGATATATATGTGATATTCTGTCAAATTGAATGATTTTAAGAAAAAACATGGGCTGTATAGCCACTTTGCCGTATGCTGGCGGACGGCAAAGAGCATTGCCGTCTGCTGGCGGATGGCAAAGACCTTTGCCGTCTGCCAGCAGACGGCAAAGACACCACGTGGTAGTTGCATGTGCAACCTGGGGCTGGCCTAGGTAGGTTCTTTGCCGTCAGCTAGCAGACGACAAAGAACTAAGGTCTTTGCCGTCTGCCAGCGGACGGGAAGGCACGCCGTTAAGCACTTAACAGAGTTAAGTTGCACGTGTGCCGTCCAGGCCCTTTGTCGTCCGCTGGTAGACGACAAAGATTCAAAGGTCTTCGCCGTCTGCCAGCAGATGGCAAAGCGCCCTTTACCATGGCTTATTCAGCCGGACGGTTTGCCATCTGCTGGTGGACGGCAAAGTCTTTGCCGTCCAGGATGCATGCCTTTGCCGTCCGGTATGGCTAACGGCAAAGTGCCTGATTCTTGTAGTGTATGTTACCACTTGGTCACCCCTTCTTATAACGTTGCTAGTTGCAGGTGCAGGTTGTTTTCCAAGTGACAACATGGATCTCTGGAGATATCACAACATATATTATTGCTATTTAATTTAATGCACATATATGCTTGGTAAAAGGTGGAAGGCTTCACCTTTTGCTTGGTGTTTTGCTCCACCTTTGCCGCCCTAGTTACTCGTGTACGAGTGTTATGTTCCATATTGAGCGCTCCTAACATGCTTGGGATTGTTATGGGGACCCCCTTGATTATTAATTTTGGGATCAAAACTCTTCTGGCAAGGCTCAACTTTTGTATTACATTTGCCTAGTAATTAATAAACCTGCATGGGAAGTAATTAACCTGAGGATAATTAATCAACAACCCGGGCCAGTGCTCCTCATGAGTGTTGATCCAAACTAGAGCACTATGTGGGGCCAACCCAGGGCAACCCGGGAGACTTCTATCAGGCCACCATACGCTTCGCTTATCCGCCGGGTCTTGAGAACGAGATACACGGCTCCTATCGGGTCCGTCGACCCATCAGGCGGCCTTCCTGGATTTGTTTTACCTTTCTTGAATAACTTGTGCACGGGATTCCGAGGGTACTTTGGACTATCTCGAGGTTTAGGTTTTCCACTAGGGTCCTGAGGATATTGCAGTCTATTCTGTGGATGAGGTTTTCCAACGCAACTTGTGGCTAGTTTGTGATTGATGAGTTGGAGCATCCCTGCAGGGTTAGAACTTTTCGAGAATCCGTGCCCGCGGTTATGTGGTAACTTGGAAATTTGTTTAACATCCGTTCATAGAAAACTTGAAGTTAACTCAAATAAAATACACCAACCATGTGCAGAACCGTGACTGTCTCTCTTGTGAGTTCTGGTCTGAGAGATAACATGGTGGCGTTATGTTTGACTCATAAGTAGGTGTTTAGGGTCACGTAGTGATCATTACTAGTTCACATCTCTTATGGGTACACCAAACTTTTTTTGTACTCGTAAGTTAGCATAAATATATGCTTAGTGCTTGCTGCAGCCTCACCACTTATCCATACCTCACACATTAAGCTTTGCTAGTCTTGCTACCCTTGGAAATGAGATTGTTGAGTCCATGTGGCTCACAGATTACTACAACAACAGTTGCAGGTACAGGTAATGTGATGCTTTGACGTGAGATCGATGCTTGTTCTATTTGGAGTTATTCTACTTCTTCTTCATCGATCATAAGATGGGTTCCAGGTCGGAAACATGGGATAGCAAGGATGGATGTCGTTTTTTATCGTTTGATTTCGCCCGTAGTCGGACCCTGCTCTTATGTATTACGATTGAATACATTGTTGGTCGATGTGATCATGGTTTAGCTTGTGGCGGGTGTAAGCCAATTCCTTATACTCATCTATTCTTTACATGTACTTGCAATGATATCCATTATTGCGAAACAACAAGATGCGCTTCTATCCCTGTCGAGGCCCTCGAGCCTAAATACAGATATGATCACATCTTGGGCGTTACAAGCTATAAGTGTATGAAATCTCAACTTAAGCTAAGTGGGTTGTCATCCAACCTGCATGCATCGTCCTCATCTCTCCAAAGGGGGACCGACTGCACTACGTCCTGCAGATCCACTTTGCCGCGTCGAACAACATGGCAGAGTATGTAGCGCTCACCCACGGCCTCCGGCTGGCCAGGGAAACATGCGTCCGGCGCATCTTGTGCTTCGGCGACTCCAACCTGGTGGTGCAGTAGGTCTTTGGCAAATGGGATGCCACGGACGCAAAAAATGGCCAACTACCGCTTCCTGGTCAGGAAGCTCGACGGTCCAACCACGTTCAAATTCATCACGCATGCCGTCATCCACTACGGCATGCCGCACAACATCATCACCGACAATGGCACCAACTTCACCAAGGGCACGCTAGCCCGTTACTGCGAGGCACGGGTGATCCGGATGGACCTCGCATCCATGGCCCATCCTTAGTCAAGCGGCCAGGCAGAGCAGGCCAATGGACTAATCCTGGCTGGCCTCAAGCCACGGTTGGTTGAACCGCTGATGTGCTCGGCTGGCGCTTGGGTCGAAGAATTGTCGGTTGTGCTCTAGAGCCTCCGGACCATGCCTAACCAGTCGACCGACTTCACTCCCTTCTTCTTGGTGTACCGGGCAGTGGTGATCAATCCACGGACATGGAGTTTGACTCGCTGCACGTCATCCTCTACACAGAGGCCGACGCAAAAGAGGCGCGAGGAGAAGGCGTTGCCCTCCTCAAGGAGGCACGCGAGCTGGTCCTGTCCAGATCGGCCAACTACCAACAAGGCATGCGCTGCTACCACAGCTGGTGAGTGAAGCCCCTCTCATTCCGAGAGGGAGACCTGGTGCTCCAGATGATCCAATAGACAACCAGCCAGCACAAGTTTCCGCCCCATGGGAGGGCTCATTCATTGTCAGCTAGTAGCCGAGCAAGAACGCGTACTACCTAATCGACCCGTCGAGGGCCAGGAAGAACAAGATGAACGCCTCCGGCACCAAGACAGAGCGCCCGTGGAACACTAAGCTCCTCCATCTGTTTTACAGTTAAAGCAAGCATATGTACGTATCACCCCTTGTGACCAATAAATGTGCAGCCGGCACCTCCGAGCAAGACTCGGGGACTGCCTTTTCTGTTCATCTCTTGCTGTTTTTTCCTTCCCACCGGCCGCCCCCAAGCAAGCACCACCCGCTCGGGGATTGGCTGGCTCACCCATTACCTGTTGGAAATGTGCCCTAGAGGCAATAAATAAAGTGTTTATTATTATATTTCCTTGTTCATGATAATCTCTTATTATCCGTGCTATAATTGTATTGATTGGAAACACATTACATGTGTGGGTAAATAGACAATACTTTGTCCCTAGTATGCCTCTAGTGAACTAGCTCGTTGGTCAAACATAGTCAAGGTTTCCTAGCCATTGACATGTGATGTCATTTGATAACGGGATCACATCACTAGAAGAATGATGTGATGGACAAGACCCAAACTACCAACGTAGCATATGATCGTGTTAGTTTATTGCTACTGTTTTCTACATGTCAAGTATTTGTTCCTATGACCATGAGATCATGCAACTCACTAACACCGAAGGAGTGCCATGTGTCTATCAAACATCGCAACATAACTAGGTGACTATAAAGGTACTCTACAGGTATCTTCGAGGGTGTCTGTTGGGTTGGCATGGATCAAGACTGGGATTTGTTACTCCGTGTGACGGAGAGGTATCTTAGGGCCCACTCGGTAATACAACATCACAACAAGCCTTGCAAGCAATGTGACTAAGTGTTAGTCACGGGATCTTGTATTACAGAACGAGTAAAGAGACTTGTCGGTAACGAGGTTGAACTAGGTATGGAGATACCGACGATTGAATCTCGGGCAAGTAACATACCGAAGAACAAAGGGAACATGATACGGGATTAACTGAATCCTTGACATAAAGGTTCGACCGATAAAGATCTTCATAGAATATCTGGGAACCAATATGGACATCCAGGTCCCGCTATTGGTTATTTACTGTATAGGTGTCTCGATCATGTCTACATAGTTCTCGAACCCGCAGGGTCTGCACACTTAAGGTTTGGTGACGTTTCAGTAGTATAGAGCTATGTATGGTGGTGACTGAAGGTTGTTTGGAGTCTTGGATGAGATCCCGGACATCATGAGGAGCTCCGGAATGGTCCGGAGGTAAATATTAATATATAGGAAGTCCTATTGTGGTCGCCGGAGAAGTTTCGGGCTCATCGGTAGTGTACCGGGAGTGCCGATAGTGTACCGAGAGACCATCGGGAGGGGTATTTCGACCCAAGAGGCTACATGGGCTGTGGAAGGATGAATACCAGCCCTTAGTGGGATGGAGGAAGTCCCACAAAGGGCCCATGCTGCTGGGAAGAAATATCCCAAAAGGAAAAAGGTGGAAAAAAGGCAAACAAGGCTAAATTAGGAAGGAGTCCTAATCCTACTAGGAGTGGAGGAGGAGGACTCCTCCGTGCTGGTTCGGCCGACCCAAGGGCTGGCTCCTTGGGAGCCAAGCCTCCTCCTCCTCTCCTCCTATATATATATACTAGATGGTTTTAGGGTTTTGGCACAAGATTTTCAGCCACGTGCGACCCATTCCTCTAGTGCATAGTTTCTCCTCTAGATCGGTTGTCTGTAGTGCTTAGGCGAAGCCCTGCTGGAATTGCTACACCACCATCGCCGGGGCGCCGTCACACTGCCGGAGAACTTGTCTACCTCTCCACTCCCACTTGCTGGATCAAGAAGGCGGAGATCGTCATCAAGATGTGCGTGTGCTGAACGCGGAGGTGTTGTCCGTTCGACGCTAGATCGGAAGGACCGTGATCAAGATCGCGAGACGGATCGTGATGAGATCGCGGGATGGATCGTGATGAGTTCGCGGGACGGATCATGATTGGATCGCGGGACGGATCGTGATGATATCGCGGGACGCTCGGCGTGATCGCGAAGACGTTCGACTACACCAACCGTGTTTCTTAACGCTTCCCGCTTAGCGATCTACAAGGATATGTAGATCAACTCTCCCTCTCGTAGATGCTCATCACCATGGATAGATCTTGCGTGTGCGTAGGAATTTTTTTGTTTCCCATGCAACGTTCCCCAGCAGTGGCATCATGAGCTAGGTCTATGTGTAGATGAGATCTCGAGTAGAACACAAAGAGTTTGTGGGCGTTGATGCTTAGATTGCTTCCTCCCTTGGTCGTGTGTTGGTTCAGTGGTATTGTGGGATGAATTGGCCCAGACCAACCTTACACGTATGCTTACGACAGACCGGTTCCATCGACTGACGTGTAACTGCGTTGCACAAAGATGGCTGGCGGGTGTGTGTTTCTCCTACTTTAGTTGGATCGGATTCGATAAAGGCGGTCCTTGAGAAGGTTGAAAAGCAACTTATGTATCACCGTTGTGGTTTATGCGTAGGTGAGAATTGTTCTTGCTAGATACCCATAGCAGCCACGTAAAACATGCAACAACAATTAGAGGACATCTAACTTGTTTTCGTAGGGTATGTTGTGATTTGATATGGCCAATTACATGATGAGATATATGTGATGTATGAGATGATCATGCTTTGTATAGAATATCACGATTTGCATGTCGATGAGTACGGCAACCGGCAGGAGCCATAGGGTTGTATTTAATTATTGTATGACATGTGTGTCAATCATTAAGCGCTATGTAATGCTTTACTTTGTCGCTAAATCGTAGCAATAGTAGTAGAAGCATGCTGGGCAAGACAACCCCGATGTCGACAAGTTGATGGAGATCAAGATGATGAAGATCATGGTGTCATGCCGGTGATGATGGAGATCACGCCGGTGCTTTTAGGATGGAGATCAAAAGCACAAGTTCATGGCCATATCATGTCTCTTATGATTTGCATGTGATGTTAATCCTTTTATGCACCTTGTTTTGCTTAGGACGATGGTAGCATTATAAGGTGATCCCTTACTTTAATTTCAAGATAAATTGTTTTCTCCCCGAGTGTGCACCGTTGCGAAAGTTCGTCATGTCGAGACACCATGTGATGATCGGGTGTGATAGACTCTACGTTCACATACAACGGGTGCAAGCCAGTGTTGCACATGCAGAACACTCGGGTTAAACTTGACGAGCCTAGCATGTACAGACATGGCCTCGGAACACAAGAGACTGAAAGGTCGAACATGAGTCATATAGTAGATATTATCAACATGATGATGTTCACCATTGAAACCACCTCAACTCACGTGATGATCGGACTTGAGTTGGTGAATTTGGATCATGTGACACTCAGATGACCTGAGGGATGTCAATTTGAGTGGGAGCTTTAGTAATTTGATTAACTAAACTCATTATCATGAACATAGTCAATAGTGTCTTTGCAAAATTATGTTGTAGATTACTAGCTCACGTTGTAGCTCCCGTGAATTTTTATATGTTCCTAGAGAAATGGAGTTGAAAGATGATGGTAGAAATATTGCGGACTGGCTCCATGATCTGAGGATTGTCCTCATTGCTGCACATAAGGCTTATGTCCTTAATGCACCGCTCGGTGCGCCAACCCCTCTAGTGTCGTTTGTAGATGTTGTGAACATCTGACAGGCACGTTCTGATGACTACTTGATAGTTTAGTGCGTCATGCATTACAGCTTAGAATTGAGGCTCCGAAACGTTTTGAACGTCACAGAACATATGAGATGTTCTAAGGGCTGAAATTAGGATCTCAGGCTCGTGCCCGTGTTGCAAGATATGAGATCTCCAACGAGATTCTTTGTCTGCAAGATGAAGGAGAATAGCTCAATAGTTGAGCATGTGCTCAGATTGTCTGGGTGCTACAATCGCTTGAATCGAGTGGGAGTTAATATTCCAGATAAGATAGTGATTGATATAGTTCTCCAAGTCACTGTATCTAAGCTACTAGAACTTGGTGATGAACTATAAAATACCAAGGATAGAAATAATGATCCCAGAGCTATTCATGATGTTTGACACCGCGAAGGTAGAAATCAAGAAGGAGCGTCAACTGTTGATGGTTAGTAAAAAAACCACTAGTTTCGAGAAGGGCAAGGGCAAGGAGGGAAACTTCATGGATGGCAAGACAGTTGCTGCTCTAGTGAAGCAACCCAAAGTTGAACCCAAACCCGATACTAAGTGCTTCGATTATGAGGAGAGCGGTCGCTGAAGCGGAAGAACCCTAGATACTTGGTAGATAAGAAGGCTGGCAACGTCAACAGAAGTATATTTGATATACGTGTTATTCATATGTACCTTGCTAGTACTCCTAGTAGCACGTGGGTATTGGATACTGGTTCGGTTGCTAAATGTTAGTAATTCAAAATAAAAGCTACGGAATGAACGGAGAACTAGCTAAGGGTGAGGTGATGATGTGTGTTGGAAATGTTTCTAAGGTTGATGTGATCAACATCGCACGCTCTCTCTACCTTCGGGTTTAGTGAAGAACCTAAATAAATGTTATTTGGTGTCTTGCGTTGAGCATGAATGTGATTAGATCGTGTTTATTGTAACATTGTTATTCATTTAAGTTAGAGAATAATGGTTATTCTGTTTACATGAATAATACCTTCAATGGTCATGCACCCAGTGAGAATGGTTTGTTGCATCTTGATCGTAGTAATACACATGTTCATAACATTGATGCCAAAAGATACAAAGTTAATAATGATAGTACCACATACTTGTGGCACTACCGCTAAATGTCATATTGGTATAAAACGCATGAAGAAACTCCATGCTGATGGATCTTTGGACTCATTCGATTTTGAATTGGTTGAGACATGCGAACCATGCCTCTTGGTCAAGATGACTAAGGATCCCGTTTTCTGGTTTGGTGGAGCGGGCAAGTGATTTATTGGAAATGATACATGTTGATGTATGCAATCCAATGAGTCTTGTAGCATGCGGTGGATATCGTTATTTTCTTAGCTTCACTGTTTATTTGAGTAGATATAGTGTATATTTACTTAATGAAACACAAGTCTGAATTGTTTGAAAGGTTCAAGCAAATTCCGTGCGAAGTTTAAAGATCATTGTGACAAGAAGATGTCTGCGATATCATCATGGAGGTGCATATCTGAGTTACGAGTTTGGCATACAACTTTAGACAATGTGAAAGTTGTTTCACAATTCACGCCGCCTGGAACACCATAGTGTGATGGTGTGTCCGAATATCACAGTCGTGCTCTATTGGATATACTGCGTGCTATGATGTCTCTTATCGTTTTGCTATTATAATTTGGGGTTATGCATTAGAGAGAACTACTTTGACTTTAAATAGGGCACCATCTAAATCTATTGAGATGACACCGTGTGAATTAGGGTTTGATAGAAACCCAAGCTGTCATTTCTTAATGTTTGGGGCTGCGACGCTTGTGTGGAAAAATGTTTTCACCTAATGAGCTCGAACCCAAAGCGGACAAGTGCATCGTCATAGAATACCCTAAGAACAGTTGGATAAACTTTCTATCTCGGATCCAAGCATAAAGTGTTTGTTGCTAAAACGGATCCTTTCTCGAGAAAGAGTTTCTCTCGAAAGAATTGAGTGGGAGGAAGATAGAACTTGATGAGATTGTTGAACCTTTTTTCAACGAGAGAGCAGCGCAGCGCGGGAAGATGTTTCTCTGAAGCCTACGTTAGTTGAAGGGGAAGTTAATGATGATGATCATGAAGCTTTGGATCAAGTTACTATCAAACCTTGTAGGTCGACAAGGATGTGTACTGCTCCTGAGCGGTATGACAACCATGTCTTGGAGGTCATGTTGTTGGACAACGATGAACCTACGAGCTGTGGAGAAGCGATGATGGGCCCGGATTCCGACAAATGGTTAGAGGCCATGAAATCCGAGAAAGGATCCATGTATGAAAACCAAGTATAGACTTTGGTAGACTTGCTCGTTGGACGGTAGGTCGTCGAGTACAAATGGACCTTTGAAATGATGACAGACGCTGATGGTAAATGTCACCATTTATAGAGATCGACTTGTCGCAAAGAAGTTTCCGACAAGTTCAAGGAGTTGATTGCGATGAGACTTTCTCACTCATAGCGATGCTAAAGTCTGTTGGAATTATGTTAGCAGTTGCTGCATTTTTCAATTATGAAATCTGGCAGATGAATGTCAAAACATCGTTTTCTTCCTTAAGGTAAGGTTGTATGAGATACAACCAGAAGGTTTTGTCAGTCCTAAGGATGCTAAAAGGTAAGCAAGCTTCAATGGTCCTTCTATGGATTTAAGCAAGCATCTCGGAGTTGGAATATACACTTTGATGAGGTGATCAAAGTTTTTGAGTCTATACAAAGTTAATGAGAAACTTTTATTTACAATAAAGTGAGTGGGAGCACTATAGAATTTTTGATAAGTATATGTGGATGACATATTGTTGATCAAAAATAATGTAGAATTTCTGGAAAGCATAAAAGGTTGTTTGAAAAGTGATTTTCAAAGGAAGACCTGTATAAAGCTACCTAGTTGTTGAGCATCAAGATCTATAGAGATAGATCAAGATGTTTGATGAGACTTTCAATGAGTACATACCTTGACAAGATTTTGAAAGAGTTCAAAATGGATCAGTCAGAGAAAGAGTTCTTGCCTGATTTGTAAGGTGTGAAGTTGAGTGAGACTCAAAGCTCGACCACGGCAGAAGAAAGAGAAAGGACGAACATCGTCCCCTATGCCTTAGCTATAGGCTCTAGATAGTATGCCATGCTGTGTACCACACCTATGTGTGCCTTGCCATGAGTCCATCAAGGGGTACAAGAGTGATCTAGGAGTGGATCACTAGACAGCAGTCAAGATTATCCTTAGTAACTAAAAGACTAAGAGGATGTTTCTTGATTATGGAAGTGATAAAGAGTTCGTCGTAAAGAGTTACGTCGATGCAAGCTTTAACACCAATCCGGATGACTCGTAGTAGCAGTCTGGATACGTATAGTGGAGCAGCCATTTGGAATAGTACCAAGTGGAATGTGGTAGTAGTGTGTACAGTTTGACATAGAGATTTGCAAAGTACACATGGATCGCAGACCCGTTGACTATAATACCTCTCTCACATGCAAAGCATGATCGATCCCTATAACTCACTGGGTGTTAGATTCATAAGAATGCGAATCACATGGTGATGTGAACTAGATTATTGATTCTAGTGCAAGTGGGAGACTATATGAAATATGCCCTAGAGGAAATAAATAAAGTGTTTATTATTATATTTCCTTGTTCATGATAATCGTTTATTATCCATGCTATAATTGTATTGATTGGAAACACATTACATGTGTGGGTAAATAGACAACACTTTGTCCCTAGTATGCCTCTAGTGAACTAGCTCGTTGGTCAAAGATGGTCAAGGTTTCTTAGCCATTGACATGTGATGTCATTTGATAATGGGATCACATCATTCGAAGAATGATGTGATGGACAAGACCTAAACTACAAACGTAGCATATGATCATGTTAGTTTATTGCTACTGTTTTTTTGCATGTCAAGTATCTGTTCCTATGACCATGAGATCATGCAACTCACTGACACCGAAGGAGTGCCTTGTGTGTATCAAACGTTGCAACGTAATTGGGTGACTATAAAGGTACTCTACAGGTATCTCCGAGGGTGTATGTTGGGTTGGCATGGATCAAGACTGGGATTTGTTACTCCGTGTGACGGAGAGGTATCTCAGGGCCCACTCGGTAATACAACATCACAACAAGCCTTGCAAGCAATGTGACTAAGTGTTAGTCACGGGATCTTGTATTATGGAATGATTAAAGAGACTTGCCGGTAACGAGGTTGAACTAGGTATGGAGATACCGACGATCGAATCTCGGGCAAGCAACATACCGAAGAACAAAGGGAACATCATACGGGATTAACTGAATCCTTGACATAGAGGTTTGGCCGATAAATATCTTTGTATAATATGTGGGAACTAATATGGACATCCAGGTCCCGCTATTGGTTATTGACCGTAGAGGTGTCTCGGTCACGTCTACATAGTTCTCGAACCCGCAGGGTCTGCACACTTAAGGTTTGGTGATGTTTCGGTAGTATAGAGTTATGTATGGTGGTGATAAAAGGTTGTTCGGAGTCCCGGATGAGATCCACGACATCACGAGGAGCTCCGAAATAGTCCGTAGGTAAAGATTGATATATAGGAAGTCCTATTTTGGTCGCCGGAAAAGTTTCGGGCTCATCGGTAGTCTACCGGGAGTGCCGGTAGTGTATCGGGAGACCATCTGGAGGGGTATTTCGACCCAAGAGGCTACATGGGCTGTGGGAGGATGAATACCAGCCCTTAGTGGGATGGAGGAAGTCTCACAAAGGGCCGATGTGTCTGGGAAGAAAAAGCCCAAAAGGAAAAAGGTGGAAAAAGGCAAAAAGGGCTAAATTAGGAAGGAGTCCTAATCCTACTAGGAGTGGAGGAGGAGGACTCCTCCCCCTGGTTCGGCCAACCGAAGGGTTGGCTCCTTGGGATCCAAGCCTCCTCCTCCTCTCCTCCTATATATACTAGGTTTTTTTAGGGTTTTGGCACAAGATTTTCAGCCACGTGCTAACCGTTCCTCTAGTGCATAGTTTCTCCTCTAGATCGGTTTTCCGCGGTGCTTAAGCGAAGCCGTGCCGGAATTGCTACACCACCATTTCTGCGGTGCCGTCACGCTGCCGGAGAACTCGTCTACCTCTCCGCTCCCTCTTTCTGGATCAAGAAGGCGGAGATTGTCATCAAGCTGTACGTGTGCTGAACGCAGAGGTGTTGTCCGTTCGGCGCTAGATCGGAAGGACCGTAATCAAGATCACGAGACGGGTCGTGATGACATCGTGGGACGGATCGTAATGAGTTTGTGGGACGGATCGTGATTGGATCCCAGGACGCTTGGTGATTGGGATCACGAAGACATTCGACTACACCAACCGCGTTTCTTAACGCTTCCCGCTTAGCGATCTACAAGGGTATGTAGATCCACTCTCCCTCTCGTAGATGCTCATCACCATGGATAGATCTTGCGTGTGCGTAGGAATTTTTTCCCCATGCAACGTTCCCCAACATTACCGCCCCAGACCGGCCAAGTAACATGCCTCCACCCCAGCAGCCTAACTCTTGCCCGACCATAGACCACGACACGGTTGTCCGGCCGGCGAGAGCACAAGCAAAGGGATGGGGTGCATTAGAAAAGCAATCAGGGGCGGTCGAGCCTAGCCGAGCCAGACTATCCATTCCGACCCGAAATTTGCAAGAGTTGAAAGTACCATGCCCCCGCCCTCCTGCAGCCCACACCTCGACCCAGACATAGAACGCAACATGGTTGTCCGCCTGGCAGGAACAAAGGCAAAGGGAGCGGGGTGAATGGGAAAACGGGCTAAGTCAAGTAGAGGTGACAAGTGTGTCGGCAGCCAGCGATAAAACAACATGATAACTAAAAAAGCCTATATAGAGAGATAAAGGCACAAGGCCGAGAGTGCACCACGATAACCATACACACCCAGTGGGTGGACTTTGTCTGTGTTCTCGGATCGAGGGTACCCACACATGCCTGCGGCCCTGCGCGTGGCCCACCTCGATGGCCTGGTATGGCCGAGTGGCACCCCCCAAGTCAAGGCCCTCGCGGGAGCCCCAGGCTCGCTAGGCGAACAACGCCAAGACCTCTAAAGGAGTAGCATCCCCCATGCTGCCTCTCAAGGAGTGGGATTTCTATGTAGGTACCCGGCCTCATGAGGCTGGGATGACATGAGCAATGACGAATGAGGTCAGGCGGGTTCGAGCGAGCACAGAAGAGGACGGTTTCCTCTTTCGTGCTAAGGAGGCAAGGACATACACGTGTTCCCAAGGAATCCCCCAAGGGTTTCCCTTCTAGTGCAACAAGACCAAGACCACGAGCTCACTCGGGTGGATGTCATCGGCGATCCCACCTCTGCGTCACGCCTAGAAGCTTTGCAGGCAAAGAACACCTTTAGTTAGGATAAGATGTATGTCTTGTCCCCTTTAAAATTTGGCCATTGTGGGATCCCTTCCCACCTATGCGATAAGGGCAGAGGACAAAGGCCACTATAAATAGGGACTAGCCTCCACTGTATAGAGAAAATCGATTCATCCACATCCGAGAGCCCTCGCGAGGTCGCTCAACCATTGTACTAGTTCATCCTGAACCTCCTCATGAGGCCGATCCACCAAAAAGCAGGAGTAGGGTGTTACACTGCAAGGTGGCCTGAACCTGGGTAAAAACCAGGTATCTTCGTTTGTTTCCCGTGTGAGAACCGCCGAACAGCCACTATGTAGCAGTGAAGTTGAGCGGCATTGGAGGGCAAGCGCACCCTAGTGTCTGAACCTTGTTGGGTCCGCGGACCCCCGATTCCGACATTTGGCACGCCGGGTAGGGGTGTGCTGACTTCCTTCAATTCCGTCGAGTCCCGCTTCACCAACACCACAATGGGCTCCCGACGTGCGTGCTCCGAGGGTTCGGTGCCGGACAGCCGCTACCAGACCACCAGCGTCGTCGCGACCACCCTAGCGCTCTTGTCACCCGCGTGCAGTAGGGCTCCTCGCGCCCCCAGCTACGGCAAAGCAGCCACCCCACCGCACCTACCGCGGGATCCTTGGTGGCTTGTGTCCAAGTAGGAGACCTGAATGCGTAGGACATGTTGTTTATGTCAAGTGAGATCCTTCGCCATCACCCAAGGGATGGGGGCTATGACGCCTGGGCCGACCACATCGCCGAGCTTGTCACTGTCACAAGGAGGGCCCTAGCTCCTTACCTCCCTCTATGACCCTCGGCACAAGGAGCGGTGGGCTCGACCAGTGAACCGCCTCTGACATCGTACAACAACGCGCTCGACCCCCAACCCGAGGAGCCCGAGGAGGGTCCGCCCCATGTTGTACTCCTTCTTCTTAGGGTCCCTGTGATCGGTTTTGGGCCGCCACCCGGCCCCAGCAGTGAGATGCCGAGAGAAATAACGGAATGTTCTGTGCTCGCCACAACACGTGAACCCATAACACGGAGGACCACCTACCGCTAGGGCCTTCTCGACATGAGCGCACCACCCGGCACAGGGATCGGGTAGCCCAAGCCGTCGAACATGGAGGTATTCATGGCGGAGGTGCAGAGGATGACCACAACATCAACCCTCGCCAAGACGGGCGACCAACCTCATGGCGGTGGGGGAGGCAGCCAACTTCGGGCAGATGCTCGACGCAGGCGAGTTCATGGGGCACACGCCCGGGACGGCATTGCCCTGCTGCCCGGGGAGGTCAACTGCAGGGTACTCAGTGAAGGGCCAGGGGGAAATCCAAGCCCTCGTGCGGAACCCTATGTCCCAGGCGGTGCCAAGGTAGACGCCATCGCTGTGGGTCTTGCACCAGCCGCTGGCACCAGCGCCCTCCCGGTGTAGGAGGGCACACCCGGCGCCCATTGTCAAACCGAGCCCGAGGGCTTCCACTGTGGGAGCGCCTGGTCCGGTCAGCGCAATGAAGAGGGGGCCCAGGGTCGCTTGGGGGCACGCCACAACGGGCACCCTTACAAGCAAGGAACGCGTCACCGAGTGCTGCAGCCACAGAAGTTGGTCGCCCAGGAGACCGGCAGGGCGCGAGTGGCGCGGGCCACACGCGGCAGGTGCCACGAGGACACCGCACCGACCGCGTAATGCTCCAAGGTTCCTCATGCACACCATGGCTTGAGGAGAGCCGACACCGTCCCTAGGAGGCTGGCGATGCCTTGTAAGGTGTTGGGGCCTCGCGAGGCCCTAGGGATATGGCTTGACTGGTGCCTTGGTGTCTCCCGAGACAACTGCATCGACATAATACTCCTACGGTCGTGCGGGGTGTGTTGCGCTCATGTTTGGGATGCGGGAGCGCCATACTGTGGTCGCGCGGGGGAGCAATGCACTCATGTATGGGCCGTACAAGCGCACAACCATGCCGAAATGCGCGAGGTGACTCAAGAACCGGGCTGGGAACTCCTAAACCTTGCAAGTGGGGTGTCCATCCAACTAACTCCAACTATGACACTCTTGTGTAAGAATGAGTGAGGATGTACACGCCCAGGAGTCTCCCGGCACGCCTCGGCCCCGCGGGGGCTCCCACCCATGCCCAAGTGGAAGCCCCATGCTCCGCGCTGGTGGATGACACTATCTTTCAACGACTATGACTAGGCCTAGTGGAGGCCCCATGCTCCGCGCTCGGGGAAGACTAGCTTAGGAGTCGAACGCGGTTGTTCTTTGCTCTTTTTTGTAATCGAATTTGCAAGTTTTTGGAATGAAGTTTGAAGTTTTTGCGTCTTTATTCAAAAAAAGAAGGGGGGATTTTCTCAATGCAGAGATTCCGTCTTGAGTTTCATTTTTAAGAGGTTTGGCATCTGCCAGCAATCTCTCATGCGCACCCCGTGAGCGAGGGCTGGACATGACGTGCACGCTTGAGCCAGCCCTAGCAGCACACGATAAGCAAAGGGAATACAATGTTACTTGGTACATCATAAAGGATATTCTTCCAAAGTACTTTCATATCCTTGTGGGATCATATTGAAAATCTTTATAGGTAAACAGGAAAAGATAATCTAGGGAGATGTGATGTCGCCATCGCCGTTGTCGTCTTCGCTACCACCGCCATCGGACTCGTGCCCCTCGACCACAGGCTAGCCCTCGCCTTCAGTGGGGGTAAACTCCATGGTCAAGTCGTCCACGTGATCCTCCACCCAGTCCCTCAAGGCACCTTGAATCACCTCGGGCACGGGGGCTATCATGGTCTCGAAGTTGAAGTTAGGGTTGAAGCGAAGAAGCTGGTTGAAGACACATGAACATGCTCGCGCGAGGAGGTCATGGCTCTTCTCCTCCGTGAGCTGGCGGACCTTCTCCGCTCCTCCCTCAACGCGCTCCACAATCCTGGTGAAAAAGCCAAGGTAGTCGGCATCATCAAAAACAAGCTGGCTGGAAACTGTTTTCGTAGCAGATATTGCCCACGGCTCGACGGCCCCTTCCCTTGAGGGTCTGGAACATCTGGGCGCACGTGTACTGCAGCCCCTGGACACGATTCGCCTCGTTTGAGGCCCTCTCTAAGCGATAAGTGACATAATCCACCTACTTTTAGAGGACAAACAGCTCGTCCCCGGTCGCGCTCTAGGCGTCCATCGCGACTTTCTCGCGTCGCTTCGCCACGGCTAACTTCTTTTTGTGGTCGTCAGCCTTACCCTTCAGCTCTTCATGCCGTTTGCAGAAACATGACTCCTGAAGCTTCAACTTCTTGTGGTGGTCCTTGGCGAGGGCCCTGTGGACCCCCACCACCTTCTCGTCGACCTCTTCCTGGATCCTCGCCTAACTGGCGGTGAGAGCGTCCTCGACGGCAGCCACCTGGTGTTCCATCACCTGCAGCCGCTCGTGCTCCAGGCTCTGCTCTAGTGCCTCCAACGCTAGCCTATCTTCAAGTGTGCAGAGCTTCATTTCGCCCATGGATGGCCCGCCCGCTGAGGTGGCGAGCGTGGCCTTACGAGCCTGGAATCGCCGTTCGAGGGCGGCATTAGAAGCCTGAAGATCTTCCCCGTGCTTCTCGGCAGCCTCATGCCCGCGGTTCGGGCCTCCTCAAGGGAACGATCGTGGGCCTCCCTCGCCGCAACCAAGAACTCCTTGGCTTCTACACGATCGTGCTTACGTTGTAGACAACCAAAGCTACTAGCGACCTCGAGCCGACGCCATTCATGCTCTAGGCGTAGGGGCTTCGCCTCAAGGTATGTGTCGATGTTGTTGATCTCTACCCCGAGGCAGCCTAGCGCACCCACCGCACCCTGAAGGAGGCCGTGCCGGATGGCACTGCGCCCGAAAGCGAGATCCAGCGCTCGACCGGGGTTCTCCTCTGTCCCCCAGTCGACAGGGAAGGCACGCGAAGGCCAACCCGTCTCTGGCAAGGAACCGGGGGGCTATAATTCCATTGCCCCTCCAGCCCGGGGCTGGGCCTCATGTGAACTCGCCCTACCGCTCGAAGAAGGCGCCGACGCATGGGGCGCCCATTAGCCGAGAAGGATTTCCAAGGGAGGCCTCCTCCCTACCCCTGCTGGCTGGAGGCCACGCATGAAGAAAGACGTCGGAAGCCCGAGCCCGACGTCCCCTACGGATGTCTTGGGCCCGGGTACGAGTGTCTCCTCACCCGGCTTGCGAGGCAAGGGGCCACTGTGAGCCTAGCACCCTTAGGAGGTGGTGGCAGAGGTGAGTTCGTTCCTTTGTCAGGAGGGGACCCGAGGAGCAAAGATTCAAAGATGTGCATTGTGCGGAAACCAAGGAAGGTTAGGCGCTTACTCATCCATGCCGATGCACTTCCTCTTCCTTAGGGGCCATGGAGCTGGGCTGCTGCGGCCCTGGGACTCCTTCATTCGTCGACGCATGTTGGGATTGGGGCTCGGTCCGCCAACGTCTGGCGAACGGCACCCCGCGGCAGGGGTGGTAGCCGTGCCTCCGGGCGAGACGTCTCCTTCGTTGCTTGGAAGGGCAGAGGCGGACGCTTGAGGGACGCGTGACCCGGGGCGCTCTTCCACTGTTGCTCGAGGGGCACTAACCTAAGCTTCACCAAGACATGGGGCCACCAGGAGGGAGTTGTAGTGAGGCCCCACGTGGTCCTCGGGTAGCAGCCCCCACTCGTCGAAGTGTAGCATCTTCTAGGCAAAGGCTCTCCCGTTTGAATGGTTGTACAAGGGGAGCCCCTACGGAGGAAGTGTTGCGGGTTCTTTGCCGGTCAGGAGGCGGAGCACCTTGCGCAGCGTGCTGGAGGGAAGGGACGAAACCCGAAGCCTCATGGCATCGCCAAGGCCGGTATAGGACCACATAGGGCGGGATCAGTGCTGGAAGGGAGCAATTCGCCGATGGACGAACTCCCACACCACCATCACCATCATCACACATGCCTTCTTCAGGCTGGCCAACCTAGGCGTAACCTGCATGAGCTACGGGTAGACAACCTTTGAGTGATCCCAACCAGAGCTCGGCTCTGCGAGAGCCGTCGGGGTTTGGAGCAGGGGGTTGTACACGGTGGAGTCGATGAACACACACAGCCTCTGGAAGCCCTCCGCGTTCGGATGAAGCTCGACATCAAGGATCACACACGCCATCGCGTCCAGCACTCGAAGTGACACGCACCCCGAGCATTGTCCGCTAGCATCATTTTGGAGGGAGAATAAGTGGCGAAGCAGGGCCACGGATGAGGAGATGTGATAGAGGCGAAGGTGTCCCATCTTTTGATTAGATGGTGGCTATCGTTTTTGGTCAAGTAGACTTTCACGATCCGACTACGGATGTGCGAGGACAGCGCGCGTTAGCAATCACTAAACCAACTCCGAGAGGTTATTGACCACGCCGGAGCATGATGAACCTAACCACGAGGGTATGTTTCCTGCACGCAAACGAAGAACAAGCATGAAACTAAGATTGCAATCTTGATATTGCGAATATAAGAGGAAAGCTTTATTGATGAAAGTGGGGTTCTATGACGCCTTTGTCTGGTCGTGGAACGCAAACGAAGAACGCGAAGTTGCAGCTATGGCGAACTTTGTAATCTAAACAAAACCCAAATCTAAAACAAAGCCCTAAGGGGTGTATATATGGGGGACTAGAGGGGGATTTTGTGGGCCCTTGGAGGAGGGGTCCGAAACCGACCCTAACTCAGTTTCCCCAAACATACGGACTCTAAAAACAGCCTATAATATGGTACTTCAAAATTACATGGGCCTGGCCCCAAAAAAGGTGGCGCAACACCTATAATAGCCTATGGACGAATTTAATAAAGTGGCATCATGCATATGTCGTCCAAGGCTTCTTGCTCTCATTATGGTGGCTCCAGAGTGCAAAAATCATCACTGGAAGCTCCATTGTTCTTTCCCACGCATGCCCTTCTTCTCCATGCTTCATCCAGCTGCAATCACCATCCTTCTTGTCCGTGCTAGGTCCTTCATTCATAAGTAAAACAAAAGTATCTAATTTAGGCAGCATCATATGTTCATGAACATTAGAAGGATTTCCAATAAACAAAAGTACCTAGTAATTCAATTGACGTGCGTGACTTCTAGTAATTAGTCCGGTATGTATAGCAGCAGGGGCTGTGGGCATAATATTAGTAGGGATGTCCTCATCATCCTCCCCTTCTTGAACTGAAGTCGTCCTCGTCGGAAGCCCATCTTCCTCATAGAAATAAGGCTTCAAATATGCAATGTTAAAAGTGGGACTAACCCCAAACTCTGCAGGCTGCTCAAGTTTATATGCATTATCATTTATTTTCTCTAATGCCTTAAAAGGACCATCAGCACGTGGCATTAGCTTTGACTTGCGCAAATCAGGAAATCTATCCTTATGCAAATGTAACCAAACAAGACCTCCATGTGCAAAGACAACGTGTTTTATACCCTTATCTCTAGTAAGTTTGTATTTAGTATTCATACGCTCAATGTTTTCCTTAGTTAACTCATGCATCTTTAACATCAACTGAGCACATTCTTTAGCATCAAAATTAACCTTCTCCGAAGATGGAAGAGACAACAAGTCAATAGGTGCACGAGGTAAGAAACCATACACAACTTCAAAATGCCACATATTAGTAGTAGAATGCAGCGAACGATTATAAGCAAATTCAATATGAGGCAAGCAATTTTCCCACATTTTCAGGTTATTCTTCAAAACAGCCCCAAGCATAGTAGACAAAGATCTATTGACTACTTCAGTTTGTCCATTGGTTTGGGGATGACATGTAGTACTAAAAAGCAATTTAGTCCCCAACTTAGCCCATAAACATCTCCAAAAGTGGCTAAGAAATTTAGCATCACGATCTGAAAGTTTATTTGGCACACCATGCAAGTGAATAAGTTCACGAAAGAACAAATCAGCAACATTAGCAGCAGCATCACTCTTATGACATGGTATAAAGTGTGCCATTTTCGAAAAGCTATCCACGACAACAAATATGCTATCCCTCCCCTTCTTTTTTCGAGGTAAACCTAAAACAAAGTCCATAGATATATCCTCCCAAAGAACACTAGGTACAAGCAAAGGCATATATAAACCACGAGGATTGAGTCATGACTTAGCTTTTTGACATGTAGTGCAACAAGCAATCAAACGCTCAACATCCCATCTCATCTTTGGCTAAAAGAAATGTGTGGGTCACACGTGGCCCCACTTCACATATTCCAGCACCCATCCACTTCATCTTCCTCCAGAAATAATCCTTCAAACCCGTGTTCTAGCTCATTTTGCTGCCATTTTCGTTCTCCTTGTTCAAAGCTTCATTCGCAAAACAGTTTTGGGAGATTGTTCCTCGGTATGTGACTCCTCCAATGGTCCATTTAGTTTTTGTTCTAGTGCTTTATGTATTGAAAAAAAATTGCTGCTGTGATGACGTTCTTCTTGAGATTGCATGTCAAATTTGCATGGTCCAAAGTTGTTTTGATGCATGATATAACCTCTAGGCACTTGAGCGAGTAGTTGCTATGAGTTTTGTTGAGTTTTTTGCACCTTTATTTTGGGTCACTAATTTTTTTTTCAAAGAAAGAAATGCTGAGGAGATTATTAAGAGGCTCTTCAAGCCAGATTTCTAGGGAAGATGAAAATGAGATGAGGGAGAAACTCAAGTATAATCCTCCCCGTGTCGCAGAAGTTTGACCATGTGAATGGCCGTGTGACACATTCTTGAGGGTGGCCGGAATTTATGAAGATTTCTATTATTTGGCAGAGAATGCAGGCATCACCATCTTCTTCAACGATAAGTGTGACCTATACCTCTTGCTCACGAATATCTTTGTGCAAAATTTTCACTTTCATTCTAGGGAAGACCCCCCTATAGTAGAATTTCACTTATATGATGTGCCTAAGAAAATGAACCTTTATGATTTTTGCAAAGTTTGCAAAATACCCTATGAGGGTAGCATCAGGGAACCATGTCCTTAAGACATGGAAGATTTTATTGCCGCAGTCACTATAGGGGAAGAGAGAGGTGTGTCAAAGGCAAGAGCATCTAGTTTACATTTCCCTGTGCTATGTTATTATTCATTATTTGCAGGGAGATGTTTAGTTTGTCGTTGGGAGAGCGGAAGTCTTAGTGCCCATGACCTCGCCATTCTGCGCCATGCTTTATTTGCTGATAGAACCTTTAGTCTGGGTGCTATGGTGGCCCAATGGTTGAACACCAACCGTTCGAAGGGGGCCATATTCGGAGATATCTATGCATCTCGTTTTGCCAAACATTTTGAGATACCCATTAGGCTTAATGAGAAATATGAGAGGCTTCTACCCACGAAAGTTTTAGATTATGACCGTATGGTAGCTCACGATGTTATTAAGAAAAATGATGATAGGAGGTTGCTTTACAACTTAGTTTTTAGCCAGGGTACTTGTGAAATTATTACTCTGCCTCCTTCTTCTTTGTTCGATATTCCCTCAGGAAGGTACGCCATTATGCCCGAGACATTTACAAATATTGGGGTCTGACACAACCCCTAGCTCCAGAATCGGCACCAGCCCTTGGTTCGTACCCAGAGCCAGTTTTTCAGTGGGAGCCGCAGGAGTTCGCCAACCATTGGAACTCTAAGGATGCTCCTGAGTATCCCGGCGAGATCTCTTTCCAGCCATGGCCATAGACCAACTTAGGCCAAAAGCCTAAGCTTGGTGGAGTACATATTTCTCACCGACTTTACATTCATGTCTGCACACTAATCTAAGTAGTCGGTGTTCATACTTTTTCATTGTACTATACATGGTAGTTTATGTCCTTGGTTCACTTTCTTCTTGTGTGTATAATTAACTTTGAGAAAAATACAAAAAAAATTATTTCTAGCTTTATTTTCTAGTTGCTTAGTTGTAGCATATATAAAAAAACCAAAAAGATTTTTCATTCTTCTTTTTTTGTTGGGAGCTTTCCCGTGTAAATAGTTTTTCTCATTCATGTTTTGGTTTTTCTTTCTTTGGGTCGTAAGGAGAAGACGACAATGAAAATATCGAGTGGCTCTCATATGCATTATTGTTTACCTATTAGAAAGCCCGTAATACTTTGTCTTCTCCGTCGAGTTATAGTTTGCAGATTCCATCTTAGTCCAATGCACGTGCACTCTTATTCTTACGCACACCGTTCAGTCATGCAAGTGAAAGGCAATAATGAAGATATTTGATGAAAAATTGAGATGGAGAAAAGCTAGTATGAACTCGACCTATCTTGCTTTTGTAAATATGATGATAATTAGAGATTATAGTTACTCATGCCATGCTTAATTAGCTAAGAGTGGATAATGGTTTGTTTTGGGTGCCAACATGCATATTAAAATGGTTGTGATGTGGTATGATGGGATGGTATCCTCCTATCAATGATTCGAGTGGCTCGACCTAGCACATGTTCATGCATGTAGTTGAAACAAAGTCAACATAGCCTCCACGATATTTATGTTCATAGTGATTTATATCCTACTCATGATTGCATTCAATGTTGGTTTATCTCGAAGCATGTTGATGACTGTGTCGCTCTCTAGTTGGTCGCTCCCCAGTCTTTTGCTAGCCTTCACTTGTACTAAGCGAGAATACTGCTTGTGCATCCAATCCCTCAAACCCAAAGTTGTTCCATATGAGTCGACCATACCAACCTATATGAGGTATTTACCCTCCGTTCCAAGTAAATTTGCATGTGCCAAACTCTAAACCTTCAAAAAAACATTTTATTTTGTATGCCCAAATCGCTCATGTGGCAACTGGGGGCTGTCAGCATCTTCCATACTAGGTGGGTTATTCTCACGATATGTGTTGATTCACTATCATTCATGAGAAAGTGGCTGGTAATCGGGATGCCTAGTTCCATGCTCTAAACAAAAGAAAAATATAATTAAACAAAACTCCTATAGGATTGTGTTTGTATGGACGGTACCCGTGGATTTGGCCCGCCGTGGAGTGTGATTGATTAGTGGAGGGGGAGTAAAAACTTTATCATTCTGTTTGGCAAATGCCTATAATGTATCTAGCATGGAAGAAGTTGAAAACCTCTTGGTCGTTATGTGAGAAATGAAAGCATGCCGCTCAAAATTCATTACTTATCCCTGTTTTAAAAACAAGAGATCTGGCACCTGTGCAAATCAATGGTTCCCTCTGCGAAGGGCTTTTCCATTTACTTTATTGTCGAGTCAATCATCTTCTTATAAAAGGCACCAGTTAGAGAACACCGCCGTCATTTGTACGCTTTGCTGTTAATTGATATTGAGTATGAGCATGACTGGATCTCTTCCACCGTGAATTACAATGTCTAGTTAGTCCTTGTTCTTTAGAGGTGCTTTGCATTTATGTTTTGCAGTCTCAGAAAGGGCTAGCGAGATACCATTTTGTCATGTTGTATCATGATTGTTTTGAAAAAGTGTTGTCATCTAAGAGTTATTATTATTGTTCGATAGTTGATTATGTCATTGATATGAGTAAATGTGAGACCTAAATGTTATTGTGAACATGGTTAGTCCATGATCTTTGCTAAAAATCTGAACATTAGTTAGACAAATTTAAAACAACAAGATCAAACAGAGTTTGTAAATTTTTTCTTTATCACTTTCAGTTTATGAACACAATTGCTTGAGGACAAGCAATGGGTTAAGCTTGGGGGAGTTGATACGTCTCCATCGTATCCACTTTTCCAAACTCTTTTGCCCTTATTTTGGACTCTAATTTGCATGATTTGAATGGAACTAACCCAGACTGACGTTGTTTTCAGCAGAATTGCCTTGGTGTTATTTTTGTGCAGAAATAAAAGTTCTCGGATCGTCCTGAAAAATTTACAGAGAATATTTTTGGATTTAATAAAAATTACTGGCGCAAGAATCAACCAGAGGGGGGCCACCTACAGGCCACAAGCCTGCGAGGCGCAACCACCCCTGGCCTCGCCTAGCAGGCTTGTGGGGCCCTCGTGGCTCCTCCGACCTCCTCTCCATCTCCATATAACCCTATTCGCCGAGAAAAATCACAGAGAAGAGTTCATTGTGTCTCATGACATGGAGCCACCGCCACCTCCTGTTCTTCCTAGGGAGACCAGATCCGGAGTCCCTTTTGGGCTCTGGAGAGGGGAAATCGACGCTATCGTCATCACCAACCATCCTTCATCACCAATTCCATGATGCTCTCCGTCGTTCGTGAGTAATCCCATTGTAGGCTTGCTGGGCGGGGATGGGTTGGATGAGATTTATCATGTAATCGAGTTAGTTTTGTTAGGGTTTGATCCCTATTATCCACTATGTTCTGAGATTGATGTTGCTATGACTTTGCTATGCTTAATGCTTGTCGCTAGGGCCCGAGTGCCATGATTTCAGATCTGAACCTATTATGTTATCATGAATATATATATGTGTTCTTGATCCTATCTTGCAAGTTGTAGACACCTATTACAAGTTATGATCCGCATCCCCCAGGGTGACAATAACTGGGATTCTTTGGGGTGATTACCGTAGTTTGAGGAGTTCATGTATTCACTTAATGCTAATGCTTTGATCCGGTTCTCTATTAAAAGTATGCCTTAATATCCCGTAGTTTCCATTAGGACCCCGCTGCCATGGGAGGGTAGGTCAAAAGATGGCATGCAAGTTCTTTTCCATAAGCACGTATGATTATATATGTAATACATGCCGACAATACATTGATGAATTGGAACTAGTTCTATGACACTCTATGTTATAACTGTTGCATGATGGATGACATCCAACATAATTATCAATCATCGATCCAATGCCTACGAGATTTCCACATATTGATCCTTGCTAAGTTACTTCTCCATTGCTACTGTTGCAATCACTACAAAACTACTACTGTTACTTTTGCTACTGTTACCGTTACTTCCATACTACTTTGCTACTGAATACTTTGTTGTAGATATTAAGTTTTAGAGGTGTGGTTGAATTGAAAACTCTATTGCGAATACTCGAGCATATTCTTTGGCTCCCCTTGTGTCAAATCAATAAATTTTCGTCGAATACTCTACCCTCGAAAACTATAGCGACCCCCTTATACTTGTGGGTTATCAGACCGCGCCTTCTTGGCGACCGGCCGAGTCGACGGCCCGTCCATCGGCCGTTTGTCCCTCCGCTGCTCCTACATTGATTGCCGACACGCCAGCTGCCCTGCCGCTAGCTAGCAACCAGCCAACTGCTCAAGGCTCCCCCTCGATAGCGGCTCTAGGGCGGCACCGCTGCGACAGGCGGCACATCCTGTATTCGAATATCATCATCATCGTCATCACTATCTGTCCAATCCTTCAAAGTGAAGTTGGGCAGGACTCACCGGCTCCGGTGAGCTTAGTGGCCCTACTGTCGGCTGGCACCTCCTCCTCGCCCTCTTCCTTCATCTCCATCGCGTCCTCGCCTCCAGAGGCGTCGGAGTCATCCTCCTCTGTCTCATAATCTACATGGTCGGAGTCCGTGCGGTCAGTTGTGTGGTTCACTGGATTCTGGCCTTATGACGTAAGCTATCGGCTGAAGAGCTAGAAGAGCAGCCAGCCTCGCATGAGGGGCCACATTGAAAATAAGAAAGATAAAGAAAAGAGAGACAGTCAAAGCTAACCATTGGTGCCAGGAAGTTGCGGCAACACGACTCCTTTCCGAACCACCAGTCGTCCGCCCACAGCTAGAAGTTCATGATGCGGTTGATGCGGCCGGCTATCTTGACTAGCTCCAAATCGATGGTCGATATCCGACACGGGTCCTTCCAGAAGCCCATGTTGTAGATATGGTGCGTCTCCTCCTGCAGCGGCAACACCCGGTGAGCAATGAAGGCTCCCACCAGATCTGGGGGCAACAGGCCTTCGAAGGTCTTGAGCTACTTGAGTCGGCTCAGGATAGTCGTGATCTCCTCGGTCCGCGGCTCGATGTCCCAGTTGGTGCTGGCCGGCGGCACATCCACAAACGCTGGGAGGTTGACCCAGTCACGTCCCTCCCCAATGCTCAGGATGTAGAAGAACGTTCGTTGCCACTTCTTGAACGACTCGACCAGCTTCATCTTTGCGAAAAGCTCATTCCGGAGCGCGTATATCACCGTGCCCCCACATGAGTAGGGGATCTCCTCATTCTTCTGGAGCCGAAAGTGGAAGAGGCAGCACAAGAGGACGCCGATGGGCCAGAAGCCGAAGTACCCCTCGCATAGCATCGCGAAGCAAGCAGGGTACAACACCGAGTTAGGCCCTGATGGTGAATCTAGAGGCTGTAGAACTCCAGGAACTACCGAAGGAACATGCCCAAATCCCAAGTTTAAGTGGGTGGCAATGACCACCCTCTCGCTGGCGCGCGGCACCGGCACGCGTTCATCCCCTAGAGCGCACGCCTTCACCTGCTATTCCGACAGGATCTTGCGTGTCAGTGGAGACGCTCGATGTGCTCATTAGTGATGACTCATCCCTCCAAGGACCCGGAGACCGGCGCGGCCATCGCCGCCCCCAATGGAAACGGGGAGAAGGCGGAGGAAGGAAATGCGACCACCCAGCAGGCCGCCCGCTGAGAGCGCTGCAGGCGCATGGAGGAAGAGGGAGTGGCGGCAAGTGTTGAGGGTGCGAGGAGCAAGGGCGAGCGGTGGCGGAGAGCGGCTTCGATTGAAGTGAGCGGAGAGAGGAACGAGATGAGTAGCAAGGACAAATGGTTGGGTGCCTCGGCTGCTCCACTAACCTGCATCGTGCGGTGCATTAAGTGTGCATGGGAACCCAACCGTCGGCCCAAACCCGCAGAAGATCCTGCCCGCCGGCCGAGGCCTAGAAGGCTAGCCCTGCAACGACATCCTATCGCGCGCGTGGTGGCGATCCTGCCACCCTTGAGCCAACAGCACGTGGCGCGGACTGACTAGCGACGGACCCGAGGCGTCTCCTCAGAATCTCCGGCGTCGGGCATGGCTAGCCAGGGCTAGTTAGCCTAGCGATTCACAACGAGCTTCAATATTTGGAAGGAGGGAAGCCGTCGCCCCCCTTGGTCCGGAGGCCTCTTGACCCACAACGTCTTTGGGGGCTACTAATGGGGATATGTCCCCTGGGTATACCAAAGCGGACGAAACCCCACTCCAAGACATTTGGGGGGCGACTGGCCCCCTAGGCTGGCTGTCGTGAGCCGGCGTGTCCGTCCATCCTGCTGTTGGCCGGCTGGCGGCAGTCGGCCCCTCTGGCCGGCCCAGGCAACAGCCGACGGGTCACTGCCCGTACCGGCGTATGGCGACAATAAAAGACACTGAGGGGATGCCCGTGTGGCTACAAGGCACGTTGACAGTTCCCGTGTGGCTACAGGGTTCGCTGACGATGACAGGAGCGACTACAGGACCACGGTGACCCCTAGACTTGACTAGGTGGTGCGGCCCTGTAGCGAGCGTGCTCCTACCTACTCCATGAAGGTCGGGCGTGCGAGCCAAAATGGCATGCGGCTGGTGGGTCGCATGGCAGGCAAGACTCAACAGCAGACGGGCCCCACGGCCACCCTGAGGGGCTAGCTTCCGGGGCCCATGCCCCTTGTTTTACCTCTTATTGTAATCACCCGACTACACTATAAAGCCAGCCCTAGAGCCCCCCCCCCTACAAAAGGGGATGCCAACAAGGACACGCATAGAGACATCCCATGAACACACACCACCAAATAGAGGCAAAGAGGTCGGTAGCGAGAGCTTCTTTTTCTCCCTCACGAACAGCTCGAGGAGCACCTTGTATTGTGATCACATATAGTCACTCCGGCAGGACTAGGGGTTTTACCTCAACCGGAGGGCCCTGAACCTAGGTAGCTCTATGTCATGTGCATTGCACCTCCACCCATTCCTGGACGTCGCATGCACTCGTCGGCCCCAAGCCACGATACAAGCCACCCCCTGGCATCTGCCGCGGAAATACCACGACAAGCATCCACTTTTTCACTCAAAGTAGTGATTTCCTCAAGAGAATTTTCCTTCTTACTAGTTAGAGCTCTGTCGATATGCCATTGAGAATAGTTTGTCATGATGTTGTCCAAAAGTTTGGTGGCATCTCCGAATGTCACCTCCATGAAGGTACCACCTGTAGCACAATCTAGAAGATTTCTAGACACAAAGTTTAGTCCGGCATAGAAACTTTGTATAATCATCCATAAGTTTAAACCATGAGTAGGGTAATTTCTAATCATCAATTCCATTATCTCCCAAGCTTGTGCGACATGTTCTTTATCATTTTGTTCTAAATTCAAAATTTGATTTCTAAGGGAGATGATCTTAGTTGGAGGAAAATACTTGGCAATAAAAGCATCTTTACACTTATCCCATGTTCGAATACTATTACGTGGTAAAGATGAAAACCAAGCCTTAGCTTTATCTCGTAGTGAAAAAGGAAACAATTTTAGTTTCACCACATCATTATCCATATCCTTTTTCTTTTTCATATAACATCATTCAACAAAGGTACTAAGATGAGCAGCGGGATCCTCATTAGGACTTCCCAAAAATTGTTCTTACATGATAAGATTCAGCAATGCAACATTAATATCATAAAACTCTGCATTAGTGTTAGGTGGTATGGGAGTAATAATAAAATCATTGTTATTAGTATTTGATAAGTCACACAACTTAGTAGTATCTTGAGACATGGTGATCGAGCAAGCAAAGTAACAAGCAAACAAATAAACTAGCAAGTGAAGCAAGCAAATAAGTAAACTAGCAACTAGCAAAGATAAATATTTTTGTATTTTTAAGTTTTATATAGCAAGAAAATATGAAAAAATGTTGAACAAGTGAATGATAATTTGTGTGAAGGTACTTGATAGTAGGTTGGTGATACTCCCGGGGAAAGGCGCTAGAAATCCTTCCTCATACTTATGATGTGTGTTGCGTTTTCGTGAAGAGGAATGGGTGATGCAGCACAATATGGATAAGTATTTCCCTCAGTTAAGAATCGAGGTTTATCAAACCAATAGGAGTTACACGCTCCCTGTCTTCGGCGACTGCATACAAAGAAGCAAACATTTGCATGCAACACAGTCAAGAGGGTTGTCAATCCCCTTGGACTCGTTATTTGCAAGCTTATAAGTAATATGGTTGGTAGTAGATAATTGTAAATTGCAAAATAAAATAAAAAGAAAATAATTGCAGCAAGTATTGAAAGCCTTTGTAAATATATAAGTGAATAGAACCGGGGGACATAGTTGTCCCTAGTGGCATCTCTCATGAAAATAGGCATACGGTGGGTAAACAAATTATTGCTGGTCAATTGATAGAAAAGCATATAGTTATTTGATATTCATGGCAATTATCATGTGTACGTAGGCATCAAGTCCATAATAAAATCGTCTGACTCCTTCCTACACCTATTAATATTACTCCACCCATCGACCGCTATCCAGCATGCATCTAGAGTATTAAGTAAAACAGAGTAATGCTTCAAGAACAATGACATGATGTAGACAAAGAGAATTCAGTTAACATGAACTAACCCCATCATTTTATCCTTGGTGGCAACAATACAAAGACATGTCTTGTCCCTTTCTATCATTGTGAAAGTGCAATCATGCCCTTAATCATATTTTGATGTTGTTGACAACATACATATAGGGAACTAATCATTTTTATCAAGTGCATCTCAGGTTTAGTTCCAAAAATATTGTGTGTGGATCGTTACTAACATGTCCAGGATGCCTAAAGAACGGAGAAACAAGACGAAATGTTCTATCATTTATTTATCGTTCTTGAGTATGGGGATCCCGCACTATTAACAAGGGATCACTGGTTCTCGCAAGAAACTTGCTCAAAATCTAGGAAATGCCTTTCTCTATTCTCCTTCGAAATGTTATGTTTTTGTTCGGATGACCGGTGGTTCTTGGACGTCTTGACGCCAGATCACCGACGTTCTTCGGATATCCGGAACCAGCCATCAGTTCCAAATCCTTGGATTTTTGTTCCCTCCGCTCGTCCTGGCTCCGGACGTCCGGGTGCGGCCGGAATTTCATAGCCACCCACTAGATCCAAAATGTCAGACGTCCGACCCCTTCCGTATTTCCACGCCCCGGACGGCCGACGCCCTATGGAGGTCCGTATGTTGTATGATGTTTCCACCAAATGATTTGCTGACCTGCTCCTGCCTGTTCTTCGGACGAACGACCCATGTCGGATGTCCGACGACTAGTGGTTGTCCGGACGACTGAGAACTGTCGGACGTCCGACAACTTCACAGCATAAGTGGCTCCACCGGCCATTTTTCCATCACCGCTATATATAGTCTTCTCCCACCTTGTGTGGGGGTAGTCAAACACAACAACAAGATTCCAAGAACACCTTTCTATCTCACTCCCATTTGTCTACACCAAATGCCAAAGCTATTTGTGATTTGATCATGTTTTGAGCGTTTCCCATGATCTTGTTACTCTTGGAAGTTGGAGACTCCTAGGCAGTAGGAGTTCTTCGGAGAGGAATCAAACCATTGTGATTTCCCCCCAGAAAGTTTGTGAGGGTTTGGAGGCCACCTCAAGGCCTACCACTAGTGGTTGAGAAACGCCTTCATGGTGTTATCTCAAGGAGAGAATAGGGTGAGCCTTCGTGGTATTGGTGTGCCTTCGTGGTAACATCCACCTCTCTAGACGGTGACGTAGCTTCCCTCCAAGGAAGTGAACATCGGCATACATCCTCGCCTCTCGGAGTTGTGGTTATCCCTAACCTTAACTCCCTACTTGTGGTTACTTGTCTTTGAGTACTTATTTGTATTACATGTGCTTGATTATCTCCTACTTGTTGCCTTGCTTAGTACACATAGCTTAACTATCATCTTTGCAATTGTTAGGCTCACTTTCATATTCCGCAATATTGCCTAAAATTGCTAAATAATAATTTAAATTTGTAACTATACCTATTCACCCCCCCTCTATGTCCATCTCGATCCCTTTCAATTGGTATCAGCCTCGTGCTCTAATGTTGTGGCTTAACCGTCCTAGAGAGAGGTGGATAAGGATGGGAATCCTTTTGTCACGCTCCCTTCTACGGAAGGGACATCCTCCTCGGATGTGCGCCAATCTTTCACCTGTGAGGATCTAGAAAGGGTCGTCACTAAGAAAAAGGAGGAACATGATGCTTCTATTGAAGCTTTGAACAAAATGAGGTTAGAGGTGTTAGCTGCAAGAACCTCACCACTGGAAAACCCATTGGGTGTGACAATGCAACCTAATGCATCTCTACTGAATTCTGTTCAACCTCCTCAAGGTGGTGAAGACACCGGAGTCTCATGGTTGTATGCTAAACCTAGAGTTGAGAAACCTAAGTATAATGCTGGGGAAACCCCCCCTTTACTTGATGACACTACCGATATTTTCTTGTGGAGAGTTGGTATGCAGGATCACCTCTGGTTTGCCAACGATGTGTAGCGACCCGATCTCAAGGGATCGGAGTCTCTGTGCTTAAGTGTCATCCCTGGATCGGTATGCTCACACACACAGTACTTGAGGATTTACAACATAGTTCAATCACACATTTATTACATTGAGAATCCTCAAAGAGTATTTATTACATTAATGTGGCCTAAGGCCAATTAAAACAAAATCATGCGGAAGCAATAAAAGTAATGAGTCCATCAACTCCACGAGCAAGCTGAGTGCAGAACAACGACCGATCGCACCTTATTCGTCGTCGGATAAATCTGCAACATGATAGGTTGCAGCCGTGTAGGTCAGTACATGGAATGTACTGGCAAGTCACATCATAAAGTGTAATGAGCCTACATAGTACATGCAATTTGGCTGGTGGAAAGCTCTAAGCTTAGTTTTGCATAAAGCTAGTGTTTCCCTATCAAAATAATTGTTCTACATCTACAAATATCATAAGTCTGAGATGATGCCCATCTCAATCATTCCAAATTTTATACCTAGTTGATTAGTTAAGAGTGATGAGATCTCCCTACATTTCCACTACTAAAAGCTCAAGTTGTCCATGACCGGGGACACGGCTAATCGATTAGATCTTAACTCTGCAGAGGTTGTGCACTTTTCCCACAAGACTCGACCACATCCTTGATCGGAAGATCGAGACATAGTCTTTCAACAGAATTCCGCCTAACCCTACATCTGCTAGCCTATCTCGGAAGAGGTCACACCATCTACTCAACTAAGCCAGAGCCCATATTGGCTTGTGGCTGCACGCGGAAGCTTATAGACCGTAAAATAAGGTTGATCCCTTTGAGCCTGGGTGGACGGACCACTAGTGTGCACTCCCATGGATTTCCATGAATGCTCCCACTGTACTTCGCCACCATACAAACCAATTTCCACCCAGGTAGTGCCTTAAAGTTGGTCCTAGTTACTACTTTGTCACTCACATCTCAAGGTGATAACACTCCCCAATCCACGTCTACTTTGGCGAAGCATTGAAACATAACACGGTGGCAACAAAGTTGGTACGGTTCAGACCTACCTCCAATGAACTACTGGGTGATAGTAAATCCAACTAGTATAAACTCCTATCATGCACCCCTACATCAAAGAACTATGTGCAAAATAAAACATAGGTAAAAACTGATATGATCAAAATGCAACTTGCCTTCGTGCTGGGAGTGAAGTTCTAGCGAATGGTAGTACTCTGCTTCGCACTCTGGACAATGTATCGCAAAGTAAATAAACACACATAAACAAGCATTCATACAATTCAAGGAAAACATGCAACAAAATATTTGCAAAATCCAAATAAAATCCAACACAAGTCATCAGCATGGAAATTTTCAAAGTAATATAGTGTTCAAAAACCGTGACGTGCACTAGTGTCCCTACAAGGCATTCTAGTAAAATTATGATGAACAGAAAATAATTGTGTAGGATATATCGTGGCAAAATTTCATGGCAAAGAATTTAGTTCGTGTGACGTGGTGCAAAAAGAATCACTTCAAACGTGTATACCGTTTGAAAGATATGACCTAATGAAATTTAAATTCAAATCTGAAATAATTTCAAATTTTAACTTGCAAATATTTGCAATGATGGGTTCTCTGGTGAGGGCTATTCGAGAAAAAATTTAGCCGCTTGTTTCATCTCGTTTCGACCTACGGTTAAAAAGTTAAGGCCGTCTGAAGATTTGAATTAAATCTGAAAAAAAAAACTGCTACAGGAACGTTTTTCGAAAACTCTGGAGTCTGGATGTTCGCAACTAGAGCGCGAAGTTGAATGGCTCTGAATTGTTGACTATGTTCGCCGCGGCGGCTATGCGGCGAACGTTCGCAAACTAGGTAAATCACCGGTTCGGCTAAACTAAAAAGAACAAACCGACGTTCGGTTTAAATAAAAAGCACGGTTTATATTAAAACGCGGTTAACCGCGTACCGGTTCGGTAATTAAAAAAACCAATCTAGATCTAACTACCGGTTCGATCTAAAAAAACCTATCCTAATCTAACGAAATGAGCGAGGGGAGGCGAGTGCTTACAGAGGGCACGAGCGTCGCCGGCAGGGAACTCGGCGACGACGGGGTAGCGGCTCCGGCGATCGCCGGCGCGGGTGAGGTGGTCGGGCGGATGCAGCTCGACGAGGGCCTCTGGGCGGTGGTGATGGCACCCGACGGCGATGACCATAGGGAGCGGGGCGAGCTCCTGTCTCCGGTGAACTCCGGCGACGACGGTCTGACAGGCGGCGTCTCCGGTGCGTCCTAGGGGCAACGAGAATGTCAAGGAGGAGCGGATTGACATGGGGATCCGATTCTCTGAATAAACAGGGGCAGGGGAGGTTCACCGATGACGAAACCTCTAGCGAACTGACTCGGCTCCGACGAGATGTGAACGGCGACGGCATCGGCTGTGAGCGGCGAGAGGAGGTGCAGGTTGCTGAATGGAGAGAGGGCATCGAGGGCCTTTTATAGGCACAGAGAGGAGGTTCAGGGCTGCGGGAAAAGGCTCATCCCTAGAGCTTCGGCCCGGCCGGTGCGGACGCGCTTCGCGCTGGCGTATCTCACTACAGTTGCGGGAGGTTGGGGACGATAGGTCGGCCCCACCTGCCAGGTGTGAGAGAGAGAGAGATGCGAGCGAGAGAGAGATCGAGGGGAGTAAGCGACGGGCACTGGGGCTAGGCTCGGGCAAACGCCTCGCCTGGCTAGCGAGCGGCCTGGCTGGGCTGCGGCCGGCCTGTCTGCATGTGTGTGTTTTTTTAAAAACAAACCTCTTTCTTGTTAGACCTGAGCAGAAAACAAAGAAATATAGGGTATTATATACCAAAATGACCAGAAAAATAAATCCTAAAGTGTGAACATTATTCTAGAGTCAAAATAAAAACTTTATAAAGACACTATTTAAAGAAAATCCAAAATGGAACCAAATTTGACTTTCAAATAAATTGGCACTATTTCCTTCTGACTTTTGGGGTGTCATACTTTTTTTCAAAGTATTTTGTCAGGTAAGTGAGTAAACTCCATTGCCAATTGAAAAGAAGTCAAATAAAGAAGATGAAATATATACTTGCCACATTCATTTCAATCATAATGCATAGATGCTTAACAAATAATTGTAAAACATTCCAAATTGAAAATTTGGGGTGTTACAAACCTACCCCCCTTAAGATGAATCTCGCCCTCGAGATTCGGTTGGCCAGCAAAAAGGTGTGGATGGTCATGCTTAAGATCTTCTTCTTGTTCCCAAGTAGCTTCCTCCTCGGTGTGGTGACTCCACTGAACCTTGCAGAACTTGATAACCTTGGTACGAGTGATCCTCTCGGCAGTCTCAAGAATCTTAACAGGTTTCTCCTCATAAGTTAGATCATTATCCAATTGAATTGCTCCTAGAGGCACTGTATCTCTCAAAGGAATATCTGCCATCTTTGCATGACACTTCTTCAGTTGGGAAACATGGAACACATCGTGAACTCCTGACAAACCCTCTGGTAGTTCCAACTTGTATGCAACTTCCCCTCTGCGTTCCAGAACTCTATATGGCCCCACGAATCGTGGTGCTAACTTTCCTTTGACTCCAAACCTCTTAATACCTCGAAGTGGAGACACTCGCAGATATGCTCTATCTCCCACTTCGTAAATCACTTCCTTGCGTTTAGCATGGGCATAACTCTTCTGTCTATACTGAGCTATCTTGAGTATATCACGGATCAACTTGACCTTCTCCTCAGAATCTCAAATCAAGTCTGATCCAAACAATTTGCAATCACCAACTCCCTCCCACGTCAACGGTGTTCTGCACTTCCTCCCATACAATGCCTCAAAAGGGGCCATCTGCAAACTGGCTTGATAGCTGTTGTTGTATGAGAACTCTGCATAAGGTAAGTTATCATCCCAACTAGACCCGTAGTCTAGCGCACAAGCTCTCAACATGTCCTCTAGAATTTGATTTACTCTCTGTGTCTGCCCATCTATCTATGGATGCAAAGCTGTACTGAATTCCAGCCTGGTACCCAAAGTTTGATGTAGCTGATGCCAAAACTTTGAAGTAAACTGTGTTCCTCTATCTGATGCAATGGTCCTCGGAACTCCATGTAGACATACAATCCTGGTCATATATATCTTCGCCAGCTTGGCACTTGTATAGCTAGTCTTCACGGGAATGAAGTGAGCAACCTTGGTCAAGAGATCAACTATTACCCAAATGGAATCATAACCTGAACGGGTCCTAGGTAATCCCGTGATGAAGTCCATGACAAGTTTATCCCATTTCCAATCAGGTATCGGCACTGGCTGAAGCAAACCTGCTGGTTTCTGATGCTCTGCCTTTACCCTCTGACATACATCACATACTGCTATATACTCAGCAATTTCCCTCTTCATACCGGTCCACCAAAAACTTTCTTTCAAGTCCAAATACATCTTGGTGTTTCCCGGGTGTATCGAGTAAGGCGAATCATGAGCCTCCTGAAGTATCAACTTCCTGATCTCTGGATCATTGGGCACACAAATACGTTGCTCAAACCATATGGTTCCATGCTTATCCTCATGGAATCCTTCTGCCTTTCCTTTGTTGATCCTCTCCTTTATCTTAGCAATACCTTGATCCAACTTCTGAGCTTCTCTGATCTTTCCCAACAAGGTGGACTGAACTTTGAGTGGAGCAACATAGCCTATTGGAACTATTTCCAACTCGAGATCTCTAAGTTCATCACACAACTCCTGAGGTAATCCTCCTGCGACAAGAGTGTTGACATAGCTCTTATAGCTCAACGCGTCTGCCACGACATTGGCTTTTCCTGGATGATAATGCAAACTCATGTCATAATCCTTGATGAGCTCCAACCATCTCCTTTGCCTAAGGTTCAACTCTTTCTGCGTGAAGATGTACTTCAAACTCTTGTGTTCGGTGTAAACATCACATTGGTTCCCGATGAGGAAATGTCTCCAGGTCTTGAGTGCATGCACCACTGCTGCTAACTCCAGATCATGCGTGGCATAGTTCAACTCATGAGGTCGAAGTTGACGTGAAGCATAAGCTACAACCTTTCCTTCTTGGATAAGCACGCCTCCAAGTCCTTGGCGTGAAGCGTCGCAATACACCTGAAAGTCCTTGTGTATGTTCGGTAGAATTAGCACTGGAGCTGTAACCAAACGTTTCTTCAACTACTGGAAACTGGCTTCACATTCCTCAGTCCAAATATACTTGGTGTCCTTCTTCAACAACTCCATCATGGGCTTTGATATCCTGGGGAAATTCTCAATGAACCTCCAATAATACCCTGCAAGTCCAAGCAAACTGCGGATCTTGCTAACTGAGGTCGATGCCTTCCATTTTGTGACTGCTTCTACCTTGGAAGGATCCACGGCAATTCCTTCCCTTGACACAACGTGTCCGAGAAATCTGACTTCCTTCAACCAAAACTCACACTTGCTGAGCTTGGCATACAGTTGGTGTTCTCTGAGCTTCTCTAGAACTAAGTGCAAATGTTTTGCGTGCTCCTCCTCATTCTTGGAGAAAACCAATATATCATCAATGAATACCATGACAAACTTATCCAAGTACTCCATGAATACCTTGTTCATCGTGCTCATAAAATAGGCAGGGGCATTAGTCAAACCAAAAGACATGACTGTATACTCATAAAGCCCATACCTCGTGGTAAAATCTGTCTTAGGTATATCCTTCTCACGGATCTTCAATTGATGATAATCCGATCGAAGGTCAATCTTGGAGAAAACACTAGCTCCTTCTAGCTGGTCGAACAAGTCATTGATCATCGGCAATGGATACTTGTTCTTGATGGTCACCTCATTCAAAGAGCGATAATCCACACACATCCTCAAGGTTCCATCCTTCTTCTCCACTAAGAGGACTGGGGCTCCCCAAGGTGATGAACTCGGGCGAATATACCCCTTCTCTAGTAACTCCTCAATCCGCTTCTTGACTTCTGCTAGATCATTAGCGGGCATCCGGTATGGCCTCTTGGAGATAGGTCTGGTGCCTCGCAGCAACTCTATGAGAAACTCAATCTCCCGATCCGGTGGCATACCGAGTAAGTCCTCTGGAAATACATCGGGATAATCCTTCACCACTGGTACTTCTTTGTGGATAACTCCCGTAAGAGAGTTCACTTGAGTCTTCTTAGGCTTAAGCCTGGATACATACTTGATCCTCGTCTTCTCTGGAGTGGTGAGAAGAATTGACCTACTGGCACAATCAATGCTTCCCTGATACTTGGACATCCAATCCATACCTAGGATTACATCCAACCCTTGTGACTCAAATACGATCATATCTGTGGGAAAAACATGTCCCCCTATGTTCAAAGGCAACTGAAAACATGCCTAACTAGTCATAGACTCTGCTCTTGGGGAACTCACTAGAATAGGTGACTTAAGAGCTACGGTAGGCAACTTATGTTTATCCACAAATCCCCTCGATATGAATGAATGTGATGCACCAGTGTCAAATAGAATGAGTGCTGGAAATGAATTAACCAAGAACTTACCAATCACCGCATCCGGTTGTTCATAGACTTCTTCCACATTCACATGATTCACATGCCCCTTAGTGAAAGGATTGGGCTTCTTGCCTCCAGAACTTCCATTTCCATTCACATTCTGTAGCTCGGGACACTCATTGGAGTAGTGCCCTGTCTTCTTGCACTTGAAGCAGGTCATGTGACTCAGATCCTTCCTCACTGGTGTAGCAGGGGTAGGGTGATGGTGATTGCCGTTTCCTCCATTCCCATTGCCATTCTTATGGCCATTGTGGTTGTGTCCATTGCCTCCATGCTGAGAATGACCACCATGGTTATGATGGTTGTGCCCTCCAAACATACTGTGTCCTGCACCAGAATATCCTAAGAAAGGGGCGGAGCGAGGCTTCTGCTGAGCTCCAGACTGAAACTTGCGTTGACCATATTTCCTCTTGCGATTTTCCATCTGCTGATGCTTGCCCTCTAGAGTGATCGCCTTGTCCACCAACTGTTGATAGTTATCAAAAGTCGCTACCATCAAGTGAATTCCCAGCTCATCATTTAGTCCCTCCAGAAACTTCTCTTGCTTGGCTGCATCGGTGGCCACGTCACCTGGGGCGTAACGGGACAACTTGCTGAAGTCATCAACATACTCAGACACTAAGCGACCTCCTTGGTGTAAGTTGTTGAACTCCCTCTTCTTGAGAGCCATAGCTCCCGCTGAAACATGAGTAGTGCGGAACGCTTGCTGGAACTGAGCCCAAGTCACATTCTCCATGGGGTACCTGGCGGTGTAGTTCTCCCACCATGAACCTGTTGGTCCATCCAGTTGGTGAGAGGCAAACCTCACCTTCTCCTGATCAGTGCATCCTGTTGTGGCTAGCTTCCTGCCCATGTTGCGGAGCCAGTCATCTGTGACAATCGGCCCCGGGCTGCTCGTCAAGATTGGAGGATTCAGCCTCTAAAAACGGGTAAGGCTGTCAATTTATGGTGGAGGTGGAGGTGGCGGTGGAGGCGGGTTGTTGTTGTTGTTCTGGGCCATATTCTGCATCATCAACTGTATCATCTGGTTCTGGGTCTGAAGCAATTGTTCCAAGGCGGGTGGGATATCATTCCCTAAGCCATTCCCGGAAGGGTCTTGCCTTGGTGGCATCTGTTGGGTCAGCATAGATGAGATATAGATAGAATTAGGCCTAAGGGAGAAACACTACCCATATGCAAATGATGGCAATAAAAATCCAAAACACACCAATCCAATTCAATCAAAGAGTTCACACGAAACAATCTAAGGTGAGCCATGTCACAAGATTTGACAAGGTCCCACAAATAAATCAATCAAATACTAAACGAATGTGATATCCTAATCCTCTCATGGTGGTCTAAATCTACTCCTCATCGAAAGAAAGATCTATCATGTTGATGTCGGCTCCAGCGGCATCACTCTGTATCTCCTCGTCGTCATCCTCATAGTCTTTGTCCTGACTGACATAGTCTCCATATGAGTGATCCTCTTGGAGATTCTCCCCGTTATCAAGATCTTCCTCAACTTCCTCCAGCTGAAGCTTCAAGTCGTCGAACTTATCATGCAGCGCATCAAGCTCGGCCTCATGCTCTGCGCGGGCGTTCTGAAGCTCTTCCTCCAGCTCAACCTTGCGGGTAGTCAGGTTGTGGGTGGTGACGAGGTAGTCGTCCATCTCTTCCTTCATCCTGGTGATGAGCTCCTCCAGGTCCTCAATGTGTGAGGTGATGGTGTCGTCCTCCCTGGTGCGCACCACATCTCCATCAGGGTCGTGGCGCGCATACGTGACATAGTTAGTCTTCCTAAGATCCTCGCAGTAGTCCTAGCGGATGCGCCCAAGTGCAAAGAGCGCAGTGATCCCTTTGCCAATGCCCTATGATCTTACTTCTATGTAGAAATCGATCGGCTCAATGGCATTTCCAAAAGTTTGCCCTGGAATGTGGACGTCAATCTTCCAGCGCATCTCCTCAGGTAGAGTGGCCGTCAAGGTACCGGTGAAGCTCGACAGGGCAATGCGCAGATGTCCTGCGATATCCACGAGCTGTCTTCCAAAGGGCATGGTTGCGTCGGGCTGAGCAAACTCAATGATGGGGGTCGACATCTACAGTTTGAAAGAGAGGAGAAATTAGTAGTGAAGCAGGGAAAAGTATGAGACCAAAGCAGGTGTTTAAAAAGTGTTTGTAAACTATGGTTTTTATCCTATGGCTTTCCATTTTCTAGGTTCGCGTCCTACAGTCAACGCGTGCTCTAATACCATCTTGTAGCGACCTGATCTCAAGGGATTGGACTCTCTGTGCTTAAGTGTCATCCCTGGATCGGTATGCTGACACACACAGTACTTGAGGATTTACAACAGAGTTCAATCACACATTTATTACATCGAGAATCCTCAAAGAGTATTTATTACATTAATGTGGCCTAAGGCCAATTAAAACAAAATCATGCGGAAGCAATAAAAGTAATGAGTCCATCAACTCCACGAGCAAGTTGAGTGCAAAACAACGACCTATCGCACCTTATTCGTCGTTGGATAAACCTGCAACATGATAGGTTGCAGCCGTGTAGGTTAGTACATGGAATGTACTGGCAAGTCACATCATAAAGTGTAATGAGCCTACATAGTACATGCAATTTGGCTGGTGGAAAGGTCTAAGTTTAGTTTTGCATAAAGCTAGTTTTTCCCTATCAAAATAATTGTTCTACATCTACAAATAGCATAAGTCTGAGATGATGCCCATCTCAATCATTCCAAATTTTATACCCAGTTGATTAGTTAAGAGTGATGAGATCTCCCTACATTTCCACTACTAAAAGCTCAAGTTGTCCATGACCGGGGACACAGCTAATCGATTAGATTTTAACTCTACAGAGGTTGTGCACTTTTCCCCACAAGACTCGACCACATCCTTGATCGGAAGATCAAGACATAGTCTTTCAACAGCATTCCCCCTAACTCATGGATAGGCCGGTACACCTCCATCATCTACATCTACTAGCCTATCCCGGAAGAGGTCACACCATCTACTCAACTAAGCCAGAGCCCATATTGGCTTGCGGCTGCACACGGAAGCTTATAGACATGAAAATAAGGTTGATCCCTTTGAGCCTGGGTGGACGGACCACTAGTGTGCACTCCCATGGATTCCCATGAATGCTCCCACTGTACTTCGCCACCATACAAACAAATTTCCACCCAGTTAGTTCCTTAAAGTTGGTCCTAGTTACTACTTTGTCACTCACATCTCAAGGTGATAACACTCCCCAATCCACGTCTACTTTGCCGAAGCATTTAACATAACACGGTGGCGACAAAGTTGGTACGGTTCAGACCTACCTCAAATGAACTACCGGGTGATAGTAAATCCAACTAGTATAAACTCCTATCATGCACCCCTACATCAAAGGACTATGTGCAAAATAAAACATAGGTAAAAACCGATATGATCAAAATGCAACTTGCCTTCGTGCTGGGAGTGAAGTTCTAGGGAATGGCAGTACTCTGCTTCGCACTCTGGACAATCTATCACAAAGCAAATAAACACACATAAACAAGCATTCATACAATTCAAGGAATACATCCAACCAAATATTTGCAAAATACAAATAAATTCCGACACAAGTCATTAGCACGGAAATTTTCAAAGTAATATAGTGCTCAAAAATCGTGACGTGCACTAGTGTCCCTACAAGGCATTCTAGTAAAATTATGATGAACAAAAAATAATTGTGTAGGATATATCGTGGCAAAAGTTCATGGCAACGAATTTAGTTCGTGTGACGTGGTGCAAAAAGAATCACTTCAAACGTGTATACCGTTTGAAAGATATGACCTAATGAAATTTAAATTCAAATCTGAAATAATTTCAAATTTGAACTTGCAAAAATTTTCAATGATGTATTCTCTGGTTAGGGCTATTCGAGATGAAAATTTAGCCGCTTGTTTCATCTCGTTTTGATCTACGGTTAAAAAGTTAAGGCCGTTTGAAGATTTGAATTAAATCTGGAAAAAAACTGCTACAGGAACATTTTCCAAAAACTCTAAAGTGTGGACGTTCGCGACTAGTGCGAAGTGAATGGCTCTGATTGGTTCACTATGTTCGCCGCGGCAGCTATGCGGAGAACGTTCACAAACTAGGTAAATCACCGGTTCGGCTAAACTAAAAAGAACAAACCGACGTTCGGTTTAAATAAATCGCACGGTTTATATTAAAACGCGGTTAGCCGCGTACCGGTTCGGTAATTGAGAAAAACCAATCTAGATCTAACTATCGCTTCGATCTAAAAAAACCAATCCTAATCTAACGAAACGAGCGAGGGGAGGCGAGTGCTTACAGAGGGCACGAGCGTCGCCGGCAGGGAACTCGGCGACGACGGGGCAGCGGCTCCGGCGATCGTCGGAGCGGGTGAGGTGGTCGGACGGATGTAGCTCGACGAGGGCCTCCGGGCAGTGGTGACGGCACCTGACGGTGACGACCATACGGAGCGGGCGAGCTCCTGTCTCGGGCAAACTCCGGCGACGACGGGCAGACGGGCGGCGTCTCCGGTGCGTCCTAGGGGCAACGTGAATGTTAGGGAGGTGCGGATTGACATGGGGATCCGATTCTGTGAATAAACAAGGGCAAGGGAGGTTCACCGGCGACAAAACCTCCGGCGAACTGACTCAGCTCTGGCGAGATGCGAACGGCGATGATGTCAGCTATGAGCGGCGAGAGGAGGTGCGGGTTGGCTGAATGGAGAGAGGGCATCGAGGGCCTTTTATAGGCGCAGATAGGAGGGTCGAGGCTGCGGGATAAGGCTCATCCCTAGAGCTTCGGCCCGGCCGGTGCGGATGCGCTCGGCGCTGGCGTATCTCGCTGGAGTTGCGGGAGGTTGGGGACGATAGGTCAGCCCCACCTGCCAGGTGTGTGAGAGAGAGATGCGAGCGAGAGAAAGGTCGAGGGGAGAAAGCAACGGGCGCTGGGGCTGGGCTCGGGCGAGCGCCTCGCCTGGCTAGCGAGCGGCCTAGCTGGGCTGCGGCCGGCCTGTGTGCGTGTGTGTGTTTGTTTTTTAAAAACAAACCTCTTTCTTTTTAGATCTGAGCAAGAAACAAAGAAATATAGGGTATTATATACCAAAACGATCAAAAAAATAAATCCTAAAGTGTGAACATTATTCTAGAGTCAAAATAAAAACTTTATAAAAACATTATTTAAAGAAAATCCAAAATGGAACCAAATTTGACTTTCAAATAAATTGGCACTATTTCCTTCTGACTTTTGGGGTGTCATACATTTTTTCAAAGTATTTTGTCAGGTAATTGAGTAAACTCCAATGCCAATTGAAAAGAAGTCAAATAAAGAAGATGAAATATATACTTGCCACATTAATTTCCATCATAATGCATAGATGCTTAACTAATAATTGTAAAACATTCCAAATTGAAAATTTGGGATGTTACACGATGAGATGTTGGAGATCCTGGTGAAAGGTTGCAACCCTATGAACCCCAAGGATCTCACTCCACATGAAGTGAATCTCAATGACACCGCAATCATGCTCATGAGAAAGGGCATGTCTGACAAGCAAAATAGACCTTACATTCACCTCTAACATGCAAAGGAAGTATGGGATAGCACTGTGATGACCAAGACTGGAACATCCTCCCTTTGTCTTGCACAATAAGAAATTGCAAAACGGGCATTGCAATATTTCTGAATGGAGAAAGGTGAAGACCCCAAGCACCTTCTTGAGCGTCTGATGACACTTGCCGCCGACATTGAACCATATGATTGTGACAAGAGCCAAGATGGATTCAATTTGACCAAACGGTTTCTTGTGGACAAGTTATTAAATGCTCTTGATCCATATCACCATCAAATGGTGTGGGACATAAGAAGAGAACATGGTTTCAAGGAAATGTCCCCCGATGATGTCATTTCAACCTTCCAACTATTTGAGGTATCAAAGGCAAATGCTACAAGACACCTTGCCATGCATGGTTCCTCATCACCCAAGACTAACCTTGCCTTAAAGGCCAAGCACATAATGGATGATGACATCAGTGAAGAAGAATATGAAGATGTCGAAGAAAAAGTCTTTGAAGTTGACTCGGATGAGGGACCCCCATATGAAGACATGGCTCTCTTTGTGAAGAAGTTCAGTGTGGGAAAATTCAAGGGAAGATTCGAAAAGAAGAAAGTAAGGACTTTCTAGAATTGTGAAGAAACCAACCATTTCTCAAACGAGTGCCCCTATGAAAAGAGAGAAGATAAACCAAGATTTCCGAAGGCATTTGTGAAGAAGAAGTTGCCAAACCCATTAAACTCCAAGTTCAAGAAGAGAGATGGGAATGCTATGGTTGCCCAAGACGAGTCCGACCCCGATGATGTTAGAGGTGTTGCAGGTGTAGCCCAAGACACCCAAACCACATTGAGACTCCTAAACAAGACCGGTGACATTGTCACATACAACTATATGAAAAACTATGAAGGCAACGCACACAAATGCCTCATGGCAAAAGCCACGGTAGATAATGTTGAGGGACAAGCCTCTCCTGACAAGGTCAAGGTAACTCCATGTCCAAACCCTTCTCTATTTATCCCAACCACACCTAGTGATGAATATCTTGATTCTGAGGATCATGATCATTAATATGAAATAACTGATGCTATGTTTGCTAAAATGGAGAAAGTCATGTGCTGTCTCAAAGGAAAGAAGCTCATTATGTTTCGTATGCTTATGGATATGGTGAGTAAGCACTCCATCTCCATCGAGGAACTCGAAACCCTCGTCACTGAGGAAAAGGAAAAATGTGAAATCCTTGAGCGGAAAGTCCTATATGAGGAAGCACATAATGATGAATTGTGCTTAAAAAATAGGTGCAAACATTGATAGACACACTAAAGATTGTGAGATCCTACATTAGTCTCTCAAGACAAAGGAAGATGAGCTCAATCTCCTTACTAAGAATTTTGACGAACTCAAGATCACTCATCCTAACTCTCTTGGGAAAGCATATTCCTCTCCCATTGTAAACATTGATGCCTATGCTACTAACCTCAATGATGGACTAGCTAGCTTACTTGAGGAGAATAGGGTGTTGTAGGATCAAACTGAGAAAGGGCTCATATCATGTGATCAAGGAAAAAAGAACGTCAATGAAGTGTTGAGTCAATACAAGGCGGTCGTGGCCAAGGAAGGTCTTGGATTGGATCCAAGCACAAGCAAGGGTAAGGTAGTGACACACAAGTCTACAACTCCTCTCAAGGAGATATTTGTGCGAGAAGGGCACAAAGAAAAAGGAAAGAATAAGGTTGACAAGGTTGCGAGTAGGAAGGCCACTAGGGGCAATCCTACTCTCAACAAGCCAACAAAATTTATGCCTGCATCATATGTGCTTCGTAAGGGAAAAGATGGAGATGTTTATGCTCAGTTTGTTGGTCCTAGAAATGCTTTTCGGTTTTATGCAATTTGGGTTCCTAAGACTCTTGTTACTAACTTGAGATGTCCCATTGTAAAATGGGTGCCTCTAACCAAGACTTGAATTGTGTGTAGGTTGGTGTCTCCGGTAGAGTCAAATGGGTGATTGATAGCGGTTGCTCAAATCATATGTCCAGAGATGGAACACTACTCATGGATTTCATGGAAGCTATTCGACCATTTATGAGCATTGTATTTGGTGGAGGGTCTAAAGGACATGTGCTTGGTTTGGGAAAGGTGGCTACTACCAATACCGTGTCACTTACAAATGTCATACTTGTCCAATCCTTAAAATATCACTTGCTTTCGGTTTGACAATTGGCTTCTATTGGTTACGATACACTATTTGGACTAACGGATGTGAAAGTCTTTAAGAGAGATACCCTGTAAGTTGCCTTTGTGGGGGGAGAAGGATGGCAACCTTTACACGGTTGATTTCTCAAAAGGGAGCACATTCCATGCAACTTGCCTCATGGCCAAGGCCGACGAGGGATGGCTATGGAAATGCCGGCTAGCCCATGGTGGCATGAGAACTATTCAAGATCTCTTAAAGGGTTAACACATCCTTGGACTAACCAATGTATCATTTGAAAAAGATCGTGCGTGTAGTGCACGCATAGTAGGGAAGCAACATCAACCAAAGCATCCCCCCAAGAACATAGTATCAACCTCAAGACCTTTGGAGCTCCTTCATGTGGATCTCTTTGGGCCTCCTTCATGGGATTGTCTTGGTGGGAAGAAGTATGGTTTCGTTATTGTTCATGATTACTCAAGATACACATGGGTGTTCTTTCTGAAGTCCAAGGACAAGACAAAAACCACTTTCATTGATTTTGCGAAGCAAGCTCAAAGCAAGTTTGACAAAGAAATCTTGGCAATAGGAAGTGACAATGGCTCCGAGTTCAAGAACTATACCTTGGAAGAGTTTCTTAGTGATGAAGGAATTGAGCATCAATACTCAGCACCATATACCCCACAACAAAATGGGGTGGTAGAGAGGAAGAACCGTACACTTGTAGAAATGGCAAGGTCCATGTTGGATGAGTACAAATCTCCTCATAGCTTTTGGGCAAAGGCTATCAACACAGCATGTCATGCATTGAATCGTCTTTTCCTTTGCAAGATCTTGGAGAAGACCCCATATGAACTCATAACCAGGAACAAAACGAATGTCAAATATTTCCGGGTTTTCGGTTTCAAATGATTCATTCTCAACAAGAGAGAACGGTTAGGAAAATTTTAATCTTAAACAACCGAAGGAATATTTTTTGCTTATGGATCAAACTCCCATGCCTATAGGGTCTACAACAAATCCACTGGATGTGTTGTAGAAACTTGTGACATGGTGTTTGATGAATTTAATGGCTCCCATGGGGAGCAAGTTGGTCTAAGTGATGCAAGTGATGAAGATCCTTCACGAGACACCTTGACCATGGGTGTAGGTGCCCTCCTTCCAATGGAACATGTTCCTTGTGAAGGTCCAAATAAGGACACAAGCACCACCCATGCTCAAACTACTACTACTATACCAACATTACCACAAGATCCAGTCCCTTAAGAGGAGTTCATAATCCAAGAACAAGAACCTAGTCCTACACGGGATCCACAACACCACCAAGCAAAAGAACAAGAACAAGCTCATCACCCAGAACAAGAGAAAGAACATGCACATGTCGATGATGATGAATCTTCTAGTGGTGATGAATCTCAACAAATGATGCATGAAGAACAAGATCTTCCACAACTCCTACTAGATTCTCATGCTAAAGATGTTGATGATGGAAATGAAATCGAACCTCGTGAAACCCTAACCTCCATCATGCCTCGTGTGGCCCGTCGTGTTGATGTCAAGCAAATTCACACCGGCATACCAGAAGGTAGAGTCACTCGTAAACAATTAACCAACCTTTGTGCTCACCTTTCGTTTGTCTCTAGTGTTGTGCCACACAGGGTGCAAGATGCCTTCATGGAAAACGACTGGCTTCTTGCAATGCAAGAAGAGTTGAACAACTTCGAACGCAACAAAGTATGGTATTTAGTCAAAAGCCAACTAAGGAACACAATGTTATTGGAACAAAATGTATTTTCAAGAACAAACAAGATGAGCATTGTGTAATCATCAGAAAGAAGGGAAGGTTAGTGGCACAAGGGTACTCACAAGTTGAAGGTTTGGAGTTTGATGAGACCTTTGCTAAAATTGCATGTCTTGAATCAATTTGTATCTTACTTGATTATTCCGCTTTCAATGGTTTTACTTTACACCAAATTGATGTGAAGAGTGCATTTCTTAATGGTCCTCTACAAGAGAAGGCTTATGTATCACAACCACTCGGGTTTGTTGACCCCGATCACAAAGATTATGTGTACAAACTTCACAAGGCTTTGTATTTTTTTTAGAAGGAGGAAGACCCCCGGCCTCTGCATCTAGGTGATGCATGCAGCCAATTTATTAATGATTCTAAAAATACCTTACAAGGACATACAACAGTAAGTCTGAAGCCACCGTCTAGGCAACATCTGTCGCTACTGCTATCCAGTTGATGTAGGGATGTTGATAGTCTGGGCCTAATACCACAGACCTCGCAGCCAAGCCTAACATCTAAGACGACCTGGGGCCCCAACCAAGCCACTTGCCGGGTCTGGGGCACACACGAGTCTGGCGCGCTCTCAGAGGCCGCCGGCGCCAACTGCCATCACTCCACCTTCAGAACTGTACTGACGCATCAACCTTGCCTGGTCTAGCTGCCGTCGAGGCCACCATGACGCCCAATAGCACCACCTCCCTATGTGCGAACAGCTGAGCACGTCGCGGTCGCCACCGGTACACCTCAGCACCATGCCGCCAAGTACCACTAGCCAACACAACTTGAAGTCTCTGGAAGATCTGTCGTGCGTAGCACCTTCCGACCAGGCATGATAAAGCGTAGCACCTATCGTCCAGGCATGACTTGACATCTCCACCGAAGCTCCGTGCAAGACGAAGCCGCTCCACCTCCTGCCTCTGACCACCAGCACTGCTCCACAAACGATGCTCCCAAGAGAGAAACGCCACCAAAGTGTTGTCATTGTCCGATTTGGAAAACTAGATCCCAGGGTTTCCCCCAGAGCAGTACGAGTGGGTCGACATAAGTCACAGAACGATGCCTTCATCAAGGTAACGACGCAAAACGCCACCATTGTCTGCCGTCGGCTCGGTTTTCACTGGCAACTATGTCTTCCCGACTCGCAACCGGAACTAGATGTCGGATCTCTAGATCTGACCATCCAGCGTCAGGCTGACCACCTCCGACGGAGGAGATGACCACCACCGCCGGCTGCCCAGGCCAGATCAGATTTGATTGGAGGCGCCGCCAACTAGTCCACCATGGCCTCCGCGCGTTGCTGCCGATCCGACGCTCGATGGCGCATCGACCGCAGCCGTCGCCCTTCCCGGAACAGGGTCGTGCCACGCCTGCAGCCGCCGTCGCCGCCCGAGGCAGGGCCAGTCACCATGCTACCGTAGCCATCGCTGCCGCGCCGCATGGATTGGATCGGCCGCCGAGCGCACATTGATGCCGCCACCGCGTCGTGCTCATCGCCCGTCGCACCGCCGTACCCCATGGTCGCCCGGTGCCTCCTCGCGACCTGGCCTTCCCGCGCCGGGTGTGATGCTCGAAGGGTGGAGATGCCCCGTCGCCACCTACCGGCCAGGCTTTGCCTGGCGGCGCTGCGGACGGCAGTGAGGAGGGGGGAGAGGAGGGGGGGTTCGAGTGGCGGCGGCTAGGGTTTACCCCCGGGTCGCCCACGGCGGCGACACGAGGGAGAATACGTGTGTTTTCCTAGAGAGATAGTTTGGCAATACAATAGTCGATCCATAAGGCTTTGTATGGCCTCAAAAAAGCACCTCGTGCTTGGTACGATCATGTTAAGAAGTTTTTACTCGATGATGGTTTTTTGAGAGGAGTAATTGACCCTACCCTTTTTAAAAAGAGGGAAAGGGTGATTTGATCTGATGACAAATTTACGTAGATGATATTGTTTTTGGTTCCCCTAACATTCATTTATGCAAGAAGTTTGCGGAATCCATGACCAAGACCTTTGAGATCTCACTCAATGTGGACTCGAAGTTCTTTCTCGTTTTTCAAATTCAACAATTTCAAGAAGGAATTTTCTTATCCCAAACCAAGTATCTCAAGGACATTCTTGTGAAGTTTGGAATGAATGATGCCAGCCCATGCAAGACGCCCATGGCAACCAAAAAATTTCTTGACGAAGACACAAACGGTATTCCCTTTGACCCATCTATTTATGGCTCTATGATTGGTTCATTCCTTTATCTTTGTGCTTCTGGACCAGGCAACATGTTAAGTGTCGGCATATGTGCAAGATTTCAAGCTTCCCCTAGGGAAAGTCATCATAAGGATGTTAAGCATATTCTTGGATACCTTGTTCACACCCCCAAAGTAGGGTCTATGGTACCCCAAGGATGTCAGGTTTGATCTCATTGGGTACGCAGATGCGGATTGGGCCGGAGACAAAGTGGGAAGGAAGTATACCTCCAGTACATGTCAATTTCTTGGACGCTCCTTGGTAAGTTGGTCCTCGAAGAAGCAAAATTGTGTCTCTCTTTCCACCGCCGATGCAGAATACATTGCAACCACTAGTTGTACCACTCAATTACTTCGGATGAGGCAAACTTTGATGGATTATGGTACCACTTACATAAATGTGCCTCTTCTCTGTGATAATGCATGTGCCATCAAGATTGCTGAGAACCCTATTGATCACCCTGGAACAAAGCATACTAATATTAGGTATCACTTCTTGAGAGACCATGTGCAAAAAGGTGACATTGATATTGCTCATGTTGGTATGGATATGCAACTCGCCGACATTTTCACCAAACCATTGGATGAAGCCAAGTTTTGTCAACTTAGGCATGAACTTGGTATCGTGGAGCTTGATAGCATTATGTGAAATCTTTGCACACTTGCATACATTTACCTCATGTCATGTCTAGGTGTAGGCATGTCTTTAGGGGAAGATGTTCAACTCATGAGTACTCTCATCCTATATATGATGCATGAAAAAACCCAACACTCTCAAAGTTACATTGCTCGCTTTTGTGACTTGGTGCTTTAAATGATGGAGTTGTGGTGATGCGCTCAAGTTCATATCTTTGCAGTGCCATCCCACGTTCACTCAAACATGGTGGCTTAAACCACCACCCCCTATCCATGAACATCATTAGAGCTGTTTAGCTAGAGTCATCACTATTTGACACAGTCTTGGTTGCTATATGTGTTATGCTATCCTCTATCATCTCACTATCATGGGTATCACTAAAAACTGCAAATTCTCCCTGCTTGCCTCTATTTACTAGTTGTCCCTCTCGGACATCCGACAAACTTCGGTCGTCCGACTTATCTTGGTCGTCTGACATTTCGTCCCCCATATAAAATCTGGAGGCCAGCGGGCCTCGGCAGTCTACCTCCCCGCATCGTTTCCCCTTTTTGGTTTCCTCCCTTGCGCCGCCAGGCCGCCCTCGGGCTCCCTCTGGCTGCTCCTCTGGCTGGAGCTCCTCCCTTCTTACGTCCAGAGGTAGATCTCCTTCTTCTCTCTCTTTTCCACTCACTCCTTCCTCGCAATTTTTCTCTGGGTGGTCAAGGTGCATCAGATTCAATATCTTAGGCATTTCTCAAACATGGTTGTAGTGGATTTGCCATGCCAAAGATCAAGCACTCCGCATGCAAGATCCCCGTGGGTTCGTCCTCTCGTGCCTCCCATGGTGTGGGGTCCGATAACTCCGAAGAACGGTCTCTTCCCCTCAAGCACGTCACCAAGCATCCGGTTCGTGAAACTGTTTCATCCTTGGAGGCTTCCGACTATGAAGAAGACATGGAGTATGAAGCACGGGCTGAATTTGTTGGGATTCGCAAAAATGTTCCAAAGCATGGCACTCGGAGGCCATTGTACAAGTCTCCTCCGCCTCCGGATCTGTCTCAAGGTAATGCTCACCGCATCTCTCTTGAGACCCCTCCCTCTCTTGGTCACGAGATAAAGGACTTCACCAAAGTCCCTAAATCTGCCTATTTTCAGTTCCATCGCGACACTGATCAATTCTCTGTTCAACATGACTCTATGGACTCTCGTTTTTGCACAAATGTTTAGGCACACATTTTCACCATTTTCATTGTTCCCAAAGGCCTGTCTATTCACCACTATATTAACTTAGAGCACATTCACACTCATCCGACAAAATATCTAGGTGCCATTAATCTCATTGAGTCTTCTGGTCTTACTTCACCATTTGCTTTTAAGCATGACTTAAATCATACTGCCATGCATCAGTTCTATGCCACTTGTTTCTTTGGTCCTGACAAGACCGTCACTTGGATGACTTCCGACACCGAGCTCACAGCCTCTTATGCTTAGTTTGTCGTTGCTCTTGGCTTTCCCGACACCGGTTTCAAAATCCATAAGAGTGATCCAAATATTGCTCCTAGGGTCGTTGAAGCCTGTGCCTGTCTTTTAAAAGGCCTTGATGATCTTGATGAAGATGAAAAAGGCAAGGATCTCAATCAAGTTTCTATTTGGAGGTCTCCCTTCTTCATTATTTTTTAGTACGTCATTTGCACCATCTATCCCAAGATGGGTGACAAGGGAACTTGTAGCGGGTATTGCATTTATCTAATGACTTGCTTAATGAGCATCCTAAAGGGAAAATCAATGTTCCTCACTTTCCATGGCATGAGATTCGCCTCGCTAGTTTTCAATAAAAGCGAGCTTTTCCTCATGCTCCTTCTATTCAGGCTCTCATTGAGCATGGGGCCCCCTTTCCCATTGTTCGAACTCATGTGCATAACCAATATGTCATTCCCCCTCACATGGAAGATGATTGGGCTCCCAAGAAATCCGCATCCGCTCCTGCTCGATGGGTTGCTGCTCAGTCTCGTCCTGTCTCATCTGGCTCTACCTCCTTTAGTCGCTTTGCTTGTTTTCTTGGGAAGGCTCATTCTGCCATGATGAAGGCTTTCACTTTTCGGTGCTCCCAAAACCACGATCTATTCACTCGCATGATTTGTTCTAAGAATGCTCTAAAGGCTTGTCTGAGAGACTCTGGAGCAATTGATGTGAGTGAGGATGAGGTTCCTCCTGATGCTCCTCCTTCTGACTTTGGTTTTCTTTCTAGCCCCGAGTGGGCCGATTTCCTTGATGATGGAGGTGGCAGTGGCACCCATGGTGATGATGATGATGATGGTGCTCTCTGATTGCGTGGCTTGTTGTCCTGGTCCTTCCCTTTTTGGTACTTGATGTCAAAGGGGGAGGAAATTATCTTAGTATTTGATTTGCTATCTATGTTGTAATGCCATCTATGTATGATGAACCTCTTTTATGGTATGCTATCTTTGATGTAATGCTATTTATGAATGATGAATCATTATGCTTTATATGAGTGATGTGTTATCATGACACATTCTAATTCCTTGTGTCGACATATTGATCTATGTGATATTTTTGATGCAATATTTTCGATGCACTCATTATCAAGTAAGGGGGAGCTCCTGACCATAATTATTTTTACTATGCATATAATGAGGGGGAGCTCTATAAAAAATCTCTCCTAAGTTATATAAGTCTACTTTACCTTTTGAGAGCTATATGTATGTTGTCATCAACTACCAAAAAGGGGGGATTGTCATCGTTTTCTCATGATAGATGCCATAGGGTGGCCTATCGTAGGTGGTTGGGGCCGGAGGACACCGACAGGCTCCGGGTGCGAGATTGGGCACAAGCGGTGGTGACACGTGATGTACCCAGGTTCAGGGCCCTCCGTGGGAGGTAACACCCCTAGTCCTGGTTGGTCTAGTTGGATGGATGAGTATGTGTACAAGGGTGCTCCTGGAGCGGTATCCAGAGGAGGAAGAAGGAGCAGCCGACTCGTCTACCTCCACTACGAGAGGGGGTTTGAGAGTTTTGTGGATGTGGAAGACTGATCGTCCATTGCCTATCCCCGTTGCATGAGGGGCTCAGGGGATTTTATAGGCCAACCCCCCAGCTCTACAATATACCTAATGTACAAGGGTGGGGTGACCCGGATGGTAGCCTCTCCGGCTGACCAGGGGGGCCCGCTCTTCGTGTCGTCTCATCACCGGTAGGGTCCACCGGCTGGAAGGTCTTGTCACCTGCTGGGGCCTGCCAGCCGGCTCGGTGATTGGCCCTCGCTCACCTGCCGCGGCACGGGTTGCCGGGGAGGCGTCGTCTAGTGCCAGCCGACCTAGGTCTCCAATACGGTTGACTGCATTGTAGCCATGCTGAGGCAGGTAATCGAGTGGGCAAGGACGTGCCAACACTGTTCCCCCGCCCGGTCGCGCTCGCCAAGGTCAGAAGCCTTGACGGCCGGACTGTGGCCATGCGCTCTTGAGCATTAGCGGCCACTGTGGTTATAGGGGCGCCCGTCGTGACGGTCACGTCGTGTCGCCGTACCCACACGAAGTGGGATGGGACATCGCCTGTCCATCCCAAGGTCAATGGAGGAGCCGGCCTGGCGGCATCCAGCCGCACCTAGCCGTTCGAGGGTCAAGCCAGCTTGTTGATCAGCCGTCCGCCTCGCCAGTCGGTAGCCGCTCGAGCCGGCCGTAATCCAGTCGGCCATGAGCACCCGGTCGCATGGTTTTCCTTCGAAGCGGAGAGGGGGAGAACCCCGTTGCTCTGGCCTACCCAGGGGTAATAACCCTGTCAGTAGTCCCCGAAGCCAGCGGGGTCCCGCGTCCGACAGACAGAGGCGAGCCGACGGCTTCCCCCCAGCAGTACCCGCCTTTGGCATGAAGCCGAAAGGGCAGCTGGGTCGGCCGTTGGACCCGAGGCCTCAGGTACCAGTTCGTCGCCTCGGGACCCGCGCCGGCTTGCCGCACGCCACGCGACGAGTAATGATGTGGCGGGCGTTGCGCACGCGAGGAGACGGGACATCGGCCTGGGCATAGCCCGCTAGGTCCCGAGCGTAGCCAAGTAGGCTCGGGGCACAGGTCGGGATCCTCTATGCCCCGAAGCGGCCGTTACGGCACGGGGCCACCCATGCGCACGCAGAGTTTCTGAGGGAGTGGGCGTAGTTAATCCTGCATCCCTCGGACGTGGCCTCTCCTATAAAAGGGGAGGAATGGCATGGGTGGATATACCCGCATCCCGCTTGCTCCCTCGTTGCCCGTCTTCTTACTTTCTTCGTTCTCCTCGCCCCCTTGTGCGACACCGTGCTCGAGCCTACAACCCTGCTTGCGCGCCGCCCTGCTGCCGAGATGGCCGATAGGCGCAGAGGGAGCTGGCCTGGCTCCATCGTCATTGAGGCTAATATTGCGAACCTCCACCATTCGCGCATGCTGCCGCTGGCGGAACGGGTGGTCGTGCGCGCGTCGGGCGACGAGGTGGCGCCGGCGACGCAGCCAAGGGAACATGTCGTGTTCCTCTGGCACTTCGCCCGCGGCTTCGGGCTCCGGTGAGCATATTCTTCCGCCTTTTCCTCAACACCTTCGACCTCTAGCCGCATCATCTTGGCCCCAACGCGATCTTGTACCTCTCTGCCTTCATGACGTTGTGCGAGGGGTACCTCGGAATCCTTCCTTTCATCGACTTCTTCAATGCTCTCTTCTATCTCAAGCCATTGAAAGTCAGTGCCTGCGGGGGCACGGTGGTGTGCTACCATGGCACTGTGCGCTTCCCTCCTCTTTCTCTCATCGATTCCGTCAAAGGGTGGCACCGGACCTTCTTCTATGTTAAGAACGTCAACCCGAACTTTGACTTCATCCGGCTGCCGCCATTCGTTGACGTGCAATCCAGCCAGGTGAACTGGCTGGGGGTTGCCCCGTGCGGCATGGCCCTGACGAAGCTCGACCGGCTAGCAGTGCTGAAGAGCTCCGAGGGGCTGGTTGCCTCCGACCTGGTGGCAGTCTTCATCGCGCGCCGGGTGCTGCCTCTCTAGCTGAGGCCACACCGGATCTACGATATGTCCGGCCGCCGGGACCCCTGCCGGCTGTCCACGGTTGACCAGACACCAGCTCAGGTGGCGAAGCGGGTGAACGCCCTTAAGACATTCAAGCTGAAGCTTGAGTCGTGGTCTTTCGGCATGAGGCCGTACGACCGCATCAACCGCCCCCCTGGTAAGTGTTTCGTCGAGGTGACTTTTCTTCGCTTGATTCTTTCCAGCCGGCAGCCAGCCATGGACCTTACTTTGCCATGCCGACCGCATCTGTTGGTGCGACAGAACACCCCGGATGGCCTGCACCCCCAAATCTTCAAGGCAGAGCACGTGCATTCTGACTCCGAACACTATGAGCGAGGAGGCCCGCTGGAGGAGGGGGTGGACTCCTCTGGAGGAGCCGACGAGACGGCCGGCCTGCGAGCCGGTGACCCAAGTGGAGCCGGAGGATCCGGCACAACCGGGGAGCCCAACGAAGCGGGTGAGTTCCTTCTTGCCCCCTCGATCAGGGACTGGACGAACGACGATGATGATGATGATGATGATGACATAATGATTCTGAACAAGCCTCCTCCCTCAGCACGCCAGGGCCGGCAGAGCAAGGAGTGGCCACCTCAAGCCTCGACAGCTGAAGCAGCCATTCGGGTGAAGAGGCCGGCCCAAGAGGGGCCAGCGGCCCCGCCGCCAGTCCCAAAGCGGGTGAAGGTGTCCGCACGGAAGCCGCCGCCGCGCACCAAGTGGGCCTTACCCCTTTTCATCGGGTGAGTCCTCTTTCTGTGTTTTGCGTTTGTTTTCTTCCGGGTCGTGAGCCGGTGGGTAATCCGGCCTTTGTGGGCTGCAGGTACCCCATCGAGCTTCACGAGGGGGAGCCGGCGGGGGAACCGACGGATGCCGCCAACCAGCTGGCCCATGAACACGCGGCCACCCAGCGGGAGGAGAAGAGGAGGCTCGCGGAGCTGCGAGCCTCCAAGTCCGGAACACGAGGTGGGGCCTTACATTCCGGGACTTCGAGCGGCGGGCGGCAGAGGAGGGCCGCGGACCTTGCGTGGGCATCGGACTCGGCGGCAGAATCGACCCGCCAGTCAGGGCCTCCGTCGAGCGAGCCACCCGCGGAGGAGGCGGCCTGAGCGAGGGCGGCGGTAACGGAGCCGGCTCCCGAGGCAACCCGGCCGAAGGTGCCGGATGTGACACCGCCCGTTGCCGAGCCGGCCCGGGTTGACGTGCCGGAGGCCCCGACGGCCCTGAGGGCGGCAATAGAGGCGGCGCTAGAGGTGGCGGCCGCAGAGGTGGAGCCGCCCTCCATCGTGATCGACATGCCGGAGCGGCAGGGAGTGGAGACGGCGACGGTGTCAGGCGAAGGGCCGGCAGGGGCAACACCCGGACCCTTGCCGTTGTTGACCCGCCGCCGGCAGCCGGTACTGAGACGAGCCTGGGCGGCAACAGCGGCCGGGCCCGGAGGACCCTGCGGACCATGCAGGAGATGCTCCGGGACTGGCAGGCGCTCGCGAGCGTGCCAGCCCTACCGACTCCCAAGGCAGGCGACCCAGCCATTCGTTCGGGGACTTGGGGAGCGTCCTGGACCGATGCCGGCAGGAGCTGGCCCGGTTCACAGAGGCGGCCAATGCCACCTTGCAACATGCGGAGGTAAGCACGGTTACTTTTGTCTTAGCAGTTTCAGTGGGGGCGCGCAAGCGCACCTACTGGATGTAGCCCCCGAGATGCGGGCCGGCTGACCAGCTGACGGGCAGTCAGGCCAGATCTCTTTGAGCAAGTCTTGATCTTCGGCTCTGCATGACAGGAGGAGAACTTCTCACGGCAGAAGCTGTTTGAGGAGGCGGTCGCCATCCATGGCCACCGCGAACACAGCCTTCACCGCCTGGATGAGGAGCTGGCACGCGTGCAGGGTAAGTTGCGCTTCATGGAGGGTGGGGTTTGCAGCCCCCAAGAGCCGGCTGACATCTGCCGTGTCTTGCAGGTGACCTGACCGCCCTCCGGGAGGAGAAGACCAGGCTCGTCTCCGAGCGGGACCAGCTGGTGCAGGACGTCTAGGCGGCTAAACAGGAGAAAGACCGGCTGGCCGCAATACTGGTGGACGGGGTGGCGGCCCAAGACCGCCTCAAGGCCGCCGTGGCGAAGGAGGAGGAGGCCAAGGAGACGGCCGTCAGGGAGGCGGCTGACACCGCCCGGAGGACCGCGGCCCTTCAAGATGAGGTGACCCGCCTCAAGAGGTCACTCAACGAGGTCAGGGCTCCCTCGCCGCATCGGAGGGGGCGCTGGCATCGGAGCGGAAGGCGGTGCTCAACTTCACCCTCGGGTTGGACGACGCCATTGAAGGTAAGTGCACGTTTTTTTCCTTCTCCGGCTGGTTGCTTTTCATTGCTGGTTTTTGTGTTTGATTTTCTTTTCCTTCCTTCTCCTCTCCTTTCCCACAGGGCGCTTCCAAGAGACTCGGCGCTGTGCTGAGCGTGCCGTCGAGGAGCATCGGGAGTACCATCGGGAGCGCGGGCGCTCCATCGAGGCGGACGCCACATGGGACATGGAGGAGCTCGGGGTGGCCATGCAATACCGGCTAACCCACCTCGAGCAGAGCATGGAGCGGTTGAAGACGGCGGGCAAGGAGGTCATTGCCTCTTTGTGGCCGGGCCACGGGGGAGCTCCGACGAACCACGTGGCCCAGTGGCTGGAGCATGTCGTTGCCCGCCTCGAGGCTTGGAAGGCATCAGAAGCCCGAGCCTACGTCGACGCGGACAATTTCCTACTGGCCCTTGGCGAGGATGGCGAGCCAGTGCCTGAGGACTCCTTCGGCATCCCCCAAGGCCCAGTGAATGATGAGGTCGCTAACGAGAGCACCGACTCGAGTGGCGAGACGACCGGAACCGCGGAGACCGCCTCAAAGGCCAGGGGGCCGACCCGAAGGACGCGACCACCTCTGAGGCGAGAGTCGAGCCGCCCGGCGATGCGCCGGCTAGAGGTGTGTCGGCTGGCGACGAGCCGGTGGCCTGAGCCCTCGTGCGTCTTTATCTTTTCTTTTCTTTTCCTGTAAGTTAGGCTCAAGTACACCCACTGGGGGTATTTATGTAATGAACCGTGCTATCCATGGGCTGCTTTTGTCTTTAACACTTGTGCTATGAATATTTAGCGTGTTTGCCTTATTGCTTGTGCCAGCTCATCCTTATCCTTTTTTGCCCTCCTGGTACTTTTCGAGCCCCCCTTTTCCCCTTTGGTTTCAACCCCACCAGCCCAACAACGGGGAGCCGGTCTGTAGCTGGGTCGGGGTGCCCGCCTCGAGGGAGACGGTTCGGAGCTTAGGAACCGCGAGAGCCTTTCGGGATAAGTAGAGTGACAGAGGCGAGGCGGGGGTCCGGCTGGGCCTAGCCGGTATATCCTTCCGATTGATCTTTTGTGTGAGCCAAGCCTTGCCGCCCCGAGGCCCTATTAGCCGAATAGCCGGGGGTCGGATCTGTAGCTGGTGGGGGTGGGAGGATTTTCCCGGCTCACACTACTTAGCCAATTTTTAGAGAGAAATGACCTAGGACCAGCCGGCGAGCCCTCGGGCTCGGGAGCCGGGTCGGGGGGCCGGTGAGCGAGGAAACCATTGAGGGAAATGAAACAAGGCGTGCCCCAAGAGCCGGCCTGGGGCAGCCATTGCATTCATAATCCCAAAAGGGTAAGGATACATACATACATTGGTTTTTTTAGCAGTAAAACGGGCGGACGTGCGTCGCGTTCCATGGGCGCTCCGTCTCGTCGCCGAAGGCATCTCTTTTGCGCTTCTGTGGCTTCTGGGCGTCTATTAGGTAGTATGCGTTGTTGTGCAGCGCCTTGCTGATGATGAAGGGGCCCTCCCGTGGGGAGGACAACTTGTGTTGTCCAGCTGTATGCTGGATCTGCCTAAGGACCAGGTCCCCTTCATGAAAGGAGAGCGGCCGGATCAGCTTGTTGTGGTAGTGCTGGAGCTTACGTTGGTAGATTGCCATCCGTCTTAAGGCCAGCTTGCGGGCTTCTTCGAGTAGGTCGACGCCATCTTCTCTTGCCTCCTTTGTGTCCTTATATGTGTATAGGGCGACCCGAGGCGAGTCGAACTCGATGTCGGTGGGGATGATCGCCTCGAACCCGTACACAAAGAAGAAAGGAGTGTAGCCAGTTGACCGGTTGGGCTTGGTCCTAAGGCTCCAAAGGACAGCTGACAACTCGTCGATCCAATAGCCGGCTGACCTTACCAGTGGGGCGACGAGCCGGGGATTGATGCCAGACAGGATGAGGCCATTTGCCCTCTCGACCTGGCCGTTTGACTCTGGATGAGCGACGAAGGCCAGGTCGAGGCGGATCCCTTGCTTGGAACAGAAACGGGCGAGCGCGCCCTTGGCGAAGTTCGTGTCGTTGTCGGTGATGATGCTGTGGGGGACGCCGTAGCGAACCGTGATGTCATCAATGAACCGGACGGCTATGGGGCCATCCAGCTTCTTGATCGGTCGTGCCTCGATCCACTTGGTGAATTTGTCGATAGCCACCAGCAAATGTGTCATGCAGCCTCGTGCGGTCTTGAAGGGGCCCACCATGTCCAGCCCCCAGACGGCGAAGGGCCATGAGAGGGGGATGGTTTGGAGGGCTGATGTCGGAAGATGGCTCTGCGTGCTGAAGCACAGGCAGCCCTCGCACTCGAAGACCAATTTCTTGGCCGCCTCAAGAGCGGTGGGCCAGAAGAAACCGTGACGGAAAGCCTTGGCCACCAGGGTCCTGGAGGAGGCATGGTGCCTGCACTAACCCTGGTGGATGTCGAGAAGGATCTCCAGTCCCTTTTCTGGCTTGACGCATCGCTGGAAGACGCCAGTGGTGCTGCAATGGATGAGCTCGTTGTTGATTATGTTGTATGCCGAAGCCCGGCACTGAACATGTCTTGCCAAGGCCTTGTCCGGGGGAGCTCGCCGCGTAGGAGGAACGCCAAGATAGGCTGGGCCCATGAGGGAGTTGAGACGGGGGCCGGCTCGAGAGCCCCCGGTCCTAGATTAACAGCCCCCGGGACCGGCTCGCCAGCCCCCAGGACCGGCTCGGCAGCCGCCGGTGCCGGCACGCCAGCCCCCGCAACTGGCTGGTCGATTGTCATCATGACAGCTGCATCGTTGGAGCCGGCGGCCGCGGGTGTAACCGGCTTGACTGGTGCCGGCAGGGTGGCCAAAGTTGGGGGAGTCGGTGGTGAATATGCTGAAGGGACTGCCGGAGCCGTTGATGGGCCGGCAGCGTCTGCCGGCATGAAGATTGATTCTGACTCCGAGGAAGGCTTGATCGATGGCTTGAGCAGCCGTTCAAGGGAGACGCCGGCTGGGATGGCCTGCCGGGTGGAGCCGATCTTTGCGAGTGCGTCGGCCGCCTTATTCTCTGCCCGTGGGACGTGGTGAAACTCAGAGCCCTCGAATGATCCGGTGAGCTATTGTACGAGGAAGCGGTAGCTGGCCATATTGGTGTCCCTAGCGTCCCATTCGCCAGAGACCTGCTGCACCACGAGGTCGGAGTCGCGGAAGCAGAGCATGCGCCTGATACCGATCTCCTTGGCGAGCCGGAGGCCATGGACGATGGCCTCGTACTCGGCCACGTTGTTTGAGGCGGCGAAGGGCATACTTGAGCTGGTCACCTTTTGGGGAGAAGAGGACTATGCCGGCACCCAGTCCGGTCCTCATTTTTGAGCCGTCGAAATGCATGCGCCAATGTGTGCAGTCTGGGGGAGGCGGGACAAACTCCGTCTCCGCCCAGTCGACAAGGAAGTCAGCCAACGCCTGTGACTTGATGGCGGTTCGTGGCTCGTACTGAATCTCGTGGTCAGCGAGGGCGATGACCCATTTGGCGATTCGGCCAGTGTTGTCTCGGCCGCTCATGATCTCGCCGAGCGGGGCCATGCTCACCATGGTGATGGTATGCTCCTGGAAGTACTGCTTGACCTTCTTTGTGGCGAAGTATATGTCGTAGCACATCTTTTGGTAGTGGGGGTAGTTCTGCTTCGACGCGGAGAGGACCTCGCTAAGGTAGTAGACGGGCCGCTGGACCGGCAGGGATTTTCCCTCCAGTGGCCGCTCGACCACCAGGACGATGCTGATGACGCGTGTGGTCGCCATGATGTAGGCAAGCAAGGGTTCCTTCTCAGCCGGCACGGCCAGGATGGGCGTGCAGGTGAGAGCCTTCTTGAGGCCACGGAAAGCCTCGTCCGCCTCGTCGGGCCAGTCGAACATGCCTGGCTACTTGGTCTGACCCGGCTCGATTAGAGCCGTCTTGCGAAGGAGCCCGTAGAGGGGCAAAGCATTATCCCCCGTCCGGCTGATGAACAGCAAAGCAGCCGGTGAACTTCTGGACATCGTCGAGCCGGGTCGGCTTGGGCATGCACTTGATCGCGCTGATCTTCTCGGGTTTAGCTTCGATGCCGTGAGCGGATACGAAGGAACCCAGGAGTTGGCCGGCTGGGACGCCGAAGACGCACTTCTCCGGGTTGAGCCTGATCTTGTATTCGTGCAGGTTTGCGAAGGTCTCTCGGAGATCGTCAAGGAGGCTGAAGTGCTTCTTGGTTTTGACGATGATGTCGTCGACGTACACGTGGACGTTCCTGCCTATCTGAGGCAGGAGGCACTTCTACATGCATAGCTGGAAGGTGGCGTCTGCGTTCTAGGCCGAAGGACATGGTGATGTAGCAATAGGCCCCAAAGGGCATGATGAAGGAGGTCTTGAGCCGATCTTTCGGGTCCAACTTGATCTGGTGGTAGACGGAGTAGGCGTCCAGAAAGGACAGCAAGTTACAGCCGGCCATGGAGTCGATGACTTGATCGATCCGCGGCAGGGCGAATGGGTCCTTGGGGCATGCCTTGTTCAGCCTAGTGTAGTCGATGCACATGCACCAGGTCTTGTTCTTCTTTAGCACCAGGACTGGGTTGGCCAGCCAGTCTGGATTGAAAACTTCCATGATGAACCCACCTACGAGCAGCCGGGCAATCTCTTCTCCTATAGTACACCTCTTCTCCTCGGAGAAACAACGTAGGGGTTGCTTGACCGGCTTGACATCCCGCCGGACATGTAGTTTGTGCTCGGCGAACTTTCTCGGAACACCCAACATGTCCTTGGGGGACCATGCAAAGATGTCCCGATTCTCACAGAGGAAGTCGACAAGCTCGCCTTCCTATTTGCTGTTGAGGTGGGAGCCGATGGTGACGCATTGAGCGGGGTTGGCCAGGTCAAGCAGGATCTGCTTGGTGTCCTTGGGCGGCTGGAAGGAGGCCTCGCCAACGGACTGCAACGGGGAGCCGGCATGGCCAACTGACTGGCAGCAAGCGCCATGAGTCGGTCGAGCTGCCGTTTCTCCTCGGCAATTTCCAGGGCCTCAGCCAGTCGGCTGCCGTCTCGAGCGCACTCGAGCGACATCTTGTAGTCACTTGTGATTGTGATGATTCCCTTGCGGACTGGTATCTTCAGCTTGAGGTAGGCGTAATGGGGGACCGCCATGAAGCTAACGAGGGCCGGCCGGCCCAAGAACGCGTGGTAGGGACTTGTGAGGTCCATGACCTTGAACAGCACCGGCTCGCGGCGGAAGTGGCCGGGTACGTCAAAGAGGACGTCGAGCGTGATCTTGCTGACAGGGGAGCAGGACTTTCCTGGCACGATGCTGTGGAAGACCGTCCGGCTCGCCTACAGGTCTTCTATTTTCAGCCCCAGCTTGTGCATCGTGTCGAGGTAGAGGATGTTGATGCTGCTGCCACCATCGATCAGCACCCGCGAGAAGCGGCAAGTTCGTTCCTTGGTGGCGATGGTGGGGTCGAGGACTAGAGCGTAGCTGCCGGGATTCGGCATCACGATGGGGTGACCAACCTGGCTCCATGTGACCAGCCTCTCCGACCAGTGCATGAACTGGGGAGTTCCCGACATGGTGGCGTTCACCTCGCGATGGGAGCTGGCATTGAGCATGTTTTCCCGTCTCTTCACTAGTGAAGACGACGTAGCAGCCATCTTGGTTGGGGAACTGACCGTGGATACGACCGTTGTTTTGGGTCGGAGCTGGAGCCGACGCCGGGGCGGTAGTTGGGGCCGGGGCCGGTGCGCAGGCAGGCGGCGCGGGAGGAGCCGGAAGGTCGTCCCCTCGGGCCAATCGTTGTGAGAAGCTGCACTGCCGGAGCATGTGCGTAGAGGGTTTGGCCCCTGAGTGGTTCTTGCAGGGGAGGTCGAGCATCCGCTCGAAGGTGAGCTTCGGCTGCCAGGCAACCTTGCTAGTGTGTTGGCGCTGGCTCGAAGGCTAGGCAGCCGGCTCCTACTCCTCGATGGTGTTGACCTACCGGCTCCCGTAGCGGGGATCCGGATGGTCGTTCTTGCGCTTGTTGTTTTGCGGCTGCGGGTTGTCGGCAGCCGACCAGGACGTTGCCGATGTCTTCGTCGCCTTGGCAGGCGGGGTCATCTTGACCCGGATGGCTGAATCAGCCGTGGCGTACTTGTTTGCCTTGGTCATGAGCTCGGCAAGCGTGGCTGGCTCAGAGCACAGAAGCTTGTGCTTAAGAGGGGTGCCATCCCGACAGCCTTCAATGAAGTACTGCACGGCTTGTACCTCGTGCACCCCCTCGCAAGAGTTGCGGAGCTCGCTCCACCAAGTGAGGTAGTCATGGAGGGATTTGTCCGGCCCCTGAACGCACATGGCGAGTTCACGGGGGTGGCCGGGCCGCTTGTAGGTGCCAGTGAAGTTGCGGACGAAGGCCTCCTCGAAGTCCATCCAAGTGTTGATGTTGCCAGCCGCCAGACTGTTGATCCAGGTTTGGGCCGAGCCGATCAATGTGAGGGGGGCGTAGCGAACAGCTACGCGCTTGTTCCCCCTGGCGATGCCAACCGCGGTGGTGTAGTCCATCAGCCAGTCTTCGGGCTTGGCGGCCCCATTGTACTTCGGAGTGTCTCGGGGGAGCGTGAAGCCAGTCGGGAATGGCTCGTTGCAGATCCGAGGGCCGAAACAGGCCGGATCAATCAAGCCCTCCTCTTCGAGGAGGGCGGACTGCATGAAGTGGTCGATGCGGTTGCGGGCATCGTTCTCATTGTGGGGGACGCGCGGCCCGATCCGTTCGAGAGCTCGAGGCAGATGACGGGTGGAACCGTCCATTCCCGCTCGTGCTGCGGGGGTGGAGTGTGTCCGTGGCTGCGCCGGCTGCCGGAGGCCGAAGCTTCTTGGTGGTAACCGCTATGAGGCGGGTCGTTGGTGTGCCTGCTGCTGATAGCCGGCTGCTTGCTCCCCGACATCTGGGAGGGCCGGGGTTGTTTGTTGCGGTCCGGCGGCTGGAGACGCGAGGGGAGCTGGAGTGCTGAGCAGGCTGATGGCTAGCAATCCCCATGCCCTCGTGCTCGAGCCGAGGGCCTCCGGTGGCGGTGCCACCCAATGCAAGCAGGCGCTGCTGCGCGTCGGCGGCGTTGATGAGCTCCTTGATGTGGCGCTTGTGGGCAGCATGTTCTTCACCCTCCAAGGTGGACAAATCCACGTAGGCCTCCTTGAGGGCCCACAAGTTGGCTGCGGGGGTGTCATAGACGGGCATCTTGCCGCCAAGGATCTCGGCGACCACGCAGCCACGGTCCCGCACGGCCCTTCACCGGCTGGGCCCGGTGTCAGCTGGGGTGAGACCGTAGGCGGAAGCATATTCCCGTTGGGCAGCCTCCATGCGGTGTCGCATGGCCACGAGGGTGGTGGCGTCCTCGAACGGGACGCGATGAGCCGCCTCGAGGTCCGCCGCGGCAGTGTTAGTGTTCGCTGTCGGGGCGATAGGAGTGCTCAGGCCATGGAGGGCCACACCAAACGGGGTGGAGGTGCCGATGTGGGCCGCGGCGGCATCAGCTCCGGCCCACGCACGTCCGGAAGAGGTGGAGGAGAAGATGGCCATCACCCCCACGCGATTGTGGGAGCCATTGGATTGAGTCGCAGCGAGTGCTCCCATGGCCGTGGGAGGACCGGTGCAGACGAGCACCTGCCCAGGGTACTCGTCCGCGGACGGAGCCTCAACAAGGTTGAGCCTGCTGAAGCGCTCGATGAGCACGTCGATGTCGGTTGTGATGTCGACGGGGTTGCCCGCGGGGCATGCCGAAGCAAGCCCCACGAGCCTGCGGTTTCGCCTGGATGTGTGGCGGCGGTAGGGAATGGCGAGGGGTCCCACCCGGAGCATGAATCTGGTCGGTGCCGCGTATGTCCCCAGGGTGGGCACCAACTGTTGTCTTTTTCTCATGACATATGTCGTAGGTTGGCTTATCGTAGGTGGTTGGGGCCGAAGGACACCGACGGGCTTTGGGTGCGAGATTGGGCACAATCGGTGGTCACACGTGATGTACCCAGGTTCAGGGCCCTCCGTGGGAGGTAACACCCCTAGTCCTGCTTGGTCTAGTTGGATGGATGAGTATGTGTACAAGGGTGCTCCTGGAGCTGTATCCAGAGGAGGAAGAAGGAGCAGCCGGCTCATCTTCCTCCACTAGGAGAGGGGGTTTGAGAGTTATGTGGATGTGCGAGACTGATCGTCCGTTGTCTATCCCCATTTCATGGGGGGCTCGAGTGGTTTTATAGGCCAACCCCTCGGCTCTATAATATACCTAAAGTACAAGGGTGGGGGACCCGACTGGCAGCCTCTCTGGCTGACCAGGGGGGCCCGCTCTTCATGACGTCTCGTCACCGGTAGGGTCCACCGGCTGGGAGGTCTTGTCGCCTACTGGGGCCCGCCAGCCGGCTTGGTGATTGGCCCTCGCTCACCTGCCGCGGCACGGGTTGCCAGGGAGGCGTCATCTAGTGCCAGCCGACCGAGGTCTCCGGTACGGCCGGCTGCACTATAGCCATGCCGAGGCAGGTAATTGAGTGGGAGAGGGCGTGTCGGCACTGTTCTCCCGCCCGGTCGCGCTTGCCAAGGTCAGCGGCCCTGACGGCCGGACTGTGACCATGCGCTCTCGAGCATCAGCGGCCTTTGTGGCTATAGGGTCCCCCGTTGTGAGTATCACGTTGTGTCACCGTACCCACGCGCAGTGGGATGGGACGTCGCCTGTCCATCCCAAGGTTAATGGAGGAGCCGGCCCGGCGGCATCTGGCCACACCCAGCCGGCCGAGGGTCGAGCCGGCTTGTTGATGAGCCGTCCGCCTCGCCACCCAATGGCTGCTCGAACCGGCCGTAATCCAGCCGGCCATGAGCACACGGTCCCGTGGTTTTCCTTCGAAGCGGAGAGGGGGAGAACCCCGTTGCTTTGGCCTACCCATGGGTAATAACCCCGTCAAGGATTGAAAGTGCAATCATGCCCTTAATCATATTTTGATGTTGTTGACAACATACATATAGGGAACTAATCATTTTCATCAAGTGCATCTCAGGTTTAGTTCCCAAGAGATTGTGTGTGGATCATGACTACCATGTCCAGGATGCTTAAAGAACAGAGAAACAAGACGAAATTTTCTATCATTTATTTATCGTTCTTGAGTATAGGGATCTCGTACTATTAAGAGAGGATCACTGGTTCTCGCAAGAAACTTTCTCAAAATCTAGGAAATACCTTTCTCTATTCTCCTTCAAAATGTTATGCTCTTGTTCGGACGACCGGTGATTCTCGGATGTCCGCACGCCGGATGACCGAAGTTCTCCGGATATCCAGAACCAGCCATTAGATCCAAATCCTCGGATTTCTGGTCCCTCCGGTCGTACGGGCTCCGAACGTACGGGTGCGGCGGGAAATCCATAGCCACCCACCAGATCCAAAATGTCGGACGTCCGACCCCTTCCGAACGTACGTACCCCGGATGGTCGACACCTTCCGAACGTCCATATGTTGTATGTTGTTTCCACAAAATGTTGTGCTGGCCTTCTCCTCCTTGTTCTTCAGACGACCAACCCGTGTCGGACGTCCGACGCCTCGTGGCTGTCTGGACGATCGAGAACTGTCGAACGTCCGGCAACTGCACAACATAAGTGGCTCCAACGACTATTTTTCCATCACCACTATATATAGTCTTTGTTGGGGAACGTTGCATGGGAAACAAAAAATTTCTTACGCAAACTCAGATCTATCCATGGTGATAGGCGTCTACGAGTGGGAGAGTGGATCTACGTACCCTTGTAGATCGCTAAGCGGGAAGCGTTAAGAAACGCGGTTGGTGTAGTCGAACGTCTTTGCGATCCAAATCGCCGTGCGTCCCGCGATCCAATCACAATCCATCCCGAGATCCAATCACGATCTGTCCCACGAACTTGATCATTATCCGTCCCACGAACTTGATCATGATCCTTCCGATCTAGCGCCGAACGGACGACACCTCCGCGTTCAGCACACGTATAGCTTGATGACGATATCCGCCGTCTTGATCCAGCAAGAAGGAGCGGAGAGTAAGAAGAGTTCTCCGGCAGCGTGACGGTGCTCCGATGATGGTGGTGGAGCTATTCTGGCAGGGCTTCGCCTAAGCACTGCAGAAATCCGATCTAGAGGAGAAACTATGCACTAGAGGGTAGGGTTGCACGTGGCTGAAAATTTTTGTGCAAAAACCCTGAAACCTCTAGTATATATAGGAAGAGAGGAGGAGAGGAGGCAGCCTTGGCTTCCAAGCCAAGGCTGGTTTGGCCGAACCAGGAGGGAGGATTCCTCCTCCTCCACTCCTTGTAGGATTAGGACTCCTTCCTAATTTAGCCTTTTTTGCCTTTTTCCACCTTTTTCCTTTTGGGCTTTTCTTCCAAACTACATGTGCCTTGTGTGGGACTTACAACAGCCCATTAGGGGCTGGTATTCATCCTCCCACAGCCCATGTAGCCTCTTGGGTCGAAATACCCCTCCCGATGGTCTCCCGGTACACTACCGGCACTCCCGGTACACTACCGATGAGACCGAAACTTTTCACACGACCAAAATAGGACTTCCTATATATCAATCTTTACCTCCAGACCATTACGGAGCTCCTAGTGACCTCCAACATCTTATCGGGGACTCCGAACAACCTTCGGTCACCACCATACATAACTCTATACTATCGAAACGTCACCAAACCTTAAGTGTGCAGACCCTGCGGGTTCGAGAACTATGTAGACATGACCGAGACACTTCTATGGTCAATAACCAATAGCGGGACCTGGATGCCCATATTGGTTCCTACATATTCTATGAAGATCTTTATCGATCGAACCTCTATGTCAAGGATTCAGTTAATCTCGTATGATGTTCCCTTTGTTCCTCGGTATGTTACTTGCCCGAGATTCGATCGTCGGTATCTCCATACCTAGTTCAACCTCGTTATCGGCAAGTCTCTTTACTCGTTCCATAATACAAGATCCCACAACTAACACATAGTCACATTCCTTGCAAGGCTTATTGATGTTGTATTACCGAGTGGGCCCTGAGATACCTCTCCGTTCACACGGAGTAACAAATCCCAGTCTTGATCCATGCCAACTCAACAGACACCCTCAAAGATACCTATAGAGCACCTTTATAGTCACCCAGTTCCGTTGCGACATTTGATACACACAAGGCCCTCCTCCGATGTTCGTGAGTTGCATGATCTCATGGTCATAGGAACACATACTTGACATGCAGAAAACAGTAGCAATAAACTGACACGATCATATGCTACGTTTGTCGTTTGGGTCTTGTCCATCACATCATTCTCCTAATGATGTGATCCTGTCATCAAATGACATCACATGTCAATGGCCAGGAAACCTTGACCATCTTTGATGAACGAGCTAGTTCACTAGAGGCATACTGGGGATAAAGTGTTGTGTATTTACCCACACATGTAATGTGTTTCCAATTAATACAATTATAGCATGGATAATAAACGATTATCATGAACAAGGAAATATAATAATAAACACTTTATTTATTGCCAACTTCACTCTGAAATTGCTTGAACTTTTCAAACGTTTCAGACTTGTGTTTGATCAAGTAAATATACACATATCTACTTAAGTCATCGATGAAGGTGAGAAAATAACGATATCCACCACGCATTGTAACATTCATTGGACTACACACATCAGTATGTATGATTTCCAATAAGTCAATCGCCCGTTCCATTGTTCCAGAGAACGACGTTTTAGTCATCTTGCCCATGAGGCATGGTTCACATGTGTCAAGTGATTCAAAATCAAGTGACTCCAAAAGTCCATCAGCATGGAGCTTCCTCATGCGTTTTACACCAATATGACCTAAACGGCAGTGCCACAAGAAAGTGGTACTGTCATTATCAACTCTACATCTTTTGGCATCAATGTTATGAAGATGTGTGTCATCACTATCAAGATTCAATATGAATAAAACCCTAACATTGGGTGCATGACCATAAAAGATATTACTCATATAAATAGAACAATCTTTATTCTTTGATTTAAATGAGTAACTGTCTTGTAATAAACAAGATCCAGATATAATGTTCATGCTTAACGCAGGCACTAAATAACAATTATTCAAGTTCATCACTAATGCCGATGGTAATCGAAGAGAGCATGCCAACGGCGATCACATCAACCTTGGAACATTTCCCCACGCACATCGTCACTTTGTCCTTCGCCAGCCTTCGTTTATTCCGTAGTTCCTGCTTTGAGTTGCAAATGTGAGCAACCGAACCGGTATCAAATACCCAGGCACTACTACGAGACCTAGTAAGGTACACATCAATAGCATGTATATCATATATACCTTGTTTGTCATTGGCCGCCTTCTTGTGAGCCAGGTACTTGGGGCAGTTTCGCTTCCAGTGACCAGTTTCCTTGTAATGAAAGCACTCAGTTTCTGGCTTAGGTCCATGCTTGGGCTTCTTTACAGGAGTAGCAACTGCTTTGCCATCCTTCTTGGTTTTACCCTTCTTGCCCTTGCCCTTGACCTTGCCATTTTTCTTGAAACTAGTGGTTTTATTGACCATCAACACTTGATGTTCTTTCTGGATTCAGACTCAGCGACTTTTAGCATCGCAAACAGCTCGGCAACTGACTTGTTCATCCCGTGCATGCTATAGTTCATCACAAAGATCTGGTAACTAGGTGGCAGTGATTGAAGAACTATGTCAGTGATCGCCTCTGGCGGAAGGGCAATTCCCAACTCCGCTAGACGAGTTGAACACCCAGACATTCTCAGTATATGTTCACTAATAGAACCGTTCTCCTCCATCTTGCAAGCATAGAACTTATCGGAGGTTTCATACCTCTCGATCCGGGCATTCTTCTAAAAGATAAACTTCAACTCCTGGAACATCTCATATGCTCCATGACGTTCAAAACGTCTTTGAAGTTCCGGTTCTAAGCCATACAATATTGCACACTGAACTATTGAGTAATCTCTAGTACGTGCCTCCCAAGCGTTCTTAACGTCTTCGGAGGTCATGTCTTCTGGTTGGTCATCAAGCGGTGCATCAAGGACATATGATTTCTGGGAAGCCGTGAGGATAATCCTCAGATTACGGGCCGAGTCAACAAAGTTACTTCCATCATCTTTCAACTTAGCTTTCTCTAGGAACGCATTAAAATTCAGGGGTGCTACTGCGCTAGCCATTGATCTACAACATAAATATGCAAAGGTTACTTAGACTATTGTTCAAGATATTGAGTTTAGTTAATGAAATTTACTAAAGCTCCCACTCAAATCAACATCCCTCAGGTCATCTGAGTGTCACATGATCCAAATTCGCCAACTCAAGTCTGATCATCACGTGAGTTGAGGTGGCTTCAATTGTGAACATCTCATGTTGATCATATCTACTATATGACTCATGTTCAACCTTTCGGTCTCTTGTGTTCCGAGGCCATGTCTATACATGCTAGGCTCGTCAAGTTTAACCCGAGTGTTCTACGTGTGCAACACTGGCTTGCACTCGTTGTATGTGAATGTAGAGTCTATCACACCCGATCATCACGTGGTGTCTCGAGACGATGAACTTTCGCAACGATGCACACTCGGGGAGAACACAATTTATCTTGAAATTTAAGCGAGGGATCACCTTATAATGCTACCGTCGTCCTAAGCAAAACAAGGTGCATAAAAGGATTAACATCACATGCAATTCATAAGTGACATGATATGGCCATGAACTTGTGCTTTTCATCTCCATCTAGAAAGCACCGACATGATGTCCATCGTCACCGGCATGACACCATGATCTTCATCATCTTGATCTCCATCAACGTGTTGCCATCGGGGTTGTCGCGCCCAACATGCTTCTACTACTATTGCTACCATTTAGCGATAAAGTAAAGCATTACATAGCGCTTAATGATTGTCACATAGGTCATACAATAATTAAAGACAACCCTATGGCTCCTGCCGGTTGCCGTACTCATCGACATGCAAGTCTTGATAATCTATAGATCACATGATCATCTCATACATCACATATATCACATCATGTAATTGGCTATATCACATCACAACATACCCTGCAAAAACAAGTTAGACGTCCTCTAATTGTTGTTGCATCTTTTACGTGGCTGCTACGGGTATCTAGCAAGAACAATTCTCATCTACGCAAAAACCAAAACGGTGATACACTAGTTGCTTTTCAACCTTCTCAAGGACCGTCTTTGTCGAATCCGATCCAACTAAAGTGAGAGAAACTGGCACCCGCAAGCCATCTATGCAAAAAGTTGCGGTCGAGGGAACCGGTCTCTCGTAAGCGTACGAGTAATGTTGGTCTGGGACGCTTCATCTCACAATACCGCTGAACCAAAATCCGACCAAGGGAGGAAGCAATCTGAGCATCAACGCCCACAAACCTTTTGTGTTCTACTCGAGATCTCATCTACACATAGACCTAGCTCATGATGCCACTGTTGGGGAACGTTGCATGGGAAACAAAAAATTTCCTACGCAAATGCAGATCTATCCATGGTGATGAGCATCTACGAGTGGGAGAGTGGATCTACGTACCCTTGTAGATCGCTAAGCAGGAAGCGTTAAGAAACGCGGTTGGTGTAGTCGAACGTCTCCGCGATCCAAATCGTCATGCGTCCCGCGATCCAATCACGATCCATCCCGCGATCCAATGACGATCCGTCCCGCGAACTTGATCACGATCTGTCCCACGAACTTGATCACGATCCTTCCGATCTAGCGCCGAACGGACTGCAACTCCGTGTTCAGCACACGTACAACTTGATGACGATATTCACCGTCTTGATCCAGCAAGAAGGACCAGAGAGGAATAAGAGTTGTCCGACAGCGTGATGGCGCTCCGACGATGGTGGTGGAGCTATTCTGGCAGGGCTTCGCCTAAGCACTACAGAAATCCGATCTAGAGGAGAAACTATGCAGTAGAGGGTAGGGTTGCACGTGGCTAAAAAATTTTGTACAAAAACCCTAAAACCCTCTAATATATATAGGAGGAGAGGAGGAGAGGAGGCAGCCTTGGCTTCCAAGCCAAGGCTGGTTCGGCCGAACCAGGAGGGAGGATTCCTCCTCCTCCACTCCTAGTAGGATTAGGACTCCTTCCTAATTTAGCCTTTTTTGCCTTTTTCCACCTTTTTCCTTTTGGTCTTTTCTTCCAAACTACATGTGCCTTGTGTGGGACTCCCAACAGCCCACTAGGGGCTGGTATTCATCCTCCCACAGCCCATGTAGCCTCTTGGGTCGAAATACCCCTCCCGATGGTCTCCCGGTACACTACCGGCACTCTCGGTACACTACCGATGAGCCCGAAACTTTTCCGGCAACCAAAATAGGACTTCCTATATATCAATATTTACCTCCGAACCATTCCACAGCTCCTTGTGACGTCCGGGATATCATCTGGGACTCTAAACAACCTTCGGTCACCACCATACATAACTCTATACTACTGAAACATCACCAAACCTTAAGTGTGCAGACCCTGCGGGTTCGAGAACTATGTAGACATGACCGAGACAATTCTACGGTCAATAACCAATAGCGGGACCTGGATGCCCATATTGGTTCCTACATATTTTACGAAGATCTTTATCGGTCGAACCTCTATGTCAAGGATTCAGTTAATCCCGTAAGATGTCCCCTTTGTCCTTCGGTATGTTACTTGCCCGAGGTTCGATCGTCAGTACCTCCACACCTAGTTCAACCTTGTTATCGGCAAGTCTCTTTACTCGTTCCATAATACAAGATCCCGCAACTAACACATAGTCACATTGCTTGCAAGGCTTATTGTGATGTTGTATTACCGAGTGGGCCCTGAGATACCTCTTCGTTCACACGGAGTAACAAATCCCAGTCTTGATCCATGCCAACTCAACAGACACCCTCGAAGATACCTATAGAGCACCTTTATAGTCACCCAATTATGTTGCGACGTTTGACACACACAAGGCACTCTACCGATGTTCGTGAGTTGCATGATCTCATGGTCACAGGAACACATACTTGACATGCAGAAAACAGTAGCAATAAACTGACACGATCATATGCTATGTTTGTAGTTTGGGTCTTGTCCATCACATCATTCTCCTAATGATGTGAACCCGTCATCAAATGACATCACATGTCAATGGCCAGGAAACCTTGACCATCTTTGATGAACAAGCAAGTTCACTAGAGGCATACTAGGGACAAAGTGTTGTCGATTTACCCACACATGTAATGTGTTTCCAATTAATACAATTATAGCATGGATAACAAACGATTATCATGAACAAGGAGATATAATAAGATACACTTTATTTATTGCCTCTAGGGCATATTTCCAACAGTCTTCTCCCACCTCGTGTGGGGGTTGTCCAACACAGCAAAAAGATTCCAAGAACACCTTTCTCTCTCACTCCAATTTGTCTACACCAAATCCTAGATCCGAAGTGCATATGCGAGTTCCCTTGAGTGTTGTTCCAATCAAAAGATAGATCGTCTCCCTCTCCTCCTCTCAACCAAAGCTATTTTTGATTTGAACAAGTTTTGAGCGGTTCTCGTGATCTTGTTACTCTTGGAGGTTGGAGACTCCTAGGCGTTAGTTCTTCGGTGAGGAATCAAACCATTGTGATTTCCCCTGGAAAGTTTGTGAGGGTTTGGAGGCCACCTCAAGGCCTACCACTAGTGGTTGAGAAACGCCTTCGTGGTGTTATCTCAAGGAGATAATAGGGTTAGCCTTCGTGGCGTTGGTGTGCCTTCATGATAACGTCCACCTCTCTCAACGGTGACGTAGCTTCCCTCCAAGGAAGTGAACATCGACATACATCCTCGTCTCTCGGAGTTGCGGTTATCCCTAACCCTAATGCCCTACTTGTGGTTACCTGTCTGTGAGTACTTACTTGTATTACTTGTGCTTGATTATCTCCTACTTGTTGCCTTGCTTAGTACACATAGCTTAACTATCATCTTTGCAATTGTTAGGCCCACTTTCATATTTCGCAATATTGCCTAAAATTGCTAAGTAATAATTAAAATTTGTAATTGTACCTATTCACCCCCCCCCCTCTAGGTCAATCTCGATCCCTTTCACACTGGGATATAGAGCACCGCCAGACTGAACCCACTACAACGCACATGTCTCACTGAAGAATGATCAATCTACTTGGCCAAAGAAAATCAATAGATCGAAGAGATTTATGAAGCTATAATAATCACACAAATAAGAATCATAATAGATTTTAGAGAAGACTCAAATCTTTTGCATGAACAATCTGAACAGAAACCCACAATTCATCAGATCCACACAAACCCATCGCACAAAATAATTACATTGGATAGATCAAAGCGAAGATGCGATGATCCTTGTATTAAAGAGAGAGAGAGGGAGAGAGAGGGAGAGAGAGAGAGAGGCGTGTCCATCTAGGTACTAACTACGAACCTGTAGGTCTGTGGTTGACTACTCACACATCACCATGGGAGCAGCAAGGTTGATTTAGAGGCCCTCCGTGATCGATCCCTCCTCCGGCAGTGTAGCGAAACAAGGCTCCAGATGGGCACATGGCGGAATAGAGACTTGCGATGGCGGAAAAGTGTTTCAAGATGCTCTGTAGGGTTTGGGGGATTTATTGGAATTTATAGTCCGGAGAGGGACGTCGGGAGGCAGCCGAGGGGCGCACCACATAACAGGGCACGACCACTCCTCCTGGGCACGCCCTGTTGAGTGCTCGCTCCCTCGTGCGGCCTCCGGTCTTCTCCCAAAGCTTCCAGGTCTTCTTTTGGTCAAAAAAAAATCATAAAAAAGTTTCGTGACAATTGGACTTAGTTTGGTACTGTAAAGCTAAAAACACGCAGAATAGGCACTTGATACTGGATTAATAGGTTAGCGCTCAAATATATATATATATATATATATATATATATATATATATATATATAAACTCTATTCATTATCCAGGGTGTAGAATAGGTTATTCTTCAATCGAGATAATATTACGATCAGTTCATAAAAAAGTACATTTGAAATACAAATACTTACATTTATATTGAATCACTACATAAATGTTGCCATAAGAAAATAAAATTATAGGTCACAAGAAAGAAAAAATTGAAATTACTATATATTTTACACTATTTTTGAGTTTATAATTTTATGTGACATAAAATATTTTTTACGATGATTATATATTTTCTTTCGTTCTCTTTTTAAGTTTGAAATAAGACAAAAATTACGGGACATAATGGTGAAGAATAACTATTCCTCAACCAGGGTGACGAAATAGCGCGACCCATAAATATATATATATATATATAAATATATATATGCACACACACTAATTGGATGCACCAAACGAGCTCTCACGTTAATCCACATAAACAAATTTAGTTTAGCCGTTAGATTTTAGAATTAATGGTTATGATCTTCTTCCTTCTTTTTTAAAAAGAAAAACACCAGGTACATTAAAAGGAATATACCTACACGTAAAAAAAGATTTCTCAACACCACATGCATGTTCCTTCAAAAGCCAAAACTTCTTTTTTTGATAGGTTTGAAATGACTCATCACACTTGCCGCGCGATAAAAGCCAAAACTACTTGACGTGCAATAAAGGAGTCTTTAACACCCACGCGAAACCATCCAAAACCACCATGCACATTAAAAGAAATATACCATACACGTACAAAGAAAAAGAGTCCTCAACACCCACGAAAAAACTAAAACTGCATCTATCACGTACATAAAAAAGGAGTCCTCAACACCCGCGTCAAACCTTGCACACACAAAACACAAACTCCTCACACGTCCAAGTTCTAAGGAAAAGAAATTCACGGCTGGATATTGATCTATCATCTCCCTATAATGTGTACCACCCCTGGTCTCACGTCGTTTTTCTTAGGAAATAGTAGTCATAAGATTGCCATCTAGACGTCCTATCAGCATTGGCTGCCGTAGTGCCCTCAATCTGGAGGTTCATTCATCCAATACCTAGGAGTCGTCTCTCCGTATGCTGCCATGATCGACCAGCAAGTCGCTCAACCATCAATCTGGAGGCTCCTCTCGATCAGCCCGAATATTCCACCGATACTGGTAGTGAGTTACAACTCAAACTAATAGATCATCGCTAAAACTCTTCTATCTCATGTTTCTATACTCCCTCCGTCCGTTTCTAAATATAACACCGTCCAAGAAAAACTTATTTTTTCCGAGCAACCACAACCTCCTCTCACGGCTACTCTTAGACATCGCGTGGATTGCCAGGTTATAAGGAACGGTTGCCAATGTGCTACAGTGCTAGCAACATCAGCAAGGTCACAAGCAGCTATCCCATCGATTGAAGGGAGCATCTGTACATGCCTTCCAGATTCTGTTAACTTCATGTCCTAATTTTCCCAGCAAATTTTCTTTAACGTGGTTTATGTTTTCTGTTGATATTTTAACAATCACTACTTTATTATAGATTTTTCCTTTTAGTGATGGAAAAAGTTACTTGACAGGCCTAGGCTCATGTTTTCCTTATTTTCATTTTCCAGGCAATACTCACGATGCATGCAACTAACACACCATATATCCCTACTCTATTCTACAAATCATTCAGTTTTCCACAAACCACAATAAATTGGATTAACAAATGTCCATCTACGAACAGTTCAGCACACTGCTCATACCGAGTTCATACACTATAGGAAGTGGAGGAGAACCAGAAGGGGTAATCTGCATCTCCTCCATTCGCAACACATAAACCCTGTAGCAGTGTTTGCGAGTTCTGTTTTTCTATTGAATTAACAAGAGTCAGCAGTTACTCACATTTTAGATGATAATTCCAAGCAATTTGGATGAAATATTTCGATTCATTACTGAAGCACTATGTTTTGAAGGACGCAAATAGTTCACAAATAATCTCATGTCGCGTGTGCTAATGGCACACTAGCCAGATTCAGAAATTACGAGATATTTCTGGAGCCCAACTAATCTAGCACATCTGTAAAACAGCCCACGTAATTCCTAACAGTAGGCAGTAAGATAAAGTCAAAAAAAAGGAAAAATCAAACTGCTGCCGCTTTAGTATTGTTACTTATGTACTGGAGGGTCTCATATATGTTTATTATTTGAAGTTGTGATTTTTGTTATTTTGCTAATACCATGCTACTAGGTGTTAGAAGAGCAACAGAATTGCATCTGTTGGGAGGTATTTCGAAGGTTCCACATCCATTTCTACAAAACAGTAACTCCGATGACATTGGTTTTTTGTGTGAGTATAATGGACGACTCTATTTTCTCTGAACCTGTCAGCGTTGGAATAGTACGTATTTATACCTGGAGAAAGATTTTTTTTCCAGTGCATACGTACGCTAAACCTTGGTGCTACACATTCCTCTAAAAAAGTTGTCGATACATTTTTTTAGTAATTGTTTGTTGGATATTCTATTTCTATTAGATAGATTCTATTGCCAACTGGATTTAGTGACGAACGGATCACAAGTTTATGTTTGCAGTTAAGGGAGCTGTTTTCTTTCATCACTATAAATTTTCTGGTGGTATATAGATTGGACCAACAACAACAACAACAACAACAAAGCCTTTAGTCCCAAACAAGTTGGGGTAGGCTAGAGGTGAAACCCATAAGATCCCGCGACCAACTCATGGTTCTGGCACATGGATAGCAAGCTTCCACGCACCCCTGTCCATGGCTAGTTCTTTGGTGATGCTCCAGTCCTTCAGATCTCTCTTTACAGACTCTTCCCATGTCAAGTTCGGTCTACCCCGGCCTCTTTTGACATTATCAGCATGCTTAAGCCGTCCACTGTGCACTGGGGCTTCTGGAGGCCTGCGCTGAATATGCCCAAACCATCTCAGATGATGTTGGACAAGCTTCTCTTCAATTGGCGCTACCCCAACTTTATCCCGTATATCATCATTCCGGATGCGGTCCTTCCTTGTGTGACCACACATCCATCTCAACATGCGCATCTCCGCCACACCTAACTGTTGCACATGTCGCCTTTTAGTCGGCCAACACTCAGCGCCATACAACATTGCGGGTCGAACTGCCGTCCTATAGAACTTGCCTTTTAGCTTTTGTGGCACCCTCTTGTCACAAAGAATGCCAGAAGCTTGGCGCCACTTCATCCATCCGGCTTTAATTCGATGGTTCACATCTTCATCGATATCCCCATCCTTCTGCAACATTGACCCCAAATATCGAAAGGTGTCCTTCTGAGGCACCACTTGCCCATCAAGGCTAACATCCTCCCCCTCCTCGTTCCTAGTAGTACTGAAAGCGCACCTCATGTACTCGGTTTTAGTCCTACTAAGTCTAAAACCTTTCGATTCCAAGGTTTGCCTCCACAACTCCAACTTCCTGTTAACCCCCGTCCGGCTCTCATCGACTAGCACCACATCGTCCGCAAAGAGCATACACCATGGGATATCTCCTTGTATATCCCTTGTGACCTCATCCATCACCAAGGCAAAAAGGTAAGGGCTCAAAGCTGACCCTTGATGCAGTCCTATCTTAATTGGGAAGTCGTTAGTGTCGCCCTCACTTGTTCGAACACTTGTCACAACATTATCATACATGTCCCTGATGAGGGTAATGTACTTTGTTGGGACTTTGTGTTTCTCCAAGGCCCACCACATAACATTCCGCGGAATCTTATCATAGGCCTTCTCCAAGTCAATGAACACCATATGCAGGTCCTTCTTTTGTTCCCTATATCTCTCCATAAGTTGTCGTACCAAGAAAATGGCTTCCATGGTCGATCTCCCAGGCATGAAACCAAACTGATTTTTGGTCACGCTTGTCAATCTTCTTACACGGTGCTCAATGACTCTCTCCCATAGCTTCATTGTATGGCTCATCAGCTTAATTCCACGGTAATTAGTACAACTCTGAACATTCCCCTTGTTCTTGAAGATTGGTACTAATATACTCCGTCTCCATTCTTCTGGCATCTTGTTTGCCCGAAAAATGAGGTTGAAAAGTTTGGTTAGCCATACTATCGCTATGTCCCCGAGGCCTCTCCACACCTCAATGGGGATACAATCGGGGCCCATCGCCTTACCTCCTTTCATCCTCTTTAAAGCCTCCTTGACCTCCGACTCCTGGATTCGCCTCACAAAACGCCTGCTAGTATCATCAAAGGAGTCATCCAGATCAATGGTAGAGCTCTCACTCTCCCCATTGAACAACTTGTCAAAGTACTCCCGCCATCTATGCTTAATCTCCTCGTTCTTCACCAGGAGTTGATCTGCTTCGTCCTTGATGCACTTGATTTGGTCAACATCCCTCGTCTTCCTCTCTCGGCTCTTGGCCATCTTATAGATGTCCCTTTCGCCTTCCTTCGTGTCTAACCTTTGGTAGAGGTCCTCATACGCTCGACCCCTTGCTTCACTCACAGCTCGCTTTGCGGCCTTCTTTGCCATCTGGTACTTCTCTATGTTGTCTGCATTCCTATCCAGATATAGGCGTCTGAAACAAACTTTCTTCTCCTTGATTGCCTTCTGGACAACATCATTCCACCACCAGGTATCTTTAGCTTCTCTTCTACTTCCCCTGGACACTCCAAACTCCTCTGAGGCCACCTTACGAATGCAAGTCGCCATCTTCATCCACATGTTGGTCTCGATTCCTAAGGCCTTTTAGTCCAGGTTCAGCAACCGGGACTAAACGATCGGGATTAATGCCCTTCACTTTTAGATCTGGTCCTGTTACGAATCGGGACCAAAGGTGCTCCATGTGGCCGTTGTGCGGCGCCGAGGCAGGAGGACCTTTAGTCCCGGTTCGTGTTACGAACTGGGACAATAAGGCACTGTTTTTTTAAAGGGCCGTGTTTTATTTTATGTTTTCATTTTCTTTTGGATTTATATTGTATTTTCACGAGGTTACACATATTGATATACAACATCGTCAGTACAAATTATGGAAAAAAACATCCAACATCAGTACAAATTTTTTTTGAAACGAAGGCAAAAGATTTGCGTCATCCATTAAATAAGAGGGAATAGAGTTTTACAGAGTACAGATTATCGAAACCGAAACCCAGGAAACGGCATGGCAACTACTCGCGTATAATAATATGCCCTAGTTTCTTTGCACCCGCAGTAACCCAAAGGTTTGCCTCAGACATGACATTTTGCAGAAGAATAGGAGGCGGCACGCTCTTGTGTCGAAACACCCTTGCGTTTCTCTCATTCCAGAGAGTCCAAGAGATAAGCATGGTTAGGAAGGCCATCAGTACAAATTAGATGGATGCAATAGACCAAGTTGAATTAGAGGAAAATACGACGTAACATCATATTTTCCTCTAATTCAACTTGGTCTATTGCATCCATCTAATTTGTACTCATATATGTCATATAAAAACTCATCATTATCATCTTAATCAATTACTCATGAGTCAACATCCAACAACTCATCATCATCTTAATCAATGACCTCATTATTGAAGTTATCACAAGGTTGAAACACTAACTACTGCTAGATAAAAAAGCATAATAAAGGCGAACTCCGTCATCTCCCGACTGAAGAACACACATCAACTTATCTCCAACTTGTGGGATGCGCAAGTATTCCTCTCCAAGTGGTAGCGTCAATGCTTGTATTGTATTTCTCCATCCTGTGATTTTCAGGGTTTCTTCACTTTGAGATATCATGTATTTACCACTGTAATTACTCTAGACTGACGGCCGTAAGCTAACCATTTGCAAATCACCATTTTTGAACATCCATTTAGGCACGGTCTTCGGAGGAGTACCTATTGAAAAACATTAATAATAATAACATACTTAGCAAAGTAGTTTTGCTTAAGAACAATGTATATATGAAAAAGATGGACTAGTGATGCAATGGTAAAAAATTCTTACAAAGTTGTTCCACGTGATGTTATGATGGTTCAACTTGTGCACTAGTGGCACATATCCATAATAAATGTTGCTAGACCGGCAATGTTTAGCATGATCCTCTACATCATGAATAAATGAGATGAGATGATTTATCTTCAAATAAGAAAGTTTGGAGTCATGAGTGTAGTACGTCCGATCTATTATCTGTCGGGTAGTTCTTGTAGCACGGAAATAAGCTGATAATTAAAAATAAAGAAATTTAGTCGGGATGAGTACCAAATACTTTTCCATAATCAATATAAAGTACCTAACGAATCTGTTGACAAACGCACCTAGAGGTAGCATCGCGATCAAATCATCCTCCGCATGCATCCAAATATCTATATTATTATCACGAACATCGTCATTACCAAAAAGATCAAAGATAATGTTCATGTCCTCATTGAACCCATACGTCTTGCAAAATGCTCTCCAGTTAAAACAACCAAAATATGTGTGATCCCTGTTATTTTTCACCTTAATAATAAAAGTGTAATGTTCCGTTCTTAGGTGGACTATCTTAGCCTCTCTATTATCCTTCTCTTTAAAATGGAACTTGTCCAAGACAGTTAATCTTGCATGACAGGGAACACACTAGTCGAATTGTATAAAATAAAATTAAAAGCTAATTAAAGAAAAAAGCACACGTCATACTTCATTAAAAAAATACACGTCGTCTTTACATACCATAATAGTACTAAATTCTTCTGTTAGCTTGATGGTGAACGACATATCGTTGTCCAGGTGACGATAAAGGTCGCATATACCCCTGTCATCCCAGCACAAAGGAAACTGAGGGATCCTATCGTCGTCAGACGACGTTGACATTTTCTGTATTTATGATTCTAAGATTAAAAATCGACTAAACTACACTCTTATCATACTAATTGTCTTCTTGGGATTGAATGGAAGAATGTTACCGTAGTAGTTGTTCTTCTGAAAACTTTAATGCAGATTCATATAATTTAGTGCCTCAAATGTGTATCCATTAGAACTATGGTACACGTTTATTACATGAAATGATGTGTTTGTCAAATGTATAGGTCCAAGCCAATGTACTGAGACCACCATCTATGGTTTTGTTTTTCCTCGTTGACGTTCTTAAGTCGTTGGTTTATAGTGTCAAACCGGTAATTTTAATCTTTTTGATTAGTTGATGATGATTTCACTTTTTATCACCATTGCAAACATATTTAGAATAACACATAAACCTATACTACCTTAAAAGGATGGATCCCCTTTAAAATCACTTCAAATATTCTTTGTCGCTCTATGGGAACTTAATACCTACTATTAGCTCTCTGAGACAGCGATTAATTTGATTGATACTTGATGTTATATTTTTATTTTATAATTAAAGAAAAAAGCACACGTCATACTATGTATTAAACCCAAGGAATAAATATTTACTTTGCATGTGACAAATACTACTGCAAAGATTTAAAGATGGTCTTTTAAAATAATTTTTTATATTTCACTATATTTTTTAATTATAAAAGATTCATGTGGAATGGTTGTCATTTAAATATTATTTTAAATCCTAGCCCGTGCAGTTGCACGGGTTGATGGCTAGTAATATTAATTGGCATATAATTACCCAAAAGTATCCTAAAATGATAATATTATAGCATCGATCAATCAAAAATTGTAGATACGTTGGATATGTGTCACCATACTCCAACAAAATAAAAGATGAGGCTTACGAATTAAGCGATAAACAAATTCATAAGAGAGAGTTCGCTCAATATTTTAGTGGTAAGGCTCCCACGGGCTCGACCGTACATTGAATTGCCATATTGAAATGACGCTCGAATAAGCTCCCTAGGCGTAGTGACCTACAAGGCTTGACGAGTCATACCGGGACTGTCCTTTTGGGGAACGTTTCATGGGAAATAGAAATTTTCCTACGCTTCACCAAGATCAATCTAGGAGATGAGTATCTACGAGAGAGGAGAGTGGATCTACATATCCCTGTAGATCGCTAAGTGGGAAGCATTAAGAAACGCGGTTGATGTAGTCGAACGTCTTCGCGATCCAAATCGCCGAGCATCCCACGATCCAATCACGATCTGTCCCGATCTAGCGCCGAACGGACGGCACCTCCGCATTCAGCACATGTATGGCTTGATGACGATCTTCGCCTTCTTGATCCGGCAAGAGGGAGCGAAGAGATAGACGATTTCTCTGACAGGGCGATGATGTTGCAACGATGGTGGTGATGTTATTCCAGCAGGGCTTCGCCTAAGCACCGCTGAAAACCGATCTAGAGGAGAAACTGCGGTATAGAGGAGAGGTAGCACGTGGCTGTTTTTCTATGTACAAAAAACCCTCAAACCTCTAGTATATATAGGAGGAGGGGAGGAGGAGGCTTGGCCCCAAAGGGGACAGCCCCTTGCTTCGTCCGAAGTGGGAGGGAGGAGTCCTCCTCCTCTACTCCTAGTAGTATTAGGGCTCCTTCCTTTTTCCCACTTTGGCCTTCTTTCCACCTTGGGTTTTTTTCCCTAGACACATGGGCCTTCTGTGGGACTTTGGACAGCCCACTAAGGGCTGGTATTCCTTCTCCCACAGCCCATGTAGCCTCTTGGGTTGAAATACCCCTCCCGATGGTCCCCCGGTACCCTCCCGTCACTCCTGGTACACTACTAATGAGTCCGAAACTTTTCCGTTGACCAAAACAGGACTTCCTATATATCAATATTTACCTCCGGACCATTTCGAAGCTCCTTGTGACGTTCGAGATCTCATCCGAGACTCCGAACAATCTTCGGTCACCACCATACATAACTCTATACTACTAAAACGTCACCAAACCTTAAGTGTGCAGACCCTACGAGTTCGAGAACTATGTAGACATGACCGAGACACCTCTACGGTCAATAACCAATAGCGGGACCTGGATGCCCATATTGATTCCTACATATTCTACGAAGATCTTTATCGGTCGAACCTCTATGTCAAGGATTCAGTTAATCCCATATGATGTTCCCTTTGTTCTTCGGTATATTACTTGCCCGAGATTCGATCGTCGGTATCTCCATACCTAGTTCAATCTCGTTGCTGGCAACTATCTTTACTCGTTCCGTAACACAAGATCCTGTGGCTAAAACTTAGTCACATTGCTTGCAAGACTTATTGTGATGTTGTATTACCGAGTGGGCCGGTAGATACCTCTCCGTCACATGGAATAACAAATCCCAGTGTTGATCCATGCCAACCCAGCAGACACCCTCGGAGATACCTGTAGAGCACCTTTATAGTCACCCAGTTATGTTGCGATGTTTGATACACACAAGGCACTCCTTCGGTGGCCGTGAGTTGCATGATCTCATGGTCATAGGAACATCTACTTAACATGCATAAAACTGTAGCAATAAACTGACACGATCATATGCTACATTTATAGTTTGGGTCTTGTCCATCCCATCATTCTTCTAATGATGTGATCCCGTTATCAAGTGACATCTCATGTCAATAGCTAGGAAACCTTGACCATCTTTGATCAACGAGCTAGTTTACTAGAGGCACACTAGGGACAAAGTGTTGTCTATATATCCACACATGCAATGTGTTTCCAATCAATAGAATTATATCATGGATAATAAAAAATTATCATGAAGAAGGAAATACAATAATAAACACTTTATTTATTCACTCTAGGGCATATTTCCAACAGTCTCCCACTTGCACTAGAGTCAATAATCTAGTTCACATCACTATGTGATTTACATTGTAATGAATCAAACACCCATGCAGTTCTGGTGTTGGTCATGTTTAGCCCTTGGAAGAGGTTTAGTCAACGGGTCTGCAACATTCAGATCCGTGTGCACTTTGCAAATATTTATGTCTGTCTCCTTGATGTAATCGCGGATGGAATTGAAGCGTCGCTTTATGTGTCTGGTCCTCTTGTGGAACCTTGGTTCCTTGGCCAGAGCAATGGCACCAGTGTTGTCACATAACAGAGTCATTGGATTCAGTGCACTGGGCACTACTCCAAGATCTGTCATGAACTGCTTCATCCAGACACCTTCCTTTGCTGCCTCCGAGGCTACGATGTACTCCACTTCGCATGTAGAATTGGCTACCACGCTTTTCTTGGAACTGCACCAGCTTACCGCTCCCCTGTTGAGAATAAATACGTATCCGGTTTGCGACTTAGAGTCATCTGGATCAGTGTCTAAGCTTGCATCAATGTAACCCTTTACGACGAGCTCTTAATCACCTCCATAAACGAGAAACATTTCCTTAGTCCTTTTCAGGTACTTTAGGATATTCTTGACTGTCGTCTAGTGCTACATTCCAGGATCACTTTGAAACCTTCCGGCCATACTTATGGCAAGGCTGACATCGGGTCTTGCACATAGCATTGCATACATGATAGAGCCTATGGCTGAAGCATAGGGGATGACACTCATCTTCTCTCTATCTTCTACAGTCATTGGGCATTGAGTCTTACTCAACTTCACACCTTGTAACACAGGCAAGAACCCCTTCTTGGACTAATCCATTTTGAACTTCTTCAAAACATTATCAAGGTATGTGCTTTGTGAAAGTGCTATCAAGCGTCTCGATCTATCTTTATAGAGCTTAATGCCTAATATGAACGCATCTTCTCCCAGATCCTTCATTGAAAAACTCTTGTTCAAATATTCCTTCACGCTTTCCAGCATTTCTATATTGTTTCCAATAAGCAATATGCCATCCACATATAATATTAGAAACGCTATAGAGCTCCCACTCACTTTCTTGTAAATAAAAGCTTCTCCATAAACTTGTATAAACCCAAACGCTTTGATCACCTCATCAAAGCGCTTATTCCAACTCCGAGATGGTTACACCAGTCCATAAATGGATCGCTGGAGTTTGTAAACTTTGACAACATTCTCTGGACCGACAAAACCTTCTGATTGCATCATATACAACTCTTCCTCAAGGAAACCGTTGAGGAACGCTTTTTTGACATCCATCTACCAAATTTCATAGTCGAAATATGCAGCTATTCCTAACATGATTCTGACGGACTTACGCATCGCTACGGGTGAGACGATCTCATCGTAGTCAACTCCTTGAACTTGTGAAAAAACCCTTTGCCACAAGTCGAGCTTTATAGATGGTGATATTACCTTCCGCGTCCATCTTCTTCTTATAGATCCATTTGTTCTGAATGACCTTTCGCCCTTGAGGTAATACTTCCAAAGTCCATACTTTGTTTTCATACGTGGATCCCATCTCGGATTTCGTGGCCTCTAATCATTTCTTGGAATCCAGTCCCATCATGACTCGTCCATAGCTCATAGGTTTATTGTTGTCCAATAACATGACCTCCAAGATAGGGTTGCCATACCACTCAGGAGCAGTACGTGCCCTTGTCGACCTACGAGGTTCAATAGTAACTTGATCCAGAGCTTCATGTTCATCATCATTAACTTCCTCTTCAACTGTCGTAGGCTCTACAGATTCATGTTTCTGCGCTATGCTACTCTCTGGTTGAAGTAAAGGTTCGATAATCTCATCAAGATCTATTTTCCTCCCACTCAATTCTTTCAAGAGAAACTCTTTATCAAGAAATGTTCCGTTCTTAGCGACAAACACTTTGCCTTCGGGCATACCCAACTGTCTCTTTTGGGTATCCTATGAAGACGCATTTCTCCGCTTTGGGTTCCAGCTTTTCAGGCTGAAGCTTTTTGACATAAGCATCACATCCCCAAACTTTAAGAAATGACAACTTTGGCTTCTTGCCAGACCACAGTTCATATGGCGTCGTCTCAACGGATTTTGATGGTGCCCTATTTAAAGTGAATGCAGCTGTCTCTAATGAATAACCCCAAAACGATTGTGGCAAATCAGCAAGAGGCATCATAGAACGCACCATATCTAATAAGGTTCGATTATGACGTTCGGACACACCATTACGCTGTGGTGTTCCAGGCGGTGTCAATTGTGAAACAATTCCACACTGTCTTAAGTGACTGCCAAACTCATAACTCAGATATTCACCTCCTCGATCAGATCGCAGGAATTTAATCTTCTTGTTACGATGATTCTCAACTTCACTCTGAAATTGCTTGAACCTTTCAAACGTTTCAGACTTGTGTTTCATTAAGTAAATATACCCATATCTACTTAAGTCATCAGTGAAGGTAAGAAAATAACGATATCCACCGAGTGCCGCAACATTCATTGGACTGCACACATCCGCATGTATGATTTCCAACAAGTCACTTCCCCGTTCCATTGTTCTAGAGAACGGTGTTTTAGTCATCTTGCCCATGAGGCATGGTTCACATGTGTCAAGTGATTCAAAATCAAGTGACTCCAAAAGTCCATAAGCATGGAGCTTCTTCATGTGATTTACACCAATATGACCTAAACGGCAGTGCCACAAGAAAGTGGTACTATCACTATCAACTCTACATCTTTTTGCATCAGTGTTATGAACATGTGTATCATCACTATAAAGATTCAATATGAAAACCCCTAACATTGGGTGCATGACCATAAAAGATATTACTCATATAAATAGAACAACCATTATTCTCTAATTTAAATGAGTAACCACCTCGCAATAAACAAGATCCAGATATAATGTTCATGCTTAAAGCATGCACTAAATAGCAATTATTCAGGTTCATCACTAATCCCGATGGAAATCGAAGAGAGAGTGTGACGATGGCGATCACATCAACCTTGGAACCATTTCCCACGTGCATCATCACTTCGTCCTTCGCCAGCCTTCATCTATTCTGTAGTTCCTGTTTTGAGTTGCAAATGTGAGCAACCGAAACGGTATCAAATACCCAGGCACAACAACGAGAGCTAGTAAGGTACACATCAATAACATGTATATCATATAAACCTTGTTTTTTGTTGGCCGCCTTCTTGTCAGCCAGATACTTGGGGCGGTTCCCTTTCCAGTGACCAATTCCCTTGCAATGAAAGCACTCAATTTTCGGCTTGGGTCCAACCTTGGGTTTCTTCACGGGAGGAGCAACTGCTTTTCCACCCTTCTTGGAGTTACCCTTCTTGCCCTTGCACATTCTTTCTGGATTTCAGACTCAACGACTTTTAGCATCGCAAACAGCTCAGCGACTGACTTTTTCAACCAGTGCATGTTATAGTTCAGCACGAAGCTCTTGTAGCTTGGTGGCAATGATTGAAGAACTCTGTCAGTGATCACCTCTGGCGGAAGGGGCATCCCTAAATCTGCCAGACGAGTCGAATACCCAGACATTCTGAGTATATGTTCACCGATAGACCCGTTCTCCTCCATTTTGCAAGCATAGAACTTATCGGAGGTCTCATAACTCTCGATCTGGGCATTCTTCTTAAAGAAAAACTCCAACTTCTGGAACATCTCATATGCTCCATGAAATTCAAAATGTCTTTGAAGTCCTGGTTCTAAGCCATACAATATTGCACACTGAACTATTGAGTAATCTCCAAAATGTGCCTCCCAAGTGTTCTTAACATCTTCGGATGACATGTCTGCGGGTTGGTTACCAAGTGGTGCATCAAGGACATATGCCTTCTGGGAAGCCGTGAGGATAATCCTCACATTACGGGCCCAATCCACAATGTTACTTCCATCATCTTTCAAGTTAGCTTTCTCTAGGAACGCATTAAAATTCAGGGCTGCTACTACGCGAGCTATTGATCTACAACATAAATAAGCAAAGGTTACTCAGAGTATTGTTCAAGATAATGAGTTTAGTTAATCAAATCACTAAAGCTCCCACTCAAATTGACATCCCTTAGGTCATCTGAGTGATACATGATCCAAATTCACCAACTCAAGTCCAATCATCACGTGAGTTGAGGTGGTTTGAATGGTGAACATCTTCATGTTGATCATATCTACTATATGACTCATGTTCGACCTTTCGGTCTCTTGTGTTTTGAGGCCATGTCTGTACATGCTAGGCTCATCAAGTTTAACCCGAGTGTTCTGCGCATGCAACACTGGCTTGCACCCATTGTATGTGAACGCAGAGTCTAGCACACCCGATCATCACGTGGTGTCTCGACACGACAAACTTTCGCAACGGTGCACACTCGGGGAGAACACAATTTTACCTTGAAATTTAAGTGAGGGATCACCTTATAATGCTACCGTCGTCCTAAGCAAAACAAGGTGCATAAAAGGATTAACATCACATGCCAATCATCAATGTATGATATGGCTATGAACTTGTGCTTTTGATGTCCATCTTGAAAGCACCGGCATGATCTCCATCGTCACCGGCACCACTAGTAGAATGTCGATCTGTAGTCTCGGTCGGGATGGGCCTTTAGTACCGGTTCCCCAACCGGTACTAAAGGGTCGGGACTAAAGGTCCAGAAATTTAGTACTGGTTGGCCCACGGACCGGTACTAAAGGCCCACCACGTGGCTGCCTGCGTGGGCTGGTGGTGGAGGACCTTTAGTACCGGTTGGTGATACCAGCCGGTACTAAGTGTTCTGTTTTTTCCGTTTTAGCTTTTAATTAGGTTTATGTTTTCCTCTATTTTTTGTGTTTTCCATTCATTTCAAATTTATTTTATGGTGCTACATACTGTAAACATTACACAAGTTGATGCATATAGATATATATGTAATATAATATACAAGATCTCGTACACAGTATATATACAAATGGAATTACGTTACACCTCCATATATATTCTGGACTTATAAATTAAGGCCCAAAACCCAGCCGGGACTGGCTAGCTAGTGCTCCGGATGAAATCTCAGTTTTCTACTATTGATTTGCTGGCATTATTGAGGCGACGGTAAGGAATAGTGCTCTCCGTTTACATCAATGGCATGTCAAATAAGAAATTCCACAAATTCCTCTTGAAGTGATACAAAGCGTTTCTCGAGTGAGAGCTTCGACATCATCTGTGAAACCTGGAGTTGTCTTTCACGTGCTCCTCTGCGACGTATACGGCCTTCGGTCTGGATGCGAATGTTCTCGTAGAGGAAGTATCCACATAAATTTGTCCCCTGTGGCTGCTTCACGCACTTTGCAAAAGAATAGAATTCAATAAGATAATTAATAATCAAGCATGATAATGGTATTGAAACTAGAATTAAAGAGATGTGTGGACCTAGTAGTACTACTTAATTACCTGCATCTTTTTCCACTTCAGCTTCGGTTTCCATTGACGACCGTGATGGGTTTTTTCTATGATCTTTTTCCAAACACTACGCGACAAAGAAAAAGAATAAAAGAGTTATTATAATTACTTTTGATATCAGGAAATAATGAAAGAAAGCGAGGTCGATAAAGATTGAATTTACCGTTCTATCATAAAATACAAGTCCACGTATGATTGTTCTAGTGTATCTAGTGAGTCGTACACTTGAACAAGTCCATCCGCGAGAATAATATTTAGGAGGATATAGTGGTCTTTGCGCAGAAGTTTATATAATTAAGCAGGCATGCATATAACTCATCACTACACTTGACAGCGAGCTATTAAGCAAAAATAGAATTTGTAGTATACAAGAGAGTAAACACTCATCCCATGTTGTAAGGAAATATTATAGTATATTTGGTATTTATTAGTGCATCTAGAAATTTTTCCAAGAGATCTTTTGTGTCCTTGGCAAAATGTTTTACCACATGACCATTAATGGTATTTGGGTTGATGAACCCAATGTGATCGATTCCCTCTTGTTTCAATTCCCACATCTTCAATCTGCATAATAGCGTAGAAAAGAACATATATAGTGAGGATAAGCGAATGAACAATATCTGAGCTAGAGACTTAAATTATTAAAGATATAAATCACTTACAGACAATAGCAACTGATAAGAGTTTTGTTGATAGAGTCCATGTGGTATAACTGGAAAAGTTCTGAGAATTCAAGACATATATCACATTCATTGACGTAATGCTCTTTCCTTACTTTAACCATGATCGCCATCTCCCCTCGCTTTGCTTCACGCAGGTACCAATAATGCAACCGTCGCATCGCAGTTGGTAGTTCCTTGTACTGCTTAGGTGTGACAAGTGGTTTTCTGACGGCACATTGCATTGCGTACTCATCTTTACCGTACCCACGGATTTCCTCGGTGCCAAGGATTTGGCCAAGAGTGAGACGTGCAGCCTCTACTTCTTCTAGGTCGATTGGGCCGCCTTGCACATCGACTCCTTGGATCGGTTGCTTGCTTGGATTGGTACTCACCTTGAGCAGAGAGATCGATTTCTTGGATTGTTCTCCGAGCTGGGGAACTGTTTTCCCGCTAGTAGTACCACCTGTCGTTAATGTCGTACTTACCGACTTCTTCCTTGGGCTGGACCGACTTCTCTGCTCACTTGCCTTCTGAATCTGTCGCTCATAGTTTGTCGGCATATGCTCCACATATGCCGGGGGTCGATTAATAAAGTGTTCCATAAAGTGCTCTTGGACTTCCTTGGGTATTACCTCCTTTGGCGGCAGGGTCTTCTTCGCAAAAAAGGCTTTCACTTGGCGATCGCTTTCAATTTTGGTTTCCTCTGGTGTCATGTCGTAAGGCAGCTTACTTTTGGCTGGAGGCTCGGGTTTCTTCTTTTCTTTCTTCTGAAGAGGACTGCTGATGGCTTTCCTCTTTTGGGAGCCCTGCTTGCGGGACCGCTGCCGGGGTGGAGATGGCTCACGCAGCGGAGATCAGCCTTAACGATATAGACTCGCGTCGTGCTCCGTCCCGAGGTTGGGTGGACTCGCGCTGGGATCCATATCGAAGTGGGATGCCTCTCAAGGTGGGGAGGACTGTTGGCGAGGTGGGGAGGACTGTTGGCGCTGCGATGCCTCTGGCTAGGATCCCTCGCACTAGACATCGATACTCGGAGGAGCCGGTGGCCTTAGCGCCGAGTGTGGAAATACGATGCAGTCCTTACTCCATAGAATGAGACCATGGCCGGCTTCTGCCAATGTGGACTCCCCCTCACCTCCAGGGAAGTCAAGTTGTAGTTCATCATATCCTGGCTCTATTGCGTCCACCGCGACATGAGCATACCCAGCTGGAACCAGATTGAAATGCCACAGAACATCAGGTGTATTTGGTAAAGCATAGCCCGTCGCGACCCGCACGGGTATGTTCTTCATTTTTTGTATTAGCTCACAAGATGTCTTCTCGGTGATATCATCCACGGGGGTGTGACCCAGCGGTGCCCCCGTGGAACCCATGCTGCTTTTCGGTAGTGTAGATGGGACGGATTCTGATGCCTCCTGCCACGAAGTTGCCCTTTGTTGGGCCAATACCTGAATCTACAGTTGCTGCTGCTCGTACTTCTGTTCCAACTTTGAAAGTCGGTCTGCTTCCACCTTCTTTTTTCTCGAACGGCTTTTATAACTATCCTTCCATCCCGCAAACCCCTCATACCACGGAACAACGCCCACACCTCGTGTTCTTCCTCCGTGTTCGGGATTCCCAAGGGCGCGTGTAAGCTCGTCGTTCTCTCTATCGGGGTGAAATCGTCCTTCTTGGGCAGCTTTTATTGCTTCAATCAACTCATCTGATGCATGCTTGAGACTGGCCAGTGCAATAATCTTCCCTGTTGCTGGGTCCAACTTTCCCCCATGTGCAAAATACCAATTCCTGCACCTTCGGGGCTAGTGGAAGGTTACTGGAGTGATCCCTTCAGCATGCATCTTATTCTCTAATGCATCCCACTTAGGAATGGCTGACTTGTATCCACGTGTCCCTAGTTTATGGTGATACTTTTTTCTCCGCATTTATCTTATTCTTTGCGGACTTCTCCATAGCAGCTTTTGATGTCTTGTACTCGATAAATGCGTCCTAGTGATTCCTTACCTTCTTGTATATTCCTCTGAATTCGGGCGCCTTCTTGCCTCTAGCGTTGTACTTGGTCCATAATATTTTCTTCCAAGTCTGGAACGCGCCGGCCATCTTATGGAGAGCAAACTCCTTGACTTTGTCCCTTTGGCTCTCCGAGAGAGCATCTGCAGGATGAAATGCTCCATGAGATCTTGCCAAAGGGCATCTTTAATTCTTTTATCGACATAATTCACTCCTGGTTTTGGTTTGTTTGGAAGAATCCATTCTTGCATTGTGATCGGGACTCCGTCCCTAAAAACCACTCCGCATTGATGCACAAATGTCTTGGCATTGGCTTCAGGGTGAGTCGGTGTGCCATCATGTTTGAAAGCATCAAGATTGAGCTTTTTGTTGTCGTCCAATATTTTGGCACCGCCTCATACCTTTCTACTAGATTGGCTCGATCCGAAGGGCTGATAATTAAAATAAGAAAGATTTGTTAATATATATATATATACAAATCAATTAATACACATGTAATGATCACCAGAGGCTAATATGTGTATATACCTCACCGAACATTGTTAGTTGTTCCGGATTTTGGAACATAAGTTGTTCCTCCTTGGCCTCAGATCCATCACCGTAATCGTTCAGATATTGTGAGCCGTCATCATCATGTGATTCACCCAGAAGGTCCGCTGGGTTTTCGGAGGAGCGTATCATGTCGAAGATGTCCTCTTCATGAGCTCTACCAGTATTGCCCATAGCTTAATAACTAATCCATAATAATATATATAGAACAAATTAGTATTCAAATTAGCATGCATTCAAGAAGCAAAATAACTGATAGTTAATTAATAATGCATCATCAAATACATATATAGTAGTTCTTAGAAAAGATCTCATCTCATAATCTCGGATAATAGTTAATACATTGGCTAATCCATCGATCTAGCTAATACATCATAATAATACATATATAGTAGCTAATATATCGATCTAGCTAGAACTCTAGCGCCCGGCGGATATCGGGGCGGGCGATGGAGACCCAAAGAGAAGGAACCATCACAGGAACATAGCTCCAGTGAGATCCCTGAAGAATCTGCCAGGTATTGTCGGACCTGGCCTCCAAAGCTGCCATGTAGTGACAGACATGCTCGTTCTCCTTGCTAACATGGTACTGTACCACCTCCGCGGGGGACTCAAGCCTCCTAATCGTCCGTGGCCCATGCGGCCGCCACCACAGAACCTCCTGGTCAACGACGGGTTGGCTCCTCACCAAGTTGCGCCGCCCGGAAGGCAGCACCTCCCAGTACCAGCCCGGCAGAGCCCAGACTCGGACAGGGCCCCTCGGCTCAAGCAAGTGACCTCCTCCGCTGACTCGACGACGAGGATGCGTGATCGGCATCGTCGACGTCGAGAAGAAACACTTAATTATGAAAACAAATTAAATAACACTTAGCAAAATTAACACTTAGCATCTAACAAATGAAATGGATGGGGAATAACATCCGGGAATGTTTTCCCGAAGTCTGCATATGAACATTTTCTATATACATCAATCCATCCCTATATACATACATACATACATAAATACATGGACAAAAAAATTCTATGAACATAAAAATTCTATGAACAAAGAAATCATCATTACAACATTTTCTATATATATATATATACATCCATCTAAACATCCATCTAACATCTCTATCTATTCAAAGCTCTAATGTAAAAAAATGAACTCCAATGCAAAAAAAATCTACACATCCATCTAACATCTCTATCTATCCATCTATCTATCCATCTAACATATCTATCTAACAACATTGCCACAACATATCTATCTAAAAATCTAAACATCCATATAACAACTTTGCCACAACATATCTATCTATCCATCTAACATTCCTAAAATTCCTAAAATTCCTAAATTATTAAAATTCCTAAAATTCCAGCATCTAATCCATAGTAAAATTCCTAAAATTCCTAAAAATCATCTTTTGCATCATAGTACATTTTGGCAGGGCTCGTCGGGGCACACCGGCGGGATGGATCGTCGGGGCTCGTCGGGGCGGGCCGGCGGGACGACGCGTTGGGGGAGGGCTCAGTGACGGTGTCGGGGGCGGTGACGAGGAGTGGGCTCGGGGAGGAGGGAGAGGAAGTCCGGCGACGGTGTCGGGTAGGGCTTGGGGACGGCTTGGAGGCGATGGCGTCTGGAAGGGCTTGGAGACGGCTCGGAGGCGACGGCGTCGGGCAGGGCTCGGGGACGGCGTCGGGGACAGCGACGAGGAGCTAGCTCAGGGAGGAGGGCGAGGAGGTCCGACGACGAGGACAACGGATTCCGGCAGCCTAGCGGCGGCGCAAATAAGCTTCTCCCGGTGCGTGGCTCGGCCCGGGACAATCTCTTCGTGTACAAATTGGACAATCTCTTTCGAAGTATGAGGGTTTCGGACGAAAACTCATCTATTACAAAGGGATTTCATTTTTAATAAATTATTTTAACTCCATACTTTTTGTGTGTTCAATATGCACCATTCAAAGGCACATCATCAATTTTCAACCCTTTCTGACTTCATTTGATATTTTTCATGCATTAATGATTTATTTTGAGCTAAATGACCCTGAATTTGAAAAGCAGTACAAATGAACACTGAAAAGGTTGTAACTTGGCATGACTTCATAATTTCACCCACATATCAACTTCTAAAGAGTTGAGTGGGTTACGGCAAAAACTGGATGCACTTCGTGTACAAATTGGACAATCTCTTTCGAAGTATGAGGGTTTCGAACGAAAACTCATCTATTACAAAGGGATTTCATTTCTAAAATCTTATTTTAACTTCATACTTTTTGTGTGTTCAATATGCACCATTCAAAGGAACATCATCAATTTTCAACCCTTTCTGACTTCGTTTGATATTTTGCATGCATTTAATGATTTATTTTGAGCTAAATGACCCTGAATTTGAAAAGCAGTAAAAATGAACTCTGAAAAGGTTGTAACTTGGCATGACATCATAATTTCACCCATATAGCAACCTCTCAAGAGTTGAGAGGGTTACGGCAAAAACTGGATGCACTTCGTGTACAAATTGGACAATCTCTTTCGAAGTATGAGGGTTTCGGACGAAAACTCATCTATTACAAAGGGATTTCATTTTTAATAAATTATTTTAACTCCATACTTTTTGTGTGTTCAATATGCACCATTCAAAGGCACATCATCAATTTTCAACCCTTTCTGACTTCATTTGATATTTTTCATGCATTAATGATTTATTTTGAGCTAAATGACCCTGAATTTGAAAAACAGTACAAATGAACTCTGAAAAGGTTGTAACTTGGCATGACATCATAATTTCACCCACATAGCAACTTGTAAAGAGTTGAGAGGGTTACGACAAAAACTGGATGCACTTCGTGTACAAAATTGTCAATCTCTTTCGAAGTATGAGGGTTTCGGACGAAAACTCATCTATTACAAAGGGATTTCAGTTTTAATAACTTATTTTAACTCCATACTTTTTGTGTGTTAAATATGCACCATTCAAAGGCACATCATCAATTTTCAACCCTTTCTGACTTCATTTGATATTTTTCATGCATTTGATGATTTATTTTGAGCTAAATGACCCTGAATTTGAAAAGGAGTACAAATGAACTCTGAAAAGGTTGTAACTTGGCATGACATCATAATTTCACCCACATAGCAACTTCTAAAGAGTTTAGAGGTTTACGGCAAAAACTGGATGCACTTCGTGTACAAGCTGTTACAAAGATACCATGCTACAAAATGCATGCATGTCCTTCACATAGAAAGTGATGACGGTGAAACCGGTCACATCCCAGAGTGGGATCTTGCGGTGTAAGACTTTTTCTGCGTGTTTATCCCTTGCTTATGATTGTGTCGTAACCATGGAGAATCTTCATCATTTAACAGGATGCTTGGGTCAGTCTTCACTTTGAAGGGAGGGATTTCATGAAACTTTTCATAATCTTCTGACATGTCTGTCTTGTCCTCCACTCCCAGAATGTTTCTTTTCCCTGAAAGAACTATGTGGCGCTTTGGCTCATCGTATGATGTATTCGCTTCCTTATCTTTTTTTCTCCTCAGTTTGCTAGACATGTCCTTCACATAGAAAACCTGAGCCACATCATTGGCTAGGACGAATAAGTCGTCTGTGTACCCAAGATTGTTGAGATCCACTGTTGTCATTTCGTACTGCGGGTCTACCTGTACCCCGCCTCCAGTATATTTGACCCATTTGTACAGAAACAAAGGGACCTTAAGATTAGGTCCATAGTCAAGTTCCCATATCTCCTCTATGTAACCATAATATGTGTAATCAAAGTTGGTTGCATCATAGCAGACACCACTGTTTTGGTTGGTGCTCTTTTTATTTTGGGCCCTTTGAAAGTTGTTACGGTCGAACTTGGTGTCTTAGCCAACCAGTACAGTTCATCTGGAACATCATTGTCATTGATGAGCTTTGTTTGCAACCAACCGGCGAAAGTCTCCATGTGTTTACGTTCAATCCAGGGGTCAAACTGCTCCGGGTTCTTGGACCGTACAATATCCTTGTGTTCCTCGATATATGGAGTCATCAAGGTGGAATTTTGTAGAACCGTGTAGTGTGCTTGAGTGAAAGAATGCCCGTCCATATTTATTGCTTCTTTCTTTCCTAATGTGCCTTTTCCACCCAGTGTCCCCTCATGTCGCGATTCAGGAAGACCAATCGGCTTAATGTCAGGAACAAAGTCAACACAAAACTCAATAACCTCCTCTATTCCATATCCCTTGGCGATGCTTCCTTCTGGCCTAGCACGGTTAAGAACATATTTCTTTAAGACTCCCATGAACCTCTCAAAGGGGAACATATTGTGTAGAAATACAAGACCTAGAATGTTAATCTCTTCGACTAGGTGAACTAGAACATGCGTCATAATATTGAACAAGGATGGAGGGAACACCAACTCGAAACTGACAAGACATTGGACCAGGTCATTCTGTAACCTTGGTAGGATTTTTGGATCAATTACCTTCTGAGAAATTGCATTGAGGAATGCGCATAGCTTCACAATGGCTAATCGAACATTTTCTGATAGAAGCCCCCTAAGTGCAACCGGAAGTAATTGCGTCATAATCACATGGCAGTCATGAGACTTTAGATTTTGAAATTTTTCTCTTCCATATTTACTATTCCCTTTATATTCGACGAGAAGCCAGACAGGACCTTGATACTGAGAAGGCATTCAAAAAATATTTCCTTCTCTTCCTTCATAAGAGCACAGCTGGCAGGACCTTGATACTGCTTCGGAGGCATACTGTCTTTTTCATTAATTCTTTGCTTGTCCTCCCGTGCCTCCGGTGTATCTTTTGTCTTTCCATACACGCCCAAGAAGCCTAGCGGGTTCACACAAAGATTCTTCGTCACGTGCAGCACGTTGATTGCATTGCGGACCTCTAGGGCTTTCCAATATTCAAGTTCCCAAAATATAGATTTCTTCTTCCACATGGGTGCGTGTCCGTTGGCGTCATTCGGAACAGATTGTCCGCCAAGACCCTTTCCAAAGATTACCTATAAATCCTTGACCATATCAAATATATATTCACCAGTACGGAGGCCAGGCTTCTTCCGATTATCTGGCTCACCTTTGAAATGCTTGCCTGCCTTTCTTAAGATATGCTTGATCGGTAGAAATCGATGATATCCCAGGTACACATTCTTCTTACATTTATCAAAATATATACTTTCAGTATCATCTAAAAAGTGTGTGCATGCATTGTATCCCTTGTTTGTATGTCCTGAAAGGTTACTGAGAGCAGGCCAATCATTGATGGTTACAAACAGCAACGCTCGTAGGTCAATTTCCTTCTATGTGTGCGCATCCCACACACGTACACCTGGTTTTTTCCACAACTATAGAAGTTCATCAACTAGTGGCCTTAGGTATACATCAATGTCGTTGCCAGGTTGCTTAGGGCCTTGGATGAGCACTGGCATCATAATGAACTTCCGCTTCATGCACAACCAAGGAGGAAGGTTGTAGATACATAGAGTCACGGGCCAGGTGCTGTGAATGGAGATCTTCTCCCCAAAAGGATTCATGCCGTCTGTACTAAGACCAAACCATAAGTTCATTGGGCCAGCTGCAAAGTCCTCGAACTCCCTCTCGATTTTTCTCCACTGCGACCCATCAACGGGTGCTCTCAACATCCCGTCTTTCTTATGTTCTTCTTTGTGCAATCGCAACAACTTGGCATGCTCTTTGTTTTGGAACAAACATTTCAACCGTGGTATTATAGGACCATACCATATCACCTTGGCAGGAACCCTCTTCCTGTGGCATTCGCCCTCCACATCACCAGGGTCATCGCGGGGGATCGTATAGCGCAGTGCACCGCATACCGGGCATGCATCCAAATTACCGTACTCCTCACCGCGGTAGAGGATGCAGTCATTAGGGCATGCATGTATCTTCTGCACCTCTAATCCTAGAGGAGAGACAACCTTATTGGCTTCATACGTACTTCCAGGCAATTCGTTATACTTTGGAAGCATCTTCTTTATCATTATCAGCAATTCTTGAAATCCCTTGTCAGTTACACCATTCTTCGCCTTCCATTGCAGCAATTTCAGCGTGGTACCCACCTTTTTCTAGTCATCTTCACAATTTGGATACAATAATTTCTTGTGATCCTCTAACATTCGTTTCAACTTCAACCTCTCCTTGTCACTTTTGCAGTTTCTCTTTGCATCAGCAATGACCCGACCCAAATCATCAGCGGGCTCATCTGATGCCTCTTCTTCAGCTTCCCCCATTGATGCCTCTTCTTCAGCTTCCCCCATTGTTGTATCGATGAAAGGATAGTTTTCATCTTCCTCTTCTTCTTCATTGTCTTCCATTATAACCCCTCTTTCTGCGTGCTTGGTCCAATAGCTACAGCCGAACATGAAACCGGACTTCAGCAGGTGGTAGTGAAGGGTTTTTGAGGTAGAGTAATTCCTATCATTCTTACAGTCATGACATGGACAACACATGAAACCATTCTGCTTGTTTGCCTCAGCCACACGAATAAAATCATGCAGGCCATTAAGGAACCCTGGACTTAGTCGGTCATCGTACATCCATTGTCGGCTCATGTTCACTAAACAACATCGAAGTGACCAAACTAATACAACTTCATCATCACATTACAACCAAAGTAGAGCTAGCAGTGACCAAATGTTATTACTGCAAATAATAGATACTTATAGTTCATACATACATCTCATAAAAAAACATACAACTATCTAAAACATGTAAATGCAACAACAAATGCGATCATAATCGCAACTAAGGTAACAATTGAGCCAATGACATAATGATACCAAGCCTCTTTATCAATGGCATATTTTCTAATCTTTCTAAGCTTCAAACGCATTCCGGACATCTTGTTCTTGTGATCATCGATGATATCGGCAACATGCAACTCCAATCTCATCTTCTCATCTTCAGTTCTTTTCAATTTTTATTTCAAATGATCAATTTCTTTTTCAGCTTGTGTTAATTTCTCGAGCAGAACTGTATAGTCGGTTGGAATTTCTGGTTCAACTACTTCCTATATATAAAAACATCTACGTCAATTTGGTGGCATAATTAATTGTCAAAAACATTATATGATGTGTGAAATAGTTATAAAAGATAATGACATACCACATCTGAATCATAGACTGGACGAGGGTGGACGTGGGCGGATACCATAACCATGACACTATAGAATAACTAACAATAATACAAGTAAGTAAATCATACACGCGGCTATATAAATCATACAAGTAATTTGTTTTAACAAAAAGGTTTTAAGAAGAACAAGAGGCTCACCAAGGTGGCCGGTGCCGCGACGAGACGGTGCGGACAATCTACGATGGTTAGGACAGGGATGGGAAGGCACCAAATAAACCACACCTACACATATGCAACCTAACAAGTTAATTTGAGCTCAAATTGCATATAAATCAAATAAACTCCCACATAAGGATCACTCCTCCAAAACCTAGCTAAAACCCACAAACCACATATCTTTGAGCATACCACAAGCTAATATAGCAATGAGAGATGAAGGGGCAAAGTTGCTAACCTTTGTGAACACTTGGATAGATGGGGTGCCTTCAAATCTTGACAAATCCTTGGCAAAATGGAGGATGAGCTTCGAGCAAGAAGAAGAACAGGGGAGAAAACAGAGAAGTGAGAGCCCCTTCGATCGGCTACGGACGAAGCATACATATAGGAAGTTTTTAGTACCGGTTGGTGACACCAACCGGTACTAAAGGTTTCCCTTTAGTACCGGTTGCTGTCACCAACCGGTACTAAAGAGGCACGCGGGGCCCAAGTCTGACCAAAAGCCTGCCACGCCCCCTTTAGTACCGGCTCGTGATACGAACCGGTAGTAAAGATCCCTTACAAGCCGGTACTAAAGGTCACCCTGCTCCTAGCCGTTGGAGCCAGCACAAACCGGGACTAATACCATCTTTAGTACCGGCTCGTAACCAGACTGGGACTAATGCTTGGGACAAAAGGTCTATTTCCTACTAGTGCACAACACCATGATCTCCATCATCATGATCTCCATCATTGTGTCACCATCGGGGTTGTCGCACCCACCATGCTCATACTACTATAGCTACCATTTAGCGATAAAGTAAAGCATTACATAGCGCTTAATGATTGACACGCTGGTCATACAATAATTAAAGACAACCCTATGGCTCCTGCCGGTTGCCGTACTCATCGACATGCAAGTCATGATATTCTATACAACACATGATCATCTCATACATCACATATATCTCATCATGTAATTGTCCATATCACATCACAACATACCCTGCAAAAACAAGTTAGACGTCCTCTAATTGTTGTTGCAAGTTTTACGTGGCTGCTACGAGTATCTAGCAAGAACAATTCTCACCTACGCAAAACCACAACGGTGATACATAAATTGCTTTTCAACCTTCTCAAAGACCGCCTTTGTCAAATCTGATCCAACTAAAGTAAGAGAAACAGACACCTGCCAGCCATCTTTGTGCAACGAAGTTACACGTCAATCGATGGAATCGGTCTCTTGTAAGCGTACGAGTAAGATTGGTCCGGGTCGCTTCATCCCACAATACCTCTGAACCAAAACACGACCAATGGATGAAGAAATCTAAGCATCGACGCCCACAAATTCTTTGTGTTCTACTCGAGATCTCATCTACACATAGACCTAGCTCATGATGCCACTATTGGGGAACGTTGCATGGGAAACAAAAAAATTCCTACGCTTCACCAAGATCAATCTAAGAGATGAGCATATACAAAAGAGGAGAGTGGATCTACATACCCTTGTAGATCGCTAATCGGGAAGCATTAATAAACGCGATTGATGTAGTCGAACATCTTCGCAATCCAAATTGCCGAGCGTCCCGCGATCCAATCACGATCCGTCCCGATCTAGCGCCGAACGGACGGCACCTCCGTGTTCAGCACACGTACGGCTTGATGACGATCTCCACCTTCTTTATCAAGCAAGAGGGAGCGGAGAGGTAGATGAGTTCTCCGATAGCGCGATGGTGTTGTAGCGATGGTGGTGGAGTTATTCCCGTAGGTCTTTGCCTAAGCACCGCTGAAAACCGATCTAGAGGAGAAACTGCGATCTAGAGGAGAGGTAGCACGTGGTTGTTTTTCTATGTACAAAAAGCCCTCAAACCTCTAGTATATGTAGGAGTAGGGGGGAGGAGGCTTGGCCCCCAAGGGGCCAGCCCTTTGCTTCGGCCGAAGTGGGAGGGAGGAGTCCTCTTCCTCTACACCAAGTAGGATTAGGACTCCTTCCTTTTTCCCACTTTGGCCTTCTTTCCACCTTGGGTTTTCTTCCCAAGCCTCATGGGCCTTCTGTGGGACTTCGGCCAGCCCACTAAGGGCTGGTATTCCTTCTCCCAATGCCCATGTAGCCTCTTGGGTCGAAATACCCCTGCCAATGGTCCCTCAGTACCCTGCCGGCACTCCCGGTACACTATCGATGAGCCCGAAACTTTTCTAGTGACCAAAAAAGGACTTCCTATATATTAATCTTTACCTCCGGAGCTCCTCGTGACATCCGGGATCTCATCCGAGACTCTGAACAACCTTCGGTCACCACCATACATAACTCTATACTAGTGAAACATCACTGAACCTTAAGTGTGCAGACCCTGCGAGTTCGAGAACTATGTAGACATGACCGAGACACCTCTACGGTCAATAACCAATAGCAAGACCTGGATGCCCATATTTATTCCTACATATTCTATGAAGATCTTTATCGGTCAAACCTCTATGTCAAGGATTCAGTTAATCCCGTATGATGTTCCCTTTGTTCTTCAGTATGTTACTTGCGCGAGATTCGATCGTCGGTATCTCCATACCTAGTTCAATCTTGTTGACGGCAAGTCTCTTTACTCATTCCGTAACACAAGATCCCGTGGCTTACACTTAGTCACATTGCTTGCAAGGCTTATTGTGATGTTGTATTACCGAGTGGGCCCTGAGATACCTCTCCATCACATGGAGTAACAAATCCCAGTGTTGATCCATGCCAACCCAGCACACACCCTCGGCGATACCTGTAGAGCACCTTTATAGTCACCCAGTTACATTGCAACATTTGATATACACAAGGCACTCCTCCGGTGTCCGTGAGTTGCATGATCTCATGGTCATAGGAACATATACTTGACATGTAGAAAAATGTAGCCATAAACTGACATGATCATATGCTACGTTTATAGTTTGGGTCTTGTCCATACCATCATTCTCCTAATGATGTGATCCCGTTATCAAATGACATCTCATGTCAATGGCTAGGAAACCTTGACCATCTTTGATCTACGAGCTAGTTTACTAGAGGCACACTAGGGACAAAGTGTTGTCTATATATCCATGCATGCAATGTGTTTCCAATCAATACAATTATAGCATGGATAATAAACAATTATCATGAACAAGGAAATATAATAATAAACACTTTATTTATTGCCTCTAGGGCTTTTCCTTCAAGAGAGAAGCCTCTAGTGAAACCTATGCCCCCCGGGTCTACTTTCCATATTATATTTTTAGAATTATATACCAAAAACACCAAAAATACCTTGCTATAATTTATTTACCTTTTTTACTTTCCACAATCTTTTACATCTATCTCTGTCAGATCTCAACCTTGCAAATAATCGTCAAGGGATTGACAACCCCTTTGTAGCGTTGGGTGCAAGAGTTTGATTGTTTGTGTAGGTGCATCCATTGTTGACTTTCTTGTATCTCCTACTGGATTGATACCTTGGTTCTCAACAACCGAGGGAAATACTTATATACTTTGCTGCATCACCCATTCCTCATTTTCATCATGTCCTCTATAAGAAAGACCGTGAACAAACAAACCACTAGATGTCAAACCCAACCTCACATCATGCATTTATTGAAACATTGTAGCGACCCGAATCAAAACGAGTCAAGCCTCTGTGTTTTCTGTGCCATCCCTGGATCAATATGCTGGCACACACAGTACATCAATGTATATATCAAAGTGCAATCACATGTAATTAACGTAAAACTGATATATACCTTAAAATAGCAGCGGATACAGTCAACGGGAGTGGAGTCCCAATAACAGCAACGGCAGGTTGAGTGCGGACCGTAACCCTGAATCGTACTCTTACCCGTCGTAGAGGAGTATCTGCAACATGAGACGTTGCAGCCGTGTAGGTCAGCATTTTGAATATGCTGGCAAGATCACCATAGAAGAACAGAAGAATAAAGACTATTCTATATGCAAAGGCTTTGTGGCTCTGTGTCTAAGTTTTTGCGTAAAAGCTGATTTTATTTTCCCTACAACAAAGGAATATCAGGAATTTTCACTATAGAGTTACCTATCATGACATGGTTCCGCCAACCGATGTCCAAATGCCCACAGGTATCATTAAGTTGCCCACAATTAATTATCAGTCCAGTGTTGAGAGTTCAGAGATAGATTCAAGTCTAGAAGCTCAAAATTGTCCGTAACCAAGGACACGGCTAATCGATTAGGTTTAACTCTGCAGAGTGTTGTGTACTTTACCCACAAGATTCGTTCCCTCCTGGTAAGTCCTCGCACTGCCTGGTGTTTGAGAACCGGATGAACGAAACATGGTCTTTCAAAGTGTTTCCCTGACTGTCCGACAGTGCCCATCCAATCCTAACGTCGACTACATCTCGTAGCACTGCCCAGCAGAGTCACAACAAAGATCAACCAAGCCAGAGCCCATAATGACTTGTGGCTACACAGGTAAGCTTCCGGGCATGAAGTATTCATCCTTCCCTTTGAGTCTGGGTGAGGCTTTCCACGTGAATACTGGCCATCTCCAGCAACACCTAGGCAAATCCACTGGTTTCTCCAGGGTACCGTTTCAACCATCCCTCACCCAGTAGTGTGTATTGAAAAACTTGTTTCTCGAGTCTCGGAGTCTTGAGGTCTTGAATATGCAGGTCTTGAAGAAGCCTTCATGAAGTCGTCGTTTTGACGTGGAGTCCTTCTTCACACCACTCACGAACACTCATACCAGACCCCGTCTACTTTAGCATAGCATTGAACTAAGTAGCGTTCCCGGGTCTTTAGTAACAAGTGGTGGGTTCCTACCTCATGCATTCTACTCAACTACAAGAATATAGTTTCCTATAACAATAGAGTAAAACTAAACTATTTTCATTAACAAAACATTTCTTAACAGAAAATATTTACTAAAACTTTATTTGTAAACAGAATCTAATTACTTAAAACTTTGTTAAAATTAACTATTACTAACTAGTTTGTTTTTATCAAACTATACCTAGTTACAAACTATAATGTCCCTATAACAACATAGTAATAAACTAAGCAAATTATTTTATTGTATTAACAGCAAGTAAAATCCTAAATTTGAGACAATAGAACCTACTAAAACAAAATATAACTATCTCAGATTTAAGCTAACAAAATAAAACTAATTAAACTATATTAACAAACTAAACAGATTCTGTTTCTAGTTAAAACACTAATCAAATTTATTCTAAAAATTCTCAAACTAATCAATCTGCTAGTCCTAGCTAATACCAAGTAGTAGCAAAAAGATTCATATCAAAATCTATTTTTAAACTCTAGTTATTCAGATTTGAGTGATTTGAGCAAATTTGATTAAATTCAAATTTTTAAAGTTAAATTTGAAAATCTAATACTACAGGATGAAACTACATGAAAAATGTGAGCTTATGCAAAAAGAATCAACTCAAAACATTAAATAGTTTAAAAGATATAAGCAAAACAAATTTAGAAAACAATCTGTTAACTAAAACTAAACAGAAAAAGAAAAATAAACTACCGACCGGTCAGTGCTACGTGGCAAGATCCTATTGGCTGAGAGGGCGAGCGCTGAGTGATTTCAGGCGGTCGACCGAACCGAAAAGAAAACGGTTCGCGGAGTTAATATGTTATAATCTGGATCGTCAGATCCAGATCGAACGGGTGAGGTGCTCACCGTGAGGTGGGTCGCCGGCGAGGGCTTCTCCGGCGAGGCCAAGGCGACGTGGTCTTCGGGGGCGCGTCTCCGGTGGTCTTTCGCGGCATTTTAGTGGTCCAGACGACGGCGGCGAACGTCGGGCGTCGAGTGGTGGGGTCGGAGGGGCGAGGGGACGTCTGAGGCGACGGGCACGAGTGAAGAGAGCTTCGGTGGTCGGAGCAGCTCCGGCGAGGTGTTTGGGCAGCGTCTCGGTGAGGGAGAGAGGGGATCGGGGTGGAAACGGAGTGCGGAGGAGGGGCGCTATTTATAGGGCCGGAGAGGGGGTCAAGGAAGGAAGGAGGAGGGAGATCCGCGGCGAGGTGAATCCGGCGACGGCGGCGCGTGCGGGAGGAAGGAGGCGACCGCGGCGCGTGCGGGATCGGACGGGTGGGTCCCGCTATCAGTGAGAGAAGAGGCGTTAGCGGGGCGTCGGTCGACCGAAAATTAGGAAAGTCGGGGCAGGCTTAATGACAGATTGGGCCGACCGGCTTTTAAAGCCTTTAAAGTTTTTCCTATTTTTAATATCCAGCGAATTCAAAAGCTTTTAGTGCAAATAATATAGTTCCAAAAATAGGAGTATTATATATAAAAATTAACAGAATAATAAATACCATTTAATGAACATTTTTATTCTGTTATTTGAACGCTTTGAAAAAAATATTATTTTCAGAAATGGCCTATTTGCTTTTAAATCCTTTTTGCAAATATATTTTTTTCAAATAACCCCATGGGTTTTATGGTTCAAATACTTCAAAAAAATACCCCCTGGCTTTGGAGTGTCATTTTACTCCTCTCAAAAATCTTTGCAAGGGGTTTGGATGCTTGCAAATTCAAATAGGGAATTCAAATGAAAGTGAAACTCCATATGGGAAACTTTCAAATAGTTTTTCAAACTTCCAACTCCTATTTCATACAATTTGAAGAAGTCATATTATCCTCTCTCATGAAAATCATTGAGTTGCATAAAGTTTTCTAAAATTGAAATATTTTCAAATGGAAGTCAAACCAGTTTCAAATCTTGTTTCATTTCTTAAAATGGAAGAAGTCATGTCATCTTCACTCTGGGTTTTGTGATGAAATGAATTTGAATTCCTGGTGATCAAAATGTAGAGTGAAAGTTTTGATAAAGACATTTCATTCCCTCTCATCAAACTTTCAAAAGTTTCAAAAAGTTTAAAATTTCACTCACTTTCAATCACTCAAGCAAACAAACAATCATTCTAATAATTATTATAACATTCCAAAGTTTGGGATGTTACAAACATAACCTAGGTAACTACTTGAATTCCCACCTAAGAACTTCCAAAATCTTTCTGGCTATGCAATCTGGTCCAACAGATACACGGAGGAATTACTGAGTACATCACTCAACACCTGGCAATAATACTACACCCTGCAGTGTATTACATCCGTCAACACATAACCATAGAAACCTCAAAAACTCATCTACCTCAGACCCTCATGAACACAATGATACTAATTATGGTAGTACATCTGGACGCTCTCCCCAGTTCTGCAGGGACGCCAAACTCCTCTCGCCACAAATGGTATTGAAGAGATTCGAATGACTTTTTCATGGGATACTAAGGAAACTAAACGATAGCGAGTGTGATAATAATCCCCTGGAGCTCAACTCCCGGGGACACTTCTACCACAACAAAATCCTGGTTATAATGACATCGTAGAGGTTCCAAAATAGCTGCATGATCCTAAAAACATTGAGTAAGAAGAGGGCTAGAATTCAAATTCCTATGTCAGGATTCCTCACCAGAGCAGGGAACAGGAGTAAAAGGAATTCCTCCTCTCCTATATATAACTATACTCAAAAGATATTTTTTCACTCGACTCGACTCGGCCAAATTTGATCAATCAAGGGGGCTCCTTGGTCGGTATGGCTCTGATACCAACTTGTAACGCCCAAGATGCGGTACTATCCTGATCCGGCCTTGAGGGCCTTGATAGGGATAGAAGCGCATCTCGACGTTTCGCAAGAATAGATATCGTTACAAGTACATGTAAAGAGGAGATGAGTATATGGAATTGGATTTCACTCGCCACAAGCTGAATCATGATCATCTCAAATGCAAACATTCATTGCAATCATCATACATAAAAGAAGGGTCCGACTACGGACGAAGTTAAACGATAAAAGCGACATCCATCTTGCTATCCCAGACTGCCGGCCTAGAACCCATCCTATGATTGATGAAGAATAATAATAAACTACAAATAGAACAAGCACCACTCTCATGTCAAAGCATCAAATTATCTATACGTGCAACTGTTGGTGTAGTAATCTATGAGCCATAGGGACTTAGCAATTTCATTTTCAAGGGTATCAAGACTAGCAAAGCTTAATGGGTGAGTTATAATTAAGTGGTGAGGCTACAACAAGCACTAAGCATTTGATATCTGGCTAACTTACAAGTACAAGAATGAGAAGAATGATCTACGGAAAATGGACATGAATTATTAATGATCAAGAAGTGATCCTGAACACTTACTTATGATTTAATCATAACCCCACCATGTTCCTTTCTTGGTTCAAACCTCACAACAAGAGACGGTCATGACTCCAAACACGGTTGGTATATTTTCATTGTGTTTATTTCAACTTTCTATAACTGGGTGTTAAACAATTTCCAAGTTGTCACATAACCGTAGGCACAACTCTCAAAAAGATTTAACACTGCAGGGGTTCTCCAACTCATCCATCACAAACTAGCAACAAGCTGCGGTGGAAAACCTCAACCTCGTGATAGCCCAAAGTATCCTCGGAATCCCAGTGCACAAGACTTTCGTGAAAGGTAAAAAAAAATCCAACAAGGCCGCCTGGCGGGCCAGATCCCGATAGGATCCGCGTATCTCGTTCTCAGGGCACTACTAGATGGAACTAGCTATGAGTTAAACCAATCCCCTAGTTTCCTCATGGCATCCCCGCGGGCAACCCCTTTGGGGCCAACACCATCAGCACTGGCCCCCTGTATTATGTAGATTAAACCAACGGGTAGCGCTAACTCCCCATGCATTAATAAAGGTGTTCAATATTATTATGTTGAGTACAGTACCAATGTTGGACTTTGCGGAAAGAGTTTTATCCGAAAACGAAAATCAAGGGGGTCCCCATAACAACCCCATGTTAGGAGCGCTCAATATGGAACATAACACCGGTAAATGGAAACTAGGGTGGCAAAGGTGGAACAAAACACCAAACAAAAGGCTAAGCCTTCCACCTTTTATAGAGTGTATATGTGTATTAAATAGAAAGAATATTACAATATCCCAAAGATATCCATGTTATCACATGGATCCACCTACACCTGCAACTAGCAACGCTATAAGAGAGACTGAGCAAGCGATAACATAGCCAAAGAATGGTTTGCTAAGATGTGGAGGGTTAGAGGCTTAGCATGGCATGTTGGGAGGCTAAAAGAAACAAGTGGTAGGTAACGAGACATAGCGATAGAAACGAGACAACTAGCATGGAAATGATAGTAGTGGTATCCAGGGAAATGATCATCTTGCCTGAGATCCCACTCGGAAGAAGAACGGATCCATGAAGTAGACGAACGAGACGTAGTCGAACAAATCACCACACTCCGAACGCTTTCGGAACTCTATCGAGAAGAAGCAAATCCAAAAACAAACAAATGACATAGTAAACACCAAAACACATTCATGACAGGATGCGCAATCAAGTATGATGCATGTCCATTTAATTATGCATGGCATGGAAAGCACAACAATCACATACACATTAAGTGAAGTTCAATATGCAACAAGTTGCATATTGAAGGAACTCCACATTCATTCATTTAGTTCACTCTCGTTTATTTATGCGACAAGTTTAAATGTTGTTAAACATGGCAGGAGGTGAAGCACAAGTAGGCTACATATCAAGTTTAACTGAGGCCGGAACAATGAATAAAAATTCCAGAAAGTCAACATATGTAATTTACAAATTTTATATTGTTCTGCCCTCATCAGAATTTTATTGTTGTTACATAGGAAAAATGATGCCAAGATGTTATTCTACACATTTTTCTAGTCAAGTTATATATGTGGATCATTTTAATCGGAGCTACTGTTATTTAGTTATGAGATAAATCCTTTTAACATGGCATTATGCAAGCTAAATGCAAACAGCAAGTTAAAAATTATATGTGAGAGTAGGATATTATTAATCTATACAAAATTCTGAATATTTTACATGTTTCAATCATTTGAATCCGATGCACAGTTTGTGAGACATTAAATGCATGAAGTCTAGGGATTTTTCTGTAAATCTATAATTCCTTGGAAATTAGAAAAATTCGCAGACAAGGAAAAAGACGTCTATGGGCTGAATCTGAACGGAGCTCAAACTACAGGTGGCGATGGATAACTATCTCTCACACTAGGCGGAGATTAGCAGAAGTGCGCTCACTAGAGAAAGCATTGGCCCGGGTCGGATGGGCAGGTGTCGGTGTCAAAATCGGCGGATCTCGGGTGGGGGGTCTTGAGCTGTGAGACTGGGATTGATGGTAACAGGGGACGAAGGAGACGATGTTTACCCAGGTCCGGGCCCTCTTATGGAGGTAAAACCCTACGTCCTGCTTGATTATATTGATGATATGTACGTTATAGAGTTGATCTACCTCGAGATCGAATAGCTAAACCCTAGATGAGTTGGCCTCCTCTCTACAACCTAAAACCCTCCGGCTTATATAGACCCCGAGGGTACCTAGGGTTTACGCATGGTCAGTTGTACATCGATGTAAAAAACACGCTTATCTACTGTCGAAAACTTGGAGGATACGCCATGGCTCCTTGAAGCTCCCACCCTGGCGACGGGGCTTCTGATCATCTCATGCTCATCCGGCGGCCCACATTGTCTGGCCCACAAGAAATAGGTCGGCTATCCGAGGCCCCTTTAAACCAGGACTCCCTCAGTATCCCCCGGACTAGCCTCTGATGCCGAGGTATGTCCGGACAGTCTTGTGCGTCAGAGTCTTCGGCTTGTGAGGCAAGTCCCTCTATCCCTTCTTGTTCGGCAACCATCCTGTCATCGACGAAATCCCAAGCGTCACGAGCTCGCCGGGTTCATTATAATAACCATCAGCGTTTCTCGATTTGCGTGTGCCGTGGGGAGACGAGCGGTTCAGCGGCTTTTTTCAAGACTGCCCCTCCACAACGGAGGCACCACCCATTTAAACAAACTGAATCGTGGTGTAAGCCACATCCTCTTACTTCTCCTCATTAGAAAAAACATTCAGCGAGAGATCATCACAAGAACATGGCGAGCTCCCTCAGCTCTTCCTCGCACCCTTATGGCTCCCGTCTGAGGGATTGGACAAGTTATTCCGTCTCCCTTCTTCGACTACGCAACATCGAGACTCAAGGGTACCTTCCCTCCTCGGATCTGGTGGTTACCCGTGCTAGCTTGTCTTCATTCAACAGCGAAGCCGTTGCGGAAAATTTTCCCAACCCACAAAAGGGGGAGCATGTATGTTTCGTACCCTTCCTTTTGTGAGGTCTGGGGTTCCCCATTCATCCATTCTTGACGGGGTTATCGGAGTTCTATGGGATCTAGCTCCATCACCTCACCCCAGGGTCTATCCTGCACATCTCGGGCTTCGTCGCCCTTTGCGAGATGTTCCTGGGCTGCAAGGCACACTTTGAATTGTGGAGGAAGTACTTCTGCCCCGTCCCTCGTACTCTGGACAAGACAATTTTAGAGGTCGGAGGAGCCGACATATGCCGCATACGGGGACGGGGTATCAAGTTGCAACACCGAAGGAGTTCAAAGAATGGTCTTCAGAATGGTTTTATAATGAGGACGTCCCCCTATTTGATCTTGCTCGGAGGGGTTTGCCCGAATACTCTGACGCCCCCTTGAAGAAGAGGTACAATTGGCGACTGAAGAGCTTGTCCCAAGAAGACAACATCGAAGTGCAACGCTTGGCAGCCCATGTGAGGGTATTAGCCCATCACAAGTTGACCATGATAGATGTCATGGATGTCGCCATCAACTGGTGCGTTTAGCCTCTTCAGCAGAGAATACACCCTTCATGGTGTTACAACGGGACAAGCGTCACCACTCGCTCCCAACAACTGGGCCCTGCCGATCAAACAGCATTAGCCGTCGCACTTGCCAACCTATACAAAGGGGAGCAAGAAGATTTTGTTTGGATGCTGACCAAGGAGGGTTACTCCAGTCACAATCCCATCGAATGGGTGAGCCTTTCAACTCAGTAACCACAATTCGGGTTTTCAATTTTATCCCTTCTTGACTGTCGTGGATTTATCACGGCAGATGTCTGGGTGAACGGACTTAGGTTCGGGGCAAAGACGCAACTATGTGGCGGCTTGAAGGGCTTGATCGGAATCGAGGGACACGGAGTTTACCCAGGTTCGGCCCCTCCGATGGAGGCAAAAGCCTATGTCCTGCTTGTCTGATATTGATGATGATGAAGATCTCTCGGTTACAAGGGTGCTAATTGCTGCCTCTAATAACGAGAGCCTCTAATCTGTCTATCTCTAATCTCTTGTGTTGTCTAAACTGGTGGACTTGTGAATCTTGTCCCTCTAGGGGTGCTCTACCCCTCTTTATATAGGTGGAGAGGGTAGACTTACAAATAGAGTCCTACTAGGAGTAGGATTAGGACTAGCCTCTCACGAATCCTACTCCGGGTCTTATTTCCTTTAAGGGAATCCTTCTCTCTTCGGGCCTTCTCTTGTGAGCCACCAGGCGCCGGCTCACCCGCCGGGTCTTGGGCTTAGTCATCCTGCGACCCATCTGCCGGGTCATCAATGAAACGTCATGTCTTTGTCGGGTCTCCTGTGAGTCACCAGGCCGGGTCATACCGCGGGGTATATCCCCGACATTAGCCCCCAGGTTAGCTTGAATTTATTCATGGCAAGCTCCTGAAATAAGAGTAACAAATATGTTAAGTGGCCGGCTTGCTCCTTTGGGCGGCTTATAAAATGTCTCCTCAGAAATCCGGGTCTTTTCTGCATATGAATGAGTTGTCTTGATAGTCATCTTGCTTGTCAATGTCCTTTGAAAAATATTGAGAATAGAATACCCATATTCCATTGAGTCAGCTTCCAATACTCTTGCTGGGTCATCTCCGCCGGGTCATAATCATTGATGATGCCGGGTCAAATAACTAGAATCCAGCTGACTTGATAAAAATATTGGGATGAAAACCCATCTGATGTAAACCGGATTTCCATTGTTGTGAAGCAGCGTGGCTTATAAAATCTGGCGGGTTATGACCTTTTGATAACACCGGGTCATAAGTGTTGGTGACGCCGGGTCTAACAACTGAACTCCATACTTAAATATCTTGAAAAATCTCCTCAAAGTTTTTGATATGTCCATATTACCTGTAGCCCCAAAGCTCCAAGATTATCCATGATAACTTGGTGCTTTGCAAATAACATTTTGGACTGTGTAGCCCCCAAGTGTCGGGTTGTTCTGCCTGCAGCAGCCTGGGACTTATAATTGCCTTATACCTTATAAAGCTTCAGCGGGTGTATCCCCCAAGGGCCGGCTTATCAAAAAGCTTTGGCGGGTGTAGCCCCCAAGGGCCGGCTCATCAAAATGTGATGCATCGGGTCTTCAATTTGAACCTCATAATCTGTTTAAACAGCTGAATACTGTAGCCCCCAAGTGTCGGGTCGCACGCCTACGGCGACTTGGGACGTTATATAATTTGATCTGAGCGGTGTAGTCCCCAAGTGCCGGGTCAGTAAGAATTACTGGGCTAGGACTTAGAAAATATAGAAAGGTCGGCTCATCTCCTTGAGATCATATGGTCTTGCTGACGATGTAATGATTTGAAAACCGGCTTACATTAGCCCCCAAGTGTCGTGGTGCGTGCTTGCAGCGACAGGGGACTTGCGTATTTGATATAAACTGGCCTTGAATAATGTAGCCCCCAAGTGCCGGGTTGTCTGCCTGCGGTGACTCGGGACTATGTGAGAATAATATGACTCTTCATCTGAATGAATTTTTGATCGTAGTTGTAATATAATCCAGAGTAAATATCCTGAAATAACTCCTTTGTCTTTGACATGAAATCCCTGCTCGTGGTTGCGATGCAACCCGGTAATATGTATATTTGAACAAATCCATGAGTGTTGTAGATTACTACAATGCACAATTGAAGAAATCCGAGGACCAGCCAATTAGATGACATGGCATTATATCTTCAAGAATAATCAACTTTCCAATATAACGGCGGCTCATCTTTAATAAACAAGACGTGCAAAAAACATGACAAAATATGTTATGTGTTGCTGTAAGGGCGGCTTGAAAAAGCACAACCCGGAGATGTTATATCTTTCATAACATTGCTCTTTCTTTTTCATAATCTGGCTCTGACCCGGCTTATAAGCCGGCATGACATGTGAATATGATGAAAATGATGCAATGTATGATGCCATGTATGATGCAAGATGCAATGTATGATGTAATGTTAACTTGTCAACCTTTTTTGGCATAAAGCAGGCGGATAGGCGTTACAAGCTGTACCCGAAGGTGGGAAGCCGCCCTCGTCGTGGCTCATTTTCCTGAGCCAGATTTTTGTGGCATAAAGCCTGGTGCCACGACTCATTTTCCTGAGCCGGTTTTAACTTTAACCAGTGCATGGTCTCTATCGAGAGTGGCCGTCAATTTCTTTGAGCGGTTCAAGGTCTCTAGGCGAGAGTGGCTGGCGGGTCAAGCCGTTTTAAATATAACTAGTGCAGGGTCTCTATCGAGAGTGGACGTCAATTTCTTTGAGCAGTTCAGGGTCTCTAGGCGAGAGTAACTGGTAAGAGTTCGGCGGGTCATGAGATGTTAGCTACCCGTCGGTAAAAAACCTCTCATAACCGCGGCTAAGCATGTTTTTAGCCGAAGATTTGGCATGAAGCCAGCCTATTAGGTGTTAGAAGCGGTACCCGTCGGTCAGAAGCCCCCTTTTTGGCAATTACGACACAAAGTGCCGGCGGATAGGCGTTAGAAGCTGTACCGGCTAAAGGTAGGAAGCCGCCCTCGCCGTGACTCATTTTTCTGAGCCGGAATTTTGTGCCTCTACGGCCGGCTAATAGGCATTAGAAGTTGTACCCTCAGGTAAGAAGCCGCCGTTCGCTGATCTCAGTTGATGTATCAACCGGAACATTTCTGAACTCTTCTTGTAAGTCGCCATCTTGTATAAAGAAGCGGCAGCAGCTCCAAGTGATGATCCAATAAATCTGGGCACCTATGTTTGAATGGTGCATCACGGCGGTTCGTCCTCTTGGGCAACTTTTAATCTTCCGTCAGTAATGTAATAGCCCCCAGGATTGGATTTTCTCTTGCAAAGACCCGGGGTTTTTGTTGAAAACAACCAAATGTGTCTCACCATATCTGTAGCCCCCGAGTCTTAATTTGACTCGAAGAAGCGGCTTGAGAATCTCCACTGAAAGTTGAGGTTGGCTGTGGCGGGGTATAGATGATCCCGTATGAATTGCTTCAATGATCCGTTCGATGGCTCATTCCGGCTGTTTGTTGAAGTGAACCAAATTGTAGTGGTGGCGATTTGTGCGACTGTCTGTCGGGCGGCTCATATCGATGAGCACCGCACTAATATGTTGATGTAGATCAGACTGTGGGCGGCGTCTTGCACGCGTCCGTTGGGCGGCTTGCACCAGTGTATGCAGCCACTAGCGTGTTGATGTAGACGTAGAAACCAACCACGGCATTGTGAGCTGGTGCTATTTGTGAAAGACGCCACGGCATTGTAAGCCAGCGCGGATAGTGAAAGACGACCATGGCATTGTAAGCCGGCGTGGGTAGCGAGAAAACGGCCATGGTGTTGTGAGTCGGCACGATGGCGAGAGACGGCCACGGTGTTGTAAGCCTGCGCGGGTGGCGAAAGGCGGCGTTGTAAGTCGGCGCAGGTGATGAGAGACAGCCACGATGTTGTAAGCCGCTACGGACGCCGGTGCCAAACGATGCTGGTGCGCCTCCATCTCCGTGATATGATGCCACTTTGGCAATGAATAATTTGTCCTGTGTAAAAAATATTACAAAGACAAAGTAATTATTCTTCGAAGGAATTAAAAATGTATAGATAAAATAAATTGGGTGGATAGCCTCCCGTAATCTCAACAGCGATTGCGGCACTCTCTCAAGGCCACAGCGGAGGTGACTATTCGACCACGATGGCTCCAAGACGGTGCTAGACCAGGGTGGCTCGATGGTGACGACGTTTGCGTCAAAGCAGTCCAGCAGGGCTACTCGAGGCGGTGAAGGACCACGGTGTTTTTTTTTCACAAGGCGGGTCCCTTTTTTTATAGCCGGCTCTTGTTTTTATTAACAGCCCGACTCCTGTTTTTATTAACAGCCTGGCTCTCACTTCTCCTCCCTCCCGTGACCACCAACACAACGCGAGGGAGGGGGGAGGAAGGCAACTGACGCGGGGCCGGGGTGAGGCCGTATTAGCGAGGAGACGCGGGAGGAGCGGCGTGACAGCTGGCGGCCATGATGGAGGCGACGAGCGCGGAGTTGAGTCACGGCAGAGACCGACACAGCAGCGGTGGTTCAAACGCGAGGAGCGGTGAGCTGGGGGCCGGGCGGTGCGGCCATGGCGGAGGTGAGGCGCGGTCAAGGAGACGGCGGGGTGCTGCCAGGGCGGTTTGGAGAAGATGGCCTTCGGCAGAGGCGGAAGCACGCCAGCAGCGGCCGGCTGGCTTGATGGGGAGGCCGGCTGTGGAGGCGAGCAGGCGAGGTAGGAGGCAGCCATGGTGGAGGCGAGCAGGTGAGGTAGGAGCCGGCCGAGGTGTGCCTTGCCGGCGAGCCGACGAGCGCGGAGTGCACCAGGCAGCCCGACGACGACGAATGCGGATCGGGGCCGGCACATGGCGGCTCGGCGGAGGAGCGGGGTGCGCGGGAGGTGAGTAGGGCCGGGCACGGCCGGCCGGCACGGGGAGGAGGACCGCTGACCAGGCTGGTGAGGTCATGCGGCACGCGTGCGAGGACGTTGTTGTGGTGGCAAGACGACAAGAGGCAAGCTATCACGGGGGAGGCACGTGCATGGAGTTGTAATCCGTGTCCACATACAGTTTCGGGTCAGGGCCTTCTTTTTTCTTCCTTCTTTTCGTTTCCTAGTCCTATTTGGTTTCACTTTTGACAATGGCCGATCTGAATATCTCCAGCAGTTGGTTTTTCACGTGAGTACTACTAATGCTTGTCTTAAATCTTCTCCTTCTTTCACTTGATGTTCGTCCATGATTGAGTTTGCTTTTGAGATAGAACAGCAGCCATGGAGCTGCGAGCCGCCAGAGCATGGAGCAGCGAGCCACCAGAGCGCGAAGCAGCGAGCCGCCGGCGAGTGGACATGGAGGTGGGCCAGCCATGGAGGTGAGCCAGCGAGGGTACAACGGGGCGGCTGTAGAAGCAAGCCAGTGAGGGCACAGTAGGGCAGTATCACTTTGTATGATGGGATCCATCCACCTCCGCGTACGGGAGATATTTCCTAGTCTGAGCAAAGTAGCGGCAGTAATTTTGATCTTCTTGACGCTATACATGACCTTTTAGTTTTCTGGACACAAGAGCAATTCGGCGGAACCTGCTGGTTCGGTCCAAAGTTGTCCCATGTCCGGCCATCGTGTGTGATGGTTTTTCATCCGCACTAGCTCTTTTATCTGAAAATATCTAAATCTCCGGACACAATCGTTGTCAGGTCTTCTTCATCTGATCCATTGCGAGCTTCTCGATCCCTGAAGAGCTCCCTTCAAGAACATAACACCATTGTGCAGCCCCACTGTGGGCGTCAACTGTCGTGGATTTATCACGGCAGATGTTTGGGTGAACGGACTTAGGTTCGGGGCAAAGACGCAACTATGTGGCGGCTTGAAGGGGTTGATCGGAATCGAGGGACACGGAGTTTACCCAGGTTCGTCCCCTCCGATGGAGGTAAAAGCCTACGTCCTGCTTGTCTGATATTGATGATGATGAAGATCTCTTGGTTATAAGGGTGCTAATTGCTGCCTCTAATCATGAGAGCCTCTAATCTTTCTATCTCTAATCTCTTGTGTTGTCTAAACTTGTGGACTTGTGAATCTTGTCCCTCTAGGGGTGCTCTACCCCTCTTTATATAGGTGGAGAGGGTAGGCTTACAAATAGAGTCCTACTAGGAGTAGGAGTAGGACTAGCCTCTCACGAATCCTACTCTGGGTCTTATTTCCTTTAAGGGAATCCTTCTCTCTTCGAGCCTTCTCTTGTGAGCCGCCAGGCGCCGGCTCACCCGCCGGGTCTTGGGCTTAGTCATCCTGCGACCCGTCGGTCGGGTCATCAATGAAACGTCATGTCTTTGCCGGGTCTCCTGTGAGTCGCCAGGCCAGGTCATACCACGGGGTATATCCCCGACATTAGCCCCCAGGTTAGCTTGAATTTATTCATGGCAAGCCCCAGGTTACCAAATCCGAGGTAGAGAGCGCTATGAATCATCGGCAATGACGAGAAACCCTATGCCACCCAGCACTCTCCGAAGAAGAGTTTAATGCTCTACGCTCAGCGGACGTGCACATCGGAGCTGCCCGAGTTGGGTTCGAGGAGGCTATGAAACTAATATCGTCCAGCATATAGGTGACTAATCGGCTATATAAGTCTGAACACCCATGTAAACCCAGTAGCCCTCGAGCCTTAAATTGGTCAGAATGACCGAATTAAGGGTCCTCGTATTGTCTTCCTGCTATTGCAATCCTCAAGACAGTGAAGCGAGCAACTGGCCAAGGAACGGGTGGCAAGCCGAACATAGGTGGAAACCCTGAAGGCCTAATTGGATCACGTGAAGAGCTTTACCCGGGAGGCACATGGTGAGTATACCTATTCTGCTAATCTTAGCATATATTCCCATGCTGGCGCAAGGGTATTTTGTAGCAGCTGAATCAATAGGGCAATTGCAAAGAGAATTAGATGCAACCTGAGAATCTCAATGGTATGTTGAATCTCAGCATGAGGCCCGCTGTCGTGTTTTACAATGAAATATTGAGAAGAACCGCCTTCAGGCGAAAAACAAACAGCAGGCCGAAGAAATTGAGAGCTTAAAGACTCAATTGGCCCAGGCCCAAGAAGAGAACCAAAAATTACAAAGGGGCATGTTCGGTAAGTGTGATTTAACATTGGACAATACTAAGTATAATGGGCATGCCTTGACTCATGTATAGGCTTCCTGTCTGGGCAACTCGAAGAAGAGATCGATCCTACCGGGCAGCCTTCTAAAGAAGCTATCTGCCCTTCATGAGCGCTCGGAAGGCCATGAAGAGCATGGTAAAAGCGCTATGGCCTACCGAACAACCTCCGGAGGAGATGACCGAACTAGTTGATCGATTCAAGGGAGCCCGAAGTAGGTTCCAGCTATGGAAGACATTAGCTAGCCGAGAGGGAGCACGAGAGGTGTGTGCGATGATCAAGACCCGTTATACCGGCCTTAACCCTGAGCGTATGGCTCGGGTTGGGCCAGTAGGGTCGGATGGGAAAGAAGTGCCGCTTCACTTGGTGTACGACCAAGTGATGCCCACCGCCCGTCTCTCACAAGAAGACTACTCCTTGGATACCTTAATAGACAATCTCAATCAGCAGCCAGATGTATGATTATATGTAACTATGTACACATAATCGAGAAAATTGCTCCGCCTGTGTTTTAAACTTTCACTTAACCGGCCATTGGCTTCGAGCTCCCGTGCTAAGAGATTGGGAGTGTTCCCTATAAAATATCATTCGAGAAGGGTGAATTATGTTCGGGGAACTAGGCAATCCGGCCATTTCGTGCGAACGGATAAAAAGCACACAGGGAGATTTGTTATATTATTGCTTAGCATAAGAAACATCTTCCGAATAAAATAGTACCTCTATCGATACCTTTCTTAAGGGTGCTATGTAAATCGTAGGTAGAAAGGTCGTATACTACTAGTATGCGACTAATGGCTCTTGTTAGAAAAGAAGCCCGAGTAATGGTGCTAACGACCATAGTCTTATTTGTTGCTTCCGTCGTAGCCAACCAATTGTCTGCTGAAGATAGCTAGCTTTCGGCTTCACCCGTCTAAGGTATGTATCCGGATGACCCGGTCATAACAATTGCAGAGGTGCTCCCTTTACCTTCTAGCCGAACAATCGGGAACATAGAGGGTAAGCACATGAGCGAGGCAACCCAGCTTGGCAAAAATCTTAGTTCGAAATGATGCATATAATGGCTTAAAATTGACAAGGGAAAAATGCATACACAATAAATGTGAATAAATGCTTAGAGCCTAAAATCATTGGCTTCGGGAAGAAGCCCCCAGGTGTTGTGTTCGGATTTAACAATTAATGTTGTAAGCCGAAATCTTGATACAAGATCGGTTGAGCCGAACATAGAGTTGGGAAAAAACAAAAAATCCAAACCTTCTCAAAAATCAAGGTGGGAGGGAAAGAAAAAAGAAAAAAAGAAAAAAGGCAAGAAAAAGCAGGTAAAAGGTAGAGAATATGACGGCATCGGTCTATCCATAGAAGCACTAAAGACGAGATGCGTTCCATGGGTTTGGTTCAAGGTGGTTATCCGATGGGTTTTGAAGACGGTAAGCCCCTCCCGAAAGTACTTCTTCCATTATGAAGGGGCGCTCCCATTTGGGGTTGATTTTCTACTTCTGCTTCTCCGGGAGCCGTAAGATGATTTCACCCACATTATACGCTTTTGCCCTGACCTCCCTACTCTAGTAACGTCGGGCCTGCTGTTGATAAAAAGTAGAGCGAGCCCGAGCTATGTCGTGCTCTCCTTCTAAGGCATCGAGGTCGTCCTGTCGATCTAAATCGGCTTCCTTTTCCTCGAACATGTGCACCCTTGGTGCATCGTGAATAATGTCACCAGGGAGGATTGCTTCTGCCCCATAGACCATAAAGAACGGTGTGTATCCCGTTGATCTGTTCAGCGTGGTGGGCAGGCCCCATAGAACGGAGACAAGCTCCTCCACCCAATGACAGTCGGACTCATGAAGAGACTAGACTAAACGTGGCTTGATGCCACTCATGATGAGGTTGTTTGCTCCTTCGAATTGTCCATTGGTCTATGGATGATACACCGATGCGTAATCGAGCTTGTGAGGGATCACTAGAAGTGTATGTCTAGAGGGGGTGAATAGACTACTAGCTGGAATTTAAAACTACCACAAGCATAAGTTCAAGGGTTGGTAGTTTTAGCATATATATAACAAGTCTAGAACACCCTACACATGCAAGTCATCAAGTATAGCAACGAAAAGTAAAGACATTGCACATGAAGGTATGGAGTAGAGATAGAGAGATCAAATGCATGAGGGACACAGAGGTTTTTCCCATGGTTCCGATAGGTGGTGCTATCGTACGTCCACGTTCATGGAGTCTTCAACCCACAAAGGGTAACGGTCGCGAGAGTCCACGGACGGCTCTACCCACGGAGGGTTCCACGAAGAAGCAACCTTGACTATACCGTGATGGCCTACGTCCACGGAGGACTAGCCTAACTCGGGGTAGATCTTCATGAAGTAGGCGATCTCCTTGCCCTCACAAACTTCTTGGTTCACTCCACAACACGAAGTAGGAGGCTCCCAAGCGACACCTAAGCAATCTAGGAGGCACCACCCTCCAGAAGGTAATAGGCTCGATAATGTCGATGAACTCCTTGCTCTTGTGCTTCAAGATGATAGACTCCTCAACACACAATCACTCTCTCATAGATTTGGCTTGGTAGAAGAGATTGATTGGGTGGAAAGCAACTTGGGGAGGCTAGAGATCAAGATTCATATGGTAGGAATGGAATGGCATGATCGCAACACATGATTATGTGGCTCTCTCTCAGAAAATTAGTAGGTATGAGTGGGGAACTGTTTTGAGTGCTTCTCTTGCGAGTGAGTGGTGGTGGAGGGGTATATATAGGCATCTCCAAAAATCCAACCGTTAAATCTAATAAGTCAGACTCGGTGGAATCGATGTGTAAATCTCGGTTGTACTAAGTTGCCTCAAAGGTAGCAACTTTTGAATCTCAGTGAGACCGATATATAAAAATCGGTTGCACCAATAAGGTGACCAACGGTCAAATTGGCAATCTCGGTGACGCCGATTCACAAAACTCGAAGGGACCGATTTTGTGAACTTGCGTAATAGGAAGTTGGCAACCCAAACTCAGAGGCACCAAAGTGGAACCGGTTGCACCGAAAAGCTAGGGTTTGGCTGAGTCTATCTGAGGTGTAGAATCGGTGGCACCGAGTGGAATGTGTTGGTTGCATTGATTTTGAGTATTTGGCTTTGGATAGACTTTTGTGGAAGAGCTTGTGGGTGTATGTGGTGACTATCACGTGTGCATGTATGAGCATATTGTTCACCAGCAAAACCTTACCCCCTTTTAATAGTATTGGCTTTCCTATGGACTCAAAGTGATTTCTCACAAAAGGTACAATGTAGAGTCCTTTGCTTGAAGCTTTGCCAATCTATTTCCTTCTCCTTATTCTTCATGGGGATACTGTCCACACTCCTTTTTGCCAGACCATCTCTCTCTGTGGACTTTATCTGAAATACACTAGGTGAAAATATTAGTCCAAGAGACAATGTATGTTGTCATGAATTGTCAAAACCACCAAGGGAGCACATTGTGCTTTCAATCTCCCCCTTTTTGGTAATTGATGAAAACATATAATCAAAGCTTCAAATAAAGATATGCATATATATAATGAAGACTTTGAGAGGCACATGACTTAGACTTGCCCCCCCTAAATGTATGCAGTCCCTTTATAGGATAGTTGCTTTGGTATGCATGGACACACATGTAGTAGAAGGGATATGATAAGTCATGTGTATATTGGCTATATGCATCAAACATATATGAATGAGGTGTATCCTTGTTCAAGACTTCACTCTTGCAAACAATATGTGCAAGAAGCAAGAGATCATCTTGAACAAGAATATGATGCATATACTTACCTTGAGTTCTTGAGCATTCTAGCAGTAGAAATACACTTGAGAAAACAATGTTAGGAAACACAAGAGTATTCTACCAATCAAAAGCAATAGAACTCAAAAATGCCAAGATATGGAGAACATATAGAGGATAGTATTCATTAAGCTTGATATGTCTCCAAGATCATTTAGAAATTTCTCCCCTTGAGATATGAAAATGTAGGTCATCCTCTCCCTCTGAATCTTAGCATTTAGATATTGGGACTGGAAAGGGTGAGAAAATTCTAACATGAGAAAAACAATTGCAATAGACATATCTTTCTCCAAAACACATTTTCTCCCCCTACTTTGGTATTCTCCCCTTGTTTATATATAAGTGTAAACTTTTGATATTTTTATCTCCCCCTAAATTATCTCCCTCTTTAGCTTTGAAGCTTCGTATATTTCTCCCCCTTTGGCATTAATTTCCAAAAGGTCAGACATAGGGTTAAACACAGGGATCATTGATTAAGACAGGGATCATTGAGAATAAGGGTCATAGAATGTAGGACTCATAGAATATGAAAATCATGAGAAAAATGAGGGATTCATTGAAAATAATTTCTCTCCCTTTGGCTTAAACTAAGAATTTTTAGAACTTCTTCTGCTCTGAGTTAGGGATACTTGAAAGTATTTCTCCTTTTTTATTTTTTAAATAAGGGTCATCAAAGGATTGAGAAATCACAAAAGGAACACAAATATTTACACTATCAAACACAGACTGAAATAGAAATATGGTGGCTCCGAGGCAAAACTGTCGGTGGTACCGATATGGTTGTCCAGCTTTTCTGTAGAGTCGGTAGAACCGAGTCCTTTGAATCGTAGGCTCTGAGGCATAAATCGGAAACTTAGAGAATGTGATAATTGTACTAATGACAAAGTTGTGAATGAAAATCAACGAGGAAAGAAAATCAAACATCATGTACCAATTTCGATCAATTTACAGAGAGGTGTCAAGTAGAAAATATTTGAATGGTTCCAAGAATTATTGCAATAGAGAATGAACCAACGAAGATTCTTAACTAGATGATGGGCGGTGACTAGGTCACCTATATTAGAGTATATTGACTCAGGAGCCAAGCAAGATTGCGTGATCATAGGTCATACTCATCGTTAGGCTCAAAATGGGGTTGCCATTTTTCGATTAAGCATTTTAATGTCTTCATATCACTTGAGTTGCTTAATATCATGTCTTGGAGTAAAGCCATATCAAGGATATGAGTACATACCTTTGAGTGATGTTGATGACGTAGCTTGTAGGTGAACTTGATGAGGATTCTCGAAGTTGATGAAGGTCATCTTGATTTGGGAGCAATGCTTGTTGTTTCGTTCACTTTTCACCTACATGGGTTAGTCACGCAATGAAGAACATGATATATCCAAATGACATGATACCAGTTGAGATTTTGCAATTGCGGGATATATGCCAAGGATATGTTTTGTTGTCTTCTTCCTATCATCATCAAAGCGAGGTTGTGGATACTTGGTCATGACAAGATTGCTTAAGATGATTTGATGGCAATATTGTGGAGTGTTGTTCTTCCAAGTACCTACAAAAGGGTTGGATGCATGACAAGGGAGCATAGAATTCCAAGGTATGATATTCAAGGTAATAGCATGGAATATACTATAAGGCTCATCTCCTTGCAAGCATCTGAGCGAGCTTAGCTCAAATTTTAAGCATCAATGATGTTCAACTCACTCCTAAAATGACAAAACACTCTTTCATCAAGTGGCTTTGTAAATATATCGGCCAATTTCTTATTAGTACGAACATCCTTCAGATTAATATCTCCGTTGGTAACATGATCACGAATGAAATGATGTCGAACTTGAATATGTTTGGTTCGAGAATGTTGCACAGGATTATGAACAACCTTAATAGCACTTTCATTGTCAAATAGTAATGTCACATTTTTAACATAGATTCCACGATCTTTTAGTGTTTGTATCATCCATAATAATTGCGCACAACATCATCTAGTAGCAATATATTCGGCTTCGGCAGTAGATAGAGATACCGAGTTTTGTTTCTTGGAGGACCAAGACACAAGAAATCTACCAAGAAATTGACATGTACCTGAGGTGGATTTTCTATCAACCTTGTCACCGGCATAGTCCGAGTCGGAGTAGCCAACAAGATTAAAAGAAGATCCCTTGGGATACCAAATCCCAAAGGTTGGTGTATGTATCAAGTATCTCACAATGCGTTTAATAGCCTTAAGATGACATTCTTTAGGTGCAACTTGATATCAAGCACACATGCAAACACTAAGCATAATATTAGGACGGGAGGCACATAGATAAAGTAATGAACCAATCATTGATCGATAAACCTTTTGATCAACCGGTTCACCCTCCTTGGTGAGATCATCGTGTCCGCTAGTGGGCATGGGAGTTTTCATACCTTTGCACTCTTGCATGTTGAACTTCTTGATTAAGTCCTTTGTGTACTTATTTTGAGAGATGAAAGTACCTTCTCTCATTTGGTTGATTTGTAGACCAAGAAAGAATTTCATCTCACACATCATTGACATCTCATACTTCTCTGAAATCAACCTTCCAAACTTCGCACTAAATTGTGGGTTAGTAGATCCAAAGATAATATCATCCACACAAATTTTGCACACAAATAATTCACCATTAACTCTCTTTGTGAATAAGGTTGCGTCAATTTTACCAATTTCAAATCCTTTTTCAATGAGAAACTTCGTTAGGAATTTGTACCAAGCACGAGGAGCTTGCATAAGACCATATAAAGCTTTGCGAAGTTTGTAAACGTGGTCAGGTTTCTTAGGATTTACAAAACCAAGTGGTTGCTTAACAGAAACCTCTTATTCTATCTCACCATTTAAGAATGCACTTTTAATATCCATTTGGTAAAGTGTGATATCATGGTGATTAGCATAACCAAGAAGAATTCGAATAGCTTCTAATCTAGCAACAGGGGCATAGGTCTCTCCGTAGTCCATACCTTTGACTTGCGTATATCCTTGGGCTACGAGGAGAGCATTGTTGCGAACAAATTGACCGTCTTCATCTTGCTTGTTGCAAAATACCCATTTCGTGCCGATAATGTTTTGCTCATCCTTGGGTTTCTCCATGAGCATCCACACTTTGTTCCTCTCAAAGTTGTGAAGCTCTTCAAGCATAGCGTTCACCCAATCCATTTCTTCAAGAGCTTGTTCAATCTTCAAGGGTTCAATGCTAGAGATGAAAGAATAATGCTCACACAAGTTAGCCAAGCGAGTTTTTAGAGTGAGTGATCCTCCCTGTTTGTATGTCACCAAAGATTTGGTTTAGGGGATGTTTCTGGGTCACTTGAGCTCTAACTCAGGGTACCTTAGGCTTGTTAGTTGGTGGAGCTTCTTCTACATCATCATCTCCTTCATCTCCGTTGTTGTCGATGTGGTCATCTCTTTGAGGTGGTGGTGAAGGACGTTGTGGTAGATCTTCATGATGTACTTCCTCCTCCTCTTCATCTTGTCGGGCACCGCTTGTGGATGCTTCCATGTCGTATTCTCGGTAGCCTTGATCCGAAGTAGGAGCTTCCACTTGGGTTGATGAAGTGCTTTCCTTCACCTCCATGGGTCAAATCTTGCCGATGGGCAAGTCTTGGATAGCTTTCGAAGGATCTTTATCACCTACATCCTCTGGCAATTGTTCGAATTGCGAACCATTAGACTCATCAAACTTCACATCTACCGTCTCTTCAACTTTACGAGTGAAGTTGTTGTAGACACGGTAGGTGTGAGAGTTTGATCCATAACCAAGTAAGAAACCTTCATGAGATTTGGGAGCAAATTTAGCACGACGATGCTTATCAAGAATGTAACACTTGGAGCCAAATACCTGAAAGTATCCAACTTGCGGTTTGTTACCGGTGAGAAGTTCTAATGCCGTTTTACCGAGAATCTTGTGCAAGTAGATTCATTTTGTGGCATGACATGCTGTTTCCACGGCTTCTGCCCAAAAGTGTCGTGTCGTCTTTTATTCATCAAGCATCGTTCTTGCCATCTCAATGAGGGTTTGGTTCTTTATATCAACAACTCCATTTTGTTGAGGTGTCTACGTAGCCGAGAACTCATGTGAAATACCATCTTCGTCAAGAAAGGTATCCACATGGGTGTTCTTGAACTCCCATCCGGTATCTCTTCGAACCTTCTTGATCTTCACTTCAAACTGATTTTGCGCTTTGCGTGCAAAGTTCTTGAAGATCTTTTGTACCTGCGACTTATCATCAAGAATGAATACCCACGTAAAGCTGAAAAAATCATCAACTACAACTAGACCATAAGAGTTTCCACCGAGACTCTTATAAGCATTGGGACCAAAGAGATCCATATGAAGTAACTCGAGTGGTCTCCTAGTGGTCATAATGTTCTTGACCAGATGACATCCACCTACTTGCTTTCCTGCTTGACAAGCACTACAAAGTCTATCTTTGTCAAATATAACATCTTTAACACCAAGAATGTGATCGCCCTTGATAAGCTTATCTAGATTGTGCATGCCTACATGTCCAAGCCTTCTGTGCTGTAGCCAACCTTTAGATGATTTTGCAATGAGACAAGTACAAGGTCGGGACTTTTTAGTGAAATCAACAATGTATAGATCACCTCTACTAATACTGGTAACGACAATTTTATGATTATCAAATTGAAACACTTGTCAATCTAATTTGGTAAATAGCACATTGAAACCGAAGTGTACTAGTCTAGATACAGAAAGAAGATTGTAGCCAAGGGATTCAACAAGCATCACATTTCGAATGGAGCTATCATGAGATATGGCCACCTTACCAAGGCCAAGTACCTTACCCTTAGTGTTGTCTCCAAAGGTCATGTACCTTCAAGGACCTTGATTAGGCGTGATCTCTTGGAACATGTCTTTATCACCAATCATGTGATCCGTGCATCCACTATCGAGAATCCATTCTTTTTCCGCTGGACATGTAATCCTTGAAGTTCGTCATTAGACATAGATTCTTCATGATCTTTTCATGCTCGATGTCGAGCAACTCATCTTCATCATAGTAGCCATGTTCTTCATTGTCATCACTTGGTGGAATCTCCTCGTCATAAAAACAAGGGACTCATTAGAATCATAACCATGACAATGTTCAAGTTTCTGAATACGAATGGCTTCAATAATAATATTGTTGATAGTAGTGACATCTCCTTTAGCACGCATAAGATCACGGAGCTCAAATAGGCATTTATCAAAGTGTGGATCACTAGGCTTTATTTTATAAAAAGCAATAGTTTTATGAAGAATTTCATCAAGATTACCTAATGAAAGATTTGGATATCATTTCTCCAAATGAGTCCACAAGGTATAAGCACATGCAAAGTTCTTCAATTGATAAAGCACGAATCTTGGTAAACCTTTCACAATAAGATTGACAGTTCTAAGGTTACCAAGCATGTTAATTACCTCTTCGTATGTGGGATGAAATTCATCAATGGGGAGCACATAGGGATTTTCAATATGTTTTCTCAAATGATATTTGTCAAATAGATCAATCATGGCATTCTTCCATGGATTGTAGTACTCTCCATCAAGAATGGTCACTCTACAATACAAACTCTCCACACTAGACACATCCATCTTCCTCCACGGTGTTGAAACCGAAGCAATGGAGACCAATGCTCTGATACCAATTGAGGGATCACTAGAAGTGTATGTCAAGAGGGGGGTGAATAGACTACTAGCAGGAATTTAAAACTACCACAAGCATAAGTTCAAGGGTTGGCAGTTTTAGCATATATATATGTATATGTATATGTATATAACAAGTCTAGAACACCCTACACATGCAAGTCATGAAGTATAGCAGCGGAAAGTAAAGACATTGCACATGAAGGTAAGGAGTAGAGATAGAGAAATCAAACGAATGAGGGACACAAAGGTTTTTCCCGTTGTTCCGATAGGTGGTGCTATCGTACGACCATGTTCATGGAGTCTTCAACCCATGGAGGGTAACAGTCGCGAGAGTCCACGAAGGGATCTACCCACTGAGGATTCCACTAAGAAGCAACCTTGACTACACCATGATGGCCTACGTCCACGGAGGACTAGCCTAACTAGGGGTAAATCTTCACGAAGTAGGCGATCTCCTTGCCCTTACAAACTTCTTGGTTCACTCCACAACACGAAGTAGGAGACTCCCAAGCGACACCTAACCAATTTGGGAGGCACCACCCTCCAAAAGGTAATAGGCTCGATAATGTCGATGAACTCCTTGCTCTTGTGCTTCAAGATGATAGACTCCTCAACACACAATCACTCTCTAACAAATTTGGCTTGGTAGAAGAGATTGATTGAGTGGAAAGCAACTTGGCGAGGCTAGAGATCAAGATTCATATGATAGGAATGGAATGACATGATCTCAACACATGAGTAGGTGGCTCTCTCTCAGAAAATAAGTAGGTATGAGTGGGGAAGTGTTCTGAGTGCTTATCTTGCGAGTGAGTGGTGGTGGAGGGGTATATATAGGCATCTCCAAAAATCCAACGGTTACACCTAATAAGTCAGACTCAGTGGAACCAATGTGTAAAATCTCGGTTGTACCGAGTTGCCTCAAAGGTAGCAACTTTTGAATCTGGGTGAGACCGGTACATAAAACTCAGTTGCACCGATAAGGTGACCAACGGTCAGATTGCCAATCTTGATGACACTGAATCACAAAACTTGGAAGGACCTATTTTGCGAACTTGCATAATAGGAAGTTGGCAACCCAAACTCACAGGCATCGAAATGGAATCGGTTGCACCGAAAAGCTAGGGTTTGGCTGAGTCTATCTGAGGTGTAGAATCGGTGGCACCGAGTGGAATGTGTTGGTTGCACCTATTTTGAGTATTTGGCTTTGGATAGACTTTTGTGGAAGAGATTGTGGGTGTATGTGGTGACTATCACTTGTGCACGTATGAGCATATTGTTCACCAACAAAACCTTACCCCCTTTTAATAGTATTGTCTTTCCTATGGACTCAAAGTGATTTCTCACGAAACCTAAAATGTAGATTCCTTTGCTTGAAGCTTTGCCAATCTATTTCCTTCTCCTTCTTCTTCATGGGGATACTCTCCACACTCCTTTTTGCTGGACCATCTCTCTCTATGGACTTTATCTGAAATACATTAGGTGAAAATATTAGTCCAAGAGATAATGTATGTTGTCATGAATTGTCAAAACCACCAAGGGAGCACATTGTGCTTTCAGCTTGATGCACATCTTTGCGCACCAGTCTTTGACCTCTTGGGCTGTGAAGTTGGATCCATTGTCCATTATTATACTATGAAGGATGTCGTAATGGTGTATCACACCGGATATAAAGTTGATTACTGGTCCGAACTTGGCTGATTTGATAGGTTTTGCCTCTATCCAGTTGGTGAACTTGTCAACCATGACCAGTAGGTATTTATTCTTCTTGGTCCCCCCCTTTAAGTGGTATTACCATATCCAGCCACCAGACCACGAAAGGCCAGGTGATCGGAATAGTCCGAAGAGCTGTTGGGGGCATGTGAATTTGATTTGCGAAAAGTTGACTCCCCACGCAGTGTTTGACAAGTGACTGTGCGTCCGCTCGAGAAGTGGGCCTGAAGAAACCAACCAAAAAGGCCATGCTAACTAAGGCTCTTGCTGCAGCGTGATGGCCGCCTGTGGGACCCCAACTCATAAGTCGTGATCACCGAATGCAAGTGTATAGTGATCCCAGAGATCAATGCTCACTAAACACACAGAAGCTGAATAACAAGAGTCTTACATCCATATTTAGCGTCTTACACAAATAAAGACCATGAAGGTCTAGTCTTACATAGATAGGGCCACAAGGGCCAAACACTTAAATGGAACAAGCAGCGGAAATCAGTGGCAAGCCAATGAGTACTTTGAATGTACTCGCAAGCAACCCAAGTTGTGGAACAAGGTAATAATGATGCATGATATAGCACTAAGTAGGTAATTTGCGAAAAGCCAATTTTGAATGTAATGACATGATCAAGTAATTAAGTAAGCATGCATCAACAATTTGGCAGATATCCAAATGATCCAGTTATAGATATCATCATAAGCAGGGGTTGAACTTCTCATGTTCATCCCTCACACCAAGTCCTCAGACTTGGCTCATGTACCGTCTGAACACCTCATGTTCAGTCATCATGCCAAGTCATCAGACTCGACTCAAATATCATCCTTGTCACCACACACACACACACACCAAGTTCTGTGAAAACATTAGGACATAGTTTAAGCAGCACCACCCAACTGTCCTTGACCGTGGATATGGCTATTCGAATAGTTTTACACTTTGCAGAGGTTGCACACTTTACCCACAAGACTCGGGGAACTTCTGTGTCATCCACGACTTGCGGTATATAACATACCCGAGGTACGCACCAGAACAATGCCTTTCCCCTAGCGATACTAAACAAAGAGTCCACTCGATTGGTACCCAGCCCTCATGATGTACATCACATGAGCCTCGCTCAAGATCGTACCATGCATGAGGGGACCAACGGTGCGCCCGGTGCCTGTGAAGATAGCGCATGATCGTACATACCGGTACGACCCCAAAACGAGAGTGACCATGCCACTCCCGCCACTAGTAATGCGGGCTCCTTGCCGGTACCCACCAAGGTAATCAACAAAGCCCCGTCCCTTAAGGGTGTCGTGGTTGCGCATGTAAGGTTGAGACGGTCGACAAATCTAAAATCTAATCCGTTTTCGAAAACACACCCTCAACTTGTTCCGGCACACCACTTCTTTCTCAAGTGGTCACCCATGTCATCATCATCTCCCTCGGGCATTAGTGGCACCCGACGGGGTTTTTGAAAGGTCTTTGAAATCATTTCTCCCTTTCCATCACTATGCATAAATCCCAACCCACTTGTGTACCATCTATTAGCATCCTATCTACACCCACCCACATAACCCTCATAAGGTGATAGGGTCATGCACGATGCAAGTGTCAACGATAAAAGTATCGGAGGCAACCCACCGAAGGGGGAACTCCACATCATGATCAATCATCGAAACAACAAGTGCTATATGTCATGCATGAAAAAGTTTCTTAACATGGTCAAAGGGATGCTTGCCTGCCTCAACAAAGTCTTCAGGGTCTTCGAAGTCTTCGGGTCCAACTTCCTCATCAATAGCGCAATATATCGTCGCAATAAATAGCAATAAAAATAAGCATCACACAAAAACAGAGCACACAAGCCACTATTAAAAATGCTACCCTACTCTGATAAATACTAAAGACTACATTAAAAATATTTATCTAGGGTTTTCAACTTAAAAAGATTTTCAAAACTATTTAAAACAGGATCTTATAATGCTAAATAGAGGTTTTAAATTAAAACATGCACATAAAATGTTTTCAAACATTTTTACAAATGGCACTAACAAATTATAGGGAATATTCTAGGAATTTAGGTGGAAGAATCATGGTCATAGGATTAATTTTTATTCCTATGGAATTTTTAAAAAATACACAAAAAACGAAAAGGGAAAAGAAAGTGCATTGTGCCCTGGCCAGAGGCGGCCAGGGGCTGGGCCGGCCTAGCTGGCCAACAAGCCGGCCTCCCACACGGCCAGGTTCAAACCTGACGCGCGAGGCCTGGCCGTCAGCGACCGCGAGGGGGGAGAGAGAGCGCGGGAGAGGGAGAGAGAGGCCAACAGGTGGGTCCCACCTGTCGGATCCTTCTCCCACCTCGGGGCAGAGGGGGAAGAGGCTCATCGGTGGTGGAAGGAGGCATGGCGAGGGGAGCTGGAGGCGGGGATGGGCTTTGTGCCGAGCCGCCGGTCTCCTGGAGGCGAAAGGGCGGCCAGAGGTGGCCGGAGTCGCTGGCAGGGAGATGGCCGTGGCAGAGGAGCTTCGGGAGGGGGACATGCCGGTCACCCTTCTCACCAAACTAAGGGGAAAATGGACGGGAATGGGTGGGAGCTGAGGGGAACCCAACGGGATAGGAATGGGGGCCGGAGAAGGGAGGTACCCGAAGATCGACGGTGACGACACCGCGGCGATGTCCGGCTCGATCCCGAGCGCAAAGGGGAAGAAAGGGGCTGGGACTCTGCGAGCGAGTGATGGGGGTGGAGAGAGGGCCAGAGGAAGGAAGAGAGGGCTCTAGGAAGGCCTTAAATAGGCGGGGCCAAGTCCACCGAACGCAGGTGCGCCGGCGAGCTTGTGGCCAAGGCCAGAGGCCAAGGGGGAGACAGGGGTGAGTCTGGGGTGTTCATGGGGCTGGTCCAGGCCAACGGGAGAGGAGAGAGAGGCAGGGGAACGTGCGTGTGCGAGCCTCGCGGTTGGCCAACTCGGGTGGCCGCGGTGGGTGCGAGGAGGGCGACAGGAGGGAGAGAGAGGAGCGGCCCAACAAGGTGGCATGGCGCGGACGCCGAGGCCGACCATCTGGCAAGAGGGGGCGCTCGAGGTGGTCGGGACCATGCAGTGGCCAATGGCTATAGTGCCTGTCGGCACTGTAGCACACTCCAGAGCGCGCGTTTGGCATGCCACTGCATGCCAACGGCGCCTTGTGCGTGGCCAAGAGTGTCTAGGGGGATCTAGGGCTGCCTAGGTTAGAGAAAAGTGCCTTGGATGCTCTGGGGTTCCTTAGGAGAGAAGCGAAGTTGAGAGAGAGAGGGAAAACTTCTGTCCAGAGGGGTAATTGGGAATTTTACCATGTCAACATTTGAGCTATGACCATGGGATTTTTACTAGAGGTGGCTAGTCACCCTGAGGGGTTGTGGTAAAAGTTATAGGGCAAGGGGAATAGAGAAAGGGGGTGAAAACAGAGACTTACCAATTCACCAGAAGGTGTTTGATGATGATTTGGCCCAGTAGATGAATTCTACTTGCCTTGATAATTAACAGGATCAAAGGGTGGTCAAAAGTAGGTCTTATCACCAAGTTTGAGAGGGTGTGATGAAAGTTCACAATGAGACTTGGTGGAAACCTAGAAATCAACAGATTCTGGTTTCTGTAGATCTAGACATGCTAAGATTTTACCCTTGATGCACCACTTAATGTAGCATCAACATTTGGTGATTAGAGCATGTCCACAAAGTCTGGAGTCAAGGGAAGAAACTTCACGATTTAAAGTTGCTCAAATTTGAATCTGGACAGAGAGAATTTTGGGATGGTTTGATGAACCAAATCAATTTGGATTGAGGTTAAACTTTGCAAGATCATCACCTATGATGGTGTTGGCTTGCTAGAATTTTCCTGGAATTTATTGAGAATATTTCTTATAGAAATATTTCAAAAGCTTGATTTGAATAGAAAGGGTTTTGAGGGGTTTTGCCTATTATTTGAACATGCCCGTGTGTTGAAACTCATATATATGGAAAATATATGTCCACTGAGTTTCCCTAAATTTTCTCAAATATTTTGAAAGTATTTAAATAATTTTTCCCTAAGAAAAACCATTTCTGGTCTTAAGAAAAAGCCTTTAAATAAAATATAAAAATAATTTTTAAAAGTAATATTTGGTTGTTTTGGGAAGTCATATATATAGTAGGTTTGAAATAAGGCCTTTGGGGAATAAGGATCCATCCAATTTGAGGACTTGCAGTGCAAACCTCATTTCAGGGGGGTTGGAAAACTTAATTTGACTAAATCCTTTTTGGTCAAAATAAAATTTGACAAAAATAGTTTTGGGCACTATTCACATGGCATGATCATTGGGAAAGAAGTTTGGATCAAGTAAGATGAATATGAAGAGGGATAGAATCTAAGAGTGCCATACACAACAATCACCAAGCAACAAACATCCATTCAATCAAGCACAAGCATTGAAAAAGTTTTAGTTGGCTCCAAATTTTATATATCCAAACATGACAAGGTGATACAAACACAGGGTGTGATAGACCTACCCCCCTTACAAGAATCTCGTCCTCGAGATTCCTAGGCTAAGCGCTAAAAAGATAAGGGAACTCGGATCTAAGATAGTCTTCACGCTCCCAGGTTTCTTTAGCTTCAGTGTGGTTGCTCCATTGGACCTTAAAGTACTTGATGGTGCAGCTTCGGGTGCAGCGTTCATCTTCATCCAAAATGCAAACCGGCCTCTCACGATAAGTGAGGTCGGGCTGAAGATCGATGGCTTGATGGTCAATGTCCTTGAAGGGGTCGGGGCGGTTGGGAACTTGGAGACACTTTTGGAGTTGAGACACATGAAAAACGTTGTGCACATCCGACAGCTTGGAAGGTAGCTCTAGCTGATAGGCAACTTCTCCCCGTCTTATGGTGACCTTGAAGGGGCCGATGTATCTGGGTGCAAGCTTTCCTTTGACGTGGAAACGGTTGGTTCCTTTAAGAGGTGTGACTCCAAGATAGACATGATCTCCATTGTTGAAGCTCTGTTCTCGGCGGTGTGAGTCGGCGCAACTCTTCTGTCTTGATTTGGTGGCCTCCAAACGCTCTTGGAAGAGTTGAACTTGCTCTTCCGCTTCGCGGAGGATATCTGGGACAAAGACTAGTCCTTCTCCGGTCTCTGACCAGTTGAGGGGAGTACGACACTTGCGTCCATACAACACCTCAAATGGTGCCATTTGCAGACTCGACTGATAGCTGTTGTTGTGGGAGAACTCGGCGAATGGTAGCAATCTTCCCACTTGGCTCCATATGCCAAAACATAGGCGCGGAGCATATCTTCGAGTATCTGATTTACTCGTTCTGTTTGCCCACCAGTCTGGGGGTGAAAAGCAGTGTTGAAGGAGAGCTTGGTTCCCATAGCTTCTTGAAACTTCTTCCAGAACCTTGAGGTGAACTGGGTTCCTCGGTCTGACACAATTTCCTTTGGGACTCCGTAAAGACTTACGATGCGGTTGATGTAGAGGTTCACGAGCTGGCTTCCATCATAGCTGGTTCTGACGGGAATGAAGTGGGCTACCTTAGTCAGGTGGTCGACAATGACCCAAATAGAATCATGTCCCTTGCTTGACCTTGGTAAACCGGTGATGAAATCCATCCCGACTTTGTCCCACTTCCATTCAGGCACTTTGAGAGGTTGCAAGAGTCCAGCAGGTCGCTAGTGCTCAGCTTTGACTCTCTGGCATATGTCACACTTAGCGACAAATGTGCCTATTTCCCGTTTCATGTCATGCCACCAGAATCTTGCCTTGAGGTCCTGATACATCTTGGTTCCTCCAGGATGGATGGAGTATGGAGTGTCATGAGCTTCTTGCAAGATCAGGTTCTTGAGCTCCTCTTTTTTGGGTACGCATATGCGACTCCCAAACCATACTACTCCTTGTTCATCCACTGAGAATCCTGGGGCCTTGCCTGCCTTGATCTTCCTCTTGATGCCTTCAATGCTCTGGTGTCCCTTCTGAGCTTCTTTGATATCATCCATCAAGGTAGGCTTTGCTTCGAGGTTGGCGAAGAATCCTGGTGCAACCAGTTCCAAGCCGAAACTCTCAAGTTCTTCATACAGGGCGGGTAGCCTTTCCTTAATCATGGCATTCAAGGAACAAGCCTTTGTGCTTAAGGCATATGCTACCACGTTGGCCTTTCCGGGGTGGTATTGAACACTGAGGTCGTAATCCTTGATCAACTCCAACCATCTTCGCTGCCTCATGTTCAATTCTCTTTGAGTGAAGATATACTTCAAACTCATGTGGTTTGTGAATATCTCACATCGCTTCTCAGAAGGTAATGTCGCCATGTCTTCAAGGCATGAACCATGGCTGCCAACTCAAGATCATGAGTTGCGTAGTTCTCTTCATGAGGACGTAGTTGTCTGGATAGATATGCTACAACTCTGCCTTCTTGCATCAGAACACCTCCAAGCCCGGCTCTTGATGCATCACAATAAATCACAAACTCCTTGTGAATATCGGGGGTGGCCAAAACTGGGGCGGTGGTCAATCTCTTCTTGAGCTCCTGGAAGCTTTCCTCACACTTAGCTGTCCATTCGAACTTCTTGCCCTTCAAAAGCTGGGTCATGGGTCGGGCAATGCTCAAGAATCCTTCCACAAACTTGAGGTACTATCCCGCGAGTCCGAGGAAGCTCCTGACTTCCTTCACGGTGGTTGGGGTTTGCCATTCAGTCACAGCTTCAATCTTGGCAGGATCCACTGATAATCCTTCTGCAATCAACACATGACCGAAGAATCCAACTTCATGCAGCCAGAATTCACACTTGCTGAACTTGGCATAAAGTTGGTGCTCTCGAAGCTTCTCTAAGACCAATCTCAGGTGCTCTTCATGCTCTTCTTCAGACTAGGAGAAGACGAGTATGTCATCAATGAAGACGACAACCAACTTGTCCAAGTACTACATGAAGACCTTATTAATGAGGTACATGAAGTAGGCAGGGGCATTGGTTAACCCAAACGACATGACCATGTATTCATACAGGCCATACCGGGTTACAAATGCCGTCTACGGAATGTCTTAGGGTCTGATCTTCAGCTGATAGTACCCGGACCTGAGGTCGATCTTGGAAAACACCTTGGCTCCATTCAAATGATCAAACAGGTCTTCAATCCTGCCTTGCTGCTAGTTGTTCACAAGGGCCTGAGCCATCTGCTGGATAGCAGCATTGTTGGCTTGGAGTTCCTCCTAGAGAACTTGGAGAAACTGAGCTTTGGTCATGTTCTCCGGTGGAGGTGGTGGCGGGGGAATTTCACCTTGTGGCTGCTCCTGGTGTTCTCCAGCATGAGCAGCCCCACCAGCTCCATGTTGCTGGCTTGAGTTGCCGGCTTCAGGGTTGGCGAAGGAGCTGTTGCGGGTAGCAGTCACCATCTTTTTTGGAGCAGCCAAGTCAAACAACTAGGATAGACGAGAGGAAAATCAATAACGGAAAAGCGCGCCTAAGGGGGTTGGTCGAGTGCAAGTGTGGTAAAACAAAGGTCGAAAGACCAACATATATTAAGATAGACGATGGAGTCGCTTACATGTTGCCTAGGGCAAAAGCGCGACTTGCATCGGAACACAAACAACAAAACAAACAACAAGCATGCATGGTTTCACATGAACCATTACACAGACTTGACTTCGCATGAGGGATACATGACTGATCCTACCCTAGGGTTCTCGGACTCAGGTGGTGGAGTGCTCGGTCTCGTAGTCACGCTCCTCTAGGTCTTCCTCCTGTTCATCTTCTGAACGGGCATCATTCCCGGTTAAAGGGGTCGGGGAACGAGGAGGTCCATCCCGACGACGCTTTGCTGGCGGGTCGGTGAAGAGATCACAGTACTCCTTCGCATTCATGCGATGACGACGTGTGGGTGCATCACTAGCTGGGGGTACTCCTCCTTCGAAAGCGATAGGTGGTCGCCCATCAGGGGCTCCGTCCCTCTTGATACTGTCTGGCTTCGTCTTGGCTTGCTGAAGTAGCTCTCTGGTGTGGTGAAGTTCCTCGCGGAGCTTCACAAACTCCTTAATCAAGTGGTGAACCAGACTATGGCGGAGAGGCTGAAGTAGGTCTGGAACCTAAGTGGTGTGCCATCCTCCTGGGCCGGAACCAGTGTCTAACTCTCGCCAAGAACATCCTTTCTGAAAGGAAGGTAGCGAGTAGCCGGCTCATCAGCCATCTTTGGAATGATGTCTCGAAGGTGTAGTAGTGCCTTGCGTGCAGCTGACTCCACTACGAGAATCATGGTCTCCATCCGTGGCCCTCCAAAGAACTAACTGGTCGGGGAGTCATTCAAAGAACTAACTGGTTGGGGAGTCATTTTCCTTCACGACCACATCCATGTGGTACTCCTTCGTGACGGCATCGACCTAGTGCTCGTGGTAGAGGAAGATGGGTGGTTGGCGAAACTAGCACTTCTCCAGGCTATCCCAAGGAGTAAGGGAAAGCGGGATGTCAGGAAGGCTTCGGGTACGATGGCCATCTACAAAGGTTTGAAAGGAGGAGAGTCAGCAGAGTGTTGTGTGAAGAATAGAAGAGGTAAACAATGCAGAATTCCTAAGTATAGATGCTAGGTGTAGTTTTGAAAATCGGTTTTTATCCTAACTAACGTCCATGCTAACTAAGGGCTTCCTACAGTCAGGATGGCTCTGATACCAGCTCTATGGGGACCCCGGATCATAATTCGTGATCACCAAATGCACGTGTACAGTGATCCCAGAGATCAATGCTCACTAACACACAAAAGCTGAATAACAAGAGTTTTACATCCATATTTAGTGTCTTACACAAATAAAGACCATGAAGGTCTAGTCTTACATAGATAGGGCCACAAGGGCCAAACACTTAAATGGAACAAGCAGCAGAAATCTTGATCAAAAACATGAACCCATGCCATCTGCCATAACCTACAGGCATTCTGACTGGGAAGTGTCCTAGTTCGCATGTTCGTCGCCAACGAACTCTTCAACATACTCCTGTTCTTCCATGCCTGGCCAATTAAATAACCAATGGCAAGCCAATGAGTACTTTGAATGTACTCGCAAGCAACCCAAGTTGTGGAACAAGGTAATAATGATGCATGATATAGCACTAAGTAGGTAATTTGTGGAAAGCCAATTTTTGAATGTAATGACATGATCAAGTAATTAAGTAACATGCATCAACAGTTTGGCAGATATTCAAATGATCCAGTTATAGATATCATCATAAGCAGGGGTTGAACCTCTCATGTTCGTCCCTCACACCAAGTCCTCAGACTTGGCTCATGTATCGTTTGAACACCTCATGTTCAGTCATCATGCCAAGTCATCCGACTCGACTCAAATATCATCCTTATCACCACACACACACACACCAAGTTCTGTGAAAACATCAAGACATAGTTTAAGCAGCACCACCTAACTGTCCTTGACCATGGACACAGCTATTCGAATAGTTTTACACTCTGTAGAGGTTGCACACTTTACCCACAAGACTCGGGGAACTTCTGTGTCATCCACGACTCGTGGTATATAACATACCCGAGGTAAGCACCTGAACAATGCCTTTCCCCTAGCGATACTATACAAAGAGTCCACTCGATTGGTACTCAGCCCTCATGATGTACATCACACGAGCCTCGCTCCAGATCGTACCATCCATGAGGGGACCAACGGTGTGCCCGGTGCCTCTGAAGACAGCGCATGATCGTACATACCGGTACGACCCCGTATTGAGAGTGACCACGCCACTCTCGCCACTAGTAATGCAGGCTCCTTGCCAGTATCCACCAAGGTAATCAACAAAGCCCCGTCCCATAATGGGTATCGTGGTTGCGCATGTAAGGTTGAGACGGTTGACAAATCTTAAATCTAATCCATTTTCGAAAACACGCCCTCACCTTGTTCTGGCACACCACTTCTTTCTCAAGTGATCACCCATCTCATCATCATCTCCCTCGGGCATTAGTGGTACCCGACGGTGTTTTCGAAAGGTCTTTGAAATCATTTCTCCCTTTCCATCACTATGCATAAATCCCAACCCACTTGTGTAGCATCTATTAGCATCCTATCTACACCCACCCATATAACCCTCATAAGGTGATAGGGTCATGCACGATGCAAGTGTCAATGGTAAAAGTATCGGAGGCAACCCACCTAAGGGGGAACTCCACATCATGATCAATCATCGAAACAACAAGTGTTATATGTCATGCATGAAAAAGTTTCTTAACATGGTCAAAGGGCTGCTTGCCTACCTCAACAAAGTCTCCGGGGTCTTCGAAGTCTTCGTGTCCAACTTCCTCGTCAACAGCGCAATCTATCATCACGATAAATAGCGATAAAAATAAGCATCACACAAAAACAGAGCACACAAGCCACTATTAAAAATGCTACCCTACTCTAATAAATACTAAAGACTATTAAAAATATTTGTTTGGGGTTTTGAACTTAAAAAGATTTTCAAAACTATTTAAAACACAAGCTCATAATGCTAAATAGGGGTTTTAAATTAAAATGGTACATAAAATGTTTTCAAACATTTTTACAAATGGCACTAATAAATTCTAGGGAATATTCCAGGAATTTAGGTGGAAGAATCATGGTCATAGGATTTATTTTTATTCCTATGGAATTTTTAAAAAATCCACAAAAAAAAGAAAAAGGAAAAAGAAAGGGCACTATGCCCTGGCCAGGTTCAAACCTAACGTGCGGGGCCTGGCCGTCAGCGACCGCGAGGGGGAGAGAGAGCGCAGGAGAGGGAGAGAGAGGTTGACAGGTGGGTCCCACCTGTCAGATCCTTCTCCCTCCTCGGGGCAGAGGGGGAAGAGGCTCACCGGCGGCGGAAGGAGTCATGGCGAGGGGAACTGGAGGCGGGGATGGGCTCTATGTCGAGCAGCCGGTCTCCTGGAGGCGAAAGGGCGATGGGAGGTGGCCGGAGTCGCCGGTGGGGAGATGGTCGCGGCGGAGGAGCTTTGGGAGGGGGACGTGTTGGTCACCCTGCGCACCAAACAAAGGGGGAAAGGAGGGGAATGGGTCAGGGAGCTGAGGGGAACCAAACGGGATAGGAATGGGGGCCGGAGAAGGGAGGTACCCGGAGATCGACGGTGACGATGTCGTGGTGATGTCCAGCTCCATCCCAAGCGCAGAGGGGAAGAGAGGGGCTGGGACTCTACAGGCGAGCGATGGGGATGGAGAGAGGGCCAGAGGAGGGAAGAGAGGGCTCTAGGAAGGCCTTAAATAGGCGGGGGCAAGTCCACCGAACGCAGGTGCGCCGACGAGCTTGTGGCCGAGATCAGAGGCCACGGGGGGAGACGGGGTGAGTTTAGGGTGTTCCTGGGACTGGTCTAGGCCGAGGGGGACAGGAGAGAGAGAGGCAGGGGAGCGCGCGCGTGCGATCCCCGCGGTTGGCCGGCTCGGGCGGCCGCGGCGCGTGCGAGGAGGGCCAGAGGAGGGAGAGAGAGGAGAGGCCTGACAAGCTGGTGTGGCGTGGACGCCGAGGCCGACCATCTGGCGAGAGGGGAGTGCTCGAGGTGGTCGGAGCCATGCTGTAGCCAACAGCTACAGTGCATGTCGGCACTGTAGCATGCTCCAGGGCATGCATTTGGCATGCCACGGCATGCCAACGGCGCCTTGTGCATGGCCAAGAGTGTCTAGGGGGGTCTAGGGGTGCCTAGGTTAGAGAAAAGTGCCTTGGATGCTCTGGGGTTCCTTAGGATAGAAGGGAAGTTGAGAGAGAGAGGTAAAACTTCTGTCTAGAGGAGTAATTGGGAATTTTACCATGTCAATATTTGAGCTATGACCATGGGATTTTTACTGGAGGTGGCTAGTGACCCTGAGGGGTTGTGGTAAAAGTTATAGGGCAAGGGGAATAGAGGAAGGGGTGAAAACAGAGACCTACCAATTCACTAGAAGGTGTTTGATGATGATTTGGCTCAGTAGATGAATTCTACTTGCCTTGATAATTAACAAGATCAAAGGGTGGTCAAAAGTAGGGCTTATCACCAAGTTTGAGAGGGTGTCATGAAAGATCACAATGGGACTTGGTGGAAACCTAGAAATCAACAGATTTTGGTTTCTGTAGATCTAGACATGCTAAGCTTTTACCCTTGATGCACCACTTAGTGTAGCATCAACATTTGGTGATTAGAGCATGTCCACAAAGTTTGGGGTCAAGGGAAGAAACTTCACAATGTAAAGTTGCTCAAATTTGAATCTGGACAGAGAGGGTTTTGGGATAGTTTGATGAACAAAATCAATTTGGATTGAGGTGAAACTTTGCAAGATCATCACCTATGATGGTGTTGACTTGCTGGAATTTTCCTGGAATTTATTGAGAATATTTCTTATAGAAATATTTCAAAAGCCTTATTTGAACAGAAAGGGTTTTGAGGGGTTTTGCCAATGATTTGAACATGCCCATGTGTTGAAACTCATATATATGGAAAATATATGTCCACTAAGTTTCCCTAAATTTTCTCAAATATTTTGAAAGTATTTAAATAATTTTTCCCTATGAAAAACCATTTCTAGTCTTAAGAAAAAGGCTTTAAATAAAATATAAAAAAATCTTTAAAAATAATATTTGGTGGTTTTGGGAAGTCATATATATAGTAGGTTCGAAATAAGGACTTTGGGGAAGAAGGATCCATCCAATTTGAGGACTTGCACTGCAAACCTCATTTGAGGGGGTTTTGAAAACTTAATTTGAATAAATCCTTTTTGGTCAAAATAAAATTTGACAAAAATAGTTTTGGGCACTATTCACATGGCATGATCATTGGGCAAGAAGTTTGGATCAAGGAAGATGAATATGAAGAGGGATAGAATCTAAGAGTGCCATACACAACAATCACCAAGCAACAAACATCCATTCAGTCAAGCACAAGCATTGAAAAAGTTTTAGTTGGCTCCAAATTTTATATATCCAAACATGACAAGGTGATACAAACACAGAGTGTGACACCGCCCATCCTTGCATGAACTTCGGCTAAGAGCTATCGTCCTTCCTCAGATATGCACCGCTATATTATTCCGATGGTGATTTTCTTGTATAAGTCACCCTCGTGGACTTTGTAGGCTTTGGATCGCCGAATTATGCGTCGCGCCACCGTATGATCGTTGGGGAGTTCTTTTCAAAGAAGGTAGGCGAGTAAGGGCTCGGTCCATGGCGCGATTACTGCCATGACCTCATGAGCCAAAGGTGTCTTGTCCATTACGGAGCCGCCGATGATTTGGTCATCTGGTTCATTTATAGGGGGAACAACCTCTTCCGCGTTGGTTAGACCGGCACCCTTATGATCATCTTGTCAAACCACTGATGGATTAAAGAGTCGTTCCAAGAAAGTGTTTTTTGGGACGGGTTGCGTTTGGCCCCCATGCGGGCCTATACGTCGGTGGCTTGGTTGTTGTCTCTAGCGACATGGTGAAATTCTAACCCCTCGAACCGTGCGGATATCTTGAGGATGGTGTTTCTGTATGCCGCCATTTTTGGGTTCTTGGCATCGCATTCACGTTTGATATGGGATATGGCCAAGTTGGAGTCTCCCCATACCTCCAGCCGTCGTATGCCTATTGATCCTACCATCCGAAGACCGTGTAATGTTCTTCGTATTCTGCTGCATTGTTGGAATCGGCATACATGATCTGCAACATGTATCAAACATTGTCGCCTGTGGGGGATGTATGAATAACTGCAGCCCCCAGTCCGACCAAAGTTTTAGATCCATCGAAGTACATCATCTAATGGGAGTATGTACTGTATTCCCTGGGGAGCTCGGCCTCTGTCCACTCGGTGAGGAAATCTGCCAGCACTTGAGATTTGATAGCTCGTCATGGCTTATAGACGATTTCAAAGGGAAGGAGCTCAATAGCCCACTTAGCTATGCGTCCGATGGCATCCCTGTTGTTGATTATATCGTTCAGGGGTACTTTGGAGGCCACCGTAATCGAACACTCTTGAAAGTAGTGTCTGAGTTTCCGTGATGTCATAAATATTGTATAGGCTATCTTCTGGTAGTGCGGGTATCTGGACTTGCACTGTGTTAGTACTTCTGACACGTAATAGACCGGCTTCTGTGTCCAGAATTTGTGTCCCTCCTCCTCTCGTTCGATGACGAGCACTGTGCTAACGACTTGGTTGGTATCCAAAATATATAGTAACATGGGTTCACCAGCGCCTAGTGTTGTGAGTATGGGGTTGCTTGCCAGTAGTATTTTAATTTCTTCGAACGCAACCACTGCTTCATCGGTCCATTCAAAATTGTTGGTCCATTTCAGCAGTCTGTAGAGCGGTAAAGACTTTTCCCCAAGGCGGGAGATAAAGCGGCTTAGCGACGCCACGCACCCAGCCAACCTCTGGACGTGCTTTAGCTCTGTGGGAATTGCAAGTTTTGATAGGGCACGGATCTTAGCCAGATTCTCTTCTATTCCTCTATAGGAAATGATGAATCCGAGCAATTTACCAGCGGGAACTCTGAATACACATCTTTCGAGATCGAGTCGTATATCGTACTCGCGTAGGCTGACAAAGGTTTGCCTTAGGTCGTCAATCAGCTGGCTAACGTGTTTGGTTTTGATTACCATGTCATCCACGTATGCCTCGACTATTTTACCGACTTGTTTTGAGAGACAAGTCTGGATCATGCGCTAGTATATAGCCCCAGTGTTTTTTAGCCCAAAGGGCATTGTGTTGAGCAGAATGGCCCATAAGGGGTGATGAATGCGGTTGCAGCTTGGTCGGATTCCTTCATTTTGATCTGATGGTATCCGGAATAAGCATCAAGGAAACACAACGAGGCATGTCCGGCTGTGGCGTCAATAATCTGGTCTATGCGTGGTAAGGGGAAAGGGTCCTTAGGGAAGGCCTTGTTGAGGTCTTTAAAGTCGAAACACAGCCACCAGGATTTGTCTTTCTTTGGTACCATCACCAGGTTTGCCAACCATTCGGGGTGCTTAATTTCCCGAATAAATCCAGCCTCTAGCGGTTTGGCTAATTCTTCACACATAGATTGTCGTTTGGGCTCGAAAAAGCGGCATAGAGTCTTCTTAACGGGCTTAAAGCCTCTGATGATGTTCAGACTATGTTCTTCCAGTCGCCGCGTGATTTCGAGCATATCAGAAGGATGCCATATGAAAATGTCCTAGTTTTCTCGTAAGAATGTTCATAGTGCTTCGTCCACTATGGGATCCAGCCGAGCTCCGAGGGACGTTGTCTTATTGAGGTCCGTCGGATGTACCTGAAATTTGACGATCTCGTCTGCAGTTTTAAAGGACGTGGGTTTGGGCCTTTTGCTAAGGATCACATCATCCTTCTCCATTGTTGACCAAAGTGCGGTCGGTTCCTCTACACCGAAGGTCTTGGCTAGTGCCTCAAGGGCGAGCGGCGCTGTTTTGTTTTCGACCGAAGGGCTATATTCGGATCACTCCAGATTGTGATTACCCCGTTTGGTCCTGATATCTTGAGTTTCATATACCCGTAATGTGGTATAGCCTGGAATTTTGTGAAGGCGTCACATCCCAGAAGGGCGTGGTAGCCGCTTGGGAACGGCACGATGTGGAAGAGGAGTTCTTAGGATCGGTAGTTTTCGGGCGTGCCAAACACTACGTCCAGGACGATGCGTCTTGAACAATGCGCCTCTTTCCCTGGAATGATTCCCCGAAATGTCGTGTTGCTATGTTCGCTACAAGATCGGTCAAACTGCATTTTTCTAGGGTATCTTCGTAGATCAGGTTTAAACCATTGTCGCCATCAATTAGCACTTTGTATAATCTGAAGCCATCGACGATGGAGTTCAGAACCAGTGCGGCCGGTGAGTGACCGGGAAAAGTGGCTGGTCGGTCAGTATCTCCGAAGGTAATGGGTATGTCTACCCATGCACTTGTTGTTGCCACATGATAGACCTGTTCGATTTCTCTAAGAGATCTTTTCCTCTTGTTCCTTGAGGGGAACATTTCGTAGATCGTTAGGACTTCGGCGTTATAGTCTGGCGGCGCTATGGAGCGCCTATTCGGCGGTAATGCCTCTAGAATGGATTCACCGCTTTTTGCGACCTGCCTGACGACCCAGCAAGCTCTAAGGTTGTGAGTCGGGCTTGTGTTCAGCAATACGGAATGTATGGGGGCATGGATTATCCAATAGCCCGTCAAGGACAGTACTGGCCCTTGAAAGGGGCCTATTTCTCTTTTCGGCGGGTTCGAGTCTAGCTGGCCGCTTCGGAGGTAGGCTCTTTTTCCGATCTCCTGTAGGGTATTCGGTAAAGGTTGGTTTCGAAAATAGCCGTTCGTCTTGCCATGCGCTTTCCATGGGACAATATTTTTGTACCAAGTCTGACAGTTCGGTGAAGTCACGAATGTGCTGACGAGCCAGGGTGTTGAGAATCCCTTCATCATGGCAGTTGCGATTGAAGGTTGCCATTATGTCCTAGTCACTAAGACCTCGTTCTTTGTTTCTAGCGAGGAGGAGTCTAGCCCAAAAATGACGAACTGACTCTCCTAGTAATTGTTTAACATCCCGTAAGTCCGAAGACTTGAACTCTGCTACGATACTTGAGTGGTCGGCTTGGGTGGTGGGTGGGAAAAGTTTTGGCTCTGCGCCACGATGTGAGTCCGGGGTTACGGGCTCCGAATTATGTGCTAGATCGGGGACCAATACCGGTTTGTCTCCGGAGCGAACTCCAGGGTCTAGGTTGCAAGCGAGGTCTCGATGATCGGAGATTGGGGTATAAACCGTTTTTAACTCCGATCGCTGGTGGGACGAGCCCCCAGCCGGACACTCGATGGTGGCGACTAAGTGGGTGACCGTGGGGATGAGAATCTCCCTATCGTCGGATTTAAGCCCGAGCCGGTCATAGACTAGGGTCTGGTCATCAGTCATGCGCAGGGCCTGAATCCGATCAAATAGCTCGTTTAGAAACGAGGCGATGGTAGGATATGTGTCGCTGAAGCGAGTGAGGTCGATATGCGGTGTCGCAGTTTCGGAGTCGCATGAAAGCGGATCCGGGTCCTGTTTGGCCATAGTGGATCCGGTCACAACGACCGGTTTGGGTGTTCCAAATAGCCTGAGGGTAAAGGCCTCCTCAAAGGCGAGGCCCGATGTCCTCAGCGTCGAGGCATCAAGATCTGCGGGCTCCTAGATAAGAGTTGAGGGTTCTATAAAGACAAGTTCTCCCCGTGAATCAGCGACGAATTCTAGCACTCCGAATCTGATTCCTCGATCGAGGAAAAAACTTCCGACCTGGCCAAGGTGGCCGGTTAGGTCGGTGTGCGACGAGGCGTCGCCGCTTGTGAAGATCTGGTCAGGGATGAGGATATCCCGGCTGCAGATATCGTTGCTTGCGATAAGGCGAGCCATCGATTCTTTTGGCGATCATAGCGGAACTCTCAATGGAAGCACCAATGTCGGTGTCAAAACCGACGGGTCTCGGGTAGGTGGGTCCCAAGCTGTGAGACTAGGATCGATGGTAACAGGGGACAAAGCAGACGATGTTTACCCAGGTTCGGGCCCTCCTATGGAGGTAAAACCCTACGTCCTGCTTGATTATATTGATGATATGTAGGTTACAGAGTTAATTTACCTCGAGATCGAATAGCTAAACCCTAGATGAGTTGGCCTCCCCTCTACAACCTAAGACCCTTCGGCTTATATAGATTCCAAGGATACCTAGGGTTTACACATGGTCGGTTGCACATCGAAGGAAAAAAACACGTTTATCTACTGTCGAAAACTTGAAGGACATGCCATGGCTCCTTGAAGCTCCCACCCTGACGACGGGGCCTTCGACCATGTAATACTCATCCTACGGTCACATAGTCTAGCCCACAAGAAACAGATCGGCTATCCGAGGACCCCTTAAACCAGGACTCCCTTACCAGGCAAGTCGGGCAGGCCTTGATGCGGTTGAGGCCCACGGGAGGGAGCGATCTGGTCAATGTGGGAGCTGGGGAAAGATGGACGAGACTAGGACATCAGGCACGACGCCTTGATGCACGAGCAGGCCGGCAGAGTAGTTGGCCCACGCGATGCTGGAGCGATCAACGAGCGCAGGGATCGTGCGCTCGATCCTTGTCCTCCCGAGCGAGGTGGCAGCCATGGCGGCGTTGCAGGAAGGAGTTACGGCATGGATCCAGCAAGGGTGGCGGCGCTTGAGGCGAGGGGAGGTCCGGGACGGATGGATCCGGCTGTGGCTCACTAGATCCGAGGACTAGTGGGGCTTGGCGACCGGCACGAGCTTCACGGGCATCCATGGCGGGTCCTGTGAAGGTTACAAAGAGGAGATCGGGTTAGGAGGAGGGAGAAAGAAAACGGGAGGAAGGAGAGAGAGAGCGGCGGCACTGGCTGACGGTGCTCCAGCGATCACCGATGTTTAGCAGGGGCGGCGAGGACGTGAGGTTGTAGGCTCGGGCGCCATGGGAGGCTTGGATGGGAAGCTCCAACTCCCTGGAGCGGCGGCAGCGACCCGGGCCCGTGGCAGGACAAATCTGGTCCTGGGGGGCCCACGGCACGAGGAGGGAGATAGGGGAAGGTGTTGGCAGCTTCTGGTTTGTTGGGCGTGGAAATCCAGTACGACGGCTAGGGTTTCCACAATAGGCAGGGCTAGGGTGTCTACGGGCAGGGGGTAGAAGATGGGTTTTCCAAACGTTTTTGAGTCGTTCGATCTCGATCAGGCAGCACCGGTTGTAGGGGTGTGTAGGCCGGGCTAGTGAGCTGTGTAGTTGGGTTAGGTGGGGATGAGAGGGAAGAAATGAGCAGCCCGACAACAAATTTTGAAATCAAAAAACGTCTACGATTTGACCAGCTATAGTGTCGATATAGGTTTAACTGTTCAAGTATTAGACGGATTCTGAATGCAACGAAATTTGGTAGGCGATCTACCTACTATATATTGAGACTGTGTGCCAACTTTCACCCATTCCAAAAATGCTTTATACGCACTTTTAAAAACAATATTTTAACGATGTCGTGGGCGCGTGCGAGTGTGGTTAGTCTCGAAACGGTCAAGGACTAGAACGTAAAGAACCGGTAACTGTGGACGGATGCAAGTTTTGAAAAATGAGAGCGACGGAATGTCGATGCAATGCTAATGATGCAAATTATGTGATGATGAATGCCACAAACAAACAAAACACACGGCGAAACTCGAAATAACTGGAAGGCATCTAGAGCGTCGGTCTCGAGCTGTTACAGGCGCCGTCCGCACAGCTTCTATTGTTCTCACCTCACCCGCCGCGCAATTTTAAGCTTCTCCGTCGCCACCGCCGCGTGATTTTAAGCTTCTCCTCCGCCACACCGACACTCGATTTGGAGGCCGCACCTGCTCGATCACCGTTGCACGTCACTCGATTTGGTAGCTGCATGCCTCGACTCTACCCGTCGTTTTGAAGCCCCACCAGCGACTCTGCCATGCCACCGAACAAGGTCTCGAAGAGCAAGACTTGTTTCTTTGGGTGCGGGAGAAGCCGTCCAGGAACTTCTATGTCGAGTTCCAGTGCGTTGGCTATCATTACTTGCTCGACACGTTCAAGTAGCCGGAGATGGCCGCGCGTGCGTACAACGTCACCCCTTGGCGTTTTGATCGGCCAAGGCATGAGATGAACTTCCTGGAGATCGAAGTTCGAAGAACAACACCATTGCTCCCAGCGATAGAGACCGAGCGATCTTCGCGAGGTTCACGCGTGAACATCTAGAGTATGTCAAAGCTGAGCAGGAGTTCTATTGGAAGCGTGACGCGAAGCAGAAGAAGAAGGCGATGAAGAAGGGGATGAGGTCAGACACTCTACGGTGATCCCCGTTGAGTCTAACTCATCGGACCCGAATGACTCGAAGGATGAGCAAGAGAAGCTCGACTACTGCGACGACCCCACCAAAGATGAGTTTTGGAAGCAGTTCAAGAGCTATGATGAGTAGTTTTAGTTTAATGTAGAAGTAGACCCAGAGTAGTAGTAGTTCGATGTGATGTAGTAGTTTGAACTATGTTTGCTTCAAATGAAATTGGTTGGTTTTAATTTTATGTTTGAAATGATGTAACAGTTCAACTAGTTTTACATCATCTATTGAAGCACTCGTTTTACATCATCTATTATATATCATTTGTTGGAGTTCACCCTTTTGATGTAAAAATAACTTTTTGATGATCTAAATTTTACATATAGCATTTTTTTGATGATATAATATACATCATCAGGAGACTACTTCTAAATTAAGTAAGAAGCTGGTTGGAGAGTTCAAAAATATTGACGGCGTTCCAAGCATCTTGTCATTAGATCACTTTGTACATTTTGTTAGTAAATCCGGCTATTTTTAGGAACTAGATAAGGTACATCAGATCGAGTAAATAATTACAACAAAAACTACGATAAACCATAAAGCTACATCAAAGTCTTTGGCGTCAACGAAAAGGAATAGATAATATCAAAGGACGTGGTGTTTTGGCTCTCAGGTGCAGATGCTCCCGCTGGTAAACAATAAAATCTTTTTAAGTAACAACAAACACAAAAAAAACTGACTTTTTTTTTGTGGTGTGAGATGCTCATCTGTGTGATGCGCTTGCCAAATTTCGTCAAGTTTGGACATTTCATTAGTTATCAAAAAAATAGGCCCATGGAAAACTTTTAAAAACATAAGCGTTTAGGGCTTATTTTGTATTTTTACCACAAGCTTCTCGGATGTCATTTACCCATAAAATTCTACACGTGTGTGACACACTCAAGCATCTTTCACTAAAAAAATCGGATTTTTTTTTGAAATGTTTCATTTTACTGTTTACCGGGTGCAGATGAGCTCGGAATTGAATTATCGTAACCTTAAAGGTTTCAAAGAGCCGCATGAGCCACCCAATCCAACAAGTGAGAACCCAAGATGTATGAACGCAAAATGGTGGGATAATCTTTGCCAGGCAAGTTGTCGAAATACTATTTCACCATTGTGTGATCAGTTAAGATGACCAAAAATACTAGTGGTTTGTTGTTCAGCGCCATATCTTTTGCGGTGGTGGCGACGATGATGATGTCTGGTTTTGTGTGGTTAGTACTTCTCAGTTCCATCATTTTTTGTGTTCATAGACTTCTTTCGCTTCATTATGATGACAATGGGTAGTTCGACACCCTGCCTTCATAAGAGGTATGTCACTAAACGTTGTGCATCAGTGATTTTATACAACTTAGGTGGCCCTTTAAAACCTCTGAGGTTAGGTCAGTTTCTACAAGTTTGGTCTTATGTGGTTGTTTTCTCATCCGAGTTTGTAAGAACACTAGATACAAAAGATAAAGTTAGAGACAATGACTAACCTAAAATGGCTTCCGTCTAGTTTTATAACCAAGCATCCACCACAAGCATACAAGGTCAAAGGTAGGACACACATAGTCAAACACAGAAAAAGAAGGAGGTTTTGATGAGGACACAACTTAACAAGTCCAAACGAAAGTAAAAAATACTTCTACTTCTGTACAATCCCATAAACACATCAATGAAGGAGATCTCTCCATACCACTTTATAAAAAAAGGGTAGAATGATCATTTTTGGAAATATGTCGCCCACGTATGCTGTGTGTAGGTACAACCCAATCCTGTTCAGCGCACACCCCATCACCTCCGGGCCCGGTCGATTTAATTTTTTTCTTTTCTGGCCTCAAAAAAATATGTGGTGACATGATTCAAACTTCTAACCTCCGAGTTAAAGGCTACTGTAGTAATCGGGACATCCTATACGCCGCTCTTTGTGGCATGTAGTTGGCCAATCACACAGGCTACAATCTACTTGGGCCGGCCCATTGCGGTGCGCAACGGATAGAGGGGGGGTAAAATGGGGAAAGGGGTTCACGGTTGCTCGGAATCGAACCTGCGACGTCGGGCTGATGTGCGGCAACGAAAGCCAGTACAAGAGAACTGCTCTAATGGTAGATATGCAGTATACTTGGCCATGGGCCGGGCTGGGCCGAGCCCTAAAAAACCCATAGCAAAAAACTCCGGCCCTGGCCCTATCACCGGGCCAACTTTTCAAGCCCAAGCCCGACCCATCTGTTGAAAAGCCCGTAGGGCCTAGGGCCACGGGTCGGCCTCTTCCTTAAAATCTCAATATGCCAAGCCCAAGCCCCGCCCGGCCCTGATGGTGGGCTCAAACCTCGGGCCCAAGCACGGCCCACGGGCCAGCCTGTCGGGCCCAGGCCCTGGATTTTCAGGCTGGGCCTGAGCGGGCCAGCTGGGCCGGGCCTGAGATGGCCAGATATAATATGCAACGAGAAACTTAAAGAGCTATGAAAATATCAAACTTAACACCTCGTGAAATGAAATTCAGGAGCAATTTTCTAAACTTCCGAACAATTGTTGAAATTATCAGAAATAGTGAACAAAAATTAAAATTTTGCACTTTTTGTGAAAAGGCAAACATTTTTGAATTTGTGAACAAAATTAGAAAATGGGAACACATTTTTGACAGAAAATAAATTTAAAAAAGCATGAAGATTTTTTTTAATTTGGGAACAAATATTTAAAATTATAAATAAAGTGGAACCGCGAACATGGTTCCAATACAGGAACAAATGTTTGAGAACCAGAATTATTTTGGAAACTTTGAACATTTTTTGCAAAATGCAAACAAATTTTGAACCTTCAACTTTTTAATATAATCCAAACATTTTTTGGAATGCAAATAAGTTTTGAATATTTTAAACAGTTTTTGAATTCCGGAACCAAATTTGGAAACTAGAACAATCTTTCGACAGAAAAAATTAGAAAAGCAAGAACTGTTTTTCAATTTTATGAACCAATTTTGAAACAAAGAACCATTTTGATAATCTTGAACAACTTCAAAAATATGAACAAACTTTGACTACATGAATACTTTTATTGAGAACCGAAACATTTTTTTGGATACTTTGAACAATTTTTAAAACACGAACATTTTTTAATTTGTGAAAATTTTGGAAAATGGGAACGATTTTTTGACAGAAACAAATTTCAAAAAGCATGGATATTTTTGAAATTGAGGAGCACATTTTGAAAATTGTAAAGACAGTGGAATTGTGAAAATTGTTCGAATACATGAACAAATGTTTGAGAACCAGAACATTTTCTAAACTTTGAACATTTTTTTGCAAAACATGAACCTATTTTTACCCTTCGAAATTTCTAATATAAACAAAAAAAAATTTGAAACGCAAACATGTTATGAATATTTTAAACATATTTTAAAAAGTGAGGCATTTTGAAACTCACGAATAAATGTCAAAAACACGAACAACTTTGTGAACTTGGACATTATTTGAAACTCCCGAATAAAACTCGAAAACACGATCAATGATTGAAAACTACAAAAAAAAATCAAAGATGCATACATTTTTTGAAACTCCCAAACGATAACTTTCAAATGCGTACATTTTTGAATTTCATGAACATTTTCTGAAACACGAGCATTTTTTGAATTTCTGACCAAATTTGAAATCTTGAAAAATCATAAAATTCCGAACAAAAACTTGATATCATTAAATATTTTTGAAATTCTTGAAAAAATTTAAAACTCACAAAGAAAAATCATAAACACGAACTAATTTTAAAACTCAAACATTTGGAAGTTCTATTTTTTTGGAATTTTGTAGATTTTGTATATTTCTGAACAAAATTTTGAAATTCGACATTTTTTAAGATTTGGAACAAATTTTGGAAAATGCAAATATTATAAAATTTTCTGAATCAAAATTGGAAAAGAGAAAACATGAAAAAGGTAAATTGAAAAGAAAAGGAGAAACAGGAAAAGAAGCAGAGAAAATAAAAAAAATAAAAAAATAAAGTGAAAATGGAATAAAGAGAAAAAAATAGCCGAGAAAGAAAGTCGGCCAGCCTGTGCAAAGCTGGAAGTGAGCCGACCCAAGTCCCGTCGCTTGCATCCGCCCCTATGAGAATGCTCCACAATTCGTCGCAGCAAGCGGCGAATAGGATTTTTCGTAGTATATACCAAGTGGAGTGGGACATCTTATCCGACAGTCCTTTTTTTTTTACTTTGTTTCCCTTATTCAAATCAACAATATAAAGCAGACATCGGGTTCTTGCTTGGTTTTTCCTATTTGTCTTTTTTTGGGGCTGTTTTTTCTTCTGTTTTTATTTACCCTGCTCTTCCTTTTTTCTTTCCAAATCACTTCCCTTCAATTCATGAACCAGTCAAGGTTGTGAATATTTTCTTAATTTCAAGAAACAATTCGAATCCATGAACTTTTTCCAACGATTTCAACTTTTATTTCAAATGCATGAATATTTTTCAAAATCCAAGAACTCTTTTCGATTTGTACGAACTTCTTATCAGAAACCATGATTTTTTTTAACAAATTCATAACCTTTCTATCAAATTTGATAACCTTTTCTAATATTCGCGAGCTATTTTCAAAATTTATGAAATTCTTTTGAAAAATAGCAAAAAAAAATCATGGTCCGTCAATATTTTTTTCAAAACCGATGAATTTTTTTCAAATCCGTGAATGCTTGGGCTGGCCCAACAGGCGCTCGATGGGAGCTATGTTGTCGTCCAGTTGGGCCAAGGCCTAAGGTTTTCTTATATTTTCTATTTTTCATTGTTCGTTTAATTTTTTTCCTAATTAATTTTCTCCTTTTGAAATTTGTATTAATTTTTTCCTAATTAATTTTCTCCTTTTGAAATAATCCTCTTTTTTTTTTGCAGACTTAGCTTCTCGTATGGTTTTCCCTTCCTTTTTTATTTTGTGTGTTTATTTTTTATTTTTCTTCTCTTTTTCTGTATTTATACAAAGAGTTTACCCAGGTATTTATAAAATATCCATCTTACATTTATAAAATGTTCACCGTGTATTAATTAAATGTTCAATGTACTTTACAAAAGTGTTTCGTGTGCACTTAAAAATTGTGTATTGTAGTGTATATAAAGAAAAGGTCAATGTGTATTTTTTATTGTACAACGTATATGAGAAAAATGTTCTATTGAGAGAGAGGCCCCGTGCCACTCCCACGAGCGGCCCGGGTGCAGCCCTAGGCAGCGGCGCCACCACCCCTACCTTGCTCCTCACCTCGATCGTCATCGTTGGAAGGCGCCACCGGGCAAAGCCAGCGCGTGCGGCGGCGGCGTCAGGGCCCTTCTCCCTGTCCTCCACGGGCTTTACGGAGGCGCGGGCCGACATGGCCATGTGGAGGTGCAGCTTCCTGGCTGCCTGGCGCGGCTTCGTCAGGTTGAGGACGGCGGCTAGGGGCGCATGGCTGAGGCGCGAAGGAGCGGCGTCAGTGCCATCTGGCATCGGGCGGCCCAGATCTGACGAGCGCATGTCACCGATCTGATGCAGGAGTGTGGGAGCGACGGGAGTGCAGGGGACATAGGGGAGCTTGAGCTCACGCGATGGTATCCGCTACTGCGTGGCTGCTTTGGCTCTCGGTGTGCATGGTGAAGGGGCTTGGGCGAGAGGCGCTCAGGCAACGACATGGTCGCGAGGGGCGTGGCAGGTGTGTGCCTGCATGATTTGAAGCTGTGAGGATGCCCTGGTGGTGCGCGGGTCGTTGGCATGGGTTGGCAACGAAGAGGGCCTCCAGCTGCGAGTGTTGTGGATCCAGTCTCCGGTGGTTGTGGTGGCGTGCATGGGGCACGTCGGGCTTTTGTTGCTTAGCTGCGGCTCGAAACCATGGTGGCTCTTGGGTTCGGGCAGCGCTTCTCTGTTCCTACCGACATGGTGCTCAGCAGGGCATGGCAGCTTGCGCTGTGTCTGGCGGCTTGGCGTTCGGAAGACCATTGATGGATTTCGCAACTCGTTCTGAAGGTTGGCCGTCGGTGGTCTCCGCGAGGTGCGATTCTCTATGGCAGATCTCGGAGCTTCTTCGTCGTCGATGGACAACTTCGATGGTGGTGGTGTTTGGTGGGATTGTCGGCGCCGATGCGGGATGACGTGCGACTAAGATGGTGTGGGAGATTGGGTGAAGACCCTGTCCCGGCTTTGTGTCGTGACCAGCGATGGCGGCCGTTGCGACTGTCGTTAACCTTCTTGGAGGCATCGTTGCTTTGCTGCCACACCCCTTCCGCGCGGATCCGGCCATCTCGGCCTCTCCGGGGACAACCCTTGATCTGTGATCAGATAATGGCGACGCCTCGATGTCGCATTCCCTCTTGGCGGCTTCGTCTTAAGAGCTTGGCATCAGCAAGCGAGACCAGTGGATGATGACGTTGTGGCGACCAGGTTTCTATGGCAACGATGTTGGCAACATGACAATGGTTGAGGTAGTCACCTCTTCTCCCGCGTGTTCGCAGGTTTGCCTCAATATGTTTGTTGCTGTGAAGTCGAAGCTGCTGCGGCGGGGCCCTATGGTATACGATAACTGGCTGCAGGTTAACCGTTCGACGACATTCCATGCCGCCGGTTGTGCCTGATTTTGTTCTTCGTAGTTCTCTGTCAGAGTCAGAGCTGCGTTGTCTGGTCACGGGTGGCTGAGTTCTGGCACAGATCTTTATACATCTTCACGCGAACTCTGCAATGTGTTTTCAGTCGACGATCGACTACGGCGAAGTCAGAGTCGTTTCTTAGGATTTAGGGATGGTGATGACGTCTCTATGGGAGGAGTGATGCCGATGACACTTGTAGGTTGTATCGATGTGAACCTCGTTGTAGTGGCTTGCGTGGGGTATCTTGTGTGTGCCGCTCAATAGTTGTGATGATTTTCACCCGGGTTTTTCATGATAAACTTGGCAATCTGGTTTTCACTCGGTTTTCCATAATTAACTGAGTAACTCTTTTCTTCTTAGTGAATGCAGGATAACTGTCATTTCGAAAGAAAAAAGATTCTATTTTATTTAAATATTGTTCAACGTATATCTCAGAAATACTCGAAATAGGGTTTTCCCCTGCTTTATATTATAAAGCAACGAACACCGATCACAAGGTAACTGCTGGGGTGAACAATACACCAAGCCCAAAAGGAAAAAAGAAGAAGAAATAAATGCCAACAACGAAAGCTAATCAAGCACGAGTGATCTGCAACCGCTGCGTCCTCCATGTGTGTCCCACCACGTGCCATGGCACCGGACCACCGCGTACAAAGAAGCACCTCCAAGAAGGAATGCGACGCCGACGACGCTGCTACCCGGACATTTCCTAGGGTTTCCCCCCGCACACGGTGGGGAGAGGGGGATGGGTAGAACCGACGCCCTTCAGGAAGGAATGGCGGCACCCTCAGTAACTTCATCGGAGCCGGATGAACCGACATGGATTACTTCCGCACCCCAAGCACCACCACCCACTCGAACCGGAGCCATTCAACCATCTTGCCACCCGCAAGCACGCGCCACCACGGTCTTGGACCCATCCACGTCGCCCCGCTATGAACACCGCCACGAGGAAGAGAGCAGAAGCAAGGAGCGTCCAGAGGCAAAGACAAAAGCATCGGAGCCGCACGGCAGGAGCCACCTCCACCGCCGTCGCGCCGAGGTTCGTGCCTCCAGCACCGACACGAATTTGTTGGGGAACGTTGCATGGGAAACAAAAATTTCCTACACACACGCAAGATCTATCCATGGTGATGAGCATCTACGAGAGGGAGAGTGGATCTACGTACCCTTGTAGATCGCTAAGCGGGAAGCGTTAAGAAACACGGTTGGTGTAGTCGAACGTCTTCGCGATCCAAATCGCCGAGCGTCCCGCGATCTCATCACGATCCGTCCCGCGATCCAATCACGATCCGTCCCGCGATCCAATCACGATCCGTCCCGTGAACTCATCACGATCCGTCCCGCGATCTCATCACGGTCCTTCCGATCTAGCGCCGAACGGACGGCACCTCCGCGTTCAGCACACATACAGCTTGATGACGATCTCCGCCTTCTTGATCCAGCAAGAGGGAGCGGAGAGGTAGAAGAGTTATCCGGCAGCGTGATGGCGCTGTGGCAATGGTGGTGGAGCTATTCCGGCAGGGTTTCGCCTAAGCACTGCAGAAAACCGATCTAGAGGAGAAACTATGCACTAGAGGAACGGGTAGCACGTGGCTGAAAATTCTGTGCCAAAACCCTAAAATCCTCTAGTATATATAGGAGGAGAGGAGGAGAAGTCTTGGCTGCCAAAAATCCAGCCCTTGGGTCGACCAAAGTGGGGACGAGAGGAGGACTCCTTCTCCAATCCTAGTAGGACTAGGATTCCTCCTTTTTTTTGGCCTTTTTCCACCTTTTTCCCTTTGGGCTTTTTCTCCCAGCCGCATGGGCCTTGTGTGGGACTTCCACCAGCCCAAAAAAGGCTGGTATTTACTCTCCCACAGCCCATGAAGCCTCTTGGGTCGAAATACCCCTCCCGATGGTCTCCCGGTACACTACCGGCACTTCCGGTACATTACCGATTAGTCCGAAACTTTTCCGGCGATCAAAATGGGACTTCCTATATATGAATCTTTACCTCCGGACCATTCCGGAGCTCCTCGTGATGTCCAGGATCTCATCCGGGACTCGGAAAAAATTCGGTCACCATCATACATAACTCTATACTACCGAAACGTCAACAAACCTTAAGTGTGCAGACCCTGCGGGTTCGAGAACTATGTAGACATGACCGAGACACCTCTACGGTCAATAACCAATAGCGGGCCCTGGATGACCATATTGGTTCCTACATATTCTACGAAGATCTTTATCGGTCGAACCTCTGTGTCAAGGATTCAGTCAATCCCGTATAACGTTCCCTTTGTTCTTCGATATGTTACTTGCCCGAGATTCGATCGTCGGTATCTCCATACCTAGTTCAACCTCGTTACCGGCAAGTCTCTTTACTCGTTCCGTAATACAAGATCCCGTGGCTAACACTTAGTCACATTGCTTGCAAGGCTTTGTTGTGATGTTGTATTACCGAGTGGGCCCTGAGATACCTCTCCGTCACACGGAGTAACAAATCCAGTCTTGATCCATGCCAACCCAACAGACACCCTCGGAGATACCTATAGAGCACCTTTATAGTCACCCAGTAACGTTGCGACGTTTGATACACACAAGGCCCTCCTCCGATGTCTGTGAGTTGCATGATCTCATGGTCATAGGAACATATACTTGACATGCAGAAAACAGTAGCAATAAACTGACACGATCATATGCTACGTTTGTAGTTTGGGTCTTGTCCATCACATCATTCTCCTAATGATGTGATCCCGTTATCAAATAACATCACATGCCAATGGCTAGGAAACCTTGACCATCTTTGATCAACGAGCTAGTTCACTAGAGGCGTACTAGGGACAGAGTGTTGTCTATTTACCCACACATGTAATGTGTTTCCATTCAATACAATTATAGTATGGATAATAAACGATTATCATGAACAAGGAAATATGATAATAACTAATTTATTATTGCCTCTAGGGCATATTTCCAACAGAATTGTCGTCCGGACGCCGCAACCGAGGCAAACCAGGCCACCCGGGCATTCTTCTGGCTACCCATTAAATCTGCACTTGGTGCTCACTAAATTGGGTAAAGCTGCGGGGTTCTATGTCTGGTTCAAGATGGGCGCGTGAGGATGATTCTCCCGATTTGAGTGGCTGAGTTTCCGTGCAACTTAAAGGCGAGTTTTGTGTTCGTTGGACTTTAGTTAAGAATGGTATATCCTCAGTAAAGTCCATGTACACGGATCTGATAAACACTGGACCACTCTTAAGATCATTACATATTTGGAAAATCAAAGTGCCGCTCAGGATTAAAATTCATGTGGTTCATACACAAAGGTGTGATATTAATCAAAGATAACTTGGTAAAACGAAGATGGGTAGGTATGCCTAATTATTGCGATTGTGATCAAAATGAAACAACAAGACACCTCTTTCTAGATTGTCCTCTTGCAATACTCTTATGGCAAACTGTTCATATAGCCTTTAATGTTAACCCACCAACATGTATTAGTTCGTTATTTGGAACGTGCTTTATTTTGGGCTATATGGAATATCAGGAATGACATGATTTTTAATGGCAAGAATTTCAATAAAGTTTTGTAGGTTATCTTCAGAGCAACGTCTTGGATCCGTACGTGATCGTTACTCAGCCATGCGGACTCCAGTAAGCTTATGGCTACTGGGTGCAACCGGTGAAAGATGGTCGTACGAGTTATCTTCAACCGGTTTGGATGGCGTGTTAATAATAGGCTAGATGTATAAGCATCGTAGTCTATTTTCAGTTTCGCCGGTTATGGCATTCTATTTATCTTTTTTTCCCCAGACTTTTCGTTCAACACTTGAGCACTTTATGGATCTAAGACCTTGGTTTAATTTTGTTTAATAAAATGGCTGCATACATCAATTGATGCAGAGGCTGGCCGGGGGATTCGTTCCTCCTTTTCCAAAAAAAAAAAGCAAGCACAAGCCTGAATTTTAATGTTTTTTATTTTTCACGTCATTTGGTTGATGGAAATCAGAAGGTAGAGATTAAAGAAGCGTTAAGCATTCTTGCTAGCCAACGAAAATACAGCAAGGCATAGGAGAAGAAATTAGAAGAAAGAGAAACAGGAGATGCATTTTGTTTCAGGTAAATAAGTTATCTGGTACATCCAACCAACTAAAACTACAAGGGCACAAACAGATACAACAAAGACATATTTGACAGCTTAACAAAAAGGGAGTCTGGAACCAACCAGCAGCAGTTGCTAAAAAAACACCAACAAATCTTCATTTTACAATGCAAGGTAGGTTAATTAGCTTGTGCAGTACAGTGGTAGATATTTACAATCATCAGATGAATGGGCATCCTTGTGTTTCAGGTGCATTTGAGCCTGTCCAGCTGGTGTTTAACCTGTAGATTAACCATGAACGGCATCAGAAAACACATATCTTTCATGATATGCAATGACTGATTCATTAAGAAGATGTACATGTGGATGGATGGGGAACACTGACCAATATGGCATTGATCTCCTCTAGCAGAGGCTGTACAATGGAGACCAAGATCATGACATCTCCTGCAAAATCCTCAGGATCCTGGCAATTCCCCATCAGCAACTGAATAAAGATCTCTCTTTCTGGAATGAGACCCAATGCTACCTGACAATTTGCAACTATGCTCAACAGATTAGGTCAGTGGAAACAACTCAAATAAACTGATGACTGCAACTCGGCAAGTTAATCTGCGCACACGATCAATGAGCTAGATTTGCCACGTGACAATCTTCAAATTATTGCTAGTAGCTTGTATAGTCAATTAAAATAATATTGTACTTAATTCTGTAGAAGTCATGATCATGAATGCAGTATGTCAACTGATCATACCCTGTAAGCAGCTGATGAGATCCATCCATGGAATGGCTTCAGGGTGCTCTTGTATGCTTCTTCCACCATCTCTTTCAGGCTTGTCTCTGGGTTCTTCATTAATCTCTCCAGCAAATGCACTGAGAAATTTATTGACCTACACCGAACGCGTATCGCAACACTTAAAAACGTAGGTTTTGAAACTGAATCGACATATATGGTATACAAGATCATATGTTACATGAGCAGAAAGTCCATGTACAGTTAATTTACCTAGCAAGCCAGATAATAGCCCTGGTGCAACTGTTGGTCTTCTTTGAGGTCCCTTCATCCACTTCCTCTATCACAATCGCTGTCAAAGTCGCATATTTCGAAGAGTCTCTTGCATGGAGATCTTGTAGTCTCTGAGAAAGATAGATAAATGTAATAATCGCAATTAACGCAAGGATTTGGAACGCTCAGTTGCTTAGTGATGTGAACAAATGCAATGCAGAATGCAGGGCAACATGGGAATAAGATGATTTCCTACAAAGAGCAATTACCTGAACATTTTGCTGAATGTCTTGCCTGAGGACTAGTAACGTCGGCCCAATCTCATCTTTGAAAAAACAAAGCATTTATTACTTCAACATTGAATTAACAGATATGGTAAGCTAGGGGTTAAGATATGGTAAATAGGCTGGGATATTTGAAAGGAACGAAATGCACGCGTATTCAGGAACAAAACGGCGCCGGTGACTGTGATCGTGCAAACCATCAAAGAGGAGACGTCTTTATGGGCTCTGGCTGGCACAAAACGATTGTGTAATTTGATGCCGTGAGAGTAGGCCTTTGTAATTTATCCGCTTCCACGGACGTGAAATGTCGAAAACACACTTTTCTCCTTATTCAATGAAAATGGCAAATCTTTTGCCTCGTTTAAAAAAAAAACAGAGTAGCCTTGAAGAAATAAAAGTTCTTTTCCACAATTTTCAGTTTCAGTTTCATATCAGTCTAAATGGTGGGTATTTTCATTACCAAGCTTCATGACAGAAAATATTCCACGATTCGTCCCAAGGCAAAGGAAAAAAACCATCGAGAAGTACTTAAAAAGGGTGTTTTTATTTCTCTAGAGCAACATAACAGTTCAATCTTCATGAACTTCCATTCTTACTGAACAAAAGAGTGAAATAAACAGCATGATATATGTTGCATCTGAAATAATATTGAGTAAGTAACCAACCAAGGACATGCAGGAGCTGCTTGGAGACACACAGGAGATCCATGGTGGATGACCTAAGTTGCTGCTCCTGCTCCTGTTCTTCACCATCTCCCGGGCTGAGCAAACAGAGCTCCTCCATGGCGACCCTCAGCTCAGACTTGCCCCTCTCCATCTTCTCCCTTTCTATCTTTTTCTCCATCTCTCCTAGATACTACCTTAGCTTGGCATCTGGCTCAATCCCCTAGTTATATACACACAAATTCAACCTCATTTGCTGCCATTTCTTGGGACAAATGATGGGGGTCAACTTCTTGATGCTATTTTTAAATCTAACAATTGTTATGTCTTGGAGCTGTTCTCCACACCCCTCTATGTGAAGTCAGAGCAGAAAATGGTGTATTATTAGGAGTAAAATAGGAGGTGTGGGCTCTGTCTCGTAGCTTAGGATAGTTTAATTTACTGGATGCAGTTGTCATGGACTTGTTTAACAGTTAACCACTTCCCCTTGTACTTGTTGCGGTGTACTTAAACCATTGGCCATTAAGCTACACGCCAATCCAGCTTGTTAAAATACACATTTTCTTCTTATTATTTTAACAGAATTTCGTATACTAGTAATTTGCACTAATGTAAGTAGCAACTTGTTTTTTTAATTGAAGACCATTGCAAGGTACGCATAAGAAAAAAGTTTTAAAAAGATGGAAAGCGGACTAGTTTTGCCCCTTCTCCCGGAGAAATCACCTGACTAGAAAGAAACCATTTCGAGGTGAAAAATATGTGCATAAGAAATTATACAAGGAGATGAAAACATTGGGTGCCTGCGTCTTCTTATACATAGGCCAGTGAGTAAACATTTTTGAAGCAATAGGAGTTGATACGAAAATTAATAGTTGTTTATTATTGATAAAAAATATAGATCGTTTCAAAACAAAAAAATGAAAACATTTATTTCTCCTGCCCAATCATCCCTCCGGAGTGACATGATATCCTCGAAAAGATAGAAGAATAAAAACCAGAATGGCATATTATCAGACAGATTACTTGTGTTCTGCTTAATATGTGATCATCATGCATGTCATCATCTAGTTTGAAAAGAAAATCATCATGTCACATCATCGACGAACCCAACTGTTAATTTGTTATTGTCATTGGTAATACTCACCCGTGCATCTTCCAAGGCCATTGGTTGGTATAGGAATCAAACCGCCAATATATAGCTGGGCTTAATTAACTTGGTTCCTGACAAGAAATCCAGAAATGGGCGTATGATCATTAGCCATTTCAATCAGTGGGCTAGCTAATATATTGATTCTGATGAACCCTAGCTAGTCCATCACCATCGACCTCTGCTCTAATCATGTTTCATGCTTTCACGCATGAACATGCACGAATTGCGTGCGTTCTGCTCGCTCAGCCATATTCAATTGTTCCTCCAGTAAGTAAACACTGAGATGTAGGCAGCAAACTGATTACCTGAAGGTAATCAAACTAGCTATCTAGCTGAACCTAGCTCCTAGCTACAAATTCTGTCCCCGGTTAGCTAACACAGAAATAGACAATTACGCTGATGTATCGACGTCTAACAATGGTTCGGTCTGGGTTTGAAATCAGAAGAAAATAAAAGTTAAGATAACGGAACCGATTAGAAGTAACTATCTATGCGGAGATGATGAGCAATTGTATAGCCTTGACGTCATATCTATGCGGTGCAGGACCACCGCAGGATCCAGCTGAACCCAAACATTAACTATTATGCTAATTAATTAAACCTTAACTCCGGTGGGCGGCAGCGGCATCCTTGACGCCTTGGCCTTCCGCCTTGAGGGTTGAGTGGTGGTGGTCGGGTCCTTGACGGTTGCTACTGATGGGCACCGCTTCGGACGATGGCGGTACTGCGATGTCGTTTTTTTTTTGGTGCATCGTTTGTGGAGCAGTGCTGGAAGACAGAACCAGGAGGGGAGGTGAAGCGGTTTCGTCTTGCACGGAGCTTCGGTGGAGCTGTCAAGTCATGCTTAACCGACAGGTGCTACGTTGTTTCATGCCCGGTTGGCAGGTGTTACACTAGATCTTCAAGAGTATTCGTGTCTGGACGGACGAGCGCAGGACGGTGGCGCTGCTGGCCGTCGTGGTGGCGTCGAACGATGTCCAGACTGAAAAGAATGATATAGATTTCTCTTCTAAAAATGAACTAGTGGTCCGATGTTCTAAAACATGTGCATGTGGTGCGCGTTTTTAGGTCTGCTGCACCGGTTGTTGGTTCCAATACGTTATGTGAATGGATTGACGATGACACTGATTTTAGATATGAAGAATGAGAGCATTTCTATCAAGTTTATAGGTGTGAGTGATGGTTTGAGATGGATTGATGTATGTTCTTGTCAAATCTTTATGAAATAATTAATAAAAATGATTACATGATTGATGTAAAGCGTGCGGCAATTCACCGGCCGGCGTATGAGCGTGCTTTGCTAGTCGAGATGGATAGACTTGGATTCATACTACATTATACATTGATCAATGATGATAAGATCGATCGTCACTAGTTAATCAAGAGAGTGTTGTGAGTGCACGATGGATCGGTCGACTTAATTATGCAGAGCAGGAGCATTGCACTGCAGGATCCAGCTGAATCCAAAGATTATTAACGTATTATATTTGGCCAATGAGAGATACTGCACGTACGTACACTGCCGTGCATGGTTTTATATACGGCGGAATCTTAAGCCGACCAACCATGTTTAGTACAAAAAAAAAGCATGCTAGTACTAGATATTCAGCACCTGCATGTTTGGTTAAATGGAAGATCCAAGGAAATGCGGTGCGTTCATGCTGCATGCGGTTTGTAGTTGTTGTCATCAACTATAGTACTCGTAAGAATGTCACGCCTGCGACCATGAGTCCATGACGGTGTCGACCAAGGCATCGATGAGTATAGGCGCTGGCCCATCAACATCCACACCACCTGGGCTAGCTCCACTTTTTTTTTTTGGAAAAGGAGGTTAAACTTTCTGTCTCTGCATCAATCGATGCATATAACTATCTTTATTAATTATTCAACAAATGTCTCACAAGAATATACATCAAGCTATCTGAAGGCATCATTCACACCTATAAACTCGATAATGTGGAATTTTCACTCCCCATATCTAAAACCGGCGTCGTCACTGATCCATCCACATAGCGTATCGGACCATAGCCGGTGCAGCAAACCTAAAGCGTACACCACATGCACACATTTTAGAAGCCGTCATCATCATCGAACAGCTGACTCATTTTCAGGAAAGAGATCCGCATCATCATTGCCAGTCCGGTCATCCATCGACGCCACCATGACGCCCAACGACACCACCTTCCTGCGTGCAAACTGGTAAGCACGTCACGATAGCTACTGGTACACTGGAGCACCATGCCGCCACGTACGACCAGCTGACACAGCTTGAAGTTTCTGAAAGATCTGTCGTGCGTAGCACCAGGGGAACAGGCATGATACGACGTAGCACCTGTCGGCCAGGCATGACTTGACATCTCCATCGAAGCTCTGTGCAAGCTGAAGCCACTCCACCTCCTACCTCTGTCTTCCAACGCTGCTCCACAAACAATGCTCCCTAGAGAGAAACGACACCGCGGTGCCGCCATCATCCGATCTGGAAGACCAGATCCTAGGGTTTCCTCCGAAGTAGCACGAGTGGGTCGATAGTAGTTACACAACGATGCCTTCATCAAGGTAACGGCCCAGAACGCCGCCATCGCCCGTCGTCGGCTCAGTTTTTGTCGTCGTTTTCTCACGGGGGGTCTCGCGAGACGACATATGCCATAAGTAGGCTTATCGAGGTGAGGGCGAGGCTGTCGTGGATGATCCGGGAATGATATGCAAATAACACGCAATGGTTTACCCAGGTTCGAGGCTCTTCGGAGAGATAGTACCCCTACTCCTGCATATCTGTATAACTGTGGTATATCTGGTACATGGTTGCTCCTCGAACTGTTTGGCGAGGAGAGCCATGGGGCTTCTTGCCTCATACGTGAGTGTGAGAGTGAGGATGAGAGAGAGTGAGATGGGGCCTTTATATAGGCATGGATGTGTAGCTTGGTATGTAAGCTAGAGCGGGTAGCTTACATGCCAAGCTATATGCAGCTTGTGGACTAAGCTATGTCTGTCCCCAAGTGCATTTTATAAGTCAGTGTCCAAAGGACATGTTACACTATAGATAGTACCACGCTATGCACGTACAGTGCACTAGTGCACCGCCATGGGATATGGTTGTCTGGTTCGCGTGTGTCCTATGCGACATCGTAGTTGGCTCCGTGCTGCCGGCTGGCGGGCACAGCTGGCTGGTCAGAGCAGCCGGCCACGAGTGTGAGTCGGAGCAACCGTCCCGGGGGGTCATGCACCCCGTCCGACTTGCCGTCTTTGGGGTACCCGGGGGTCATCCCCGATAGTAGCCTCTGAGCCTCCGAGCGACTCGTAGAGTCAGGCGGAGGGTTTTCGTAGTCATTGTCGTTGTTGTTGCAGAAATTGTCGATGAAGGTCGATTGCGGGTTGGGGACGACGCGGCTTGCTTCCATCGGGGGCACGCTAGCGCACCCGCTGGGTGTAGCCTCTGAGCCTTCGGGCGACTCGAGGAGTCGGACGGAGGGTCTTTGCTATTGCTGAAGTAGACGGTGGCGTCAAGGATGCCGGGCGTAGATGCGGAGTCCACTGGCTGAAGGGCGCGAGGCGATTTCGGGGGCGAACGCGGAGTCCACCGGCTAGCGGTTTCCAGCGGGGGCACGCCAGTGCACCCGCAGGGTGTAGCCTCCGAGCCTTCGGGCGACTCGAGGAGTCAGGCGGAGGGTCTTTACTGTTGCTGAAGCGGACGGTGGTGTCGAAGATGTCGGGCGCAGACGCGGGGTCCGCCGACTGAAGGGCGCGAGGCGCTGCCGAAGGCGGACGCGGGGTCCGTCGGCTGATGGGCGTGGAGCCCTGCCGAGGGCGGACGCGGGGTCCGCCGCATGATGGGCGTGGGGGCCCTATCGAGGGCGGACGCAGGGTCCGCCGGCTATCGAGCGCGAGGCGCTGCCGAGGGCGGACGTGGGGTTCACCGGCTGATGAGCGCAAGGCTCTGCCGAGGGCGAACGCGGGGTCCGTCGGCTGATGAGCGCGGGGCTCTGCCGAGGGCGGACGCGGGGTCCACCGTCTGATGAGCGTGAGGCTCTGCCGAGGGCGGACGCGGGGTCCGCCGGCTGATGGGCGTGGAGCCCTACCGGGGGCGGACGCGGGGTCCGCTACAAGATGGGTGCGAGACTCTGCCGAGGGCGGACGCGAGGTCCGCTGGCTGATGAGCACGAGACGTTGTCGAGGGCGGATGCGGGGTCTGCCGGCTTATGAGCGCGAGGCTCTGTCAAGGGCGGACGCGGGGTCCATCGGCTGATGGGCGTGGAGCCCTGTCGGAGGTGGACGCGGGGTCCATCACATGATGGGCGTGAGGGCCCTGCCGAGGGCGGACGAGGGGTCTGCCGGCTGTCGAGCGCGAGGTGCTGCCGGGCGCTGACGCGAGAACCACCGGCGGATGAGCGCGAGGCGCTACCAAGGGCAGACGCGGGGTCCACCGGCTGATGAGCGCGATGTTGGGGAACGTCGCATGGGAAACAAAAAATTTCCTACGCGCACGCAAACCTATCCATGGTGATGAGCATCTACGAGAAGGAGAGTGGATCTATGTACCCTTGTAGATCGCTAAGCGGGAAGCGTTAAGAAACGCGGTTGGTGTAGTCGTACTTCTTCGCGATCCAAATCGCCGAGCATCCCGTGATCTAATCACAGACCGTCCCGCGATCTCGTCACGATCCGTCCCGCGATCTGATCACGAACGTCCCGTGGCCTTGATCACGATCCTTCCGATCTAGTACCAAACAGATGGCACCTCTGCGTTCAGCACACGTGCAGCTTGATGACGATCTCCACCGTCTTGATCCAGCAAGAGGAGGCGGAGAGGAGGAAGAGTTCACCGGCAGCGTGACGGTGCTCCGGTGATGGTGGTGGAGTTATTCCTGCAGGGCTTCGCCTAAGCACCGCAGAAAACTGATCTAGAGGAGAAACTATGCACTGGAGGTTAGGGTTGCACGTGGAAGAAAGAACTTGTGCCAAAACCCTCAAACCCCTCTAGTATATATAGGAGGAGAGGAGGACGAGGAGGGGCTGGCGCAAGGGCCAAAGCCCACCTGGTTCGGCTGGCTAGGGAGGAGTCCTCCTCTTCCCACTCCTAGTGGGATTAGGACTCCTTCCATATATAGCCCTTTTTTGCCTTTTTCCACCTTTTTCCTTTTGGTATTTTTTCCCAGCCTCATGGGCCTTGTGTAGGACTTCCACCAGCCCACCAAGGGCTGGTATTCATCTTCCCACAGCCCATAAAACATCTTGGGTCGAAATACCCCTCCCGATGGTCTCCCGGTACACTACCGGCACTCCCGGTACACTACCAGCACTCCCGGTACACTACCGATGAGCCCGAAACTTTTCCGACGACCAAACTGGGACTTCCTATATATGAAGCTTTACCTCCGGACCATTCCGGAGATCCTTGTGACGTCCGGGATCTCATCCGGGAATCCGAACAATCTTCGGTCACCACCATACATAACTCTACACTACCGAAACGTCACCGAACCTTAAGTATGCAGACCCTGCGGGTTCGAGAACTATGTAGACATGACCGAGACACCTCTTCGGCCAATAACCAATGGCGGGGCTGGATGTCCACATTGGTTCCTACATATTATACGAAGATCTTTATCGGTCGAACCTCTATGTCAAGGATTCAGTTAATCCCGTATAACGTTCCCTTTGTTCTTCGGTATGTTACTTGCCCGAGATTCGATCGTCGGTATCTCCATACCTAGTTCAACCTTGTTACCGGCAAGTCTCTTTCTCGTTTTGTAATACAAGATCCCGCAACTAACAATTAGTCACATTGCTTGCAAGGCTTATTGTGATGTTGCATTATCGAGTGGGCCCCGAGATACCTCTCCGTCACACGGAGTAACAAATCCTAGTCTTGATCCATGCCAACTCAACAGATACCATCGGAGATACCTGTAGAGCACCTTTATAGTCACCCAGTTATGTTGCGACGTTTGATACGCACAAGGCACTCCTCCGATATCCGTGAGTTGCATGATCTCATGGTCATAGGAACATATACATTGACATGCAGAAAACAGTAGCAATAAACTGACACGATCATACGCTACGTTTGTAGTTTGGGTCTTGTCCATCACATCATTCTCCTAATGATGTGATCCCGTTATCAAATGACATCACATGTCAATGGCTAGGAAACCCTGACCATCTTTGATCAACGAGCTAGTTCACTAGAGGCATACTAGGGACACAGTGTTGTCTATTTACCCACACATGCAATGTGTTTCCAATCAATACAATTATAGCATGGATAATAAACGATTATCATGAACAAGGAAATATGATAATAAACACTTTATTTATTGCCTCTATGGCATATTTCCAACAGTCTCCCACTTGCACTAGAGTCAATAATCTAGTTCACATCACTATGTGATTTACATGGTAATGAATCGAACACCCATACAGTTCTAGTGTTGATCATGTTTAGCCCTTGGAAGCGGTTTAGTCAACGGGTCTGCAACATTTAGATCCGTGTGCACTTTGCTAATATTTATGTCCTTCTCCTCGATGTAGAACCGGATGGAGTTGAAGCGTCGCTTTATGTGTCTGGTCCTCTTGTGAAACCTTGGTTCCTTGGCTAGAGCAATGGCACCAGTGTTGTCACAGAACAGGTTTATTGGATTCAGTGCACTAGGCACTACTCCAAGATCTGTCATGAACTGCTTCATCCAGACACCTTCCTTTGTTGCCTCCGAGGCTGCGATGTACTCCGCTTCGCACGTAGAATCAGCTACCACGCTCTGCTTGGAACTACACCAGCTTACCTCTCCCCCGTTAAGAATAAATACGTATCCGGTTTGCGACTTAGAGTCGTCCGGATCAGTGTTAAAGCTTGCATCGACGTAACCCTTTACGACGAGCTCTTCATCACCTCCATAAACGAGAAACATATCCTTTGTCCTTTTTAGGTACTTGAGGATATTCTTGACCGCTTGCCAATGCTCCCTCCAGGATCACTTTGAAACCTTCCAGCCATACTTATGGCAAGGCTGACATCGGGTCTTGTGCACAGCATTGCATACATGATAGAGCCTATGGCTGAAGCATAGGGGATGACACTCATCTTTTCTTTATCTTCTGCAGTCACTGGGCATTGAGTCTTACTCAACTTCACACCTTGTAACACAGGCAAGAACCCTTTCTTGGACTGCTCCATTTTGAACTTCTTCAAAACTTTATCAAGGTATGTGCTCTGTGAAAGTGCTATTAAGCGTTTCGATCTATCTCTATAGATCTTAATGCCTAATATGAAAGCAGCTTCTCCTAGGTCCTTCATTGAAAAATTCTTATTCAAATATTCCTTCACGCTTTCCAGCATTTCTATATTGTTTCCAATCAGCAATATGTCATCCACATATAACACTAGAAATGCTATAGAGCTCCCACTCACTTTCTTGTAAATACAAGCTTCTCCATAAACTTGTATAAACCCAAATGCTTTGATCACTTCATCAAAGCGCTTATTCCAGCTCCGAGATGCTTGCACCAGTCCATAAATGGATCACTGGAGTTTGCAAACTTTGTCAGCATTCTCTGGATCGACAAAACCTTCAGGTTGCATCATATACAACTCTTCCTCAAGGAAACCGTTGAGGAATGCCGTTTTGACATCCATCTGCCAAATTTCATAGTCGAAATAAGCAGCTATTGCCAACATGATTCTGACAGACTTAAGCATCGCTACGGGTGAGTAAGTCTCATCGTAGTCAACTCCTTGAACTTGTGAAAACCCCTTTGCCACAAGTCGAGCTTTATAGACGGTGACATTACCGTCCGCGTCCGTCTTCTTCTTAAAGATCCATTTGTTCTGAATGGCCTTTTGCCCTTCAGGTAGTACTTCCAAAGTCCATACTTTGTTGTCATACATGGATCCCATCTCGGATTTCATGGCCTCTAACCATTTCTCGGAATCTGGGCCCATCACTGCTCCTCCATAGCTCGTAGGTTCATTGTTGTCTAACAACATGACCACCAAGACAGGGTTGCCGTACCACTCGGGCGTAGTACGCGTCCTTGTCGACCTACGAGGTTCAATAGTAGCTTGATCCGAAGCTTCATGATCATCATCATTAACTTGCTCTTCTACCGTCATAGGTTCCACAAAAACATCTTTCTGCGCTGCGCTACTTTCTGGTTGAAGTAAAGGTTCAATAGCCTCATCAAGCTCTATTTTCCTCCCACTCAATTCTTTCGAGAGAAACTCTTTCTCAAGAAATGTTCCGTTCTTTGCGACAAACACTTTGCCTTCAGATCTGAGATAGAAGGTATACCCGACTGTCTCTTTCGGGTATCCTATGAAGACGCATTTCTCCGCTTTGGGTTCCAACTTTTCAGGCTGAAGCTTTTTGACATAAGCATCACATTCCCAAACTTTAAGAAACGACAACTTTGGCCTTTTGCCAAACCACAGTTCATATGGCGTCGTCTCAATGGATTTTGATGGTGCCCTATTTAAAGTGAATGCAGCTGTCTCTAATGCATAACCCCAAAACGATAGTGGCAAATCGGCAAGAAACATCATAGAACGCACCATATCTAATAAGGTTCGATTACGATGTTCAGACACACCATTACGCTGTGGTGTTCCGGGCGGTGTCAACTGTGAAACAATTCCACATTGTCTTAAGTGACTGCCAAACTCATAACTCAGATATTCACCTCCTCGATCAGATCGCAGAAATTTAATCTTCTTGTTACGATGATTCTCAACTTCACTCTGAAATTGCTTGAACTTTTCAAACGTTTCAGACTTGTGTTTCATCAAGTAAATATACCCATATCTACTCAAGTCATCAGTGAAGGTGAGAAAGTAACGATATCCACCGCGCGCTGCAACATTCATTGGACCGCACACATCAGTATGTATGATTTCCAATAAGTCACTTGCCCGTTCCATTGTTCCAGAGAACGGCGTTTTAGTCATCTTGCCCATGAGGCATGGTTCACATGTGTCAAGTGATTCAAAATCAAGTGACTCCAAAAGTCCATCAGCATGGAGCTTCCTCATGCGTTTTACACCAATATGACCTAAACGGCAGTGCCACAAGAAAGTGGTACTATCATTATCAACTCTACATCTTTTGGCATCAATGTTATGAACATGTGTGTCATCACTATCAAGATTCAATATGAATAAACCCCTAGCATTGGGTGCATGACCATAAAAGATATCACTCATATAAATAGAACAACCTTTATTCTCTGATTTAAATGAGTAACCGTCTCGCAATAAACAAGATCCAGATATAATGTTCATGCTTAACGCAGGCACTAAATAACAATTATTCAGGTTCATCACTAATCTTGATGGTAATCGAAGAGAGAGTGTGCCGACGGCGATCACATCAACCTTGGAACCATTTCCCACGCGCATCGTCACTTCGTCCTTTGCCAGTCTTCGTTTATTTCGTAGTTCATGCTTTGAGTTGCAAATGTGAGCAACCGAACCGGTATCAAATACCCAGGCACTACTACGAGAACTAGTAAGGTACACATCAATAACATGTATATCATATATACCTTGTTTGTCTTTGGCCGCCTTCTTGTCAGCCAGGTACTTGGGGCAGTTCCGCTTCTAGTGACCAGTTCCTTTGCAATGAAAGCACTCAGTTTCTGGTTTAGGTCCATGCTTAGGCTTCTTTGTAGGAGTAGCAACTGCTTTGCCATCCTTCTTGGTTTTACCCTTCTTGCCTTTGCCCTTGCCATTTTTCTTGAAACTAGTGGTTTTATTGACCATCAACACTTGATGTTCTTTCTGGATTTCAGACTCAGTGACTTTTAGCATCGCAAACAGCTCAGATGAAGACTTGTTCATCCCGTGCATGTTATAGTTCATCACAAAGCTCTTGTAACTAGGTGGCAGTGATTGAAGAACTCTGTCAATGATCACCTCTTGCGGTAGGGTAATTCCCAACTCAGCTAGACAGTTTGAATACCCAGACATTCTGAGTATATGCTCACTGATAGACCCGTTCTCCTCCATCTTGCAAGCATAGAACTTATCAGAGGTCTCATACCTCTCGATCCGGGCATTCTTCTGAAAAATAAACTTCAACTCCTGGAACATCTCATATGCTCCATGACGTTCAAAACGTCTTTGAAGTCCCGATTCTAAGCCATACAATATTGCACACTGAACTATTGAGTAGTCTCCAGCACGAGCCTCCCAAGCGTTCTTAACATCTTTGGAGGTCATGTCTTCTGGTTGGCCACCAAGCGGTGCATCAAGGACATATTGTTTCTGGGAAGCCATGAGGATAATCCTCAGATTACGGGCCCAATCAAAAAAGTTACTTCCATCATCTTTCAACTTAGCTTTCTCTAGGAACGCATTAAATTTCAGGGGTGCTACTGCGCGAGCCATTGATCTACAACATAAATAGGCAAAGGTTACTTTGACTATTGTTCAAGATAATGAGTTTAGTTAATCAAATTACTAAAGCTCCCACTCAAATTGACATCCCTCAGGTCATCTGAGTGTCACATGATCCAAATTCACCAACTCAAGTCCGATCATCACGTGAGTTAAGGTGGCTTCAATGGTGAACATCATTATGTTGATCATATCTACTATATGACTCATGTTCGACCTTTCGGTCTCTTGTGTTCCGAGGCCATGTCTGTACATGCTAGGCTCGTCAAGTTTAACCCGAGTGTTCTGCATGTGCAAAATTTTCCTACGCGCACGCAAACCTATCCATGGTGATGAGCATCTACGAGAAGGAGAGTGGATCTATGTACCCTTGTAGATCGCTAAGCGGGAAGCGTTAAGAAACGCGGTTGGTGTAGTCGTACTTCTTCGCGATCCAAATCGCCGAGCATCCCGCGATCTAATCACGGACCGTCCCGCGATCTCGTCACGATCCGTCCCGCGATCTGATCACGAACGTCCCGTGGCCTTGATCACGATCCTTCTGATCTAGTACCAAACAGACGGCACCTCTGCGTTCAGCACACGTGCAGCTTGATGACGATCTCCACCGTCTTGATCCAGCAAGAGGAGGCGGAGAGGAGGAAGAGTTCACCGGCAGCGTGATGGTGCTCCGGTGATGGTGGTGGAGTTATTCCTGCAGGGCTTCTCCTAAGCACCGCAGAAAACTGATCTTGAGGAGAAACTATGCATTGGAGGTTAGGGTTGCACGTGGAAGAAAGAACTTGTGCCAAAACCCTCAAACCCCTCTAGTATATATAGGAGGAGAGGAGGAGGAGGAGGGGCTGGTGCAAGGGCCAAAGCCCACCTGGTTCGGCCGGCTAGGGAGGAGTCCTCCTCTTCCCACTCCTAGTGGGATTAGGACTCCTTCCATATATAGCCCTTTTTTTGCCTTTTCCACCTTTTTCCTTTTGGTATTTTTTTCCCAGCCTCATGGGCCTTGTGTAGGACTTCCACCAGCCCACCAAGGGCTGGTATTCATCTTCCCACAGCCCATAAAACCTCTTGGGTCGAAATACCCCTCCCGGTGGTCTCCCGGTACACTACCAACACTCCCGGTACACTACCGATGAGCCCAAAACTTTTCCGACGACCAAACTGGGACTTCCTATATATGAAGCTTTACTTCCGGACCATTCTGGAGCTCCTCGTGACATCCAGGATCTCATCCGGGACTCCGAACAATCTTCGGTCACCATCATACATAACTCTACACTACCGAAATGTCACCGAACCTTAAGTGTGCAGACCCTGCGGGTTCGAGAACTATGTAGACATGACCGAGACACCTCTCCGGCCAATAACCAATGGTGGGACCTGGATGTCCACATTGGTTCCTACATATTCTACGAAGATCTTTATCGGTCGAACCTCTATGTCAAGGATTCAGTTAATCCCGTATAACGTTCCCTTTGTTCTTCGGTATGTTACTTGCCCGAGATTCGATCGTCGGTATCTCCATACCTAGTTCAACCTCGTTACCGGAAAGTCTCTTTACTCGTTTCGTAATACAAGATCCCGCAACTAACAATTAGTCACATTGCTTGCAAGGCTTATTGTGATGTTGCATTATCGAGTGGGCCCCGAGATACCTCTCCGTCACACGGAGTAACAAATCCCAGTCTCGATCCATGCCAACTCAACAGACACCATCGGAGATACCTGTAGAGCACCTTTATAGTCACCCAGTTACGTTGCGATGTTTGATACACGCAAGACACTCCTCCGATATCCGTGAGTTGCATGATCTCATGGTCATAGGAACATATACATTGACATGCAGAAAACAGTAGCAATAAACTGACACGATCATACGCTACGTTTGTAGTTTGGGTCTTGTCCATCACATCATTCTCCTAATGATGTGATCCCGTTATCAAATGACATCGCATGTCAATGGCTAGGAAACCCTGACCATCTTTGATCAACGAGCTAGTTCACTAGAGGCATACTAGGGACACAATGTTGTCTATTTACCCACACATGCAATGTGTTTCCAATCAATACAATTATAGCATGGATAATAAACGATTATCACGAACAAGGAAATATGATAATAAACACTTTATTTATTGCCTCTAGGGCATATTTCCAACACGCGAGACTCTGCCGAGGGCGGACGCGGGGTCCGTCGACTGATGAGCGTGAGGCGCTACCGAGGGCGGACGCGGGGTCTGCCAGCTGATGAGCGCGAGGCTCTGCCGAGGGCGGACGCGGGGTTCGCCGGCTGATGGGCGCGGAGCCCTGCCGGGAGTAGCCTCCGGGCGAGAAGGTTCCTCATGGAAACGATTGTGCAGAAGACAAGGTTAAGTCAGCGTGGATATATCAAATATTTGATTTGGTAGTGCGCATTTGTGCAGAGGGTGCCGACTTAGTTTCGTCCGAGCCCCCTTAGGTCTTTTTCATGTTCTCTCTACACTTTGGCTTTTACTCTTGCCAGCCAGATAGTCGGGAGCCGGTCTGTAGCTGAGACGAAGAGTGGGCCGCGGAATGGAGCGTACAGTACTCAGACTCTCGGAGCAGGCTCGACCGAGGAGATACTCATAAATGAAACGACCAGGTTGCCCAAGCCGCTTTCTCCATGGATGCTTTTCGCATGTGGTGACCTCCAGCTTTTGCTCTCGCTAGCCGGACAGCCACGGTGCGGTCTGTAGCTGAGACAAAGAGTAGGCCTTCGGTCCTATGCATGCTACTAAGACGTCTCGTGGGAAAGAACGTATCGGGCCAAGCAGCAGGCCCCGGGCCGAGACTAGTTGCCGCCGGGGTGAATAGTAAGGCAGCTGAATAAATGCAAAGATGGCCCCCGAGGGTCGCTCAGGGTTATTCGTTTTGTGTGTACGGTGCAAGGATATGCGGGTGAAGATCTCACATTGCTTTTGGGTGCTGGCGAGGTGGTTCTATCGATGTCGATCAGCGCATCCCGCGGTTAACGTGGTCTGGCTGATCAGTGGGAGGCGCTACCGAAGACGGACGCGGGATTCGCCGGCTGATGAGCGCGGGGCATTGTCGAGGGCTGACGGGGTCCATTGGCTAATGAGCATGGGGCGCTGCCGAGGGCGGATGGGGTCTGCCAGCTGATGAGCGCGAGGCGCTCCCGAGGGCGGACGGGGTCTGTCGGCTGATGAGCGCGAGGCGTTGCCAAGGGCGGACGCGGGGTCCGCCGGCTGATGAGCGCGAGGCGGTGCCAAGGGCGGATGCGGGGTCCGTGGGCTGATGGGCATGGAGCCCTGCCGAGGGCGGACGCGGGGTCCGCCGGCTGATGAGCGCGAGGCTCTGCTGAGTGTAGACGCGGAGTCCGTTGGCTGATGAGCGCGAGACTCTACTGAGGGGGACGCGGGGTCCGCCGGCTGGTGAGCGCGAGGCGCTGCCGGGAGTAGCCTCCGAGCATTGATTTTCGCGTAGGCGAGGCGGTTGTTGTTGAAGTTAGCCGGCGCGGCCTTTTGCTAGCAGAGCGTGCCAGTGCACCCGTTGGGTGTAGTCGTCGAGCCCCTTGGCGGTCAGCGGGTGTGCCAGTCGGCCAGATCTGACCGGTCGGACGGCGAGACGGGTGGGCAGCTAGAGCCAGCCCGGTGTCGAAGTATATGGGCAGGCCAGCCGACGACGCGAGTCGACCGTCCGAGTGGGACATGGGTGGACGGACATGGGTGTCTTCTCTTTTTTTCTAGCTGGCTCGGTCTTACTTTTTCTTTTCCAGATGTATAGCCGGTAGGAGGTCATACAGGGGTGCAACCACAGTCGGCCAAAGGCCCGCAAGGCGCAGCCAGAGGCAGCTAGCCGGCGGTTGGCCAGCCGGAATGGGGTGCAGCCGGCGACGTGGGAAACGGGCACGGAGCAACAGCCGACACGGAGCGACGGGGTCGCGCGTGCGAGCATGTAGTCGGCCGAGGGCGTGCGGGGCCGGGGGCTGGAGCCGGCGAGGAAGGGAGGCGAGAGGCGTAGGCCTACTGGAGCGGCGGTCTGTAGGCGCGCAGCCGGCAAGGTGCAGCACGAGGCGGCAAGGTGATGGTCGGCCAGGGCGGAGCCGACAGCCGCGTGGAGTGGGCACGACGCGTGCATGGGCGGATTAGGTGGGAGCGACGGAAGCTGGGGCTGACCAAGGGCGGCGGCACAGGGGAGCCGGAGCCGACGCACGACCGGGTCGCGCGAGCGACCGGCTGGCGGCGAGCCAGCCACGGGAGCCTGGCCACCGTGCGAACGCCGGGGAAGGGAGCCGGCCTATGGCGCGCGCAGGCAGGCGGAGCGGGGCGGATCCGCCCCGGGCGATTGGCGAGGGGGTGTGGGCATGCCGGAACCGGGCCGGACATGGTCAGGCGGCACGGGGACTGATACGTCTCCAACGTATCTATAATTTTTTATTGTTCCATGCTATTATATTATCTGTTTTGGATATTTTATATGCATTAATATGTTATTTTATATTATTTTTGGGACTAACCTATTAATCTAGAGCCTAGTGCCAGTTTCTGTTTTTTCCTTGTTTTTGAAAATTGCAGATAAGGAATATTAAACGGAGTCCAAACGGAATAAAACCTACGGAATGATTTTTTCTGGACCGGAAGGAAACCACCAAGCTTGGAGACCAAGGCAGGAGAGCCATCGTGGGGCCACAAAGACCTAGGGGCGCGCCCAGGGGGGGTAGAGCGCGTCCTACACGCTTGTGGGCACATGACAGCCCTCTTAACCCTAATCTTTGGCCTATAAATTCCCAAATATTCCCTCTATATCAGGAAGAGCCACGAAAACACTTTTCTGCCGCCAGAAGCCTCCATTCCCGAGAGATCCAATCTTGGAGCCTTTTCCGGTAATCTGCCGGAGGGGATTCGATCACGGAGGGCATCTACATCAACTCCATTGCCCCTCCGAAGATGCGTGAGTAGTTCACCACAGACCTTCGGGTCCATAGCTAGTAGCTAGATGACTTCTTCTCTCTCTTTGCTCTTTAATACCATGTTCTTCATGATCTTCATGGAGATCTATCCGCTGTAATACTCTTTTGTGGTGTGTTTGTCGAGATCCTATGAATTGTGGGCTTATGTTCAGATTATCCACGAATATTATTTGAATCTTTTCTGAATTCTTATATGCATGATTTCATATCTTTGGAAGTCTCTTTGAGTTATTGGTTTGGTTTGGCCAACTAGATTGGTAATTCTTGCAATGGGAGAAGTGCTTAGTTTTGGGTTCAATCTTGCGGTGTCCTCACCTAGTGACAAAGTAGGGGTAGCGAGGCATGTATTGTATTGTTGCCATCAAGGATAACAAGATGGGGTTTTCATCATATTGCTAGAGTTTATCCCTCTACATCATGTCATCTTACCTAATGCGTTACTCTATTCTTCATGAACTTAATACTCTAGATGGAGGCAGGAGTCGGTCGATGTGTGGAGTAATAGTAGTAGATGTAGAATCATTTCGGTCTACTTGACACGGACGTGATGCCTATATGTATAATCATTGCCTTGGATATCTTCACAATTATTCACTTTTCTATCAATTGCTCGACAGTAATTTGTTCACCCACCGTAATACTTGCCATCATGAGAGAAGCCTCTTGTGAAACCTATGGCCCTAGGGTCTATTTTCCATCTTATACTTTTAGATCTAAAACCAAAAATACCAAAAATAGTTTGCTGCATTATTTTTACCTTTTGTTTTACTTTCAGTTCAAGCAATCTATCTCTATCGGATCTCATCCTTGCAAGTAACCGTGAAGGGATTGACAACCCCTTTATAGCGTTGGGTGCAAGAGTTTAATTCTTTGTGTAGGTACACATATTGGGTACTTGCTTGTATGTTCTACTGGATTGATACCTTGGTTCTCAACAACTGAGGGAAATACTTATCTACTTGGCTGCATCACCCGTTCCTCTTCACGGAAACCAACGCATGCTCGAGAAGTAGCAAGAAGGATTTCTGGCACCGTTGCCGAGGAGATCTACATCAAGCCTACCAAGTACCTATCACAAACTCATCTCTTGAATTTACATTATTTGCCTTTTGCCTCTCATTTTCCTCTCCCCCACTTCACAAATTTGCCTTTTTATTCGCCCTTCTTCTGTTTGCCTTTTCGTTGCTATGTTTGCTTGGGTTGCCATGTGCTTTCTATTTGCTTGCATCTTCGCTTGCTAAAAACCTATTGATATGGATCCTCATCCACTTGCTAATCTTTTCAAAATGCCAAATTATGATGAACCAATTTCTAGTGAGTTGAGTGCACTTGATTATCTCTATGAAGTTTTGTTTGAAAATCATGAATCTGAAAATCTTGATGAAGTGTGGAAAGAAGAAATTTGTAAGGAGATTCATGATCGTTCCTTGAATGAAAAGCATGATTGCCATGTTGTTAGAATTAATTCTCTTAATATCCATGATGCTAATGATATGCAAAACCACAAGCTTGGGGATGCTATGCTTGATGAAGATGATATTTTTTGTTCCCCAAGTTTTGGTAATGACACATATGCCATAATTGATCATGAAAAGAATGCTTTGTGTGATATTTATATTGTGAGATTCCTTCATGATGTTACTGAAAATTACTATGAAAGAGGAACATATGCTTTTACATGTTGCAATAATATCAAGTTTTCTCTCTATGTGTTCAAAGTATGGAAGTTATGCTTGTTTTGCCTTCCTATGGTAGTTGATTTTGTTCCCATAATTTGTTCGCTCACAAAATCCCTATGCATAGGAAGTGGATTAGACTTAAATATACTTGCCATGTGATTCATGATGTTCCTATTGTTGCAAATAGGAATTATGTGCTCGTAGATTTCATTGTTCTTGATATAGAATGCAATCCTACATGTCCTATTATTTTTGGTAGACCTTTCCTTAGAACAATTGGTGCAATTATTGATATGAAGGAAGAGAATATTAGATTCCAATTTCCATTAAGGAAAGGCGTGGAACACTTTCCTAGAAATAAAATAAAATTACCTTATGAATCTATCATGAGAGCTACTTATGGATTGCATACCAAAGATGACAATACCTAGATCTATTGCATTTTGCCTAGCTAGGGGCGTTAAACAATAGCGCTTGTTGGGAGGCAACCCAATTTTATGTTGCTTTATGCTTTTTGATTCTGTTTTGGTGTGTTTTTCACATTATTACTTCTGCAGTGATTGTGTTTTGGTGTTTTAATTAGTGTTTGAGCCAAGTAAAACCTTTGGGGTGATCTATGGTAGTTGCTGAATTGATCTTACTGAAAAACAGAAATTTTTGCGCTCAGTCCAGGATTTTTTTAATTTTTTAGAGCGTCGAATTGATATGAAATTTTTAAACAATATTGATATACAAATTTTCCTGATTGTCATAATTTTTCAGAATTTTTAGAGGTTTATAAATATTCGAATTTTACAGACTGCTATAGACTGTTCTGTTTTTGACAGATTCTGTTTTCTTTGTGTTGTTTGCTTATTTTGATGTATCTATGGGTCGTATCGTGGGGTATGAACCATAGAGAAGTTAGAATACAGTAGGTATTACACAAATACAAATAAAGAATGAGTTCACAATAATACCTAAAGTGGTGATTTATTTTTCTTATACTAACGGATCTCATGATTTTTCTATTGAGTTTTGTGTTGTGAAGTTTTCAAGTTTTGGGTGAAGATTTGATGGACTAGGGAATAAAGAGTGGCAAGAGCCTAAGCTTTGGGATGCCTAAGGAACCACAAGGCATATTCAAGGATACCAAAAAGCCTAAGCTTGGGGATGCCCCGGAAGGCATCCCCTCTTTCGTCTTCAATCCATTGGTAAATTCACTTGAGGCTATATTTTATTCACCACATGATATGTGTTTTGCTTGGAGTGTCTTGTATGATACGAGTCTTTTCTTTTTAGTCTGCCACAATCATCCTTGATGCACACATCTTTTGAGATAGACATGCTGAATCGTGAATTTATTAGAATACTCTTTGTGCTTCACTTATATCTTTTGAGCTAGGCAATGTTGCTCTAGTGCTTCACTTATATCTTTTTAGAGCATGGTGGTGTTATATTTTTTAGAAATTATTGAACTCCCGTACCTCACTTATATTATTGTGAGAGTTTCTTAAAACAACATGGTAATTTGTTTAGGTTATGAACTTAGTCCTAATATAATGGGCATCCAAGAGGGATATAATAAAAACTTTCATATAAAATGCATTGAATACTATGAGAAGTTTGATTCCTTGCATATAGTTTTGAGATAATAGAGATGGTAATATGAGAGTCATGCTAGTGAGTAGTTGTGAATTGGAAGAGATACTTGTGTTAAAGTTTGTGGTTCCCGTAGCATGCACATATGATGAACCGTTATGTAACAAAGTCGGAGCATGATTTGTTTAATGATTGTCAACCTTTGTGTGAGGGTCGGGAGTGCGCGATGGTTAACTCCTACCAACATCTCCCCGAGGAGCATGCTTATAATGCTTTGTTTGATAACTAATAGACTTTTGCAATAAGTAAGTGAGTTCTTTATGACTAATGTTGAGTCCATGGATTATACGCACTCTCACCCTTCAACCTTTGCTAGCCTCTCTTGTACCGCGCAACTTTCGCCGGTACATCAAACCCTCCTTCCTCAAAACAGCCATCATACATTACTCAAAAAAGCCACCATACCTACCTATTATGGCATTTCCATAGCCATTCCGAGATATATTTCCATGCAATTTCCACCATTTAGTTTTTCATGACATGCACCATCACTTCATCTTGCATATAGAGTCATACTTTGTTATAGGTATTGAGTTATATTTTTTTGACTTATAAGTAAATAAAAGTGTGATGATTTTCATTAATAGAGCATTGTCCCGTGAGAGAAAAGGATGATGGAGGCCATGATTCCCTCACAAGTTGGGATGAGTATCCATACTTTACAAAAAATAAAAGAGGCCAGCGAAGCCCAAACAAAAAAATAAAAGATGCCAAAGATGCCCACCAATATATATATATATAATTAGAGAAAGATAGAAGGGACAATTGCTAATACTTTTTTCCATACTTGTGCTTCAAGGTAGCACCATGATCTTCATGATAGAGAGTCTTCTATTTTGTCACTTTCATATAACTAGTGGATATTCATCTTGCACGACCATTTAGTTTTATTTTTGAGCTTTCATACACTTATAGCTCTAAGTGCATTTGTTGCATGGCAATCCCTACTCACTCACATTGATATCTATTGATGGGCATCTCCATAACCCGTTGATACGCCTAGTTGATGTGAGACTATCTTCTTCCTTTTTCCTTGCACCTCCTCCATATTATATTCCACCTATAGTGTTATATCCATGGCTCATGCTCATGTATTGTGTGAGAGTTGAAAAGCTTTGAGAACACCAAAAGTGTTAAACAATTGCTTGACTTGTTCATCGGGGTTGTGCATGATTTAGATACTTTGTGTGAAGAAGATGGAGCATAGTCAGACCATATGATTTTGTAGGTATAACTTTCTAAGGCCATGTTATTTCGAAAGGACACAACTACCTTGTTGGTGTGCTCGAAGTATTGCTGTTTTTATGTCAATATTAGACTATTGTTTTGAATCTTACGGATCTGAATATCCATGTCACAATAAAGAATATTACGTGGATAAATATGTTAGGTAGCATTCCACATAAAAAATTCTGTTGTTATAATTTACCTACTCGAGGACGAGCAGGAATAAAGCTTGGGGATGCTGATATGTCTCCAATGTATCTATAACTTTTGATTGTTCCATGCTATTATATTATCTATTTTGGATGTTTTATATGCATTAATATGCTATTTTATATTATTTTTGGGACTAACCTATTAATCTAGAGCCTACTGCTAGTTTCTATTTTTTCCTTGTTTTTGAGAATTGCAGATAAGGAATATTAAACGGTGTCCAAATGGAATAAAACATTCGGAATGATTTTTCTGGACCGGAAGGAAACCACCAAGCTTGGAGGCCAAGGCAGGAGAGCCATCATGGGGCCACAAGAATTAGGGGCACGCCCAGGGGGTAGGGCGCGCCCTGCAGGCTTGTGGGCCCACGGCAGCCCTCCTAACCCTAATCTTTGGCCTATAAATTCCAAAATATTCCCTGTATATCATAAAGATCCACAAAAACACTTTTCCACCGCCAAAAGCCTCCGTTCCCGAGAGATCCAATCTTGGAGCCTTTTTCGGTAATCTGCCCGAGGGGGATTCGATCACAGAGGGCATCTACATCAACTCCATTGCCCCTCCAATGATGCGATAGTAATTCGCCAAAGACCTTCGGGTCCATAGCTAGTAGCTAGGTGGATTCTTCTCTCTCTTTGCTCTTCAATACCATGTTCTTCATGGTCTTCATGGAGATCTATCTTATGTAATACTCTTTTGCGGTGTGTTTGTCGAGATTCGACGAATTGTGGGTTTATGTTCAGATTATCCATGAATATTATTTGAATTTTTTCTGAATTCTTATATGCATGATTTCATATCTTTGCAAGTCTCTTTGAGTTATTGGTTTGGTTTGGCCAACTAGATTGGTAATTCTTGCAATGGGAGAAGTGCTTAGTTTTGGGTTCAATCTTGCGGTGTCCTCATCCAGTGACAAAGTAGGGGTAGCAAACCACGTATTGTATTGTTGCCATCAAGGATAATAAGATGGGGTATTCATCATATTGAGTTTATCCCTCTACATCATGTCATCTTACCTAATGCGTTACTCTATTCTTCATGAATTTAATACTCTAGATGCAGGCAGGAGTCGGTCGATGTGTGGAGTAATAGTAGTAGATGCAGAATCATTTTAGTCTACTTGACACAGACGTGATGCCTATATGCACAATCATTGCCTTGGATATCTTCATAATTATTCGCTTTTCTATCAATTGCTCGACAGTAATTTGTTCACCCACCGTAATACTTGCCATCATGAGTGAAGCCTCTAGTGAAACCTATGGCCCCCGGGTCTATTTTCCATCTTATACTTTCAGATCTAAAACCAAAAATACCAAAAATACTTTGCTGCATTATTTTTACCTTTTGTTTTACTTTCCGTTCAAGCAATCTATCTCTATCAGATCTCATCCTTGCAAGTAACCTTGAAGGGATTGACAACCCCTTTATAGCGTTAGGTGCAAGAGTTTGATTCTTTGTGTAGGTATATCTATTGGGGACTTTCTTGTATCTCCTACTGGATTGATATCTTGGTTCTGAACAACTGAGGGAAATACTTACTTACTTTGCTGCATCACCCGTTCCTCTTCATGGAAACCAACGCATGCTCGATAAGTAGCAGGGACCGCCAGCCGCAGAGCCAAGCGCGAGTCCGGGCACATGAAGGTGAGAGGCAGGGGTCGTGTGTGGGATTGCGCGTGTTGGAGAGGATTCCCAAGGCGCGCGAGGCGTGAAGCGAGGCGCGGCCGCGGCTAGAGGCACTTGCTAGCAGGAGCCTGCGGGCGAGGAGGGGGAGTTGGAGCAAGGAGCGCGATCGCACGGGCGTGAGGAGGCGGAGCCAGCCGTGGAACTGGCTTGGACGCGGGCATGCGACCATGCGGGCGCGAAGCACAGAGGAAGCACGGGTGCGGCAGATCTGTCAGTGGCGGCACCTGGAGGCCGAGCGGGGGGGCTGGAAGAGCCGACGTGACGTGAGGGCGCGGAGCCGGCGGCAGCGGCCGGAGCCAGCCGGATGGAGATGCTGGAGTTGCCCGACGTGGTTTAGGGAGTGGACAGAGCTGGCCTCCAGGGACGCGAGGCAGAGCTAGGCACGTGGAGGTCGCTGGCCGGCATAGGAGCGGCTGAGCGCGTGAGCAGCCGGCCGTGGGAGGAGGAGGTCGGGCGTGGGAGCCGCCGACCATGGGAGTCAGCGGGCGCGGGGTCGGCGGGCGCGGAGGCGGCGGTCGAGCACGGGAGCCGCCAGCTGTGAGAGCCGGCCGGCGCGGGAGCAACTTCCTCCGGACGCTGGACGTGGAGCAAGCACGGGGAGGCCTTGAGCGGAGCAGAGCAGGCGGCCCGCAGGAGCGAAGACGGCCAGGCGGGGAAGAGGTGCACGACCGAGATGGGCGCGAGGATGGGCGCTCGCGTGGACGCACGCGGCAGCAGCACTTGCAGCCTCATCTGGAGCCACGACCCCTGCACCAGCAGCGCGAGGAGGGATTCCGGCACCACTACAGTGGCGGGCAAGGCATGTGGTAGACGGTTGGACGCGCAGCGCAGCGCGGCGCGCAAGCGGCCGGTGCGGCGAGGCAACGCAGGGGTGCGAGGCGGAATTGGCAGAGCGACACGAGACCGCGGAGGCGCTCGGGGTGTGGCGACGTAGGGGAACGGAGGGTCACGGCCGCGCGACGCACAACCCTGTGGTGGCGGAGTGAGTCAGCGCGTGCGAGGGCCCGTTGCCGGAGCAACACGCGGGCGTACAGAGGTGGACGAGGCCGACAGCGGGGATGCGCCGTCCTGCGCGGCTGCTCTGGGGGCATGTTGGCGTCGAGCCCCCAAGCACCGTCGAAGAGACAGCGGCATCGCCATGGTGGTGATGACGAAGAGGGTCCTGCCCGGACCGCGGTTCCAACAGCAGCGGGCCCCATGGTGGGCGCCAACTGTCGTCGTTTTCTCACGGGGGGTGTCGCGAGACGGCAAATGCCATACGTAGGCTTATCGAGGTGAGGGCAAGGCTATCATGGATGATCTGGGACGGGTATGCAAATAGCACATAGTGGTTTACCCAGGTTTGGGGCTCTCCAGAGAGATAATACCCATACTCCTGCATATCTGTATAACTGTGGTATATCTGATACATGGTTGCTCCTGTAGCTATTTGGGGAGGAGAGTCATGAGGCTTCTTGCCTCATATGTGAGTGTGAGAGTGAGGATGAGATAATGTGAGGGAAGATAGCCTCCTTGAGAGAGTGAGAGGGGGACTTTATATAGGCTTGGATGTGTAGCTTGGTATGTAAGCTAGAGTGGGTAGCTTACATACCAAGCATCTTGGGATGTAAGCTACAGTGGGTAGCTTACATGCCAAGCTATATGCAGCTTGTGGACTAAGCTATGTCTGTCCCCTAGTGCACTTCATAAGTCAGTGTCCAGGGGACAGGTTACACTGTAGATAGTACTGCGCGACGCGCGTATAGTGCACTACTACTTGCCACTAGTGCACCGCCACGGGATATGGCCGTCTGGTCCGGGCATGTCTGATGGGACGCCATAGTTGGCTCCGTGCTGCTGGCTGGCGGGCACAGCCGGCTGGTCAGAGAAGCCGGCCACGAGTGTGAGTCAGAGCAGCTGGCTCGGGCGGGCGTGCACCCTGTCCGACTCGCCGTCTTTGGGGTACCCGGGGGTCAACCTCCCGACAGTTTTCACTAGCAAGTATGTCTCCCCGACTCATAGCCGGGACTAGTTGACGGATCTCCAGATCTGACCACCCAGTGTCAGGCCGACCATCGCCGATGAAGGAGATGATCACCAGATCCGCCGTCGCATGGAGCAGAGCACACCAGTCAGCACTGACAGGAGGCCACACCCACATGCAATCGGCCCTCCACCAGGCCCTCCAAGGCGTTCCTCCACGCCACCGCTATGAAGCCATACCGGATGACCTAGCTGCCTCCCAAGACTATGCCCAGAGTTGTCGCCCTGGATCCGATCTCGATCGGCCACCGCGTCTAGCCACGATCCAATCATGGCTGCGCTGCCACTCGCATCAAGATCCCGCACAACCCCACATGCGAGCAGGGGAGGAGGACCTCCGCCACTGCCGTCCTCCCTCCCAGGCTTAGCCCGGCGGCGTCTTCGGTAGTGATGGAGGGAAGGAGGGGAAGAGATGAGGACTCCAGCGGCTAGGGTTGGGAGGGGAAGAGATGAGGACTCCAGCGGCTAGGGTTGAGAGGACCTCTCATGTCGCTCGAGCGGGGATGATGCGGGGGTTGTTTTTCTTCGCATGTATCTGTATCTATACAATGTTTTCAGAAAAGGGGGGAGAATTTCACTTCCCCGTCCTCTGCACCAACTAAGAATGCATACATCCATTATGTATGAGTGCCAAAAAATTTATCTTCTTAATAACCAAACCTTATGCAGGGGCTAGCTCCACTCTGGTGAAGCACAAGAGTGATCAAGCAAGCCCACTCGATATGACTGACCCATCTACGTATGGTGATATGGTTCAGCCCCCAGCAGTGTGGGGAGGGCATTGAAAAACCCTAAAACCAACTCTCTTCATTTTGTATGTATACTCTTTATCCCACTGTTGTTCTTCCTCCACCCCTCTAATTATGCTGGATCTTGTACCAAAACTATGCTTATGAGAGATTACGTACCAAGAACGTTACAATTGGTATTCAAAGTCATTGCATGTAGCCTGCCTTGATATGTAAAATCAAACGAGAGGGTGGCCGCTGATTGGTTGCTATGAATCCAATCCGAGGTAGATTGACTTGGTTTTGCTAGTGAATCGATCTCACCCTGGCACCGAAGGAGAATGCTACCACGGAGTTCCGGGAGTAGATCTCAAAGACCATGGAGGAGGTGGCAAAACTTACCTCGGAATCCATTGATCCTATACAAGATCAAAGAGTTCATGAATTGAAAGCACCAAGCACAAAGATATGATGGAGAATCTTGAGCTCCACACATAACGGTTGAGAAATGCACGAGTGAGTGCACCACGTCATCCCCTATGTAACCCCCCCCACCGCATCATCCACTATCTTCGTCACCACGCACGTCCCTTCCTCAAACTTCATCGAGCGGTGGGCATCATACTAGGCCAACGGGCCATGACGAAGATTTGCATCTCTAGAGGGAAACTGTAGGGATGCCTCAGGGGCCCTCGGTTAGTGACGACGTCCTGCTAGGGGGCTATCATGATGTCGACTCCTGACATGATGAGCTGGGTTGTGGACCTCTTTGTCGGTTCTGTCATGGGATACACTAGACGGAACATGACGATCTACAAAGAAAATCAAGAAGCCTTGTCATTCGTTGCTAAAATAGAAGCATTGCCATTCAAGACAAAGACTCCCTATCCATGAAGAACTCCTCTCCACCGACGTAGCCGACTAGAACTCCCTGTTATATTGTGCCTTCAGTAACTTATATAAATTGTGGATTGGCTAGTCGAGAAATCATCTATACACAAGCATGATGTAGGATTTTATCTCTCCTAGGAGACCGAACCTGGGTGAAAATTTGTGCCCTTGTTACCGTCATCTTAAGACCCTTAGTCCGGGATCCTGTACCCTAGATCTGTTGGATTTAGATTTATCATTGGTGACCTATATAGGTCCCAAACTTGCGTTTTCATCAACGTCAACTATGATCTCAACTGAGATCATGGAAAATTTCGCCCACGGAGCTCGAAGGCCTAACGCCAACTTTGCCCTCGCGCGATCATGTAGAATTTTTTGGACAGCTGATTCATTTTTCTCATCACCACCTCCTCGAGCATAGTTTCGATGATTCCTTCATGAGATTGCATGTAATTGAATCTACAAGGACCCTATAAAATTTCATCCCAATCCTACGGTGGAATCTCCTGTACATACCATACATCGAGACCCTCTTGGGTCTGTAAGAAAATCGATGCGAGTTCGGAAGAATGAGTCCACAGGCAGACTCCGACATCATTTTAGAAGATCCAACCATTCCGATCATGGGAATTTCATGTCTACAATCTGAAAGCACATATGTTCTCTTGGACATTTCGATAATTGATGACAACATACATTATCTCTTGGACTAACGGTTCTACCTAGTTTATTTCAGATTAAGTCCAAAGATTGTAGAGGCTCGGAATTGTGAGGAGGATCCCTAAGAAGGAAAGGAACATCAATTGGTAAAAGCTTCAAGCTTCAAGACTCTACATTTTAATTTATGTGAGAAATGACATTTGATTCCATAGAAAGCCAATATTATTAAAAGGGGATGAGGTATCTATGATGATCTGGTTGCTCAAAGTGGTTAGAGATTAGCCACCAAAAACCTCAACATTTCTCCCACAAAATATTTTGTCCAAAACCCTAAAGTCAAATTTGATGCCACCAACATTTCCCATATTGTCCACACCGAGTTTCCCTTAGACAGAACCCAAGACAAACCCTAGAAAATTGGTACAGCCGAGATTCGCTTCGGTATAGCCGAAAAGTACTGACCAACCTTCTGGTATCTATTTGCTAAAAATCAGAATTTCCGAGTTTTACATATCAGTGCCAGCGAATTGAGGAACTTTGCAGGACAGCCGAATCGGTCTCACCAAGATGCTTTATATTGTTCTCACAGAGAACCCAAAAGTTAGGTCATTTTGCACTAGTCGGTGCAACCGAGTTTTTACTTCGGTTCCACCAAATTGGGCAATAATGTTGTAACGGTTGGATTTTTGGAGATGGCTACATATACCCCTCCACCTCCCTCTCATTCATGAGAGATCACTCAGAACAAGAAAACACTTCCACCATTCATTTTCTGATAGAGATCCACCTACTCATGTGTTGAGATCAAGATCTTCTAGTCCAACCTTATGAATCTTGATTTCTAGCCTCCCCAAGTTGCCTTCCACCCAATCAGTCTCTTCTACCAAGCCAAATTCTATGAGAGAGTGATCGAGTGTTGAGGGGACTATCTTTTGAAGCACTAGAGCAAGGAGTTCATCATCCATACCAGATATATTACCTATTGGAGAGTGGTGTCTCCTAGATTGGTTAGATGTCGCTTGGGAGCCTCCAAATCTCGTGGAGTTGAACCAAAAACTTTATAAGGGCAAGGAAATTGCCTACTTCGTAAAGAAGGCTAGTCCTTCGTGAACGTAAGCCATATTGTAATAGACAAGGTTGCTTCTTGGTGGACCCCTTGTGGGTGGAGCCCTTGGTGGACACGCGCAGCCGTTACCCTCCATGGGTTGAAATCTCCATCCAAGTGGACGTATGATAGCACCACCTATCGTAACCATGGGAAAAATCTTCGCGTTCTCATTGCATTTGCTCTTCCTATTTCTACTCCCTACTTACACTTGCATGTGATTACTTTCCACCGATGTACTCGTAGACTTGCATGTGTAGGGTGTGCTAAACTTGCTATAATTGCTAAAACTTGCCAACCAATAAACTTGGGAAAAATTTAGGTTTTTATTTGGTCGAGTAGTCTATTCACCCCATCCCCCCTCTTGATGCCTCTTCTCGATCCCAAAATTGGTATCAGAGCTTTGGCCTCCATTGCCTTGGTTTTGTCACCATTGGAGGAAGATGGGTGTGTCTAGTTTGGTGAGTCTTAGCTGTAGAGTGCCTATTCTCGATGGGGAGTACTATAGTCAACGGAAAGACAAAACGCTTGATCTATTTGATGAATTCCATTTGAGTAAATATGTTGATAGTCCCTATGTGCCCCCCATTAATCCCTTACGTCCTTCTCACGGGGAAGAAATTGACATGGTTCGTAATCTTAGAACCGTCAATCTCATCATTAGAGGATTAGCAAGAATCGTTTATAATCAAATGCAAAATTTTGAGTGTGCTTACACCTTGTGGAAGATTTGTAGAAAATATATCTAGACTACTCTTTGAAAAATCTTGATGATATTCTTCACAAAACTATTGCCTTTCACAAAATGAAGCCTGGTGATCCTAATTTTAATAAATACTTGTTTGTGCTTTGTGACCTCATGTGTGCTAAAGGAAATTCCATTACCATCAATAACATCATTGTTGAAGCCATTCACATTCATAATCTTGAACATTGTCATGGTCATAGTTCTAACGACAATCATGATCTTTGTGACAAGGACATTCCATTTGATGATGACAATGTGGAACATGGCTACTATGATGAAGATGGGGAGTTTGACATCGAATATGAGAAGACTATGAAGAATCCGAGTCTCATGGAAAACTTCAAAGACTACATGTTCGGAGGGAAAAATGGATTCTCAATAGTGGATGCATCAATCATATGACCGGAGATAGAGACATGTTTCACGAGATCACACCAAACCCTGGACCGTGCAGGTACGTGACCTTCGGGGACAACTCTAAAGGTAAGGTACTTGGTCTTGGTAAGGTGGCCATATCTCATGATAGTTATATTCAAAATGTCATGCTCGTTGAATCTCTTGACTACAATCTTCTTTCCATATCTAGACTAGACGATTTCGGTTTCAGTGTCCTATTTACTATGTAGATTGCCAAGTGTTTCATTGAGACAATCATAACATGGTATTTACTGGTTTCCATAGATGTGATCTATATATTGTTGACTTCACTAAGAGAGCCCAACCTCGCACTTGTCTTGTACCAAAATCTTCTAAAGGTTGGCTATGGTATAGATGGTTAGGACATGTTGGTATGCATAATCTAGAAAAGCTCATTAAAGGTGATCATACATTAGGCATTAAACATGTTATGTTTGACAAAGATAGACTTTGTAATGCTTGTCAAGCCGAAAAACAAGTTGGGGGAAGTCATCTCGTTAAGAACATCATGACTACTAGGAGACCACTCGAGTTGCTTCATATGGATCTCTTTGGTCCCAATGCTTACAGGAGCCTTGGTGAAAATTCTTTTGGTCTAATTATAGTTGATGATTTTTCTAGATTTACATGGTTATTATTTCTTGATGACAAGTCGCAGGTTCAAAAGATTTTCAAGAACTTCGCTTGGAAGGCCGTTTGAAGTGAAGATCAAGAAAGTCTGGAGCGACAACAGATCGGAGTTCAAGAACACTAACGTGGATACCTTCCTTGTCGAAGAAGGAATCTCACATGAGTTCTCGGCTACGTACACGCCTCAACAATATGGATTCGTTGAGAGGAAGAACTGGAATCTCATGGAGATGGCTAGAACAATGCTCGACGAGTAAAAAACTCCAAGACACTTTTGGGCGGAAGCCGTGGAAACAGCTTGTCATGCAACAAACCAACTCTATCTACACAAGCTTCTCGGTAAAACTGCATACGAACTACTCACCGGTAACAAAACCAAGTTGGATACTTTCACGTATTTGGCTCAAAGTGCTACATTCGTGGTAAGCATCCTCGTTCTAAATTTGCTCCTAAATCTCATGAAGGTTTCCTACTCGGTTATGGATCAAAACCATTGTCTACACTGGTGCAGGAAGGCCCTAAGAAAACGGTTTTAAACCCTTTTAGTGACACAGATCAAAACCATCACCTTGCTAGTGTGGGCGATAGGCGGGGGGGGGGGGGGTCGGTCGCACACGCTACCAAAATTGTTTGTGATTGGGGTTACATCCAACACAGTTTAACAGAAAAACTATTTGCAATTTGGATTAGGATCACACACGAGAATTTCACGAAAATTGTATGTAATGTACGATTCATTGCACACGATAAAAAATAAAAAATTGTGTGTGATGTAAATGCCATCACACACAATTGGATCCAAAAAAACTGTGTGCAATGTGTGATCTTAACGACGTGTTAATTAGTCCTAAAATCAGCTAGACGTAATCAATTTACTATGATCATCTTTTGACAATCAAACATAATGCAAAAATGTACATTCAAAATCCACTATGTGATTTCTTTTGAAGCTTTGTCATACAACATACAAAAGTACAAACACATCATGTAAGAGCACATTTCTCCATGTGTGGTTTTGGTAATTGGTGACAATCCCTATGGACTAATGGTTTCCTTGAGTTATATTCTAAGGATTTGTCCATAGGCACTTCTTGAAGTCCATCTGTTGTTTCCAAGGAGTTTATATGGTGACCAAAGTGGTATTCAAGGTTTTATCCAAAGATTGGTCATGTGAGAGTTGACCTTAGTACAAGCATGTCTTGAAGAACAAGATTGCATGAGCATTCATGTTTACCCTCAAAACATCATCTTTATGAAGAGAGAATATAAGATACAAGGTTGATCAACACTAAGTCAAAGAGTGAATCAAGTTGATCAACACACCAAGCGTACAAGATGTACCAAGAGGGATCAAGTGATCCCATGGTAAGCATTGTCCATTACGCTTTGTGTACTAACCCAGGGTCTACGTGAGAGTTCTATGTGAAGTTAGGTATGGTTCCATGGGTTTGTGTCAAGAGGAAGATCTCATACAACCCATGGAGGATGACATTAAGTGGTGGTCGTCATCAAGATTGCGGTGTGCAAGTTAAAGTGGAGCATCACGAAGAGATCATGCATGATGCTTGCCATCCATTGTGGTGATAATGGAATAGTGAATATGTGTTGAAGAAAGGATCACCCATAGTGGAGTATGAGGGAGCAATCTACTAGTCTTCATCGAGTCGTCGCAATTAAGAAAGGTGGTCCATCTTGAGGAGGACAAGATCGTCATCATCTACCTCAAGTGTACTATGCGCAAGGCAAAGGTTTGACCTTGATAGGGTTTTCCATTTTACCGGTCTCATGGTGGTCGTTAGGAGACCGAGTATAGGATCGATAGACGCACTATCAAGGGGGGCTCTCAAGTGAGTACTAGTAATCCCCAAGTGCAAGGAATCATCATAGCAATTTCCAAAGGTGGAAGTGATAAGTATGTAGTGTCGAACCCACGAGCTAAAGATAATATCAATATTCTCTCAAGTCCTATCTGTGACCGATACGACTTGACGTACACCAAACGTTTGCTTGCATCTAGAAACGAGAAATAAAACTATGTTGTGGGCATGAACAGGATAGCTTTGCATGATAACAGAGAACTAAAATATAAAAATAGGTGCTGTTATCATAATATTACAATATATTACAAATAGTGACTGTGGAATAATGATGGGTCCGTGTGCGGAATTATCCTAGGCAATTCTTAACAAGATCGGAAATCATTATTGCAATTTTATATGAGGGAGAGGCATAAGCTAACATACTTTCTCTACTCGGATCATATGCACTTATGATTGGAACTCTAGCAAGCATCCGTAACTACTAAAGATCATTAAGGTAAAACCCAACCATAACATTAAAGCATCAAGTCCCCTTTATCCCATACGCAACAACCCCCTTACTCGGGTTTATGCTTCTATCACTCAAGCAACCCACTATAAGCGAATCATGAACGTATTGCAACACCCTACATCGGGAATCCTTCATGTGTGCATGGCACGGAAGGCACAATAGGACGGCACCAAAATAAACATATAACTCAAACCAATCTAGATCATCAATCAACCAAAAGGACAAAAGTAATCTACTCAAAACATCATAGGATGGCTACACATCATTGGATCATAATATGTAGCATAAAGCACCATGTTCAAGTAGGCGATTACAGTGTGTTGCGGGAGAGTGGACGGTTAAAAGGATATGAGGATGGTGATGTTGATGAAGACGATCACCGCGGCGATGGTTCCCCTGATGGCACTCTGGCACCACCGAGAGAGAGAGGGAGAGGTTCTCCCCCTTGTGCTTCCTCCTCCATGGCCTCCCCCCTCTATGGGGAGAGATTCTCCCTATGGTCCTTGGCCTTCATGGTGTTGATGGCCCGTCCGGGACGATGAATATGGCCTCCAGTGACGGTGACCCCCTCCGGCAGGGTGCTGGAGATGGCCAAGATTGGTTTTTAGTGGCTGTAGAGGCGTGTGGCGGCGGAACTCCCGATCTAGGTTATGCCCTGGGGTTTCTGGAATATTTGAGGATTTATAGAGCTGAGAGGGAGGTTAGTGGACTCCTGAGGGACCCACAAGCCAGGGGGCGCGCCCCTATGGCTTGTGGCTTCCTCGGCCTTCCTCTCCGATGAATCTTTAATCCAGTATTTTCTATATTTTCCAAAAATATTCTTCGTAAATTTTTAGCTCATTTCGAGAACTTTTATTTATACACAAAAACAACACCACGCTAGTTCTACTGAAAACAACGTCATGGCATGAATACTTCATATAGATGCCAAAATCATATAGAATTATTGTAATCATGGCATGAATACTTCATAAATTATAGATACGTTGGAGACGTATCAAGTACCTTGATGGTATCATTCATTGGGAGCTCAAACATTGCATTCTTGGCATTATCATATTTCTTGATTCTTGTTGGGATTTTCTCTTTGTGGGTCTTAGGGCTCATGGCCATCTTCATGACAAGGTCGAGTTCATCGAAAACGGAGTCCATATGCATCTTCTATGATGTTTTCGATATTGGGGTTTTTGAAGATTGTTCATTCATAGAGGTTTCACATCTCTATATCATTTGATAGCTCTTGTCGTCCTGAATCCAACAAGCTCGAGTTTGCTCAATTGAGAGCTCGTATGCGAAAGTTAGGGCAGTTTCAATGCCAACGCGGTTTTTCTCTAATCAAGCGGTAGTACCACTTTGATGGTACTTCCACTGTGTACTACCACTTATTTTATTCTTCTGATGCATTTGCCCTTGTTGAGCGGAAGTACCGTTGCTATGAAGCGGTAGTACCGCTCAGGTGGTTCAGGCGTCTGCGCTAGCCACCAGACACCTGGCCCGATGCCCCGCGCCACCCAAGCGGAAGTAGAGTGGTTGTACTAAGCCGTAGTATCACGGGTAGGAGCGGTAGTACCGCTCTAGCTGTTGGAAATATTCCCTAGAGGCAATAATAAATGGTTATTATTATATTTCCTTTTTCATGATAATCGTTTATTATCCATGCTATAATTGTCTTGATTGGAAACACATTGCATGTGTGGATACATAGACAACACCGTGTCCCTAGTATGCCTCTAGTAGACTAGCTCATTGATCGAAGATGGTCAAGGTTTCCTAGCCATAGACATAAGATGTCATTTGATAACGGGATCACATCATCGGGAGAATGATGTGATGGATAAGACCCAAACTATAAACATAGCATGTGGTCGTGTCAGTTTATTGCTATAGTTTTCTGCATGTCAAGTATCTATTCCCATGACCATGAGATCATGCAACTCACTCACACTGGAGGAGTACCTTGTGTGTATCAAACGTCGCAACGTAAGTGGGTGACTATAAAGATGTTCTACAGGTATCTCCGAGGGTGTCTGTTGAGTTGGCATGGATCAAGATTGGGATTTGTTACTCCGTGTGATGGAGAGGTATCTCAGGGCCCACTCGGTAATACAACATCACAACAAGCCTTGCAAGAAATGTGACTAAAGGGTTGGCCACGGGATCTTGTATTAAGGAACAAGTAAAGAGACTTGCCGGTAACGAGATTGAACTAGGTATAGAGATACCGATGATCGAATCTCGAGCAAGTAACATACTGAAGAACAAAGGGAACGGCATACGGGATTAACTGAATCCTTGACATAGAGGTTCAACTGATAAAGATCTTTGTAGAATATGTAGGAGTCAATATGGGCATCCAGGTCTCGCTACTGGTTATTAACCGTAGAGGTGTCTCGGTCATGTCTGCATAGTTCTTGAACCCGTAGGATCTACACACTTAACACTTGATGACGATATAAGTATAGTCGAGTTTTATGTTGGTAACCGAAGGTTGTTCGGAGTTTCGGATGGGATCCTGGACGTGATGAGGAACTCTGGAATGGTCCAGAGGTGAAGGATGCTATATAGGATGGAGAGGATTGGAGTCCGAAAAGGTTCCGGGACTTGCCGGTTTTGTGACAGAAACACCAGAAGGGTTTTGGGAGTCCACCGGGGAGGTCCACCTGCCCCGGAAGGCCCCATGGGTTGTGAGAGGGGTGGCACCAGACCTTGGTGGCTGGACACACCTCCCACCCAAAGCCCATGTGTCTGGGCTAGGGCTGGCGCAAGGGAGGGGGGCACACCACTTGCCTTGGGGGCCAAGGCACCCCCTCACCCGCCGCCCCCATCTTGGCCGCCGTCCCTAGGGGTGGGAACCCTAGGGTGCCTTCCCCCTCCTCCTCTACCCCTATATATATGTGAGGGGAGGGAGGTCTGCAAACACCACAAGCCACGGCGCAGCCCTTCCTCCCTCCCAGATCGCTTCTCCTCTAGTAGATTGGTTCGGCAACACTTACCGAAGCTCTGTTGGATCAGCTCCACCACCACCACCGCCACGCCATCGTGCTGCCAGAGAACCCATCTACCTCTCTGCTCCCTCTTGCTGGATCAAGAAGGTGGAGACCGTCATCAAGCCGTACGTGTGCTGAACGCGGAGGTGCCATCCGTTCGGCACTGGATCGGGACGGATCGTGGGATGGCTGTGATTTGGATCGTGAAGACGTTCGACTACACCAACCGCGTTTCTTAACACTTCTCACTTAGCGATCTACAAGGGTATTTAGATCCAATCTCTCCTCTCGTAGATGCTCATCACCATGGATATATCTTGCATGTGCGTATGAATTTTTTTTGTTTCCCATGCAACTTTCCCCAACAGTGGTATCAGAGCTAGGTCTATGTGTAGATGAGATCACGAGTAGAACACAAAGGAGTTTGTGGACATTGATGCTCAAATTGCTTCCTCCCTTGGTCGTGTTTTGATTCAGCGGTATTGTGGGATGAAGTGGCCCAGACCAACCTTACTCGTACGCTTACGAGAGACCGGTTCCATCGACTGACATGTGACATTGTTGCATAAAGATGGCTGGCGGGTGTCCGTCTCTCCTACTCTAGTTGGATCGGATTCGAAAAAGGTGGTCCTTGAGAAGGTTGAATACCAATTTGTGTATCATCATTGTGGTTTTTGCGTAGGTGGAAATTGTTCTTGCTAGATACCCATAGCAGCCACGAAAAACATGCAACAACAAATAGAGGACGTCTAACTTGTTTTTACGGGGTATGTTGTGATGTGATATGGCCCATTACATGATGTGATATATGTGATGTATGAGATGATCATGTTTTGTATAGAATATCACGACTTGCATGTCAATGAGTTCGGCAACCGACAGGAGCCATAGGGTTGTCTTTAATTATTGTATGACATGTGTGTCAATCATTAAGCGCTATGTAATGCTTTACTTTATCGCTAAGCGGTAGCAATAGTAGTAGAAGCATGGTGGGTCCGACAACCCTGATGGTGACTTGTTGACGAAGATCATGGTGTCATGCCGGTGACGATGAAGTTCATGCTGGTGCTTTAAAGATGGAGACCAAAAGCACAAGATCATGGTCATATCATGTCACTTATTATTTGCATGTGATGTTAATCCTTTTGTGCACCTTGTTTTGCTTAGAATGACGGTAGCATTATAAGGTGATCCCTCACTAAAATTTCAAGATAAAATTGTGTTCTCCCCGAGTGTGCACCGTTGCGAAAGTTCGTCCTGTCAAGACACCACGTGATGATCAGTTGTGATAGACTCTACATTCACATACAACGGGTGCAAGCCAGTGTTGCACATGCAGAACACTCGGGTTAAACTTGACAAGACTAGCATGTACAGACATGGCCTCGGGACACAAGAGACCAAAATATTGAACATGAGTCATATAGTAGATATGATCGACATGAAGATGTTCACCATTGAAACCACCTCAACTCACGTGATGATCGGACTTGGGTTGTTGAATTTGGATCATGTGACACTCGAATGACCTGAGGGATGTCAATTTGAGTGGGAGTTTATAAGTAATTTGATTAACTAAACTAATTATCTTGAACAATAGTCTAAGTAACCTTTGCATATTTATGTTGTAGATCAATGGCTCGCGCAGTAGTTCCCATGAATTTTAATGTGTTCCTAGAGAAATCCAAGTTGAAAGATGATGGAAGTAACTTTGCGGACTGGGCCTGTAATATGAGGATTATCCTCACGGCTTCCCAAAAGGCTTATGTCCTTGTTGCACCGCTTGGTGACCCACCCGCTCCCATGTCGTACGAAGACGTTAAGAACGCTTGGGAGACACGTTCTGGAGATTACTCAATAGTTCAATGTGCAATGTTGTATGTCTTAGAATCGGGACTTCAAAGACATTTTGAACGTCATGAGTTAAAGTTTATCTTTGAGAAGAATGCCCAGATTGAGAGGTATGAGACCTCCGATAAGTTCTATACTTGCAAGATGGAGGAGAACGGGTCTGTCAGTGAACATATAATCAGAATGTATGGGCCGTCTAGATGAGTTAGGGATGCCCCTTCTGCTAGAGGTGATCACTAACATAGTTCTTCAATCATTGCCACCTAGCTAGAAGAGCTTCGCACTGAACTATAACATGCACGGGATGGCCAAGTCAGTCACCGTGATGTTTGTGATGCTGAAAGTCGCTAAGTCTGAAATCTAGAAAGAACATCAAGTGTTGATGGTCAATGAAACCACTAGTTTCAAGAAAAATTGGCAAGGGCAAGAAGGGTAACTCCAAGAAGAGTGGAAAAGCAATTACCCCTCCCATGAAAAAACCCAAGGCTAGACCCAAGCAGAAAACTAAGTGCTTTCATTGCATGGGAACTGGTCAGTGCAAGCGAAACTGCCCCAAGTATCTGGCCGATAAGAAGGCGGCCAACACCAAACAAGGTATATATGATATACATGTTATTGATGTGTACCTTACCAACTCTCGTTGTAGTGCCTGGGTATTTGATACCGGTTCGGTTGCTCACATTTGCAACTCAAAGCAGGAGCTACAGAACAGATGGAGGTTGGCAAAGGACAAAGTGACGATGCGCGTGGGAAATGGTTCCAAGGTTTATGTGATCTCCGTCCGCAAGCACGCTCGCTCTTCAATTACCATCGAGATTAGTTATGAACCTGAATAATTTTTATTTAGTGCCTGCGTTAAGCATGAACATTATATCTGGATCTTGTTTATTGCGAGACGACTACTCATTTAAATCAGAGAATAATGTTTATTCTATTTATATGAGTAATATCTTGTATGGTCATGCACCCAATGTGAGGGGTTTATTATTATTGAATCTCGATATGATGATACACATGTTCATAACATTGATGCCGAAAGATGTAGAGTTGATAATGATAGTACCACTTTCTTGTGGCACTATCGTTTAGGTCATATTGGTGTAAAACGCATGAAGAAGCTCCATGCTGATGGACTTTTCGAGTCACTAGAGTTTGAATCGCTTGTCACATGTGAACCATGCCTCATGGGCAAGATGACTAAAACCCCGTTCTTTGGAACAATGGAACGGGCAAGTGGCTTGTTGGAAATCATACATACTGATGTGTGCGGTCCGATGAACATTGAAGCACGTGGTGGATATCATTATTTTCTCACCTTCACTAATGACTTAAGTAGATATGGGTATATTTACTTAATGAAGCACAAGTCTGAAACATTTGAAAAGTTCAAGCAATTTAAGAGTGAAGTTGAGAATCATCATAACAAGAAGACTAAATTCCTACGATCTGATCGGGGAGGAGAATATCTGAGTTATGAGTTTGGTAGTCACTTAAGACAATGTGGAATTTTTTCATAATTGGCACCGCCTGGAACACCACGGCGTAATGGTGTGTCTAAACGTCGTAATCGAACCTTATTAGATATGGTGCGTTCTATGATGTCTCTTGCTGATTTTCCACTATCGTTTTGGGGTTATGCATTAGAGACAACTGCATTCACTTTAAATAGGGCACCATCAAAATCCGTTGAGACGACGCCGTATGAATTGTGGTTTGGAAAGAAGCCAAAGTTGTCATTTCTTAAAGGTTGGGGATGTGATGCTTATGTCAAAAGCTTCAGCCTGAAAAGCTAGAACCCAAAGCGGACAAATGTGTCTTCATAGGATACCCAAGAGAGATAGTTGGGTATACCTTCTCTCTAAGATCTGAAGGCAAAGTGTTTGTCGCTAAAAACGGAACATTTCTTGAGAAAGAGTTTCTCTCGAAAGAATTGAGTGGGAGGAAATAGAACTTGATGAGGTTATTGAACCTTTACTTCAACCAGAGAGTAGCGCAGCGCAAAAAGATGTTTTTGCAGAGCCTTCATTGGTTGAAGAGGAAGTTAATGATGATGATCATGAAGCTTCGAATCAAGTTACTGTTGAACCTCGTAGGTCGACTAGGGCGCGTGCTGCTCCTGAGTGGTACGACAACCCTGTCTTGGAGGTCATGTTGTTAGACAACGATGAACCTACAAACTATGGAGAAGCGATGATGGGCCCGGATTCCGAGAAATGGTTAGAGGCCATGAAATCCGAGATGGGATCCATGTATGAAAACAAAGTATGGACTTTGGAAGTATTACCTGAAGGGTGGAAGGCCATTTAGAACAAATGGATCTTTAAGAGGAAGACGAACGCGGATGGTAATGTCACCGTCTATAAAGCTCGACTTGTGGCAAAGGGTTTTTCACAAGTTCAAGGAGTTGACTACGATGAGACTTTCTCACCCGTAGCGATGCTTAAGTCCGTCTGAATCATGTTAGCAATAGTTGCATATTTCAACTATGAAATTTGGCAGATGGATGTCAAAACAGCGTTCCTTAATGGTTTCCTTAAGGAAGAGTTGTATATGAAACAACTAGAAGGTTTTGTCGATCCAGAGAATGCTAACAAAGTTTGCAAACTCCAGAGATCCATTTATGGACTGGTGCAAGCATCTCGGTGTTGGAATCTGTGCTTTGATGAGGTCATCAAAGCGTTTGGGTTTATACAAGTTTACGGAGAAGCTTGTATTTACAATAAAGTGAGTGGGAGCTCTATAGCGTTTCTAATATTATATGTGGATGATATATTGCTGATTGGAAACAATATAGAAATGTTGGAAAGCATGAAGGGATATTTGAACAAGAGTTTTTCAATGAAGGACCTAGGAGAAGTTGCTTTCATATTAGGCATCAAGATCTATAGAGATAGATCGAGACACTTAATAGGACTTTCACATAGCACATACCTTGACAAAGTTTGAAGAAGTTCAAAATGTATCAGTCCAAGAAGGGGTTCTTACGTGTGTCGCAAGGTGTGAAGTTGAGTAAGACTCAATGCCAAGTGACTACAGAAGATAGAGAAAAGATGAGTGTCATCCCCTATGCTTCAGCCCTAGGCTCTGTCATGTATGCAATGTTGTGCACAAGACCCGATGTCAGCCTTGCCATAAGTATGGCCGGAAGGTTTCAAAGTGATCCAGGAATGGAGCACTGGATGGCAGTCAAGAATATCCTTAAGTACCTGAAAAGGACCAAGGAAACGTTTCGCGTTTGTGAAGGTGATCAAGAGCTCACCATAAAGGGTTACGTCGATGCAAGCTTTAACACTGATCCGGGTGACTCTAAGTCTCAAACCGGATACATATTTATTCTCAATGGGGGAGCTCTAAGCTGGTGCAGTTCCAAGCAAAGTGTGGTAGCCGGTTCTACATGTGAAGCGGAGTACATCGCAGCCTCAGAGGCGGCGAAGGAAGGTGTTTGGATGAAGGAGTTCATGAAAGATCATGGAGTAGTGCCCAGTGCACTAAATCCAATGGCTCTGTTCTATAAGAACACTCGTGCCATTGCTCTAGCCAAGGAACCAAGGTTTCACAAGAGGACCAGACACATAAAAGCGACACTTCAATTTCATCCGCAATCACATCAAGGAGGAGGACATAAATATTTGTAAAGTGCACACACATCTGAATGTCGCAGACCTGTTGACTAAACCTCTTCCAAGGGCTAAACATGATCAACACCAGAACTGTATGGGTGGTAGATTCATTATAATATAAATCACATAGTGATGTGAGCTAGATTATTGACTCTAGTGTCAGTGGGAGACTGTTGGAAATATGCCCTAGAGGCAATAATAAATGGTTATGATTATATTTCCTTGTTCATGTTAATCGTTTATTATCCATGCTATAATTGTATTGATTGGAAACACATTGCATATGTGGGTACATACACAACACCGTGTCCCTAGTATGCCTCTAGTAGACTAGCTCGTTGATCAAAGATGGTAAAGGTTTCCTAGCCATAGACATAAGATGTCATTTGATAACGGGATCACATCATTTGAAGAATGATGTGATGGACAAGACCCAAACTATAAACATAGCATGTGATCGTGTCAGTTTATTGCTATAGTTTTCTGCATGTCAAGTATCTGTTCCTATGACCATGAGATCATGCAACTCACTAACACCGGAGGAGTACCTTGTGTGTATCAAACGTCGCAACGTAAGTGGGTGACTATAAAGATGCTCTACAGGTATCTCCGAGGGTGTCTGTTGAGTGGGCATGGATCAAGACTGTGATTTGTTACTCCATGTGATGAAGAGGTATCTCAGGGCCCAGTCGGTAATAAAACATCACAACAAGCCTTGCAAGCAATGTGACTAAAGTGTTAGACATGGGATCTTGTATTACGGAACGAGTAAAGAGACTTGTCGGTAACGAGATTGAACTAGGTATAGAGATACCGACGATCGAATCTTGGGCAAGTAACATACCGAAGAACAAAGGGAACAACATACAAGATTAACTGAATCCTTGACATAGAGGTTCAGCCGATAAAGATCTTTGTAGAATATGTAGGAACCAATATGGGCATCCAGGTCCCGCTATTGGTTATTGACCATAGAGGTGTCTCGGTCATGTCTGCATAGTTCTTGAACCCGTAGGATCTACACACTTAACGCTTGATGACGATATAAGTATAGTCGAGTTTTATGTTGGTAACCGAAGGTTTTTCGTAGTCTTGGATGGGATCCCGGACGTGACGAGGAACTCCGGAATGGTCCGGAGGTGAAGAATGATATATAGGATGGAGAGAATCGGAGTCCGGAAAGGTTTCGGGACTTGCCGGTTTTGTGAGAGCAATGCCCGAAGGGTTCCGGGAGTCCACCGGGGAGGTCCACCTACCCCGAAAGGCCCCATGGGCTGTGAGAGGGGTGGCACCAGACCCTGGTGGGTTGGACGCACCTCAAGGCCCATGCAGCTGGGCTAGGGCTGGCGCAAGGGAGGGGGGGGGCGCACCACTTGTGTCACACCAAAGATGCGTGCCTATCCATATTAAGGCACGGGGGCCTCGCAAGGGATAGAGGCGCATCTTGCCGTTCGCAATTATAACATCATTACATCATACATTACATAAGAGATGAGTATACAAGTTGGCTTACACTCGCCACATACTAAATTACAATTCCACACAAGAGTTCAAACATCAAGATGAAGACAGGGTCCGCCTACGGACGAAATCAAACGATAAAACATATGCAAATGATACTATCTCGCTATCCCAAAGATCACGACCACGGTCCTCTACTCATCCGGATAAGTCACATACATCCTGCCCCTTTCCTCGTCATATTCCCACTGGAGCTGCGTCAGATCATCCTGCACGAACTCATCTATACCTATACCTGGAGTGTTGTAATAATCTGTGAGCCCACAAGGACTCAGCAATCATGCGCCCGGGTACCAAGACTATTCAAGCTTAAGGTTGGGATGGGGTATGTGTTTAGTTTCCAGCAACACTAAGCTTTTATGGTGGCTAAACTTACGTAACATGAAGATAAATATGAGCGGCCTACGAAGAACGATCGAATCTAGAATGACCTCTATGAGTTCCTGAACACTTACTTACGTCAATCATAACCCCACTGTGTCCTCTCTCGGATCATGTTCACGAGCAGAGACGATCACGGTTACTCACACAATTGGTGTATTTTACTAGAGTTTACTTCAAGTTTACTATAACCGGGTGTTAAACAAATATCCAAGTTGCCACATGACCGCGGACACGGCTTTCCGAAAGATTTGACCCTGCAGGGGTGCTCCAACTAGTCCATCACAAATTAACCACACTCCGTGGGAATAGCCTCCACCACGGATCTCGTGATCATCCTAGGCAACTCCAAAGGAATTCCAACACCTCGAGATAAACCGAAGAAAGTCAGAGCCCTCACGCAAGACACTCGATAAGGTAAAACAAGTCCAGCAAGACCTCCCGACGTGTCGACGAACCCGATAAGAGCCGTGTATCTCGTTCTCAGGACACGACAGATGGGCTAAGTTTCCGGCCGGCACACCCGTTGGTGCCCTCGGCTACTACCATTTTGGACCAACACTCATGTGGAGCACTGGCCCGGGTTGTTGAATTAATCCACGGGGTAGCTAGTCCCTATGAAAATTTTATTTAAGTTGTTTAGCAAATGTAGTACCAAAGTTGGGTCTTGCCAAACAAATTTTAATCTTAACCGAATAAACAAGGGGGTCCCCATAATAACCCCGAGCATGTTAGGAGCGCAAAGTATGGAAACATAACACCGGTAAGAAGAAACTATGGCAGTAACAGCGGAACAAAACACCTAGCAAAATGCCAAGCCTTCCACCAATACCCAGATATATATGTGCATTAATTTAAATAACAGATAATATTGTGATATGCCAAATCCATGTTATCACATGGAACAACCTGTACCTGCAACTATGAACGCTATAAGAGGGGCTGAGCAGCGGTAACTTAGCCAATCAAAAGTTTGCTAGGATGTGGAGGTTAGAGGCTATCATGGCAATTTAGGAGGCTGATATTCAAGTGGTAGGTAGTGCAATTATAACGGTAAGAGCGAGAAACTAGCAAGTGAAAATAGTATTGGGATCCGGGTACGATCATCTTGCATGTTGGTTCTTTAGTGGAACAAGTAGCGGGATCCTCGTAGTTGTACTCGCCTGGCTCTTTGTATTCAGGTTCAACGTTCACGTCTACCCAAAGAAACAGCAAGAATAAACAAACAACCACGGTGCAATGCACAAGCAAGAATGATGCATGCTTATTTGAAGAGTTTTTAACATGGCAATCCTAACTAGTCATGTTTCACATGCAAAGGATTGGTCATTAATGAATCTAGACAGAACCTTATGTTAATTTATTTATACATGCATGAACTTGGAAAATATGGATGCATCATGCAAAAACAATAAAAATGCATATGAAGATCGTAAGAAACGGAGTTACGGTTCTCACGATACGCTCACGACAAGATACGAAGGCAAAACACAAGACAAGAAAGACCTGGGCTATTCCTTGGCATTCCAAGGTAGCCACTAGTTAGGCAATGAAAAACCAACCACAATAGATCCAAAGATCAAGCAATTCCATGGAGTATAGCTCCCACAAATCACAAAACAATAAAACAAACAATCTGCCACAAAACAGCAACATAGCAACTTGCACAGCCCACAACTTGAGCTACAGGAATCCTACAACCACAAACAAGGCATTTACAGAAACTACATAACATGCTTATGAACTTATCCAACTACACAATCTGAAAAGGAGGCACACATCAATAAGCATGAAGCTCACAAGTTGGCATGATGAAACAGATTTCTGGGACTTAGTGAAAATAACAGTTTTCTACAATCTGAGTTATTCTGGTAGCATGTTGACAGTAGCAACCAATAGTGTTAGAGACCACCTCATTGCATGAGAATTAACAGTATGGTAGTAGACAACATCTACTTCAAAACACTAGCAATGAGCTTGAGCTAATTCTCAACATATCACAAGATGGCAACCACTCTTCATGGCATAAAAATAACAGCAGATTCTCTGGCTTAGAAATATTTAGCATGGTGAAAACAGTAACATTAAGTTGGCTACTTTACAGCAAGTTTCCCATTTATATGGGTGATTCTCATGTCAAACAAAAATACCATGGCATAATAGGCATGAAACACTAACACTTCCATGTTGGCACATGCCCCAAAGCAAGCATGGATTAATTCATGCAAAAATGACAAAGTAGCATCATAGCAGAAAATATCAGTTTTACAAACTTTCTCAAAAGTGAAATCTGATTGCACCAATGGATTCCTTGGCTCTTTCTACCCCAAAATAATGTATCATACTCATATAGTCACATGAAGCATCATGGCACAAACTATACTAGCAAAACAATCACCTCTCTTATAAGTAACAACTTACTTAAAATGCACATGAGCATATATGAACATGGCCAGATTTGGTAATATAGCTAAATTGGAAAAGATCTATATTACACTACAAAACATGACACATATCAAAATGAATAGTGTATGACAAGTGGGGCATGGCCTACTTGTCACACACACACACTCACCCAAACCTACACACACACATACATGACATGCACAAACCACACATACACAAATGCACAAGTGCACATGGCACTCCCACACTCATGAAACACACACACACTCATGTGTGTGGGTGTTCATCACACACACATGCACACATATATGCACAAGTGCATATATGCATATACATATGCATGTGACACCACACTCACACACATACTCACTCACATACACACATACACTCTCCCACACATATATCTAAACCAGAAAAGGAAAAAACATCTATTCATGTATGCATACATTACACACATACATACATATCATGAAAGAAAGAAAAGAAAACAATGAAATAAAAAGAAAAACACAAAAAAGGGGGGTATGGGGATCGAACCCCAGACCTGTTGGTCTTACCCCCGAGCGCACACCACTGTGCTACTACGTCGGACCTTAACAGAGGAGGGCAACGGGCCCACTAGTATTAACCGACGACGCTATCTGACGAAACTGAAAACTCGCACACCCGGCGACAGAGCACGACGACGGCCAAAATCCGGCGACTACGGGGCCTCTTTGACGAGAAGGAAGCTCAGTGGGGAAGAGGGAACCTTGAAGGATCCGTTCCCGGGGCTAGGGAGGCGCGGCAGCGAGGGGAACAAGCGGCACGAGCTCGCTGGCGTTGTGCCATGCGAACGTAGCAACAGACCAAGCGCAACGACGATTGCGACTACGAGGGGGAAAGCAGAGAGGGGAGGAAGATGCGCAGGTCTTACAGCGGCTCGATGTCGTCGAACGGCTCAGGGAGGAACCACGGCGTCGAACTGCTGCGGTGAAGGAGCTTGACCGGAGAGGAAGAAGACGAAGCAAAGGCCAACCTTGGCATCCCACGAGGCAGCAAAGGACGACGGGGAAGAAGGGGAACGACACGGCATGATCAGGGGCTGGCCGGAGACGCTTCCGCGGTGACGAGCTCCTGCTCTGAACCTCTCAGCCCCTCTCTGAATCTCGCCTTACCTGAGACGAAGGGGAGGAAAGGTGAAGGTCGGCGGCACGAGGAGGGAGAGGGAACCCTAGGGGGGCACGGACGCCGAGGGGACTAAATAGGCCCGGGTTGACGGCGTCTCGACGTCTGAAGATCACGGCGGCGACCGCTCTCTCTCTGCTCGTGCTCTGAACTAACGGAAAGGAGGGCGACGGGGCAGGTTGCCGCGAAGGCTAGGTTAGGCTGCGCGGTTGGGCCGAGGCCAGCCCACGGCTGAGACCCTCTCTCTCTCTCAGGAAAAATAATAAAACCACAACACCTATTTATCTTTAAAATAGCAAAACAAACAAGAAAACCCCAGAGAATAGAAAAGGATTTTTTTAGCAATAACAAAAAAAACACTTTTGCATGCAGGAAAAATAAGACCTATTTTTATAAAAAAAATCTAGTTGGTTTTTAGATCAATTATTTACATGTTATATTAAACAACAGTCCCTGTTATTTTTAAACCCCAATATCATAAAGCTCAAAACAACAAAAGACCAACACACACAGGCTTAAAATAGTATTAGCTAACTCCTAAACATTTTAGAACAATTTTTAACAGTAGTTAATTTTATTGAATAAATGCCAATGGAATAAAGAGAGAAGTTTGGGTTGTTTGAAAAAGAATAAGAGAGGGGGAAGGAGATGATGCACCACATACACTCCAACCACAAACACAACACAAGAACACACCCAACCACAACAAGGTCACATCACAAACAAGGTATGGCATGATGGATGATATGATGCATGATGCATGAATGGAAGAACAAGACATGGCATAACAAGGTTCAACTCATATCATTAATCTCATGACAATAAGGTTCACATAAGGTAGGGATAGCACTTGGGCTATCACAACTTGCCTTGGGGGCCAAGGCACCCCCTCGACCGCCGCACCCATCTTGGCCGCCGCCCCTAGGGGTGGGAACCCTAGGGCACCGCCCCCTCCTCCTCACCTCCTATATATATGTGAGGGGAGGGAGGGCTGCAAACACCACATGCCACGGCGCACCCTTCCTCCCTCCCAGATCGCTTCTCCTCTAGTAGATTGGTTCGGCGCCGCTTAGCGAAGCTTTGCCAGACCAGCTCCACCACCGCCGCCGCCATGCCGTCGTGTTGCCAGAGAACCCATCTACCTTTCCTCTCCCTCTTGCTGGATCCAGAAGGCGGAGATCGTCATCGATCTGTACGTGTGCTGAATACGGAGGTGCCATCCGTTCGGCGCTAGATCAGGACGGATTGTGGGACGACTGCGATTTGGATCGCAAAGTCGTTTGACTACACCAACCGCGTTTCTTAACGCTTCACGCTTAGCGATCTATAAGGGTATGCAGATCCAATCTCTCCTCTCGTAGATGCTCATCACCATGGATAGATCTTACATGTGTGTAGAATTTTTTTTGTTTCTCACGCAACATTCCCCATCACCGGCGGCACTACCCCCTCGAGATTTTTGTCGTTTGCATGTTTTGTCTTGGAACTACCTAACTGAGCGATAGTACCGCTTGTGCATGACCAGTGCACATAACGGTTGGATTTGGGGAGGCCTATTTAAGGGGGTCTTCTTCCCCAATTTTATTTATCTATTGAGCTTGTGTTCTTCCTCCATTGTTGACCTTCTTCGAGCTTGCTAACTCTCAATCCCTCCAATGATTATTTCTAGTTCTTGAGGGAAAAAAGAGAGGAGATATCAATCCACATTTCCATCAATCACTTTCTCCTCTATGTGAGGGGAACCCCTTGGATTTAGATCTTGGAGTTCTTCGTGTTCTTCTTTGTTCTTCCTCTCATTTTCTTCCATAGCATTAGTTGTTGTGGTGGGATTTGGGAGAGAAGGACTTGGGCACTCTGTGTGCCCTTGCCATTGCATTCGGTGCATAGGTTTGAGTTATCCACGATGATACGTGGAAGTGAAGTTTGAGAAGCTTATTACTCTTGGGTGTTTGAGCACCCTAGAGCTTGTTCCTCTTGGGTACCTTTGCGCCCTAGATGGTTGGTGGTGTCTCGGAGCTCAAACATTATGGTGTAAAGCTTCGGGAAAGCGCCGGGGTCTACAATTAGGTTATGTAGATTGCCCCGACCAATTTGTACGGGTAACGGTAACCATCCTCAAGAGTTGCCAAAGTGTACGGGTATGGTGACCGCCCCCAAGGGTTGCCGTTTGTACGGGTTCGGTGACCTCCCTCAAGGGTCCCTTAGTGGAATCACGACATCTTGCATTGTGTGAGGGCGTGAGGAGATTACGGTGGCCTTAGTGGCATCTTGGGGAGAATGGTGCATCCACACCGCTCTAAACAGAGATTAGCATCTGCAAGGGTGTGAACTTCGGGATACATCGTCGTCTCTGAATGCCTCGGTTATCTCTTACCTGAGCCCTTTATTTATGTACTTTACTTTATGATAGCCATATTATTTCTTGTTATATATCTTGCTATCACTTAGTTTTCTATTTTGCTTTGCATAAGTTGTTGGTGCACATAGGTGGGCCTAGTTGTTTTAGGTTTTGTGCTTCACATATTAAACGCTAGTTTTATTCCGCACTTGTTCAAGCTTAAATCATAATTATTTTAAAGTGTCTATTCACCCCTGCTCTAGGCGACATCCACATCCCATTCAAAATATATCATCCCGTGCCATATCTCATATGACGTCGTCTCAACAGACTTAGACGGTGCTCTGTTAAGTGTGTGAGTGGCAGTAAGTAGTGCGTGACCCCAAAAAGATATTGATAGATCTAAAAGAGACATCATCGACCTTACCATGTCCAACAGGTTCGGTTATGTCTTTCTGATACTCCGTTTCTCTGTGTAGTTTCGGGAGGCGTAAGCTGTGAAACGATTCCATGGTCACTCAGATGTTAGCCAAACTCATGACTAAGATATTCGCCTCCGCGATCAGACCGCAGAAACTTAATCTTTTTGTCACAATGATTTTCTACCTCATTCTAAAATTCTTTGAACTTTTCAGAAGTTTCCGACTTATGCTTCATTAAGTAGATATAGCCATACCTACTCAAATCATCAATAAAAGTCACGAAGTAGAAATACCCATCCCGTGCGATTGTGCTCATTAGACCACATACATCACTATGTATTATTTCCAACTAGCACAAATGCCCATGCGTTGCAACGGGAGAAAATATTAGTTTTGATTGTTAAGGAGACCTCGTTAGATCTAGCGTGGGGTGATGTGGTATAGCATGATACCATCTACTACGTGTACTGGTAATAAGTTATTGTATACAACAAAAACAATATACATAACTTATAATTTTTTATTTTAAGAGTGAACTCAGCTTAAAGAAAAATTAAATGTCCAAGTTTCTGTCATACTTCCTAGCCCCTTTAAATTGCAACAGTTAAAGGAAATTTTCAAATTATTAATCCCATAATAAAATAACAAATTAACATTCCTCCAAAAAAGGCATAAATATGAAATTGGCTAGGATATAACAGGGCAGACTTAATCATTATATGACTATTTATGGAAGTAAGCATCCTCATAATATTTTCACTTCGCAATAATAAATATAGGTATATACAGATCAATAAGAAAAATGGCCAGGAAGCTAAGCTAATTGTTTTAATACGATGAAACTATGACATGTTCTGGGAAGCACCCCTTTATGGCCTGCATAGAGAAAATCAATAAGAAATCTAGTTATAAATAGATTAGTAACAAAATTGACCCAGAAACAAAAAAAAAATCAGTACAATGAAAACATGGCATTTGTTTTCAGCGAAAAGAATTTTTTGTAACTTTAAAGGGGGCAAGTTATATGTAAATGTCAACAAGAGAATTGGGGGGCAAACAGTATTGAGCATTGACCTATGCAAATATGTAAGATTGCAGTCAGATCTGCATGCACCATATAGTAGTCCATCACTATGACTATATATAGAAAGAGGAAACATGTCATGCGAGTCCACACAAAATATTCATCATAACATGAACCGAGCAAGGCAACCACTTTTCTTAATGCCCAGTCTTGCAAGGGATTATAAGCATGTATGGAGCACCTTATAATAGTTGTTTCCAAAATTATGGATGCTTCATGATATCTAATTTTTTTTAAGCACCGGTAATTTATAGGGAAGTGCTTCTCTAATACTACATCTTCTGTAACAACAGCCATGTGGAAGATAACCTTCATCTATCAAATTTGCGCTGGAGCGTTGGTGCCATCAAAGTTTCATTGGAGCGTTGTGGTCCTTTGTTTTAAATCAAATTTCAACACCAATAGCTTTCTTTGTCCAGCGTGCGGATTCTACCATGCGGAAGACATGGATGGCGCTGACCTTGTTCTCCTGGCCCAAGTAGTGCCCTGCAGGGATCGGCAGCACGCTGTCTTTGGATCTCCTGGCACAGGTAGTACTCGACAGTGTACTGATGCAGGGATCGGCAGCATGTTGGTTCGTGGAGGGAGGAACAGGATGACTACCAGCTGCAGCATCAGCAGGCGAGATGGAGGCGCTCGCTGGAAGAGGTGCGGTGGAAGCGCGGGGTCCAATAATACCCGGACTGGCTCCAGGCCACACGCGACGACTGTACGTGCAAGGACATCCGGATGAAAACCATGAACCACGAGGGTGGGCGGACCATGGAGAACAGCGACGGTGTCCAGATGCGTTGTTGCCGCGAAGCCACCGGTGAGGCTCCACTCAATCTAGTCGACGGTGATCTTGGGATCTCGTCCTTGCTTAGAATGAGATAAAAGGAGGTTAGGAGTAGGCATGCGGGACCGGAAGAGGAGGCCTGCGACTAACCGCGGGGCGACGGGGCTGCCCAGTGCCCGAGCCCACGGCTTCAAGCCCGACAAACGTGGCTGCATCTGGCAGCAGAACGCCTCCCTCCGGCCACACTCGCCATCCGCACACCCCGCAGCAGGGTCAGCCCCTCCTACTTAGCACCGACGATGTGCTCGACAGAGGCCTCCTGCACATGATACGGCGGTGAGAAGCCCTAAATTCCGGAAGTAGGGAAACCTTGAGAGAGGGGATCGATGGTACGATGTAAAAGGTGGCGCTATATGGTTAGGTATGGCAGGCTTTGATACGTATACGGGACGCGTGATTAACTCTAACTTTTCGGCTAATGAAGATAAAAGTTTTTTTTCTTCCAAAAATCGACTCACCAATAAATATGATACCTTCCTTTCTGTTTTCACATATATACAAATCTCGAATTGATTTTTTTTTTGACGGCAATTGATTAGTTGCTTCGTCTTTCAATCGTACGAAGCTGGATCCAAGCCGGTGGGCGCACCGGGAGCAGGCCTAGGTGGCGCTGCGAACGTGGCCCAAAGCGGTAGTATAGAAGTGTTTTTTCAGCCGAACGGTTTTCGTATAATTTTGGTACCACCTTGAAGAACGAAAATAATATTATACCGAACGATCGACAGTGAACCCAACGGAAGCAATAGCCACTTTATTTTTTTTTGTTTTCAATAATTCACTCGTCCGTTTAGGATGACTCGTGAACGACGTCTTGGTCATTTTTCCCATCAAGCAAGCTTCGTATGTGTCAAATGGTTCAAAATCAAAAGACGGTAAAACTCCATCTTTATGGAGTCTTTGCATGCGTTTCTTTCCGATGTGGCCAAACCGACAGTGCCACATGAAAGTGGTGGTGGTATCAACCTTCTTAAGGCGTTTAGTATTCACGTTAAAGACATCATTTTCACATTCAAGATTTAGTATGAAAGGGCCCCCAACAATGGGTGCAAATCCATAAAACATATCCTTACAATAAAATGAACAACCATTGTTCTCAGACTTGTAGGAGTACCCATCGTGTACTAAACATGATCCAGAGATAATGTTTCTACACAATGCCGGAACAAAATAACAGTTACTTAGTTCCAAAATAAATCCTGAAGGGAGACGTAGAGGCATAATGCCGACGGAATGAGCGGCGATACCAGCGCCGTTCCCGACACGCATCACGACTTCATTCCTTTCCAGCTTGCGTACCTTCTGAAGCCCCTATATCGAGTTGCAAATGTGAGCAACCGATCCGGTATCAAATACCCAAGACTTAGAATTTTCTCTAGCAAGCAAAACGTTAATGACATTAACTCGTATAACAATTATACCTTTTCCGGTTTTTCCGGACTTCTTATCTTTCAGATACTTCTTGCAGTTTCTCTTCCAGTGTCCTATGCCTTACAGTAGAAGCACTCAGTTTCATTCTTGGCTCTGCCCTTAGATTTGCTTCGGGAGCCAGTCTTACCGGTGCCCTTGCCCTTCTTTGGCTTGCCTTTCTTTTTGAAACTGTCAGTTTTATTCACAAGCAACACTTGCTTGTGATTTTTCCGCAGTCCTCCTTCAACAGTTTTCAGCATGGCAAGCACCTCATTTGCTGTTTTGTCCATCCCATTCATGTTGTAGTTCATGATAAAACCGCCGTAAGACGGGGGGAGTGAACCAAGCAACATGTCCATAACATGCTCTGGCGGAAGTGGAAATTCTAGGGTTTTAAGCCTTTTAGCGTAGCCAATCATATTGACTACATGCTCGCCAACTGAACTGCCCTCAGCCATCTTGGTCTCCATCATCATCTTCATGATATCAAAACGTTTAGACCGTGCATTAAACTTGTACAGAGCATCCAGATCCTTGATCATATCAAAGGAGCTATGGAATTCAAAACGTTTTTGAAGATCTGAACTCATGCAAGACAGCATGAGGCACTGCACTAAGTTGAAGTCATCATCCTTAGTGGCCCAGAACTTTTGTTCAACTGCCAGGGCAGTTGCCGCCGGCGTAGGTGGAAGAGGTCCGTCAAGCAAGTACACTTTCTTAGCACTCCTGAGGACAATCCTCGGGGTACGGACCCAGTCCGCATAGTTGTTTTCATTCGCAACTAACTTCTCTTTCTCTAACATCGGGCCTAAGTTGAACGCGTTGTTGCGAGCCATTTGATCTACAAAGGAAAACACAAGTTCACTTAGACTTTGTTAATAATGGTTTTTGCACTAGTGAATAAACAATTTTATTCTAAAGTGCGTTCCCACTCAAATCAATATCTCTCAAAATTGATTGTAAGTGATTCAAGACCCGTGTCTTGATTGTTTGCCATTGGTGTAACACCACTGATGACAAAAATCTTAACCGGTAGGCCAACTTGCAATCACATCTCTATGTGACTCTTGTTCATCTTTTGATGCGTGTGTTCCGAGCTCATGACGGTCATGCCTGAACGTCAAGACAACCAAGTGATTTTGTTGCAGGTCTCAACTCACCCGCCTCACACTTCTCTTAATCGTTCGTACCCGTGTGACACGGTGCACCCCGAAAAGATAGGTGCTTTGACGATGCTACACTTGGGAGAACACTAACTACTTGATATTTTTAAGTGAGAGATCACCCTAATAAAAAGCGACTACCGCGCAATCAAGAAGGGTGCAACACAAGGGATAAACATCTCAGGCAATTCATAATTAGCATGATATGGTATAACCCTTTATGACGGAGAAGTCAAGTATTTCTTCGTCTTCGGCATTCGCATCGGTGTTCACCTTTGCGAAGATTGCCACCACCTTGTTGATGCACCAGATAATATTGCTATCTCTATAGATAATAAAATAAGTGCATTACATAAGGTTGACACGCAGGTCATTAAAGTGCAATCATATGGCTCCAGCCATCATGCCAGATCATGACACGCAGGTCATGTTAATTACATCATATAGTCATCTCATACATAATCAAATTAATATGAGACTTGCTATACCCCATCACATGCAAACTATCCTGCAAAACCAAGTTAGACGCCTCTAATCGGTTTATGCAAAAATTTATTTTTCGTGGCTTCTAAGGTTTCGTAACAAAACGAAGCTACCAACGTCCATCATCAAGTATGATAATTCAAGTTGCTAGATTAACATCGCGGGGTGTGTGAAACACGAGATAATAAAATCTTGAGCCCCATACTAAACTTCGTCATACGCATGACCCGCGTGCAGATCATATCTGCATTGCCCTTTTGTCTGCGAAACATCCATATTTCTTTAACTATGGTGGAACCCAAAGAACTGTTAGCACTTCGTTGATTTGTCAATCGGCATACTCAGGAGCAGCATGAAAGGATCGCGGATTTCCAGAACTTTGTGAGATTCCACCATGCCGTCAAGATCAGGACTACACAAATTCAGGGGAAGCAACATGAACATCGGGTAACATATTTCATCTGCTACCCGCACAAATAATTTTCAGTAATAGAACTCATCTACTACCTAATGATATTGTGCAATACTCATACATCTCCATGTATTCTAGATCGTAACCTGCATGTGACAGCCCAAGTGTTGTCCCTTCCTTTTATGGCATGTAACCCCATTGTATGAACCTTGTGTCATGAGCTATGTATGAATTGCACCTTGTCCCATGTGTTGGTTTTCATTCATGCATCATATCATCCATCATAGTATTCATCTTGCATGCTTGCTTTCATGTGTCTTGACATGTTGTGATTGGATGTGAGTGTGACTTGTGTTGTGATGATGTTTGAGTGTGGGTGGAGTTCATGTGTGCACCTCTTCTTCTTCCCCTCTCTTTTCCCTTATCAAACATGCCCTTCCAACCCCCCTTCTCTCCATATAATTTTATTGTCAGAATTAAGTTGTTTTTAAAAAATGATTAAAAATGGTCAAGAGCTAGCCCTATGCATATCAATAATTTTCAGTATGGTTCTTTTGGTGTTAGGGGCTTGTATGATTTGGTGTTTAAATTAAACAGGGGCTGTTATTTATTAAAGTATTAAAATTACTTGCTCTATAAATCAACTTTATAATTTTATTAAATATTGCACATTATTTTCTTTGCAAAAATATTTTTGTTTTGCACTAGAACCTTTTCTTTTATTCTGGGGATTTATTTTTGTGTGACTGGGTTTAAAAAATGAAAACCCCTTTTTATTTTTGTTTTGAGAGAGAGAGAGTGAGTAGAGTGGGCCTTTCCCCACGGCCGAGCCCGCGCGAGGAAACGGTCACCTGCTCCATTCCCCTGCCGTCAGGTTCAGAGAGAGAGCAGAGAGCCTCCGCCGTTGCCTTTTCCGTCGATCGTTGCCGTCAGTCCGTGGGCATAAAGCCCCCCCCTTGGCATGCGTGCCTCCTTGCCTAGGGTTCCTCTTCTCTCCGCCGCTGCCGTAGCTCCCATATCTCCCTCCATCACTCTCCTCCCTCTCTTCTTCCTCCCTATCAGGTAAGGTTTAGGAGAGTGCAGTGAGGTTCAGAGGTACCGCCGGTCTTCGTCGCCACCGTCGCCGCATCTCCGGTGGGTCGCATCCATGGTGGTGATGGCGTGGAGCTCAGGGGTTCTCCCGGCATTCCATTCCTGCCGCTAGGGGCCCCAGAGGAGCTCTGCAGCGACCACCCCGTCGTCACCGGAAGTCCCCGCTCTGCCGTCTCCTTCCCCTGCGTCGTCTCCGGCCGTCTTCTTCCCCTCCGTCGACTCCTCGTGACCGGCTCGTCGTAGCCTTCCCCCAAGGTGAGCCGTCGGTCCCCGTAGCCCTTTTCCCTCCGTGCGTAGCTCGTAGTTGGTCGTCTCCATGTCTGTCGTCGCCGGTAGCAAGACGAGTACCTACCGCTCGCCTCCTTCCTCCTCTCCGCAAGGTGAGCAGGGGATGGAACCATGGATGTCCCGTAGTGCATGAGAGTCGCTTGCGTTGCCGGATCTGCCGTGGATCGCAGGGAATTGTCGCCGCCATTGCCCTATCGCCGCTGTCGCGTGGGTTCAGTTTCGTCAATTAACTTGCGTGCGTGTGTGTACTAGTGCAGCCGAACCCCCTCTGTTACCAGTCGTCGTCGTAGCAGAGTGATAGGGCTCGTGGGGAAAGACCAGGAGGTCTTGGGCTCGAGCTCGAGCCCCCCTTTTTTTTCCCTGTTGTTTTATTTTTTTTCTTTTGCTTTCTTTTGTGTTGCTCTTTTAATTGTATGTGTATGTGTAGATGTATCTTGTGCATATGTAGGTGATCCTGTTTTCTTGTGTGTATTGTAGTGTGTGTGTGTGTATGCTATGCATACACACATGTGTGTGTAGTGTAGGTGCTTGTGTGTGTGCTAGAGTGTGTATGTGTATACACATAAGTGTATATATGCATGTGTTGGTAGTGTGTGTGGGCAGGTTACCCATGTGGTGTGTGAGCATGTGTGTGTGCACATATATATATGTGCATTTGTATTTGAGTGTGTGTGTGTGTGTGCATGTGAGTGGTGTGTAGTGCATATGTGTGTGAGCACATATGCATGTGTCTTATGTGTTCTTGTGTATGTTTAGAGTGTGTGTATCTACTTGTGTGTGTTTGGTGTTCAGAGTGTATGTGTGTATATCTATGTGATATACATGCAAGTGTTTGTGTGTGTGAGAGTGTGTGTGTGACCATCTACATATACATATGCATACATGCATTGAGCATATATGTATGTATATGTGATGGATGACCACCCACACACATGAGTTGTGTCATGAGTGAAGTGCCTTGTGCACTTGTGTGTGTGTGAAGGGAACTAGTGGGTTTCCCACTTGTCATACCCCTTGTTGATATATGCTTGTCATGTAGGTTTTGACATCTCTTTTCCATTCTTAGCTAAGTTGCCAACATGCTCATACAAATTTAAGTGTATTTTTCTATCCACAGTAGTTATGCCATGATTAGTAGTGGATAGATCGTTATTTGTTTGTGCCTTGTTGTTTCACATAGGCATATGAGTATGACCCATGGTTTTGGGGTAGAAAGAGCCAATGAATCCATTAGAACTCTCATATTTCACTTTTGAGAAAGTTCATAAATCTGTCATTTTAGCTGAGATGCCTTTTTGTCATTTTTGCATGATTTAATCCATGCTTGCCTTGGGACATGTGCCAACTAGGAAGTGCTAGTATTTTATATCTAGTATGCCATGGTATTTTTTGTTTAATATTAGAATCATCCATATAAGTGGGAAACATGCTGCAAAGTGACCAACTTGATGTTTCTGTTTCAGCCTGCTAAAAACCACCAAGTCTGAGAATATGCTGTTATTTTTATGCCATGAAGAGTGGGTGACATCTAGTTACAAGTTGTGAATTTGCTCATTCTCAGTGTTAGTTATTTGAAGTAGATGTTGTCTACTACCATCCTGTTAATATTAATGCCTATAGGTGCTCCCTAGCATATTTAACTACTGCTGTTAACTTGCTACTTTATAATCTCATATTCCAGAAAACTGGAATTTTCACTAAGTCCCAGAAAACCGTTTCATCATGTCAACTTGATTGCTTCATGTTTATTGATGTGTGCCTCCTTTGCTGATTGTGTAGTTGGATAAGTTGATGTGTGTGTTGAATAGAATCTTTCAATATCTTGGTTAGGGCTGTAGAATTCCTGTAGCTCAGGTTGTGAGCTGAGTAAGTTGCTATGATGTTGTTTTGTGGCAGATTGTGTGTCTATTTGTTTTGTGACTTGTTGGAGCTATAGTCCATGGAATCGATTGATCTTTGAGTCTATTGTGCGTGATTTTTCATAACCTATCCAGTGGCTACCTTGGAATGCCAAGAAGTAGCCCATGGCTTGGTGGTCTTGTGTTTTTGCCTCCGTACCTTGTCGTGAGCGTATAGCGAGAACCGTAACTCCGTTTCTTGCGTTCTTTATATGCATTTCTATCGATTTTTCATGATGCATCTATATTTTCCATGTTCATGCATGTCTAAATAACTCAACATGAGGTTCTGTCCAGATTCATTAATAAACAAACTTTGCATGTGAAACATGACTAGTTTTGGATTGCCATGTTTAATTCTTCATAAATGAATCATGCATCATCTTGGTTGTGCATTGCAACTTCGTTGGATGTTTATTTTTGTTGTTTCTCTTGGGTAGATGCGAGTGTACCCGGATCCCGATACTATTTTTGCTTGCTTGTTTCTCGCTCTTATCATTACAATTGCGCTACCTACCACCTGAATATCAGCCTCCTAATTTCCATGAAAGCCTCTAACCCTCCACATCCTAGCAAACTTTTGATTGACTAAGTTACCACTGCTCAACCCCTCTTATAGCATTCTTAGTTGTAGGTGCAGGTTGTTCCATGTGATAACATGGATATGGATATCACAATATTATCTGTTGTTTAATTTAATGCACACATATATCTTGGTATTGGTGGAAGGCTTGGCCTTTTTCTAAGTGATTTGTTCCGCTGTTACCGCCATTAGTTCCTTGTTACCGGTGTTATGTTTTCCATATTTTGCGCTCCTAACATGCTCGGGGTTGTTATGGGGACCCCCTTGTTTATTCGGTTGAGATTAAAACTTGTCTGGCAAGACCCAACATTGGTACTACATTTGCTTACAACTTAATAAAATTTGCATAGGGCTTTGCAACACCGAGGATAATTTAATCAACCCCCGGGCCAGTGCTCCACATGAGTGTTGGTCCAACCCAGAGCAGCTTATTAACGCTGCTCGGGGAAACTCGGTGATTGGCGTGGTAACCATCGCTCATCCGTCGTGTCCTGAGAATGAGATATGCGGCTCTAATCGGGTTCGTCGACACGTCGGGAGGTCTTGCTAGATTTGTTTTACCTTTATCGAATGTCTTGCATGTGGACTCTAACTTTCTTCGGGTTCACTCGAGGTGTTGGAATTCCTGTGGAATTACCTATAATGATCATGAGATCCACGGTCGAGGATATTCCTGCAGAGTGTGGTTAATTTGTGATGGATTAGTTGGAGCACCCCTGCAGGGTTAAATCTTTCGAAAAGTCGTGCCCGCGATTATGTGGCAACTTGGATATTTGTTTAAAACCCGGTTATAGTAAACTTGAAGTAAACTCTAATTAAAATACACCAACTAGGTGAGTAACCGTGATCGTCTCTGCTCGTGAACTTGTTTCGAGAGAGAACATGGTGGGGTTAATATTGACGTAAGTAAGTGTTCAAGATCTCATAGAGATCATACTAGATTCGATCGTTCATCGTAGGCCACTCATATTTATTTTCATGTTGGGTAAGTTAGCCACCTTAAATGCTTAGTGCTGCTGCAAACTAAACACTTACCCCATCCCAACCTTTAAGCTTGAATAGTCTCGGTACCCGGGCACTTGATTGTTGAGTCCTTATGGCTCACAGATTACTACAACCCTCTAGGTACAGGTACAGACGAGTTCATGCAGGATGACCTTACCCAGCTCCAGTGGGAATATGATGAGGAAAGAGTCAGGATGTATGTGACTTACCCGGATGAGTAGAGGACCATGGTCGGGATCTTTGGGATAGTGAGATAGTATCATTTGCATCTGTTTTTATCATTTGATTTCGTCCGTAGTCGGACCCTATCTTCATCTTGATGATTGAAATATGAGTGAAATGTAATTTAGCATGTGGCGAGTGTAAGCCAATCTTGAATACTCATCTTTTTAGTATTGTATGATGTGATGATACTATACTTGCTAATGGCAAGATGCGCCTCTATCCCTTGCGAGGCCCTCGTGTCTTAAAATGGATAGGCGCGCATCTTGGGCGTGACAAGTTGGTATTCAGAGCCATACGACCATAGGAGCCTTTGCTTGTTCGAACTTGGCCGAGTCGTGTCTAGTGAAAACTATTTTGAGTCTAGTTATATCGGAGAGTAGGATTCTTTTTACTCCTCTTATTTGCTTTCGTGAGGTTTTCGACTTAGGAATATTGATTCTACTCCTCTTCTCGCTCAAAAAAAATTTAGGATCACGCGGGTATTTTGGAGTCTATATGATACTGATGTGAAAGGGTTCTGTCTTGGTGCCTCCTGTGTGACTTGATTTCTTCCAGGGAGTCGAGCTCCAGGGAATGTTGGCACATCGTTATCATTCAGCTTCCTTGATATCTCAGGACGGAGAGTGTTTGGAATTACTTCAATACTTATCGTGATGAGATAAGGTCGGAGTCACCCAGTACTGGGGAGGCGTCCGGGGTACCACCATGGTTTAGTATCGTTGTGAATTCGAGGATTCGAGATTAGATGAGTTTGCAAAAGCCTCTGGTTATGTGTTGAAGGATGGATATAGTTGGGGTGTAGGATTGCTAGTTGTGTGATATATTTCCTCCTTGTATCCCCCACACCGGATTGCATAACCAGGAAGTTTTCGGAAGTTCATAGGTGGGAAATCTTGTAGTCATCTAGGATCATCTTCTTCAGATGTATATGGGCATGTACATTTGTTCCGAGCGCTTAGCTCAATACTTTTGTGTTATTGCAAGTGGCTTCTATTTCTGATGATGTTATCATAAACCGAAGAAGCATTCTTACTAATTTTCAGTAGGAAGGCTGTGTTGTTATTTGTTCATTTCTTTCAAGCAATTGATTCAGCTTTGAATTCATCCTTTTCAATGAGGTGCTGATGCGTTTTGTCCATCTTCAGGATGGCTCCATCGACTCGCAACAATCCGGGTCATGAGGAGGAGCAGACTGATGTTCCACCACCACCCCCGCCACCGCCTCCTCCACCAGAAGCTTGGCAAGCTGTGATGGCCACAACCAATGCGAACACTCAGATGTTGCTCAGACTGTTGCAAGAAAGGGAGCAGGGTCAGCAAGGTTTTCAAGGGAATTTTCAGAATCAGCCTTAGTTTGCAACGCTCAATCAATTCCTTGCCAACCAGCCCAAGTCTTTCACCTGTTGTGAGCAACCTCTTGATGCTGATGATTGTCTTCGTGATATGAGTAAGCATTTTGAGTGCAGCAATGTCAAGCCAGAGGACTTTGTCAGATTTGCATCGTTCCAGCTCAAGGGTCAAGCAGGTGATTGGTGGCAGCAGTACAAGGATTCCAAGGGTGATCGTGTTGTTACATGGGACGATTTCCGTCGTGACTTCAGGGCTCATTACATTCCGACAAGCTTTGTTAAGGAAATGCGTGAGAGTTCAGGCACCTGAAGCAGGGAAGCAAGTCTGTCTACCAGTACAACGTCGAGTTCTAGAATCTAGCCCGTTATGCCAAGCAAGATGTTCCAGATGACAACGCTATGATCTATTAATTCAGAGGTGGTCTCAAGGATGAGCTTCTGCCAGGCCTAGTTCTTCAAGATCCCCCGGAGTTCAATCAGTTCTACAACTTGGCTTTGAAGGTCGAAGCAGCTCGGCTCAAGTTGGAGAACTCCAAGAAGCGTTCAAGGGATTCATATTCTTCTTCTTCTGGCTCTCAGATGGTTCCCAAGCAGCAGAAGTATTGGTCGCCAAATCCTCTTCCATTTCGCCCTCCTCAGCAGCAGAAGTAGTTCGGTGGTCATGGTTCTTCTCACCCACCCAACCCAGGATTCCAGCAGAGACCCCCAGGCGTCCAAGGCTGTTCTTGTTCCTCCTCCAGGCAATGTTCGTCCGCTTTCTGAGGTGACTTGTCACAAGTGTGGCCAGAAGGGTCACTATGCCAACAAGTGCAACCAGCGGCGTCTCCCGCCTCCTCCTCCTGTCAAGCTTCCAGTCAATGCTATGGTGAAGCATAATCCCAAGTCAGTCCAGGTGAATATGGTGAATGCAGCTGAAGCAGAGCAGTCCAATGATGTGATTATGGGTAATCTCTCAGTTAATGATTTTCCTGCAAAAGTTTTGTTTGATTCTGGTGCATCGCATTCATTCATATCCAAGCCTTTTGTCGCTATGCATGAGTTTTCAGTGGAGCATTTAGCTAGTCCTTTTCGTGTGGTTTCTCAGGGGATGCGCATGAGTTTGCATATGATTGTTCCGGATGCTTCTATCAAGATGGGCAATTATTCTTTTCTGGCTTCTCCAATTGTTCTTGGGAATTCTGATATTGATCTCATTCTCGGCATGGACTTCTTGGCTATGAATAAGGCTCATATTGATTGCAAAGCAAAAGAAGTCAAGCTGACTCATCCTTCAGAAGACGTGATTATTTTCGCGGTTCGTGATGACACAATTCGTCTCTTTGCTCTTAATGAGAAGGGTGAAATATCGGCGATTTCTCAAATTCTAGTGGTTTGTGAGTATGAAGATGTCTTTCGAGAAGAATTGCTAGGAATGCCTCCGCACCGGCTAGTCGAGTTCGTGATTGATCTCGAGCCCAGAACTGAACCGGTCTGCAAGCGCCCATATAAACTTGGCCCCGAAGAGCTGAAAGAGTTGAAGAAGTAGCTAGATGAGCAAGAACGTCTGGGTCTGATCAGACCAAGCTCTTCTCCATGGGGTTGTGGACTTTTGTTTGTCAAGAAGAAAGATAGCACGGATCATCTTTGTGTCGACTACCGTCCATTGAACAAGAAGACAATCAGAAACAAGTACCCACTTCCCAACATCAATGAGTTGTTTGAGCAACCGAAAGGTGCCAAGGTTTTCTCGAAGCTTGATCTTCGCATGGGTTATCATCAGATTCGCCTTCGCAAAGAAGACATTCCCAAGACCGCTTTCAGGACGAGTTTTCGCTCATATGAGTACACCGTCATGTCGTTTGGTCTTGCTAATGCTCCTCCAACCTTCTCAAGAATGATGAATTTCATTTTCTCTCCTTTCAAGAATGAATTCGTCTTGGTCTACCTGGATGATATCCTTGTGTTCTCGGAGACAGAAGAAGAGCATGCAGAGCATCTCCGCCTTGTGCTTGACAAGTTAAGAGAGCATTGATTTTATGCCAAGTTTTCCAAGTGTGAGTTCTGGCTCAATGAAGTGGTGTACCTCGGGCATGTCATCTCTACCGAGGGAATTAAAGTGCACCCTGAGAAAGTTGAAGCAATATTGAAATGGGAGCCTCCGCAAAATGTGAAGCAGCTTTGGAGCTTCCTTGGGCTTGCCAGTTATTGAAGAAGGTTCGTGGAGAACTTCTCTCAAATTGCCAAGCCTCTGTCCAATCTCCTCCAGAAGAGTGTCAAGTATGTTTGGTCTCCTGAGTGTGATGTGGCGTTCAATACGCTCAAGCAGAGACTGACTTCAGCTCCAGTTCTTGTTCCTCCTGAGCAGTCTAAGCCTTTCCAAGTTTTCTGTGATGCTTCTCTCCAAGGTCTTGGTGGTGTTCTCATGAAAGACAAGAAGATTGTTGCTTATACCTCGCATCAGTTGAAGCCTGCCGAGAAGAACTACCCCACTCATGATCTTGAGTTGGCGGGAGTTGTGCATGCTCTAATGACTTGGAGGCATTTGTTGTTGGGTAGATCAGTTGAGGTGTACACCGATCACAAGAGCTTGAAGTACATTTTCACTCAACCCGATCTCAATCTTTGGCAATCTCGTTGGGTGGAAATGCTTGAAGACTTCAATCCAAGCATTGAGTATACTCCTGGGAAAGCAAATGTCATTGCAGACGCGCTCAGCCATAAGGCTTACTACAATAGTCTCATTCTGAAGCCTCTTCAGCCCGAGCTTTGTGAAGCCTTCCGCAAGCTCAACCTACAGATGATTCTACAAGGATTTCTTGCCAATCTTCAAGTTTCTCCAACTCTGGAAGATCAGGTTCGCCAAGCGCAGCTTCTTGATGCTATGGTGAAGAAAGTGAAGAAACATGTGGCCAAGAGCATTCCGAAGTATAAGTGCTTTCGTGTTGATGGCAAAGATACCTTGTTCTTTGAGGATCGTCTTGCGGTTCCAAAAGGTGATCTCAGAAAGGTTATCATGGACGAAGCACATAATTCTCTTCTATCCATTCATCCAGGCAGTTCAAAGATGTATCAGGATCTCAAGCAAACCTTCTGGTCGACTCGCATGAAACGTGAAATTGCTCAGTTCATGAACGAGTGTGATGTTTGTCGCATAGTGAAGGCAGAACATCAATGTCCAGCAGGTCTTCTGCAGCCTTTGCCTATCCCAGAGTGGAAATTCGATCATGTGGAGATGGATTTTGTCACTGGGTTTTCGAAGTCCAAGAGAGGCAACGAAGCCATCTTTGTGGTTATCGACAAGCTGTCAAAAGTTGCTCATTTCCTGCCAATCAAAGAATCTATCTCGGCAGCTCAGCTTGCAGAGTTTTATACCTCAAGGGTGGTGTCTTTGCATGGTATACCTCAGCTCATCTCTTTTGACCGTGGAAGCCTCTTCACTTCCAAGTTTTGGGAGTCCTTCTAGATTTCTATGGGTACCAAGATCCGTTTCAGTACTGCGTTCCATTCGTAGACAAGTGGTCAAGTGGAGAGAGTCAATCAGATCCTCGAAGATATGCTTAGAGCCTGTGTGATTTCATTCGGCATGAAGTGGGAAGTCTGCCTTCCATATGCTGAATTCTCATACAACAATAGCTTTCAAGCTAGTTCAGGCAAGGCCCCTTTCGAGATTCTCTACGGCAGAAAGTGTCATACCCCGCTTAACTGGTCCGAAACCGGTGAGTGTCAGATATTGGGCAATGACATGATCACTGAAGCAGAAGAAATGTGCCATGTCATTCGCGAGAACCTCAAAGCAGCTCAGTCCCGACAGAAGAGTTATTACGGTAACAAACATCAGGATGTTTCCTTCCAAGTGGATGATCTAGTCTATCTCAGAGTCTCTCCCATGAAGGGCACTCAGGGGTTTGGAATTAAAGGGAAGCTAGCTCCTCATTTTGTTGGCCCTTTCAAAGTTGTTGGCAAGAGAGGTGGTCTTGCATATCAACTAGAGCTTCCTCAAAATTTCACGAACGTGCACGATGTCTTCCATGTTTCTCAGCTCCGGAGATGCTTCAAGACTCCTGAGCGGACCATTGACATCGACATCGATCTCCAAGAAGATCTCTCTTACCGTGAGCATCCAGTTGCTATTCTTGAAGAAACCGAGCGTAAGACTTACAACAAGTCTATCAAGTTCCTCAAGGTGAAGTGGTCTCATCATTCCGACAAAGAAGCTACTTGGGAGCGCGAGGACCTTCTTCGTTCCGAATTTCCAGATTTCTTTCGTTCCTAGATCTCGGGTCAAGATCCTCTTGTAGTGTGAGAGAGTTGTGACAGCCCAAGTGTTGTCCCTTCCTTTTATGGCATGTAACCCCATTGTATGAACCTTGTATCATGAGCTATGTATGAATTGCACCTTGTCCCATGCGTTGGTTTGCATTCATGCATCATATCATCCATCATAGTATTCATCTTGCATGCTTGCTTTCATGTGTCTTGACATGTTGTGATTGGATGTGAGTGTGACTTGTGTTGTGATGATGTTTGAGTGTGGGTGGAGTTCATGTGTGCACCTCTTCTTCTTCCCCTCTCTTTTCCCTTATCAAACATGCCCTTCCAACCCCCCTTCTATCCATATAATTTTATTGTCAGAATTAAGTTGTTTTAAAAAAATGATTAAAAATGTTCAAGAGCTATCCCTATGCATATCATTAATTTTCAGTATTGTTCTTTTGGTGTTAGGGGCTTGTGTGATTTGGTGTTTAAATTAAACAGGGGCTGTTATTTATTAAAGTATTAAAATTACTTGCTCTATAAATCAACTTGATAATTTTATTAAATAGTGCACATTATTTTCTTTGCAAAAATATTTTTGTTTTGCACTAGAACCTTTTCTTTTATTCTGGGGATTTATTTTTGTGTGACTGGGTTTAAAAAAATGAAAAACCCTTTCTGTTTTTGTTTTGAGAAAGAGGGAGTGAGCAGAGTGGGCCTTTCCCCGCGGCCCAGCCCGCGCGAGGAAACGGTCACCTGCTCCGTTCCCCTGCCGTCAGGTTCAGAAAGAGAGCAGAGAGCCTTCGCCGTCGCCTTTTCCGTCGACCGTCGCCGTCAGTCCATGGGCATAAAGCCCCCCTTGGCATGCGTGCCTCCTCACCTAGGGTTCCACTTCTCTTCGCCGCCGTTGGAGCTCCCATCTCTCCCTCCATCTCTCTCCTCCCTCTCTTCTTCCTCCCTGTCAGGTAAGGTTTAGGAGAGTGCAGTGAGGTTTAGAGGTGCCGCCGGTCTTCATCGCCGCCGTCGCCGCGTCTCCGGTGGGTCGCGTCCATGGTGGTGATGGCGTGGAGCTCGGGGGTTCTCCCGGCGTTCCATTCCCGCCGCTAGGGGCCCCGAAGGAGCTCTACAGCGACCACCCCGTCGTCGCCGGAAGTCCTCGCTCTACCGTCTCCTTCCCCTGCGTCATCTCCGGCCGTCTTATTCCCCTCCGTCGACTCCTCGTGACCGGCTCGTCATCGCCTTCCCCCAAGGTGAGCCGCCGGTCCCCATAGCCCCTTTCCCTCCGCGCGTAGCTCGTAGTTGGTCACCGCCGCGTCTGTCGCCCCGGTAGCAAGACGAGCACCTGCCGCTCGCCTCCTTCCTCCTCTCCGCAAGGTGAGCAGGGGAATGGAACCGTGGATTTCCCCTGGTGCATGAGATTCGCTTGCTTCGCCGGATCTGCCGTGGATCGCCGGGAATTATCGCCACCGTTGCCCTGTCGCCGCTGTCGCGTGGGTTCGGTTTCGTCAGTTAACTTGCGTGCGTGTGTGTACTAGTGCAGCTGAACCCCCCTTTGTTACCAGTCGCGTCGTAGCAGAGTGGTAGGGCTCGTGGGGAAAGACCAAGAGGTCTTGGGCTCGAGCCCGAGCCCCCCCTTTTTTTCCTGTTTTTTTTTCTTTTGCTTTCTTTTGTGTTGCTCTTTTAATTGTATGTGTATGTGTAGATGTATCTTGTGCATATGTAGGTGATCCTGTTTTCTTGTGTGTATTGTAGTGTGTGTGTGTATGCTATGCATACACTCATGTGTGTGTAGTGTAGGTGCTTGTGTGTGTGCTAGAGTGTGTATGTGTATACACATAAGTGTATATATGCATGTGTTGGTAATGTGTGTGGGCAGGTTACCCATGTGGTGTGTGAGCATGTGTGTGTGCATATATATATGTGTGCATTTGTATTTGAGTGTGTGTGTGTGTGCATGTGAGTGGTGTGTAGTGCATATTTGTGTGAGCACATATGCATGTGTCTTATGTGTTCTTTTGTATGTTTAGAGTGTGTGTATCTACTTGTGTGTGTGTTTGGTGTTGAGAGTGTATGTGTGTATATCTATGTGATATACATGCAAGTGTTTGTGTGTGTGAGAGTGTGTGTGTGTGTGTGTGACCATCTACATATACATATGCATACATGCATTGAGCATATATGTATGCATATGTGATGGATGACCACCCACACACATGAGTTGTGTCATGAGTGAAGTGCCTTGTGCACTTGTGTGTGTGTGTGTGAAGGGAACTAGTGGGTTTCCCACTTGTCATTCCCCTTGTTGATATATGCTTGTCATGTAGGTTTTGACATTTCTTTTCCATTTTTAGCTAAGTTGCCAACATGCTCATGCCCATTTAAGTGTATTTTTTTATCCAGAGTAGTTATGCCATGATTAGTAGTGGATAGATTGTTATTTGTTTGTGCCTTGTTATTTCACATGGGCATATGAGTATGATCCATGGTTTTGGGGTAGAAAGAGCCAATGAATCCATTGGAACTCTCAGATTGCACTTTTGAGCAAGTCCGTAAATCTGTCATTTTAGCTGAGATGCCTTTTTGTCATTTTTGCATGATTTAATCCATGCTTTCCTTGGGACATGTGCCAACTAGGAAGTGCTAGTATTTTATATCTAGTATGCCATGGTATTTATTTTTAATATGAGAATCACCCATATAAGTGGGAAACATGCTGCAAAGTGACCAACTTGATGTTTCTGTTTCAGCCTGCTAAAAACCACTAAGTCTGAGAATCTGCTGTTATTTTTATACCATGAAGAGTGGGTGACATCTAGTTACAGGTTGTGAATTTGCTCATGCCCAGTGTTAGTTATTTCAAGTAGATGTTGTCTAATATCATCCTGTTAATTTTCATGCCAATAGGTGCTCTCTAGAATATTTAACTACTTCTGTCAACTTGCTACTTTATAATCTCAGATTCCAGAAAACTGGAATTTTCACCGTCCCAGAAAACTGTTTCATCATGTCAACTTGATTGCTTCATGTTTATTGATGTGTGCCTCCTTTGCTGATTGTGTAGTTGGATAAGTTGATGTGTGTGTTGAATAGATTCTGTAAATATATTGGTTAGGGCTGTAGAATTCCTGTAGCTCAAGTTGTGAGCTGAGTAAGTTGCTATGATGCTGTTTTGTGGCAGATTGTGTGTTTATTTGTTTTGTGACTAGTGGGAGCTATACTCCATGGAATTGATTGATATTTGAGTCTATTTTGCGTGATTTTTCATAACCTATCTAGTGGATACCTTGGAATGCCAAGAAGTAACCCATGGCTTAGTGGTCTTGTGTTTTTGCCTCCGTACCTTGTTGTGAGCGTATCGTGAGAACCGTAACTCCGTTTCTTACGTTCTTTATATGCATTTCTATAGATTTTGCATGATGCATCCATATTTTCCATGTTCATGCATGTCTAAATAACTCAACATGAGGTTCTGTCCAGATTCATTAATAAACAAACTTTGCATGTGAAACATGACTAGTTTTGGATTGCCATGTTTAATTCTTCATAAATGAATCATGCATCATCTTGGTTGTGCATTGCACCTTGATTGGATGTTTATTGTTGCTGTTTCTCTTGGGTAGACGCGAGTGTCGATACTGAGTACGAGGACCCGGGAGAGTACCACTATGAGGATCCCGCTACTTGTTTCTCTGAAGAACCAACAGGCAAGATGATCGTACCCGGATCCCGATACTATTTTTGCTTGCTAGTTTCTCGCTCTTATCATTACAATTGCGCTACCTACCACTTGAATATCAGCCTCCAAATTTCCATGAAAGCCTCTAACCCTCCACGTCCTAGCAAACTGTTGATTGTCTAAGTTACCGCTGCTCAGCCCCTCTTATAGCATTCTTAGTTGCAGGTGCAGGTTGTTCCATGTGATAACATGGATATGGATATCACAATATTATCTGTTGTTTAATTTAATGCGCATATATATCTTGGTATTGGTGGAAGGCTTGGCCTTTTGCTAAGTGAATTTGTTCTGTTGTTACCGACATTAGTTCCTTGTTACCGGTGTTATGTTTTCCATATTTTGCACTACTAACATGCTCGGGGTTGTTATGGGGACCCCCTTGTTTATTCGGTTGAGATTAAAACTTGTCTGGCAAGACCCAACATTGGTAATACATTTGCTTACAACTTAATAAAATTTGCATAGGGCTTTGCAACCCCGAGGATAATTTAATCAACCCCTGGGCCAGTGCTCCGCATGAGTGTTGGTCCAACCCAGAGTATCTTATTAATGCTGCCTGGGGAAACTTGATGATTGGCGTGGTAACCATCTCTCATACGTCGTGTCTTGAGAACGAGATACGCGGCTCTAATCGGGTTCATCGACACGTCGGGAGGTCTTGCTGGATTTGTTTTACCTTTATCGAATGTCTTGCGTGTGGACTCTGACTTTCTTTGGGTTCACTGGAGGTGTTGGAATTCCTTTGGAATTACCTATGATGATCGCGAGATCCGCGGTCGAGGATATTCCCGCGGAGCGTGGTTAATTTGTGATGGATTAGTTGGATCACCCCTGCAGGGTTAAATCTTTCGGAAAGTCGTTCCCACGGTTATGTGGCAACTTGGATATTTGTTTAACACCTGGTTATAGTAAACTTGAAGTAAACTCTAATTAAAATACACCAACTGGGTGAGTAACCGTGATCGTCTCTCCTCGTGAACCTGTTTCGAGAGAGAACACGGTGGGGTTATGATTGACGTAAGTAAGTGTTCAGGATCTCATAGAGATCATACTAGATTCGATCGTTCATCGTAGGCCACTTATATTTATTTTCATGTTGCGTAAGTTAGCCACCTTAAATGCTTAGTGCTGCTACAAACTAAACACTTACCGCATCCCAACCTTTAAGCTTGAATAGTCTCGGTACCCGGGCGCTTGATTGTTGAGTCCTTATGGCTCACAGATTACTACAACCCTCCAGGTATAGGTACGAACGAGTTCGTGCTGGATTACCTTACCCAGCTCCAGTGGGAATATGATGAGGAAAGAGGCAGGATGTATGTGACTTACCCGGATGAGTAGAGGACCATTGTCGGGATCTTTGGGATAGTGATATAGTATCATTTGCATCTGTTTTTATCATTTGATGTCGTCCGTAGTCAGACCCTGTCTTAATCTTGATGATTGAACTCTGAGTGAAATGTAATTTAGCATGTGGTGAGTGTAAGCCAATCTTGTATACTCATCTTTTCAGTATTGTATGATGTGATGATACTATACTTGCTAACGGCAAGATATGCCTCTATCCCTTGTGAGGCCCTCATGTCTTAAAATGGATAGGCGCGCATCTTGGGTGTGACACTGCATCTAGGCATAGCACGACTCTAGATGCCACTGTTCGGGAATGCGACAGAAAACAAAAATTTCCGGTATAGCGAGCATGCTCAGGACCACTATGGAGATTGCATACAAGGTTTGATCTCATCTGCACCGACTCGAAGCGCATCGGAAGAAGAGTCGGTGGAGATCGTTGGTGCAGATCCCCGCAGCTAGGATTTACAACCACCCAACCGCGAGGATGTACTCCCTCGTCAGACAGCCCTTCGGGAGGCGGTCGGACAGTCCCTCAGACGATGTCACGGATATCCCTTCGGGTGGACCTTCGAAACTCGGACGGTCACACGGACAGCCCTTCAGGAGGCACTCTCGAACTAATACCAAAACTACGATCTCGCTATAGAGTTGCACACATACGGTGTCATCTATCCGGGAGGGCTTCGCCGTCTAGAACTAGTTCCTACCGGAACCCAGACAGCCTTTTGGCTCTACAAAACTATTTCGCTGGGAGGGAGAGAGAAGCCAGACAAGTCAAATGGCATGTGTATGAGAGAAGGGATCAGTTTTGGCAGCCCACTCACCTCCTATTTGTAGGCCAAGGCAAGGGGTGGGTTGTGGGAGGAAATACCAGAAATACCCAAGCTACATGTCCCACATGGAAGGTAAAAAGGTAATGCAAGTGGGGCCTCATGGAGGGAACCTCCATGGCCGGACACACCCTTGTCCACCCCATGGGGGGCCCCAACAAGCCACCAACATGTGTCCTAAAAACATGGGTGCTCCCTAGACAAAAAGCCACCAAACATGCAACCCCGATTCGTGGGATCTTGTCCCCTCGCGCTGGGACAGGATGTTTTTCCGTGATCGTTTCTTCTGAAAAATCCTAGAAGGTCCCAAAACATTTTCGGTACCCTCTAAAATTGTTCTGGGCTTGTGCCAAAACATTTCCGGTATGGTTGTTTTCATCAGCAAAAAGCAACAACAACGGTTCCGGCGGCTCCAGAACATTTCCGGGTTTTTTCTCCGGAAAAATCCCAGAAGTTTCCAGACCAATTCTGAGATCCTCTAAGAATTTCCAGGTGAGTGCCGAAACCATTTTTGGCCTAATAATATATTCTGAAACAACTTTTCAGTTTTACCAAAACTCTTTCGGTGTTCTCTCTCTTTGGAACTCTTCCATTTTCACCAAAACTTTTCCGATGACTTTCTCTTAGACTCCCTGTCTAGTATTCAGCAGATAGATGACCCTTCAGCATGTGACCCTATAGGTTCAGTGAAGTATAGACATGACTTGGAACCCCTTCCGATCAATGATCAACATTGAAGCCGTGGACACCCATATTGACCCCTATACCCACACAAATGAATATTCGAGTGAACCTCTAGTTGTCGTGAGCTATTCCTGTGGCTTCCGATATGTTACAAACACCCGAGGTGAGATTTTCTGCATCCCCATGGATCAATGACTTGTCCACTATCCAAGTTACCTTGTTACCGGTTTTGTTCTCTTTTCTCATTTTCGTATTCCGGCATCCTTGTGATCAAATCACACTGTGTCTGGACAGACGATGATGGATACCGTAACATCGAGAGGGCCCGAGAATATCTCTCCATCATCGGAGGAGCAAATCCCAATCTTGAGCTATCTTGTTACTTGCCATACATTTCTGTGAACCTGTAAGCCACCGTAATAGCCACCCAGTAATGGATGACGTTTAACAAACCCCCAAGTTCACGAAGGAACTCGATACTCTCATGGTCTGAGGAATTATGTAAACATTAACTATCTCTGTGTTATTAACCATTAACTTGTGACGAATGTATCTCATAGCATAACATAAATTCGGGTTGATTCAACACAAGTGTTCTACCAACATTGTGCCCTCAAAATTGCCGGCATAGCCATGCCCATGATCAGGAAAACAGGACCATCATGCAATACTTGAGCCAGTCTTAGAGCCAAGACTAGGAATACAATTTACCATTTATTATACCACACGTCCACATGAGTTTCCCTCCAAGCCTCGTGGTTATTGTAGACTCGAGAATCATTGCAGTTATAGCATGGAACACAACATTCATTACAAACTTGGAGATACAAAATAACTGTTATTACCGCCTCTAGGGCATATCTCCTACACCACCATGGCCTCCTCGCACTCCAATGTTGGAAATATGCCCTAGAGGCAATAATAAAATGGTTATTATTGTATTTCCTTGTTCATGATTATTGTCTATTGTTCATGCTATAATTGTATTAACCGGAAACCATAATGCATGTGTGAATACATAGACCACAACATGTCCCTAGTGAGCCTCTAGCTGGCTAGCTCGTTGATAAATAGATGGTGACGGTTTCATGACCATGGACATTGGATGTCGTTGATAATGGGATTACATCATTAGGAGAATGATGTGATGGACAAGACCTAGTCCTAATCATAGCACAAGATCGTGTAGTTCGTCTGCTAAAGCTTTTCTAATGTCAAGTATCATTTCCTTAGACCATGATATTGTGCAACTCCCGGATACCGTAGGAATACTTTGGGTGTCCCAAATGTCACAACGTAACTGGGTGGCTATAAAGGTATACTATGGGTATCCCCGAAAGTATATGTTGGGTTGGCACGAATCGAGACTGGGATTTGTCACTCCGTGTGACGGAGAGGTATCTCTGGGCCCACTCGGTAAGACATCATCATAATGAGCTCAACGTGACTAAGGAGTTAGCCACGGGATGATGTGTTACGGAATGAGTAAAGAGACTTGCCGGTAACGAGATTGAACAAGGTATAGGGATACCGACGATCGAAACTCGCGCAAGTATCATACCGGTAGACAAAGGGAATTGTATACGGGATTGATTGAATCCCCGACATCGTGGTTCATCCGATGAGATCATCATGGAGCATGTGGGAGCCAACATGGGTATACAGATCCCGATGTTGGTTATCGACCGGAGAGGTGTCTCAGTCATGTCTACGTGTCTCCCGAACCCGTAGGGTCTACGCACTTAAGGTCCGATGACGCTAGGGTTATAGGAAAATAGTGTACGTGGTTACCGAAGGTTTTTCGGAGTCCCGGATGAGATCCTGGACGTCACGAGGAGTTTCGGAATGGTCCGGAGGTAAAGATTCATATATAGGAAGTGAGGTGTTGGTCACCGGAAGTGTTTCGGGCATTACCGATAACGTACGGGGACCACCGGAAGGGTTCTGGGGGTCCACCAAGTGGGGCCACCAGCACCAGAGGGCTGCGTGGGCCAAAGGTGGAAAGGAACCAGCCCCTAGGTGGCCTGGTGCACCTCTCACCAAGGCCCAAGGCACAGCAAGGTGGGAGGGGGGCAAACCCTAGTGCAGATGGGCCCTAAGGCCCACCCTAGGGCACCTCCCCCTCTCTCCATCTCTAGCCGCCGCCCAGATCCCATCTGGGGCTGTCGCGAGCCCTAGGGTGGGAACTCTAGGGGTTGTACCATAGTGACCCGACACAAAACGAGTCAAGCCTCTGTGTTTTCTGTGCCATCCCTGGATCAGTATGCTGGCACACACAGTACATCAATGTATATATCAAAGTGCAATCACATGTAATTAACGTAAAACTGATATATACCTTAAAATCTCAGCAGAAACAGTCAACGGGAGTGGAGTCCCAATAACACCAACGGCAGGTTGAGTGTAGACCGTAACCCTGAATTGTACTCTTACCCGTCGTAGAGCTTATCTGCAACATAAGACGTTGCAGCCGTGTAGGTCAGTACATTGAACGTACCGGCAAGATCACCATAGCAGAACAGAAGATAGAAACTATACTATATGCAATAAGGCTTTGTGGCTCTGAGTCTGAGTTTTTGCATAAAAGCTGATTTTATTTTCCTACAACAAAGGAATATCAGGTATTTCACTATGGAGTTACCTATCATGACATGGTTCCGCCAACCAATGTCTGAATGCCCATAAGTATCATAAGTTGCCCACAATTAATTATCAGTCCAGTGTTGAGAGTTCAGATATAGATCCAAGTCTAGAGGCTCAAATTGTCCGTAACCAGGGACACGGCTAATCGATTAGGTTTAACTCTACAGAGTGTTGTGTACTTTACCCACAAGATTCGTTCCCTCCTGGTAAGTCCTCGCACTGCATGGTGTTTGAGGATAGGATGAACGAAACATGCTCTTTCAGAGTGCTTCCCTGACTATCTGACAGTGCCCATCCAATCCTAACGTCGACTACATCTCATAGCACTGCCTAGACAGAGTCACAACAAAGATCAACCAAGCCAGAGCCCATAATGACTTGTGGCTACACAGGTAAGCTTCCGGGCATGAAGTATGCATCCTTCTCTTTGAGTCTGGGTGAAGCTTTCCGCAAGATGTCATGGCACTTCCCCATGCATCCCGGCCATCCACTCGTTACTCCAGGCTGCCCATCAATTCCATCCTTCACCCAGTAGTGTGTATTGAAAACTTGTTTTCTCGAGTCTCGAAGTCTTGAGGTCTTGAAGATGCAGGACTTGAAGATGCCTTCATGAAGTTGTCGTCTTGACGCAGAATCCTTTTCTCACAACACTCACGAACACTCATACCAGACCCCCGTCTACTTTAGCATAGCATTGCACTAACTAGCGTTCCCGGGGCTTTAGTAACAAGTGGTGGGTTCCTACCTCATGCATTCTACTCAACTACAAGAATTTCAATAACACCACGGGAAGGATTTGTTGAATGATGTCACTACATGCAATAAAACATAGGTATGAAATAGATGGTCAAAGTGAACTTGCCTGTACTGTTGAAGAAGATAAGTATCGCTCTCAGAAAATACTTGATAGAACTATTCGTCACTCTCCGATGAAATCTATACAATCAAACAATGCATTCATAAGCAATCATACTAGCAATCAATTCTAACAATCAAGAAGTAACACAAAAACAAAAAGCAACAAGGTTGATGAATGAAATACTTAAGACAAAACTCAAAGTAACAAAACTACATCAACACAACTAAGATTGTGATGAAGGAAATACTTAAGACAAAAGTTATAATCAACAAGGTTTTCATAAACACAACTAAGGTAGTTTTCCCATACAAACAACTATTTTCAATAGTAACCAAACCAAAAACAAAGTAAAATATAACAAAAGTAGTTTAGTAAACATTTTATTTAGCAAAAAGAATTACTTTTGAATAACAACTAATAATTTAGAAAACAATACTCTAGCAACATAAGTTTTTAACTACTGGAACATATCAGCAAGAAAAATCTAAGTTAATAATAGAAGAACATTTTTTTAAAAGCAAATAATTAACAGAAAGTATTTTCCCATAAATCTTTATTTTGAAAAAAAGAACTATTTGAAAAGCTTTTAAAGGTTCTTCTTTTGATATAAAACAAGGTCACCCTTGGCTTAAACCACAAACAATCTCAACTATAATACAAATTGTTTCTGGTCTAGACCTTGACTAAGAGAAAATCAAAATTATAAAACAATTTGTGGACACTATTTTCAAAATAGAAGATCAACATAGCAAATGAAAATCCCATTGCAAGTTATAGTTGAACTAGAATGGATTTTCATGCAATAATCTAATAAAACATTATTTATTTTTGAAGGGTTACTATTAACTAACAGAAAACTTTATAAAAGTCTATCAACTAATATAAAAGAAAAAAATAAATAAAACAATTTTAGAACAAAAGAAATATAGATAAGCCTAACAAGAACTAAACAGAATATGTTTTGGTTGAAAATACCATTTAAAATATTCTAAAAAATTTCCAAACTCTACCTACTCATAACTAAGATCACTAGTGACAAGTAGCAAAAAGAATCAATCAAAAATATATTATTAAACTCAAGTTATTCAGAAAACAAGATTTAAATCAAATCTGTTTAAATTCAAATTTAAATATTCAAATATAGTCAAACTTGGTATCTACAGAAACAATGGCTCGGGAACGACAGGGTGGAGTGGCACGACGGCAATGGCGCGGCGGCGGTCGAGTGCTCCGGCGAGCGATTTGGGGCGGTGAGAGGCCTCGGGTAAAGGGGGAAAATGAGGGAATGGGTAGAGGAGAGGACCGGGGCTTTTATAGGGCCTCGGGGTGGTCGGGGTATGGCAGGAGGAGGCGGGTCCGGCGTGGTGATTACGCCGGCGAGGTTTGGGGAGTGAGAGGAGAGAGGTGACCGCGCGGTGAGTGGGAGCGGTCGGTGGGGCCGAGGTGTCAGCGAGAGAGAGGGAGAAGGCGCGGTCATCAGGCGGCCGATCGGGAGGGGTTTCGGGGAGTGATTAGGGGCAGTGGGCCGATGGGCTTAATAACTCGCATTTATTTTTCCTATATTAATTACCAGAGTAATAAAAACAGCATTAAGGCATTCAAAACTTGTCCAAAAAAATAAAGTGTATATATCAAAATGACCAGGGAAAACAATGCCATTTAATAGACATTTTTCCACGGCCAAATTGAATACTTAAAAAAATTATTTTCAGAAAATGCCTAAATGGCTTTATTTATTTTTGCAAATATTTTTTTCAAATAAACCCTTGGGTTTTATGGTTCAAGAACTTCACAAAATTACCCCTGGTTTGGAGTGTCATATCACTCCTCTCAAAATTTTGTCAAGGGGTTTGAATGCTTACAAATTCAAATAGGGAATTTAAATATGGAAGTGGAACTCCATATGAGAATTTCTCAAATAGTTTACATATCCTTCTTTTAAACTTCCAACTCATATTTCATATAATTTGAATAAGTCCTTTTATCCTCTCTCAAGAAAATCATTGAGTTGCATAAAGTTTCTGAATTTGAACTATTTGAAAATCAAACCATTTTTAAATCCCTTTTCATTCCTTTAAATGGAAGAAGTCATATCATCTTCATTCTGGGATTTTGTGATGAAATGAATTTGAATTCCTGCAGAGTGAAAGTTTTGGGAAAGTCATTTTATTCCCTCTCATTCAAAAGTTTTCAAAAATTTCAAATTTTCACTCAATTACAATCACTCAAGCAAACAAACATTCATATATTTATTAATTATAACATTCCAAAATTTGGGATGTTACATATACCCTCCCTCCTCCTCCTCCTATATATAGTGGGGTTTTTGGGGCTGCCAAGAACACAAGTTTCTTCCTTCCCGATGCAGCCCTGCCCTTCCTCTTCCTCGTTCTCCGTAGCACTTGGCGAAGCCCTGTCAGAGTACCACGTAGCTCCACCGTCACCACGCCGTCGTGCTGCCGGAGCTCTCCCTCAATCTCTCCTGCCTCCTTGCTGGATCAAGGCATAGGAGACGTCATCGGACTGCACGTGTGTTGAACGCAGAGGCGCCGTTGTTCGGCGCTTAGATCAGAATCCACCACTATCTGAATCGCTGCGAGTATGACTCCACCAACCGCGTTCTAGTAACGCTTCTTCTTTGCAATCTTCAAAGGTATGAAGATGCACTCTCCCCACTCGTTGCTGGTTTCTCCATAGATGGATCTTGGTGAACACGTAGGAATTTTTTTGATTTACTACTACGTCTCCCAAAAGTGGTATCAGAGCTAGGTCTATGCGTAGAATCTATGCACGAGTAGAACACAAGTTGTTGTGGGCGTCGATCTTGTTAATTTGCTTGCCGTTACTAGTCTTATCTTGATTCGACGATATTGTGGGATGAAGCGGCCCGGACCAACTTTACACGTATGCTTACGTGAGACCGGTTCCACCGCCTGACATGCACTTTTTGCATAAGGTGGCTAGCGGGTGTCTGTCTCTCCCACCTTAGTCGGATCGGATTCGATGAAAAGGGTCCTTATGAAGGGTAAATAGCAATTGGCATATCACGTTGTGGTTTTTGGCGTAGGTAAGAACGTTCTTGCTAGAAACCTATAGCAGCCACGTAAAAACTTGCAGCAACAAATTAGAGGACGTCTAACTTGTTTTTGCAGCATATGCCTTGTGATGTGATGCATTGTGATGTATGAGATTGATCATGTTCTTGTAATAGGCTTCACGACTTGCATGTCAATGAGTATGACAACCGGCAGGAGCCATAGGAGTTGTCTTAATTTATTGTATGACCCGCGTGTCAATCATAAATGCCATGTAATTACTTTACTTTATTGCTAATCGTTAGCCATAGTAGTAGAAGTAATAGTTGGCGAGACAACTTCATGAAGACACGATGATGGACATCATGATGATGGAGATCATGGTGTTGTGCCGGTGACATTGATGATCATGGTGCCCCGAAGATGGAGATCAAAGGAGCAAGAGGATATTAGCCATATCATGTCACTGTATTGATTGCATGTGATGTTTATCATGTTTACATCTTATTTGCTTAGAACGACGGTAGTAATAAGATGATCTCTCAACAAAATTTCAAGAAATGTGTTCACCCTAACTATGCACCATTGCTAAGGATCGTTGTTCCAAAGCACCACGTGATGATCGGGTGTGATAGGTTCTAACGTTCGCATACAATGGGTGTAAGCCAGATTTACACACGCAAAACACTTAGGTTGACTTGATGAGCCTAGCATGTACAGACATGGCCTCGGAACACAGAAGACCGAAAGGACAAACATGAGTCGTATAGTAGATGCGATCAACATGGAGATGTTCACCATGGATGACTAGTCCGTCTCACGTGATGATCAGACATGTGCTAGTTGACGTGGATCATGTATCACTTAGATGACTAGAGGGATGTCTATCTAAGTGGGAGTTCATTAAATAATTTGATTATGTGAACTTAATTATCATGAACTTAGTCTAAAAGTGTCTTTGCAAATTATGTTATAGATAGCTCATGCTGTAGCTCCCCTGACTTATTGATACGTTCCTAGAGAAAATTAAGTTGAAAGATGATGGTAGAAATAATGCGGACTGGGTCCGTGATCTGAAGATTTTCCTCATTGCTGCACAGAAATCTTGTGTTCTTGATGCACCGCTCAGTGCACCACTCCCTCAAGCGCTGTCTGTAGATGTTGTGAACATCTGACATGCACTTTATGATGTCTACTTGATAGTTCAGTGTGCCATGCATTACGGCTTCGAATTGAATGTCATGGAAGATATGAGATGTTCTAAGAGCTGGGATTGGGATCTCAGGTTCATGCCTGTGTTGAGAGGTATGAGACATCCAACAAGATTCTTTGTCGGCAGGATAAAAGAGAATGGCTCAATTGGTGAGCATGTGCTCAGATTGTCTGGGTGCTACAATCACTTGAATCGAGTGGGAGTAATCTTCTAGATAAGATAGTGATTAATACATTTCTCCAAGTCACTGCCACCAAGCTACTGGAGCTTCGTGATGAACTATAAAATGCCAGGGATGGAGATAATGATCCCTGAGCTATTCGCATTATTTGACACCGCGAAGGTAGAAATCAAGAAGGAGCATCAAGTGTTGATGGTTAAGTGAAAACCACTAGTTTCAAGAAGGGCAAGGGCAAGAAGGGGAAAACTTCAGGAATGACAAGCCAGTTGCAGCTCTGGTGAAGAAACCCAAGGTTGAGCCCAAACCCGAGACTATGTGCTTCTATTATGAGGAGAACAATCGCTGAAGCAGAATAACCCTAGATACTTGGTAGATAAGAAGGCTGGCAATGTCGACAGAAGTATATTTGATGTACGTGTTATTGATGTGTACCTTGCTAGTACTCCTAGTAGCACTTGGGTATAAGATACCGGTTCAGTTGCTAAATGTTAGCAACTCGAAATAAAAGCTACGGAATGATTGGAGGCTAGCTAAGTGAAAGGTGACAATGTGTGTTGGAAGTGTTTCCAAGGTTGATGTGATCACCATCGCATGCTTTCTCTACCTTTGGGATTAGTAATGAACCTAAATAAATGTTATTTGGTGTTTGCATTGAGCATGAACATGATTGGATCGTGTTTAGTGCAATACGATTATTAATTTAAGTTAGAGAATAATGGTTATTCTGTTTACAAGAATAATGCCTTCAATGGTCATGCACCCAATGGGAATGGTTTATTGAATCTTGATCATAGTAATACATATGCTCATAACGCTGGTACCAAAGATACAAAGTTAATAATGATAGTACCACATTCTTGTGGCACTGCCACAAACGTCATATTGGTGTAAAGCGCATGAAGAAACTCCATGCTGATGGATCTTTGGGCTCATTCGATTTCGGATCGGTTGAGACATGCGGACCATGCCTCTTGGGCAAGATGACTAATTCCCCGTCTTCCGGTATGATGGAGCGGGTTGGTGGCTTATTGGAATTGATACATGTTGATGTATGTGGTCCAATGCATGTTGAAACACGAAGTGGATATCATTATTTTCTTTACCTTCACTAATGATTTTAGTGAATATGAGGATATTTACTCAATGAAACACGAGTCTGAAATGTTTGAAAGGTTCAAGGAGTTTCAGAGGGAAGTTAAAGCTCATCGTGACAACAAGATAAAATGCCTACAATATGATCGTGGAGGTGAATATCTGAGTTATGAGGTTGGTATGCAATTTTAGACAATGTGGAAGTTGTTTCACAGCTCATGCCTCCTGGAACACCATAGTGTGATGGTGTGTCCGAACATCATAGTCATTCTCTATTGGATATAGTGAGTACTATGATGTCTCTTATCGTTTTGCCACTATCGTTATGGGGTTATGCATTAAAGACAAATCCATTCACTTTAATAGGGCACCATCTAAGTATGTTGAGATGACACCATGTGAATTATGGTTTGACAGAAGCCTAAGCTGTCATTTCTTAATGCTTGGGGCTACGACGCTTATGTGAAAAGGGTTTTCACCTAGTGAGCTCGAACCCAAAGCAGATGAATGCATCTTCATACAATACCCTAAGGAGACATTGGGTATACCTTCTATCTCAGATTGAAGCGCAAAAGTGTTTGTGGCTAAGAACAGGGTCCTTTCTCGAGAAAGAGTTTCTCTCGAAAGAATTGAGTGGGAGGAAGATAGAACTTGATGAGGTTGTTGAACCTTTGTTTTAACCAGAGAGTAGCGCAGGACAGAAAGATGTTTCTGTGGAGCCTGCGCCAGTTGAAGAGGAAGTTAATGATGATGATCATGAAGCTTCATATCAAGTTACTATGAAACCTCGTAGGTCGACAAGGATGCGTACTACTCCTGCGTAGTATGTCAACCCTGTCTAGGAGGTCATGTTGTTGGACAACGATGAACCTACGAACTATGGAGAAGCGATGGTGGGCCCAGATTCCAATGAATGGCTAGGAGCCATGAAATCCAAGAAAGGATCCATGTATGGAAACCAAGTATGGACTTTGGTAGACTTTCCTGTTAAACGGTAGGTCGTTGAATACAAATGGACCTTTGAGATGAACACAGACGCTAATGGTGAAATGTCACCGTTTATAAAGTTCGACTTGTCGCAAAGAAGTTTCCGCCAAGTTCAAGGAGTTGACTTCGATGAGATCCTCTCATCCGTAGCGATGCTAAAAGTTTGTTGAAATTATATTGGCAGTTGCTGCAATTTTCGATTATGAAATCTGGCAGATGGATATCAAAACAAGGTTTCCTTAACGGTTTTCGTGAGGAAGAATTGTATGTGATACAGGCAGAAAGTTTTATCAATCCTAAGGATGCTAAAAGGTATGCAAACTCCAGTGATCCTTCTATGGACTGGAGCAAGCATCTCGGAGTTGGAATATACGCTTTGATGAAGTGATCAAAGTTTTTGAGTTTATACAAAGTTTATAAGAAACTTGTATTTACAAGAAAGTGAGTGGGAGCACTATAGATTTTCTGATAAGAATATGTAGTTGACATATTATTGATCGGAAATGATGTAGAATTTCTGGAAAGCATAAACGTTTGTTTGAAGAGAGTTTTTCAAAGGAAGGCCTGGATAAAGCTACCTAATTGTTGGGCATCAAGATTTATAGAGATAGATCAAGATGCTTGATAATACTTTCAATAAGTACGTACCTTGACAAGATATTGAAGAAGTTCAATATCGATCAGTCCAAGAAGGGGTTCTTGTCTGTATTACAAGGTGTGAGATTGAGCACAACTCAATGCCCGACCACGGCAGAAAATAGAGAAAAGATGAGTGTCATCCCCTATGCTTCAGCCATACGCTCTATATAGTATGCCATGTTGTGTACCGCACCTCTCTGCGCCTTGCCATGAGTCTGTCAAGGGGTACAAGAGTGATCCAGGAGTGGATCACTCGACAGCGGTCGAAATTATCCTTAGTAACTAGAGGACTAAGAAAATATTTCTCGATTATGGAGGTGATAAAGAGTTCGTCATAAAGGGTTACGATGATGCAAGCTTTAACACCAATCCGGATGACTCTTGGTAGCAATCTGGATACGTATAGTGGAGTAGCCATTTGGAATAGCTCCAAATGGAGCAAGGGAGCAGTGCCTACAGTAAGACATAGAGATTTGTAAAATACATACGGATCTGAATGTTGCAGATCCATTGACTAAAACCTCTTTCACGAGCAAAACATGATCAGACCCCAGAACTGATTGGGTGTTAATCACATGATGATATGATCACATGGTGATGTAAGTGTTAATCACATCACGATGTGAACTAGATTATTGACTCTAGTGCAAGTGGGAGACTGTTAGAAATATGCCCGAGGCAATAATAAAATGGTTATTATTGTATTTCCTTGTTCATGATAATTGTCTATTGTTCATGCTATAATTGTATTAACTGGAAACCATAATGCATGTGTGAATACATAGACCACAACATGTCCCTAGTGAGCCTCTAGTTGGCTAGCTCGTTGATCAATAGATGGACACGGTTTCATGACCATGGACATTGGATGTCGTTAATAACGGGATCACATCATTAGGAGAATGATGTGATGGACAAGACCCAGTCCTAAGCATAGCACAAGATCGTGTAGTTCGTCTGCTAAAGCTTTTCTAATGTCAAGTATCGTTTCCTTAGACCATGAGATTGTGCAACTCCTGGATACCGTAGGAATACTTTGGGTGTGCCAAACATCACAATGTAACTAGGTGGCTATAAAGGTATACTATGGGTATCCCCGAAAGTATCTGTTGGGTTGGCACGAATCGAGACTGGGATTTGTCACCCCATGCGACAGAGAGGTATCTCTCGGCCCACTCGATAAGACATCATCATAATGAGCTCAATGTGACTAAGGAGTTAGCCACGGTATGATGTGCTACGGAACAAGTAAAGAGACTTGCCGGTAATGAGATTGAACAAGGTATAGGGATACCGACGATCGAATCTCGGGCAAGTATCATACCAGTAGACAAAGGGAATTGTATATGGGATTGATTGAATCCCCGACATCGTGGTTCATCTGATGAGATCATTGTGGAGCAAGTGGGAGACAATATGGGTATCCAGATCCCGTTGTTGGTTATTGACCGGAGAGGTGTCTCGGTCATGTCTACGTGTCTCCCGAACCATAGGGTCTACACACTTAAGGTTCGATGATGCTAGGGTATAGGGAAATAGTGTACGTGGTTACAGAAGGTTGTTCGGAGTCCCGGATGAGATCTTGGACGTCACGTAGGAAATCAAAGGTATGAAGATGCACTCTCCCCACTCATTGTTGGTTTCTCCATAGATGGATCTTGGTGAACACGTAGGAAATTTTTTGATTTACTACTACGTCTCCCAACATCCAAAGCTCTCTGGGACGGACTTCACTGGAGCAGAAGAAGGAGATGGGCGCATTGCTGCTAGCTAGCAGGCCGAAGGCCGATGGTGTCCCAATGAAGGATGCGGCCTAGGATGAGCCAGGGGGCCTCCCTCCTTGCCCGCAACACCCTCGTTGGTGCATTGCAGCATGACCATCGGCAAGACCCGTGTCCATTACATGGACATGGTGTAGGAGAAGTAGTTCTGGGTGGCATAGGACGATGCGGCCTACAACCTCCAGCTCCTCGAGGAGCGCAAGCAAGCGAAGCATGCGGCGTTGCTCGAGTCCTTCCACTCCGCCCGCGAGATCCTCCTTGACAGCCGACAGTACTGCCATTGTTAGGCGGAGCTGGAGGAAGCCTGATAACCCACAAGTATAGGGGATCGTTTGTAGCTTATTTCGATAAGTAAGAGTGTCGAACCCAAACGGGATCTAAAGGTAGAATTCATATTCTCTCAAGTTCTATCGACCACCGATCGAACTCTATACGCAACAATGTTCATTATACGTAATACAAGAAATAAACTACTTTGGTGGAATAAAACTAGAAGTAGTTTGTAGGTGTAAGAAGATAGTTTTCAAGATAATAAAGATTGGATAAATAAAAGTTAAGTGTTGTTTTAATAAAAGAATAACTAAGTAAATATAACGAGTGTGAAAAGTGGTGGTAGGATTTGCGATATTGTCCTAGGCAATTGATAACTAGATCAGTAATCATTATTGCAGTTTTATATGAGGGGAGGCATGAGCTAACATACTTTCTGTATTTGGATCGTATGAACTTATGATTGGAACTCTAGCAAGCATATGCAACTACTAAAGACCATTAAGGTAAAACCCAACCATAGCATTAAGTAACCAGTCCCCTTTACACCCATATGCAACAATCCACCTACTCGGGTATAAGTTGTTGTTAGCATCACTACCCACTATAAGCGAATCATGAATGTATTGCAACATCGTACAACAGGGATACCACACGCTTGCGCGACACAGCATGCACTATAGGACAGCTCCAAAATAAAACACGCGACTCAAATCAATCAAGATCATCAATCAATCCAAAGGAAAAAAAATGATCCACTCCAACATCATAGGATAGGAACAAATCGTTGGATAACAATATGAAGCATAAAGCTCCATGTTCAAGTAGGGGGTACAACGGGATGCGCGAGGGCAGATGAAAGCACAATATGCTACTTGGTGGTGTTGATAATTCATGACAACATACATTGTCTCTTGGACTAATATTTTTATCTTGTGTATCTCAGGTGAAAGTCCATAGAGAGAGATGGGTTGGCAAACAGGAGTGTGGAGAGTATCCCCATGAAGAAGAATGGGAAGGAATAGCATTGGCAAAAGCTTCAAGCAAGAGGAATCTACATTTTACTTTGCGAGAAATCACTTTGAGTCCATAGGAAATCCAATATTGTTAAAAGGGGGTAAGGTACTATTGGTGAACAAGATGCTCAAACGTGCATAAGTGATAGTATCCAAAAACACCCACAAACTCTCCCACATACTCTGTCTAGAGCCCTACCACTCAAATCGGTGAAACCAACAATTTCCACTCGGTCCCACCGATTCTCAAACTCAGACAGACCCATGCCAAACCCTAACACATCGGTGCAACCAATCCCACATTGGTGCCACCGAGTTCAGTCTGCTAACTTTTGGTTGCCTTGATTCATAAAATCGGAATTTCTGAGTTTTTGGATCGGTGTCACCGAGATGCAGATTCTGACCGTTGGACACCTGATCGGTACCATCGAGATTTATATACCGGTCTCACCGCGATTCGAAAGTTGCTACCTTTGGAGCAACTCGGTACCACCAAGATTCACACATCGGTGTCACCGAGTTGGTCACTTGAGGTGTAACGGTTGGATTTTTCAAGATGCCTATATATACCTCTCCACCACCACACACTCGCAAGAGAAGCGCTTAGAATAGATCCCCACCTATCCTACCCGATTTTTTGAGAGGGAGCCACCTACTCATGTGTTGAGATCATGCCATTCCATTCCAACCATATGAATCTTGATCTCTAGCCTCCCAAAGTTGATTTCCACCCAGTCAATCTCTTCCACCAAAGCCAAATCTGTGAGAGAGTGATTGAGTGTTGAGGAGTCTATCATCTTGAAGCACAAGAGCAAGGAGTTCATCGACATTATCGATCCTATTACCTTTTGGAGGGTGGTGCCTCCTAGATTTGTTAGGTGTCGCTTGGGAGCCTGCTACTTCGTGTTGTGGAGTTGAACCAAGAAGTTTGTAAGGCCAAGGAGATCGCCTGCTTCATGAAGATCTACCCTGAGTTAGGCTAGTCCTTCGTGGACGTAGGCCATCATGGTATAGGCAAGGTTGCTTCTTCGTGGAACCCTCTGTGGGTAGAGCCCTCCGTGGACTCTCGCGACTGTTACTCTCTGTGGGTTGAAGACTCCATAAACGTGGACGCATGATAGCACCACCTATCAGGACCATGGAAAAAATCTCCGTGTCCTTCATGAGTTTGATCTCCCTATCTCAACTCCTTACTTCCATGTGCAATGTCTTTACTTTTTGCTACTGTACTTGATGACTTGCATGTGTAGGGTGTACTAGACTTCCTATAATTGCTAAAATCTGCCAACACTTAACTTTGGATATTGTGTAGATTTTAATTTGTGCTACTAGTCTATTCACCCCCCCTCTAGACATACTATTCTAGTGATCCCCCAATTTTTATCAAAGCATTGGTCTCCATTGCTTTGGTTTCATCACTGTGGAGGAAGATGGATGTGTCTAGTGTGGAAAGTTTGAGTTGTAGAGTGCCCATTCATGATGGAGATTACTATAGTCAATGGAAGAATGCTATGATTGATCTATTTGAAAAATTCCATTTAAGAAAACATATTGAAAATCCTTATGTGTTCCCCATCGATGAATTACATCCCACATACGAAGATGAAATTGACATGATTGGTAACCTTAGAACTGTCAATCTTATTGTTAGAGGTTTACCAAGATTTGTTCTTACTCGCTTGAAGAACTTAGAATGTGCTTATACTTTGTGGAATGATTTGGATAAACGATATCCAAATTATTCATTAAGTAATCTTGATGAAATTCTTCATAAAATTGTTGCCTTTCATGGAATGAAGCCTAGTGATCCAAACTTTGATAAATGCTTATTTGAGCTTCGTGATCTTATGCCTGCTAACGGAGATGTCACTACCATTGGCCACATTGTTGTAGAAGCCATTCACATACATAATCTTGAACATTATTTAAGTCAAAAATTTAACGAGTCTATTGGTTTTCAGGACCAGGAGATTCTATCTAATGATGACAATGAAGAACATGACCACTATGATGAAGATGTGTTGTTCGACATCGAGCATGAGAAGATCATGAAGAATCTAAGTCTCATGGAAAACCTCAATGATTACATGTCTGGTGGAAAAGAGTGGATCTCGACAGTGGATGTACCAATCATATGACTGGTGATAAAGACATGTTCCAAGAGATCACACCTAATCAAGGACCTGGGAGGTACGTGACCTTTGGAGACAACTCTAAGGGTAAGGTACTTGGCCTTGGTAAGGTGGCCATATCTCATGACATCTCTATTCAAAATGGCATGCTCATTGAATCCCTTGGCTACAATCTTCTTTTCGTATCTAGACTAGCAGACTTCGGTTTCAATGTGCTATTTACTAAAGTAGATTGCCAAGTGTTTCGTCATGATAATCATAAAACTGTCTTTACCGGTATTCATAGAGGTGATCTATACATTGTCGATTTCACTAAAAAGTCCCAACCTCGTACTTGTCTCATTGCAAAATCATCTAAAGGTTGGCTATGGCATAGAAGGCTAGGACATGTAGGCATGCACAATCTAGATAAGCTTATCAACGGCGATCGCATTCTTGGTGTTAAAGATGTTATCTTTGACAAAGATAGGCTTTGCGGCGCTTGTCAAGCAGGAAAGCAAGTAGGTGGAAGTCATCCGGTCAAGAACATCATGACTACTAGGATACCACTCGAGTTACTTCATATGGATGTTTTTGGTCCCAATGCTTACAAGAGTCTGGGTGGAAACTCTTATGGTCTAGTTATAGTTGATGATTTTTCCAGATTTACGTTGGTATTCTTTCTTGATGATAAGTCGCAGGTTCAAAAGATCTTCAAGAACTTTGCACACAAAGTGCAAAATCAATTTTAAGTGAAGATCAAGAAGGTTCGAAGCGATAACGGATCGGAGTCAAGAACACTCATGTGGATACCTTTCTTGAAGAAGAGGGTATTTCACATGAGTTCTCGGCTACGTGCACGCCTCAACAAAATGGAGTTGTTGAGAGGAAGAACTGGACCCTCATTGAGATGGCAAGAATATGCTTGACGAATACAAGACTCCAAGACACTTTTGGGCAGAAGCCGTGGAAACAACATGTCATGCCACAAATCGACTCTACTTTCACAAGATTCTCGGTAAAACGGCATACAAGCTGCTCACCGGAAACAAACCCCAAGTTGGATACTTTCGGGTATTCGGATCTAAGTGCTACATTCTTGAAAAGCATCACCATGCTAAATTTGCTCCCAAATCTCACGAAGGTTTCCTACTTGGTTACAGATCGAACTCTCACACCTACCGAGTCTACAACAACTTCACTCGAAAAGTTGAAGAGACGGTATATGTGAAGTTTGATGAATCTAATAGTTCGCAAATCGAACAATTGCCAAATGATGTAGGAGATAAGGATCCTTCAGAAGCTATCCAAGATCTTCCCATCGGCAAGATTTGTCCCAAGGAGGTGAAGGAAAGTACTTCATCAACCCAAGTGGAAGCTCCTACTTCGGATCAAGGCTACCAACAAAACTACATGGAAGCATCCACAAGTGGTACATGGCAAGATTAAGAGGACGATGAAGCACATCATGAAGATCCACCACAAGCTCCTTCACCACCACCTCAAGGAGAAGACCACTTCGGCAACAACAAAGATGAAGGATATGAAGAAGAAGAAGCTCCACCATCAAACAAGCCAAATCTAACCCGAGTTCGAGCACAAGTGACCAAGAACCGTCCCCTAAACCAAATCTTTGGTGATATACAAACAGGGAGGATCCCCCACTGTAAAACTCGCCTAGCTAACTTTTGTGAGCATTATTCTTTCATCTCTAGCATTGAACCCTTGAAGGTTGAACAAGATCTTGAAGATGTGGATTGGGTGAACGCTATGCATGAAGAGCTTCACAACTTCGAGAGGAAAGAAGTGTGGACACTCGTGGAGAAGCCCAAGGACGAGCAAAACATCATCGATGCGAAAATGGGTGTTTCGAAACAAGCAAGATGAAGATGGTCAATTTGTATGCAACAAGGAGTGTCTCGTAGCCCAAGGATATATGCAAGTCGAAGGTATGGACTACGGTGAGACCTATGCCCCCGTTGCTAGACTCAAAGCTATTTGAATTCCTCTTGCTTATGCCAATCACCATGACATCACTGTTTACCAAATGGATATTAAAAGTGCCTTTTTAAATGGAGAAATGGAGGAGGAAGTCTATGTTAAACAACCTCCCGGATTTGTGAATCCTAAGAAACCTGACCGCATTTACAAACTTCGCAAAGCTTTATATGGTCTTAAGCAAGCTCCTCATGCTTGGTATAAATGCCTAACGGAGTTTCTCATTGAAAGAGGTTTTGAAATTGGTAAAATTGACACCACCTTATTCACAAAGAGAGTTAATGGTGAATTATTTGTGTGCCAAATTTATGTGGATGATATTATCTTTGGATCTACTAACCCACAATTTAGTGCGAAAATTGGAAGGTTGATGTCAGAGAAGTATGAGATGTCTATGATGTGTGAGCTAAAATTCTTCCTTGGTCTACAAATCAAGCAAACAAGCGAAGGTACATTCGTATCTCAAACTAAGTAGACCAAGGACTTGATCAAGAAGTTCAACATGCAAGAGTGCAAAGGTATGAAAATTCCCATGCTCACTAGCGGACACGATAATCTCACCAAGGAGGGTGAACCGGTTGATTATAAGGTTTATCGATCAATGATTGGTTAACTACTATATCTATATGCCCCCCATCCCGATATTATGCTTAGTGTGTGCATGTGTGCCCGATATCAAGTTGCACCTAAAGAATGTCATCTTAAGGTTGTGAAACACATTGTGAGATACTTGATTCATACACAAAACTTTGGCATTTGGTATCCCAAGGGATCTTCTTTTAATATTGTTGGCTACTCCCATTAGGACTTTGCCGGTGACAAGGTTGATAGAAATTCCACCTCAGGTACTACTACCTCTTGAGCTTGCGTTGGTTTTCCCTTGAAGAGGAAAGGGTGATGCAGCAAAGTAGATAAGTATTTCCCTCAGTTGATGAGAACCAAGGTATCAATCCAGTAGGAGGAACAAGAAAGTTACCAATGGATGCGCCTACACAAACAATCAAATCTTGCACCCAACACTATAAAGGGGTTGTCAATCCCTTCACGGTTATTTGCAAGGATTAGATTTGATAGAGATAGATGTAAAAGATTGTGGAAAGTTAAAAGTAAATAAATTGCAGCAAGGTATTTTTGGTATTTTTGGTTTATAGATCTTAAAATATAATATGGAAAGTAGACCCGGGGGCCATAGGTTTCACTAGAGGCTTCTCTCTTGAAGGAAAATAACACGGTGGGTGAACAAACTACCGTCGAGCAATTGATAGAAAAGCGAATAATTATAACGATATCCAAGTCAATGATTATTCATATAGGCATGATGTCCGTCTCAACTAGTCCAAAACAATTCTGCATCTATTACTATTACTCCACACATCGACCGACTCATGCCTGCATCTAGAGTATTAAGTTCATGAAGAACAAAGTAACGCATTAAGTAAGATGACATGATGTAGAGGGATAAACTCAAGCAATATGATGAAAACCCCATCTTTTTGCCCTTGATGGAAACAATACAGTACATGTCTCGCTACCCCTACTTTGTCACTGGGTGAGGACACCGCGAGATTGAACCCAAAACTAAGCACTTCTCCCATTGCAAGAAATACCAATCTAGTTGGCCAAACCAAATCCATAACTCGAAGAGACTTACAAAGATATGAAATCATGCATATAAGAATTCAGAGAAGAACCAAATAATATTCATAGATAAGCTAATCATAAACCCACAATTCATCGGATCTTGACAAACATACCGCAAAAGAGTATTACATCGGATAGATCTCCATGAAGATCATGAAGAACATGGTATTGAAGCAAAAAAGAGAGAGAAGAAGCCATCTAGATACTAGCTATCGACCCATAGGTCTGTGGTGAACAACTCACGCATCATCGAAGGGGCAATGGAGTTGATGTAGATGCCCTCCGTGATCGAATCCCCCTCCGGCAGATTACTGGAAAAGGCTCCAAGATTGGATCTCTCGGGAACAGAAGGTTGTTGTGGCGGAAAAGTATTTGCGTGGCTATTTTTGGTATTGGGGGGATATTTGGGTATTTATAGGACGAAGATTAGGGTGAGCAGACCTGCTAGGGGGGGCACAAGCCTGTTAGGTGCAGCCAGGGGTGGTGGTCGCGCCTCCTGGCTTGTGACCTCTTGGCAGGTCCCTTGCCCTGCACTCCAAGTCTGGTAGATGTCTTCTGGTCCAAGAAAATTATCGTGAAGACTTTATTCTGTTTGGACTCCGTTTAATATTCCTTATCCACAATACTCAAAAACAAGAAAAAAAGAGAAACTGACACTAGGCTCTAGATTAATAGGTTAGTCCCAAAAAATATAAAATAGCATATTAATGCATATAAACATCCAAAACAGGTAATATAATAGCATGGAACAATCAAAAGTTATAGATGCGTTGGAGACGTATCAAGCATCGACAAGCTTAATTCCTGCTCGTCCTCGAGTAGGTAATTGATAAAAATAGAATTTTTGATGTGGAATGCTACCTAACATATTTATCCATGTAATATTCTTTATTGTGGCATGAATGTTCAGATCCATAAGACTCAAAACAAAAGCTTAATGTTGACATAAAAACAATAATATTTCAAGCATACTAACAAAGCAATTGTATCTCTTCAAAATATAATGGCAAAAGAAAGTTATCCCTACAATATCATATGGTCTAGCTATGCTTCTTAGTCCCCACACAAAGTATTTATATCATGCACACCCCCGATGACAAGTCAAGCAATTGTTTCACACCTTTTATTTTCTCAAACTTTTTCAACTCTCGCGCAATACATGAGCGTGAGCCATGGATATAGCTCTATAGGTGGAATAGAATATGGTGGAGGTTGTGAGGAAAAAGGAGAAGATAGTCTCACATCAAGTAGGCGTGTCAACAGGCTATGGAGATGCCCATTAATAGATATCGGTGTGAGTGAGTAAGGATTGCCATGCAACAAATGCACTAGAGCTATAAGTGTATGAAATCTCAAAAGGAAACTAAGTGGGTGTGCATCCAACTTGCTTGCTCATGAAGACCTAGGGCAATTTTAGGAAGCCCATCATTGGAATATACAAGCCAAGTTATATAATGAAAAATTCCCACTCGTACATGAAAGTGACAAAATAGGAGACTATCTATCATGAAGATCATGGTGCTACTTTGAAGCACAAGTGTGGAACAAAGATAGTACCATTGTCCCTTCTCTCTTTCTCTCATTTTTTTGGTGGCTATCTAAGGCCTGTTTTTTCTATTTGGGCTTCGTTGGCCTCTTTTATTTTTCATAAAGTACGGAGTCTCATTCCCACTTGTGAGGGAATCATAGCTTCCATCATCCTTTCCTCACATGGGACAATGCTCTAATAATGATGGTGGTCATCACACATTTATTTACTTACAACTCAAAAATTGAAACTCGATATCTAGAACAAAATATGACTCTATATGAATGCCTCCGAAGGTGTACCGGGATATACAATGATCTAGCATAGCAAATGACATCAAAAAACAAACAAGCCATGAAAACATCATGCTAGCTATCTTACGATCATGCAAAGCAATATGAAAATGATGGTGCGTGTCATAATGAACGGAACGGTGGAAGTTGCTTGGCAATATATCTCGGAATGGCTATGGAAATGGCATAATAGGTAGGTATGGTGGCTGTTTTGAGGAAAGATATATGGTGGGTTTATTGCATTGGCAAAATTTGTGTGGTACTAGAGAGGCTAGCAAAAGTGGAAGGGTGAGAGTGCGTATAATCCATTGACTCACATTAGTCATAAAGAACTCACATACTTATTGCAAAAGTCTATTAGTCACCAAAGCAAAGTTTTAGACGCATGCTCCTAGGGGAGAGGTTGGTAGGAGTAAACCATCGCATGCTCACGACCCTCACACAAAGGTCGACAATCAATAAACAAATCATGCTCAGACTTCCTTACATAACTGTTCACCATACGTGCATGCTACGGGAATCACAAACCTTTACACAAGTATTCTTACCAATTCACAATTAATTCCTAACATGACTCGTAATATTACCATATTTATATCTCAAAACTTTATGCAAGGAATCAAACTTCTCATAATACTCAATGCACTTAATATGGAAGTTTTTATTATATCCCTCTTGGATGCCTATCATATTAGGACTAAATTCATAACCTAAACCAATTAACATGCTGTTTAAGTACTCTCAAAATAATATAAGTTAGGTACGAGAGTTCAATTATTTCTATAAAACCAAACACCATCGTGCTCTAACAAGATATAAGTGAAGCACTAGAGCAAAATTGTATATCTCAAAATATATAAGTGAAGCACATAGAGTAATCTAATAAATTCACAATTCATGTGTGTATATCTCAAAAGATGTGTGCAGAAAGGATGATTGTGGCAAACTAAAAAGCAAAGAATCATATCATACAAGACGCTCCGAGCAAAACACATATCATGTAGTGAATAAAAATATAGCCTGAAGTAAATTTACCGATGGATTGAAGACGAAAGAGGGGATGTCTTCCGGGGCATCCCCAAGATTAGTCTCTTTGGCATCCTTGAATATGTCTTGGGGTGCCTTGGGCATACCCAAGCTTAGACTCTTGCCACTCCTTATTCCATAGTCCATCAAATCTTTACCCAAAACTTGAAAACTTCACAACACAAAACTTAACAGAAAACTCGTGAGATCCGTTAGTATCAGAAAAATAAATCACCACTTTAGGTACTGTTGTGAACTCATTATTTATTTATATTGGTTTAATATCTACTTTATTCTAACTTATCCATGGTTCACACCCCCGATACAACCCATAGATACATGAAAATAGGTAAACAACACAAAGAAAAGAGAATGTGTCAAAAATAGAACAGTCTGTAGCAATCTAGAACTTCGTATACTTCTATAACTCCAAAAATTCTTAAAAATTAGGAAAACCTAGGCAATTTGTATATCAATCTTGTGTAAAAATTTCAGACTAATTCAACACTCTGAAAAAACTATAACATTTCTGGACTGGGTGCAAAAGTTTCTGTTTCTCAGCAAGATCAAATCAATAATCACCATAGACCCCCCCCCAAAGGTCTTACTTGGTTCAAACCAATGTTGAGGATATTGCTTATCGTTATCATCTCGATCATCTGGCGATTAGAGATTAATCGGAAATCGGTCGATTAATCGATTTTATCGGACGACTATTAATCGGACATTTTTTGCAAATCCCAGGTCCCCAACACTAAAATATGTTATATTTAACACAAAAATATATTGGATAGAAGTGTTACCTTGATTCCTAGCTCCCGAATCCTCATAATGACAAACAAAATAGCGAAATAGTACATATTGCATAACAAAGTCCACAAAAACACAAATAAATATAATTTTTGCAAACTTAGTGATAGGAATAGGCCTAATTTATCGGAAGATTCCCCATAAATCGCTTGTCATAGCGATAAGTCGTCCCAAAAGATAAATGGTGAAGATAAGGCATAATCTTATCAGTCACCCCACGAGTAGCGATAAATCGGACGATAAATCGTTGAATCAGAAGATTTTTGTCTCAAACACTAATTAAAACACCAAAACGCAATTACTACAAAGGTAATAATGTGTGAAACACTCAACAATAGAAGCAAAAATAGAACATAAAAATAAAATTGGGTTGCCTCCCAACAAGTGCTATTGTTTAACGCCCCTAGATAGGCATAACACAATAGATCAATGATGCTCGCGTAAAGGTAAAGAATTGAAACATAAAGACAGCGTCATGAATCACATAGCAAGTATATTTAAGTCTAACCCACTTCCTATGCATATGGATTTTCTGAGCAAACAAATTATGGGAACAAAAGGCGATTAGCATAGGAAGGCAAAACAAGCATAACTTCAAAAATTTCAACACACAGAGAAGAAACTTGATATTACTGCAATATGTAAAAGCATATGTTCCTCTCTCATAGTAATTTTTAGTAGAATCATGAATAAATTCAACAATATAACTATCACATAAAAGCATTTTTTTCGTGATCCACATGCATAAAAGTTTTACAATCTTTCAAGATAGTGGGATTAACATTAACTAAAGTCATGACCTCTCAAACCCACTTTTATCTAAAAAATCATAAGATTGAACACTCTCCAAATATGTGGAATTATTTTTACCTAAAGTTGACGCTCTTCCAAACCCACTTTCGATACTATTGTAAACATTTTTATCTATAGCATATTCATCATGAGGCTTAAATAAATTTTCAAGATCATAAGAAGCATTATCATCCCAATCATGATCATTGCAATAAGAAGTGGACAAGACAAAATTATCACCCCAAGCTTGTAGTTTTGCATATCATTAACATAATTGACATTAATAACATTTATAGTAACATCATTGCAATCATGTGTTTCAATCAAGGATCTATCACGAATCACCTCATAAATTTCTTCTTTCAACACTTCATCAAAATTTTCAGATTCATGATTTTCAAACAAAACTTCATAGAGATAATCAAGTGCACTCAACTGACTAGCAATTGGTTCATAATTTGGTCTTTTGAAAAGATTAGCAAGTGGATGAGGATCCATATCAATAGATTTTGAGCAAGCGAAGATGCAAGCAAATAGAAGGCATATGGCACCACAAGCAAAGATAGCAAACAAGCAATAAGGAAAACATAAAAGAGGGCAAATAAAAAGGCAAATCTTTTTGGTATTTTCTGAAAATTGTTTTAGAAGTGGGGGAGAGGAAAACGAGAGGCAAATGGGAAATAATGTAAATGCAAGAGATGAGTTTGTCATGGGTACTTGGTAGGCTTGATGTAGATCTCCCCGACAACGACGCCAGAAATCCTTCTTGTTACCTCTTGAGCTGGCGTTGGTTTTCCCTTGAAGAGAAAAGGGTGATGCAGCAAAGTAGATAAGTATTTTCCTCAGCTTATGAGAACCAAGGTATCAATCGAGTAGGAGGAACAAGCAAGTTACCAATGGATGGACCTACACAAACAATCAAACTCTTGCACCCAACGCTATAAAGGGGTTGTCAATCCCTTCATGGTTATTTGCAAGGATTAGATCTGATAGAGATAGATGTAAAAGATTGTGGAAAGTAAAAAGTAAATAAATTGCAGCAAGGTATTTTTGGTATTTTTGGTTTATAGATCTGAAAATATAACATGGAAAGTAGACTCGGGGGACATACGTTTCACTAGAGGCTTCTCTCTTGAAGGAAAATAACACGATGAGTGAACAAATTACTGTCGAGCAATTGATAGAAAAGAGAATAATTATGATGACATCCAAGGCAATGATTATGAATATAGGCATCACGTCTGTGTCAAGTAGACCAAAATGATTCTGCATCTACTACTACTACTCCACACATCGACCGACTCATGCCTGCATCTAGAGTATTAAGTTCATGAAGAACAGAGTAACGCATTAAGTAAGATGACATGATGTAGAGGGATAAACTCAAGCAATATGATGAAAACCCCATATTTTTACCCTTGATGGCAACAATACAATACGTGCCTCGCTACCCCTACTTTGTCACTGGGTGAGGACACCGCAAGATTGAACCAAAAACTAAGCACTTCTCCCATTGCAAGAATTACCAATCTAGTTGGCCAAACCAAATCAATAACTCGAAGAGACTTACAAAGATATGAAATCATGAATATAATAATTCAAAGAAGAACCAAATAATATTCATAGATAAGCTGATCAAAAACCCACAATTCATTGGATCTCGACAAACACACCACAAAAGAGTATTACATCGGATAGATCTCCATGAAGATCATGAAGAACATGGTATTGAAGTACAAAGAGAGAAAAGAAGCCATCTAGCTACTAGATATGGACCCGTAGGTCTATGGTGAACTACTCACGCATCATCGGAGGGGCAATGGAGTTGATGTAGATGCCCTCCGTGATCGGATCCCCCTCTGGCAGATTACTAGAAAAGGCTCCAACATTGGATCTCTCTGTAACAGAAGGTTGCGGCGGCGGAAAAGTATTTGTGTGGATCTTTTTGGTATCAGGGGAATATTTGGGTATTTATAGGACGAAGATTATGGTTAGGAGACCTGCTGGGGGGCCACAAGCCTTCCAAGCGCGGCCAGGGGGGGTGGTCGCGCCCCCTGGCTTGTGACCTCCTAGCAGGTCCCTTGCCTTGCACTCCAAGTCTAGTAGATGTCTTCTGGTCTAAGAAAAATCATCGCAAAGATTTTATTCCGTTTGGACTCCGTTTAATATTCCTTATCTGCAATACTCAAAAACAAGGAAAAACATAAACTAGCACTAGGCTCTAGATTAATAGGTTAGTTCCAAAAATAATATAATATAGCATATTAATGCATATAAAACATCCAAAACAAATAATATAATAGCATGGAACAATCAAAAATTATAGATACGTTGGAGACGTGTCAGGTACATCTAAATTTCTTGGTAAATCTGTTGTGTCTTGGTCCTCCAAGAAACAAAACACGGTATCTCTATATACCACCAAAGCTGATTATATTGCTACCAGATCATGTTGTGCGCAATTGTTATGGATGACATAAACGCTTAAGGATTATGGAATCCATGTGAAAAGTGTGCCATTACTTTGTGACAATGAGAGTGCTATTAAGATTGGTCATAATCCCGTGCAACATTCTTGAATCAAGAATATTCAAGTTCGACATCATTTCATTCGTGATCATTTTGCCAAAGGAGACATTAATCTTATGCATGTTCGTACCAACAAGCAATTAGCCAGTATATTTACTAAGCCACTTGATGAAAAAGTGTTTTGTCACTTGAGGAGTGAGTTGAACATCATTGGTGCTTCAAACTTGAGCTAAGCTCACTCGGAGCCATGCAAGGGAATGAGCTTACTTAACCATTACATGCTATTATTACCATGAATATCATGTATCTTGGAACTCTATGCTCCCTTGTCTTGCATCTAACCCTTTTGTAGGTACTTGGAAGAACAACACTCCACAAGATTGCCAACAACTCCTATCTTAAGCAATCTTGTCATGACCAAGTATCCACAACCTCTCTTTGATGGTGAAAGGAAGAAGACAACAAAACATAACCTTGACATGTATTTCTCAATTGGTATCAACTCAAAATTGGTATCATGTAATTTGGATATATCATGTTCTTCCTTGCATGACTAATCTATGTAGGTGAGAAGTGAACGGAAACAAACGGATTGCTCCCAACTTAAGATGAACTTCGTCAACCTCGAGCATCCTCGTCAAGTTCACCTACAAGCTATGTCAACAACATCACTCAAAGGTATGTACTCACATCCTTGATATAGCTTTACTCCAAGTCATGAGATAAAGCAACTCAAGCGATATGAAAACATTAAATGCTTAATCGAAAAATGGTAACCTCATTTTGAGCTTAACGATGAGTATGACCTATGATCATGTATTCTTGCTTGACTCCTTAAGTCAATATACTCTAATATAGGTGACCTAGTCACCCCCATCATCTAGTCATAAGAATTGAATGGAAAACCATTCTTGTGTTGCTCGACATTTCCATTCAACTCTAGCCTAGATGAAATTTCATTGAAAAATCTTTTTGGGAAATTCATTGCAAATCCTTCTAAAAATTCATTGCAAATCTTTCTAAAAATTCATTGCAAATCTTTCTGAAAAATCATTGCAAATCTTTGGGATTCGTTTGATACATTCTGAAAAATTCTATTTGACAAAGTTGCCAAGGTTCTGTTCTCCAACTCGGAGCCTCCGATCAGAACTTCTCGGTCTTACCGATATTGCACTCCTTCTGCAAAAACACATATCGGTGCCACAGAATCTTTTGCCTCGGAGCCACCGACATCCATGCACTTTGTCTGCTCAGTTTTATGATAAACTCAATGATTCCAATGATGTAGGGGGATAAACATCAAGAGATATAGTCTCAACTAATCAAGGATCCCTACATCAAAGGAGGAGAATTTTTTTAAACGCTTTTCGAATCTTATGGGAGAGAAAAACTTTTTTCAAGGAACCCTTGTCTCAATTACTCTCAATGACCCTATATCTCTAGGATCCCTTCCCATTCGATGATTCCTTTTATCTATCCTTTGTGACCTTTTTGGAAATTAATGCCAGAGGGGGAGAAATATCAAAGCTTCAAAGCTTATATTCATACCAAAGGAGGAGATACTTATACCAAAGGAGGAGATACAATACCAAAGGGAAGAATATCTAAGCATTCATGCTTTAGGGGGAGAGATGATCATGAAAATAAGAAGTGTAAACATATCATATAAAGGGGGAGAAAACTTATCAAGGATCCCTTATCGCACAAACACTTCTTAAGAAGGAGAAGAGAGAAGAACAAATTTGAAATTTAATTCTCATATGCTTTAGATTTTTCTCAGCCCTACCTACTCTCAATATCTACATCTTATGATTCACGGAGAGAGGAAAACTTTCACAATTGGTGTCTAGGGGAGAAAACTGTAAACTTATTTGGAGACATATCATTCTCAAGAAATCACTTTTTATATATCATCCATATCTTGGTACTCTGCTCCATTTGCATTTGCACTATCATATACACTTGTGTTTCCTAACATTGTTTTCTCAAGTGTATTCCTACTGTTAAATGCTCAAGGACCTAAAGGTAAGTATATGCATCATATTCTTGTTCAAGATGGTCTCTTGCTTCTTGCAGATATTGTTTGCAAGAGTGAGTCTTCACTACTACGGAAAAGCTTATAGGCATACGCTTACTAGTAGCATGGGTTTATAACCCTCGCTACTGGTACTTACTAGTAGTGCGGGTCTATACCCCTTGCTACTACTAAGTTGATAGTAGTAGCGCAGGTTTATACCCCTTGCTACTACTAAGTGGTCACTACCGTGCCCCCCTCGGGACATGCCATAGTAGTAGCGAGGGGTATCAACCTGCGCTAGTACTAAGTTGATAGTAGTAGCGAGGGCTATAAACCCACGCTGATACTAACTACATGGTTTTTGAAGAGACCTGAAATCCCCATCTCCTCCCCCAAATCCTTCCTCTCCCCCGTCAATCTCCCCCCCTCTCCATAGGCTGTCACATGGACCTCCTACCCATGCATGCCTCCTCCTTAATGGCGCCAAAAGAGGCCTCTGCCTTGCGTCGCCAGCGTCCCGGAGCTCGCCGGACTTCCTCGTATCTCCATGCCACCACGCCGGAGCACATCACCACCGGTGACCAACCCTGCTGCTACCTCCATCTCCTTCCTCTCTCCCCCTTTTTTCTTTTTCTCTCTCTCCCTCTGGTTTGACTCACCCTCCCATGTCTTTGCGCGTGCGGTTCGTCATCATGGACGACCAGGATCTTGTTGCCTTGGCTGTGAAGAGGAGCCCCACACTGTCGGCTTGCTCGGCATGTATCTGGGCCCTCTACAGCAGCCGTCGCTGGATCTGGTCCGCTGCTGCCCTTCCGCACCACCGGCGACCCCTGTCGTCGCTAGATCGAACCATTGCTGCCATTGACAGCAAGCACGAGATCAAGAATTTTTTTGTTTTTGAAATTAATAGTAGTAGCGTGGGTTGCACCCACGCTACTACTAGCAGACGCAGTAGTAGCGCGAGTACCCATGCTACTACTACAAGTTAGCTGTAGCGCCGTAGTAGTAGCGCGAGCTGTTTAACCGGCGTTACTACTAGGCTTTTCCCTAGTAGTGCTTGAACATGAAATCATCTCATTCACATATATTAGATGCATATTGCCAATATATACATGACTTCTCATGTCCTTCCTACCATGTGTGTGTTCATGCATTCAAAAGCAACTATCCTTAAAATGGATTGCACACATCTAGGGGGAGCTTGTATTAGTCATGTATCCTTCAAAGTCTTCACATATTTCTGTATATCTTAAGTTGAAGCTTTGATTGTATGTTGACATCAATTACCAAAAAGGGGGAGATTGAAAGCACAATATGCTCCCTTGGTGGTTTTGATAATTCATGACAACATACATTGTCTCTTGGACTAATACTTTTATCTAGTGTATCTCAGGTGAAAGTCCATAGAGAGAGATGGGTTGGCAAACAAGAGTGTGGAGAGTATCCCCATGAAAAATAAGGAGAAGGAATATCATTGGAAAAAGCTTCAAGCAAGAGGAATCTACATTTTACTTTGTAAGAAATCACTTTGAGTCCATAGGAAAGCCAATACTATTAAAAGGGGGTAAGGTACTATTGGTGGACAAGATGCTCAAACATGCACAAGTGATAGTCACCAAAAACACCCACAAACTCTCCCACATACTTTGTCTAGAGCCCTACCACTCAAATTGGTGAAACCAACAATTTCCACTCGGTCCTGCCGATTCCCAAACTCAGACAAACCCATGCCAAACCCTAACACATCGGTGCCACCAAGTTCAAACTGCCAACTTTCGGTTGCCTCGACACATAAAATTGGAATTTCCGAGATTTTGGATCGGTGTCACTGATACGTCTCCAACGTATCTATAATTTATGAAGTATTCATGCCATGTTTACAATAATTCTATATGATTTTGGTATGATTTTATTAGAACTAACTCGGACTGACGATGTTTTCAGCAGAACTACCGTGGTGTTGTTTTTCGGCAGAAATAAAAGTTCTTGGAATGAGCTAAAAAATTACGGAGAATATTTTTGGAAAATATAAAAAATATTGGAGTGAAGAGTCATCGGAGAGGAAGGTCGAGGAAGCCACAAGCCACAGGGGCGCCCCCACCCCCCTAGGGTGTGCCCCCCTGGCTTGTGAATTCCTCATGGACCCCCTAGACTTGTTTCCGCCTCCACAAACTCTTATAAATACAGAAACCCCCGAAAAGAAACCTAGATCGAGAGTTCCACCAATGCAAACCTCCAAAAGCACGAAAAAACAATAGGGAGCCCGTTCTGGCACCCTGTCGGAGGGGGAAACCATCACCAGAGGCCATCTTCATCATCCTGACGCTCTCCATGACGACGAGGGAGTAGTTTACCCTCGGGGCTGAGGGTATGTACCAGTAGCTACGTTTTTGATATTTCTCTCTCTCTCTCGTGTTCTTGAGATGACACGATCTTGATGTATCGCGTGCCTTATTGATATAGATGAATCATATGGGGTTTTCCCTCTCTATCTTGTTGTGATGAATTGAGTTTTCCCTTTGAAGTTTTCTTATCGGATTGAGTCTTTAAGGATTTGAGAAACACTTGATGTATGTCTTGCTATGGGATATCTGTGGTGACAATGGGATGTTCTATTGATCCACTTGATGTATGTTTTGGTGATCAACTTGCGGGTTCCGTGACCTTGGGAATCTATGCATAGGGGTTGGCACACGTTTTTGTCTTGACTTTTCGGTAGAAACTTTGGGGCACTCTTTGAAGTTCTTTGTGTTGGATTGAACATGATGAATCTGAAACTATGTGATGCATATCGTATAATCAAGACCATGGGTACTTGTGGTGACATTGGAGTATCTAGGTGACATTAGGGTTTTGGTTGATGTGTATCTTAAGGTGTTATTTTAGTACGAACTCTAGGGCTGTTTGTGACACTTATAGGGATAGCTCATAAGATTGATCAGAAAAGATAACTTTGAGGTGGTTTCATACCCTACAATAATTTCTTCGTTAGTTCTCCACTATTTGTGACTTTGGAGTGAACTCTTTGTCACACGAGAGGTATTCACGTATGATTCAACTATGTTAGTATTGTTGAGAGAAATTGCACTAGTGAAAGTATGAACCCTAGGCCTTGTTTTCAAGCATTGCAATACTGTTTTTGCTCACTTTTGTTACTTGCTACCTTGATGTTTTTATAATTTCAGATTATAAAAACCTATATCTACCATCCATATTACACTTGTATCACCATCTCTTCGCCAAACTAGTGCACCTATACAATTTACCGTTGTATTGGGTGTGCTGGGGACACAATAGACTCTTTGTTATTTGGTTGCAGGGTTGTTTGAGAGATACCATATTCATCATACACCTCCCACATATTGATAAACCTTAGGTCATCCACTTGAGGTAAAATTGCCGCTGTCCTACAAAACTCTGCGCTTGGAGGCCCAACATGAGTGGACATGAAGAAGGTTGCGTAGTAGACATCAAGCTCGTTTCTAGCGCCGTTGCCGGGGAGGTGAGTGCTTGAATGTATATCTTTTGATCTTGCAATCAAATATTTTAGTTTCTTGTTTTTCACTAGTTTGTTTTTATAAAAGAAAACTACAAAAAATGGAATTGAGGTTGCCTCATATGCTTCATCTTTTTAATGTCTTTCGTGAAAATGATGGAAAGGAAAATTGTTCTCAAGTGTTAGAAGAAGTTATTAAAATGTTTGTCACTAAATCTTTGAGTGATGAGCATGATTTAAATATTCTTAGTATGAATTCTCTGAATATTCATGATGCTAATGATATGCAAAGCCACAAGCTTGGGGTTGCTATGTTTGATGAAGAAGATATTTTTAGTCCCCCAAGTTTTGATGAGCAAAACTATTATGATTATGACATGCCTCCTACCTATCATGATTACTATGATGATACTTATGCAATAAAAAAGAGTTATGATTACTATTATGATACTTGTCATAATTATGAGTATCCTTTTACTAAATATTACTCTTTTAGTGTGGAACCAATTTGTAGTATTCAAGTCTTGTATGGTACTCCCACTATTAGTCATGAGAAGAAATTTGCTTATGTCGAGAGTAGTAAAATTTCTATGCTTGTAGATCATGAAAATAATGCTTTATGTGCGGGTTATATTGTGTAATTCCTTCATGATGCTACTGAAAATTATTATGAGGGAGGAACATATGCTTGTAGGAATTGCAATAATATCAAGTTTCCTCTCTATGTGTTCAAAGTTTTGAAGTTATGCTTCTTTTGCCTTCCTATGCTAGTTGATTCTTGTTCCCATAAGTTGTTTGCTCACAAAATACCTATGAATAGGAAGTGGGTTAGACTTAAATGTGCTTTTCATGAGATTCATTATGCTCTTTTGCAAGTTTCAATTATTATTCCTACGTGAGCATCATTGAAATCATCATGCCTAGCTAAAAGGCATTAAAGAAAAGTGCTTGTTGAGAGACAACCCAACACTTTTACTTTCTGTTTTTATGTGTTCACATGATTAAGCTACTGTATTAATCATGTTTTGTGTCTTTTATTTCAATAAAGTGCCAAGTAAAGCCTTTGGGATAGTGTGGATACTTGCTTGTTTGATTCTGTGCAAAAACAGAAAGTTTTGCGTCCAGTATATGAATTATCTGACTTTACTGGAGCGTCAAAAAATTCTGAACTTTTTACACAACATTTATATGCAAATTACTTGAGTTTTACTAATATTTCATCTCTAAAGTATGGTGATCATTCAGATCTTTACAGACTGTTCTGTTTTTGACAGATTCTGCATTGCATGCAAAGTCTGCTTGTTTCAAGCATTCCTATAGCTTATATTGAGTAATATAAATTGTGGGAATGATGGAATACAGTAGGTATCATGTGGTAAAAATTATGAATCTTGTCTTTACAGTACCTAAATGAATGATTTATCTTTACTACACTAACCCTTCTCACAAAGTTCCGTTATGTTTTGTGTGATTGATGTTTTCAAGTTTTGGGTGAGACACCGATATGAGGTGAATAAGGAGTGAGAAGAACCTAAGCTTGGGGATTCCCAAGGAACCCCCCAAGGTAATATTCAAGGAAGACTCAAGCGTCTAAACTTGGGGATGCCCTGGAAGGCATCCCCTCTTTCGTCTTCAACACTATCGGTATATCTTAGTTGGAGCTATATTTTTATTTGTCACATAATATGAGTTTTTCTGGGAGCGTCATTTAATTTTTTTTCTATGTTAGTTGTTATTTATAATCTTTTTTTTCAATAAAAATTTCCAAGAATTGCCTTTACGATGCTTGCATTGCATGTTTTGATAGGTGCTGGGTAAAAACAGAAACTTCTGCTGTAGTGTTAGAATTTTCATATTTCACAGGAACGTGTAAAGTTTATGAAATTTTTACATAGTGTTTTAATATAAATTTTATAGCATGTAATAAAGTTTCATAATTATTTGATTTACATAAGTACACTGTTTTCATAAATTGCTACAGACTGTTCTGTTTGGACAGATTGCTGCCATAGTTTTGTTATCTAGTTATCCTATAGTTTCCATAGCCTATATTGGTAAATAGAAATTGTGGAAATGATAGTATACAGTACCTAATGTTTTAAAATTATTGTGCAACTTGTCTTTGCAGTACATGAAGATTTGATTTATTATTATGTGCACTAACCTATCTCACAAGTTCTTTTCGAGTTTTGTGTGGATGATGTATTTGAGAATAGGTGAAACCATGATGTGAGAGGATTGAACGAGATGAAAAATCTCAAGCTTGGGGATGTCCAAGGCACCCCAAGTAAATATTTCAATAAGTCTCCAGCATCTAAGCTTGGGGATGCTACGCATCCCATCTCTCTTCATCAACAATTATAGATTAACCTATGTTGAGCCTAAATTTTTATTCATTCACATGATGTGTGCTATTCTTGGAGTGATATTTTTGTTTTGCTTGCTGTTTAAATAAAATACTTAGATATGAAAATATTTATTAAGAGAGAGAGAGAGAGTCCTCACATAGCTACTTAATTGTTTGACTACTCATTGAGCTTCACTTATATGTTTTGGAGTAGTTTTGTCTTTTACTCTCGTGCTTCACTTATATCCTATGAGTAAATGGTTGAATGAATTTAATATCATAAATCTGAAATTATATATGTTTTATTTTCTTATCCCATGGGTAGTACTGAATTCACATATAAGAAGTATAGGTGGTAAAATTTATTGAAAATTAGCAAACACCGCATTGGTCACTTGAACCATTCATGAAAAAAATACTGAAGGAAGAGAGATTTCACATATAAATATACTATCTTGGAGATCTTCTATGATTGTGATTACCCATTAATTATTTTCAAACTTTAGCAAATTCGTTAAAGTTGGACAAGGAAGATAATGTAATGAGTTATGGTTGCGTATATTTGCATAGAAGTTATATTGTTATGGATCCTCCAACATGTGGTGCTTGCTTCCACCTCATACTAGCCAAAACTTCCGCACCAAGTAGAAATACTACTTGTGCATACTAACACCCTTAAACCCAAAGTTATTCTATATGAGTCCATCATACCTACCTATATGCGGAATTTACCTGCCATTCCAAGTTAATTTGTATGTGCCAAACTCTAAACCTTCAAATAATATTCTGTTTTGTATGCCCGAATCGCTCATATAGTAACTAGGGGTTGTCAGTATCTTCCATGCTAGGTGGGTTATTCTCACGATATGTGTTGATTCACTATCATTCACGAGAGAGTGGCTGGTAATAGGGATTCCCTGTCCCTAAATAAAAAAAATGCAAATAACTAAAGAAAACTCCCCCAGGAATGTTGTTGGTATGGACGGTACCCGTGGATTCGGCTCGCCGTGGGGTGTGATTGATTGGTGGAGGGGGAGTAAAAACTTTACCATTCTGTTTGGGAACCGCCTACAATGTATCTAGCATGGAAGATACCGAGATCTGTCGGTTGTTATGGTGATAATGAAAGCATACCGCCCAAAATTATTATTCATCTATATTTTAAACGCTCGAGCTCTGGCACCTCAGCAAATCAATGCTTCCCTCTGTGAAGGGCCTATCTTTTACTTTCTAGTACTTACCTTTATGCAAGAGTCATGGTGATCTTCACCACTTCCTATATTTTGCCTTTTTCTCTTGGCAAGCGCCATGTGTTGGGGAAAGATCCAAGCATATATGGCCATTCAAATATATTTTATCATGAATTATTATTGTTGAAAATTATCTATATGATAAATAAGTTGGGAGGCGAAACTCTAAGCCCCTATCTTTCTTTGTGTTCGACAGATGCCATTTGTTCTAAAAATATGCTTTGAGCATTAGCAATCATGGAATACTATATGATAGTTGAGTATGCGGAATTTGCTAAATCAAAGCTCTTACATAGACCCTTCCTGAAAATAAGATGAATTGCAATTGTTTTGTGACTGAAAGCATAGTTTGTTACTCTATACTTTAAACATGTGGATAGCTTGTTATTTCATCATGAAGTTTTATGAGATGACCTACTGTTTATGATATATAATGATGCTAGAAATTGTGATTGGAATTATCATTGATCAAATTTATGCACTATGCTAGCGTTCACACTTCATAAATTATTTCTTTTACCATTTACCTACTCGAGGACAAGCAGGAATTAAGCTTGGGGATGCTGATACGTCTCTAACGTATCTATAATTTATGAAGTATTCATGCCATATTTACAATAATTTATATGATTTTGGTCTGATTTTATTAGAACTAACCTGGACTGACGTTGTTTTCAGCAGAACTACCGTGGTGGTGTTTTTGTGCAGAAATAAAAGTTCTCGAAATGAGCTGAAAATTTACAGAGAATATTTTTGGAAAATATAAAAAATAGTGGAGCAAAGAGTCATCAAAGAGGAAGGCCGAGGAAGCCACAAGCCACATGCGCCCCCCCGCCCCCCTAGGGCATGCCCCCTGGCTTGCGACTTCCTCATGGACACCCTGGACTTGTTTTCACAAACACAAACTCTTATAAATACATAAACCCCCGAAAAGAAACCAAGATTGGGAGTTCCCCTGCCGCAAACCTCCAGAGCCACGAATAACCAATCGGGAGCCCGTTCCGGCACCCTGCTCGAGGGGGAAACCATCACCGGAGGTCATCTTCATCATCCCGATGCTCTCCATGATGAGGAGGGAGTAGTTCACCCTCGGGGCTGAGGGTATGTACCAATAGCTATGTGTTTGATATCTCTCTCTCTCTTGTGTTCTTGAGATGACACGATCTTGATGTACCACGAGCCTTATTGATATAGATGAATCATATGGAGTTTTCCCCTCTCTATCTTGTTGTGATGAATTGAGTTTTTCCTTTGAAGTTATCTTATCAGATTGAGTCTTTAAGGATTTGAGAAACACTTGATGTATGTCTTGCGCTGGGATATCCGTGGTGACAATGGGATGTTCTATTGATCCACTTGATGTATGTTTTGGTGATCAACTTGCGGGTTCCGTGACCTTGGGAATCTATGCGTAGGGGTTGGCACACGTTTTTGTCTTGACTTTCCGCTAGAAACTTTGGGGCACTCTTTGAAGTTCTTTGTGTTGGATTGAACATGATGAATCTGAAACTATGTGATGCATATCGTATAATCAAGACCATGGGTACTTGTGGTGACATTGGAGTATCTAGGTGACATTAGGGTTTTGGTTGATGTGTATCTTAAGGTGTTATTTTAGTACGAACTCTAGGGCTGTTTGTGACACTTATAGGGATAGCTCATAAGATTGATCGGAAAAGATAACTTTGAGGTGGTTTCGTACCCTACAATAATTTCTTCGTTAGTTCTCCACTATTTGTGACTTTGGAGTGAACTCTTTGTCACACGAGAGGTATTCACGTATGATTCAACTATGTTAGTATTGTTGAGAGAAATTGCACTAGTGAAAGTATGAACACTAGGCCTTGTTTTCAAGCATTGCAATACCATTTTTGCTCACTTTTGTTCCGTGCTACCTTTCTATTTTTATAATTTCAGATTATAAAAACCTATATCTACCATCCATATTACACTTGTATCACCATCTCTTCGCCGAACTAGTGCACCTATACAATTTACCATTGTATTGGGTGTGTTGGGGACAGAAGAGACTCTTTGTTATTTGGTTGCAGGGTTGTTTGAGAGAGACCATCTTCATCATACACCTCCCACGGATTGATAAACCTTAGGTCATCCACTTGAGGGAAAATTACCGCTGTCCTACAAAACTCTACGCTTCGAGGCCCAACACGAGTCTACAAGAAGAAGGTTGTGTAGTAGACATCAGTCACCAAGATGCAGATTTTCACCGTTGGACACCTGATCAGTACCACCGAGATTTATATATCGGTCTCACCGAGATTCGAAAGTTTCTACCTTTGGAGCAACTCGGTACCACCAAGATTCACACATCTCTGTCATCGAGTTGGTCACTTAAGGTGTAACGGTTGGATTTTTGGAGATGCCTATATATACCCCTCCACCACCACTCACTCGCAAGAGAAGCACTCAGAACAGATCCCCACCTATCTTATCAGATTTTCTGAGAGAGAGCCACCTACTCATGTGATACGAGGCATGCCCGTGTGCATCGATCTTTTCACACTTGGAGGGAGAAAGGAGAAATCTAGAGAGAAATCAAACACTCATGGACAAAATCCGATCACACATCCACTAAGAACAAGAAAACACATGAGGTAATTCGATCCACAAGCAACCGACGGATACAAGTAACCGGTAGTTCTTCCTCACTCTGGGGAGGAGGCCTTGAATCCACGGGGGATCTTCCCTCTAGAGGGGCCTTGGCATCACTTGGATCTACTTCCAAAGGAGGGAAAACTCCCTAGGAGAAGCATGTAATGGAGCTAAGCTCAAGTGCAAACATTAGCTAACCCTAGAAAGAGGGGGAGGGAGTGTTTATATAGTACTAGGGGGGAAGGGGCAAAGGAGAGCATACATGGCCCTTCGGGCCCGAGTCTGCCCACGCAAGGGCCGGATGTCCGGGCCTGGGGCCGGATGTTCGGGCTTGGGGCTGGATGTTCGAGCTTGGGGCCGGATGTCTGCGCTGGCAGGGCTGGTTTCTACTCGGTTCGGCCTCTGGCTCGTCGGATATCCGGGGCGGTGCCGGATGTCTGGGGCGGGGCTGGATGTCTGGCTCCTGTAGCTTTTCCTAGGCACTGTTGGAGTCCCCAGGTGCTGGATGTCTAGGCTGGTGGCCGAATGTCTGGGGCCCGGAAGGTGATTTGGCCTTCCTTTGGTCCTCACGTCCACGCATATTCAGATCCATCATCATAGTGACTTCGCCTTCACTCCGAGCATATCCTAGGTCGTCTCCATCGTACCTAATCATGCAAAGAGTCTTTGCTTGAGGTAGCATCCACGTTCCAAGAACATCAAAGGGATAATCATATAGGAGGGATGTCACCTCGATTGTAATGGCACGTGCATGGGCTCTCGTCATGGGACCTTTCGTAGCTTGAGGTGTTGGTGATGGGTCCATGGTGGTGATCATGGGATGCCCCGCATCATCTCCCCCCCCCCCACGAGGGATCCAACCTCGGATAAAGATCTTCATCACCATGGAAAGGGGATAGGTCCGCAACATTGAAGGTGTCGCTCATGTTGTACTTGTCGTGCAGAATGTTGATCTTGTAGGCATTATTGTTGTAGCATGCCAACACCTTGAAGGGTCCATCGGCTCGAGGTAGTAACTTGGACTTGCGCTCGGTGGGGAAACGGTCCTTGCGAAGGTGTAGCCACACAAGATCGCCGACCGTGAACACCGTGGGTTGCTTGTTGGTGTTGCACTTGGTGGTGACGCGCTCCACTTGATGTTCGATCGTGCACCTTATATCGTCATGCATCTTCTTGATGCAGCTTGACCTTATGCTTGCGTCCATGTTGACACGCTCTTGTAGCGGTAGTGGGAGAATGTTCAATGGGGAAAAAGGGTTGAATCCGTAGACCACCTCAAAGGGATACTTGTTGATGGTGACATGGCATGCGTGTTTGTAGGCGTACTCGGTGATGGGGAGGTAATCTTCCCATTCCTTGATGTTCTTCTTCATCAACACGCAGATTAGAGTCCCAAGCAGTTGGTTCGTCACCTCCGTTTGTCCATCGGTTTGAGGATGGTAGGCCAAAGAGAAGAGTAACTTGATGTCGAGCTTGGCGCAAAGGGTCTTCCAAAAGTAGCTCAAGAACTTGACGTCGCGATCTGAGACAATAATCTTTGGTACTCCGTGTAGCGTAAGATGTCCCTACAAAAGAGATTGGCAATATGTGAAGCATCGTCTATCTTGCGAAAAGGAATGAAATGATCCATTTGGGAAAAATGATCCACAACAAAAAAATGGAATCATGGCCATTTATTGTTCGTGGCAACCCAAGCACAAAATCCATGCTAATATCCTCCCAAGGTTGGAACAGAATAGGAAGAGGCATGTAAAGACCATGGGATTGAGCTTTTGACTTAGCTTTGCAGCATGTAGAGAATCGGTTGGTGAAACGTGCAACATCGCGAATCATATTTCGCCAATAGAACTTGTCGGAGAGGGTGGCATATGTCTTGTCGCGTCCAAAGTGACCCATTAGTCATCCACCGTGAGCCTCTTACAAAACCAATAAACGAAGAGAAGATTGGGAATGCAAAGTTTGTTAGCACGCATAAGATATCCATATTTCATGTAGTAGTTCTCCCAACAAGTTTTCACTTTGCAATTGGCATAAGGAATAGCAAAAGAATCATCATGCTCATAAAAGTCTTTTATGTGCTCAAAACCATCAACATTCAATTCAAGTTGAGTAACGAGCATGCATTTGCGGGAAAGAGCATCCGCCACAATATTTTCTTTGCCCTTAATGAATTTCATAACATAAGGAAAAGACTCAATAAATTCACTCCATTTTGCATGTCATTTGTTCAACTTAGTTTGACCCTTTAGGTATTTGAGAGTTTCATGATCGGTATGAATGACAAATTCATGCGGGCGCAAATAATGTTCCCAAGCTTGTAAGACTCTCACCAATGCATACAATTCTTTGTCATAGATAGGATAATTGAGTTGAGCGCCGAAAAGTTTCTCACTAAAATACGCAATTGGGTGCTTTTCTTGCATAAGCACACCTCCTATGTCATTACCACTAGCGTCACAATGCACTTCAAACGTTTTGTCAAAGTTAGGCAAGGCAAGCAAAGGTGGATGAGTGAGAAAATTCTTAAGTTCATGGAAAGCGATGTCTTGGGATGGTCCCCAAAAAACGGTGCATTTTTCTTTCTCAAAGCGTGTAGAGGAGTGGCAATGGTGCTAAAGCCTATCACAAACCGACGGTAGAAACCGTCTAGTCCTAAGAAACTAAGCACTTGTTGCAAATTGGTGGGCGTGGGACAATTTCTGATTGCCTCAATCTTAGTTTCATTAACATGGACACTCTTAGAGGAAACCACAAATCCTAGGAAAACAAATTTTTCCACACCAAAAATGCATTTGTCCATGTTTGCATGAAGTTTTTCTTTCCGAAGAGTTTGCAAAACATTCCTAACATGTGTAGCAGGTTGTTCTAGAGAATTGCTAAAAACAAGGATGTCATCAAAGTAGACCACAACACAATATCCAATGTAGGGGCGCAAAACATGATGCATCATGCGCATGAATGTACCCATTGCTTCAGATAAGCCCATGGGCATCACTAACCATTCATAGAGTCCAAATTTAGTTTTGAAAGTTGTTTTCCACTCATCACCCTCTTGTATGCGAATTTGGTAGTAACCACTTTTCAAGTCTATTTTGGAAAATGTAGTGGCACCGCTAAGTTCATCTAGCATGTCATCTAAGCGTGGGATAGGGTGATAGTAGCGAATGGTGATATCATTTATAGGACGGCAATCAGAACACATGCGCATACTACCATCATGTTTAGGCACTAGGATCACGAGAACCACACAAGGACTCAAACTCTCACGAACATGCCCTTTTCTAGGAGTTTTTGGACTTGCCTTTGTATCTCCTTTGTTTCGTTGGGGTTGACGCGGTAGGGAGCCTTGTTGGAAGCGGTGCGTCGGGGATGAGGTCGATGCGGTGTTCGATCCCTTGCTTTGGTGGTAGTCCCGGAGGTAGCTCATCGGGGAACACATCTTGAAATTCCTACAACAATTGAGATAACACAAGAGGAAGATGTTGTGAATGGTTAGGCCAGGTAAGATCATCCTTGCACACTATCACGTAGTGAAGGAAGGTCGATGGGCTCTCACTCACATCCCTCAAATCTCTTTTGGTGGCAAATAGTACTAGGTCACTCATGTCCCTCATCGTGGAGTCACTCAATTTTGGCTTGTGGCGCTCACTCACTTTGAGGTGTATCACCCTCTCACTTTTCTCTCCATGATGGGACAAAGCTTGCTTGTCGGCGATCACTTGACTTGGAGACACGGGGTGAAGCACATATTCGGTGCCCTTCATCTTGAAGCTATATTGATTTGTCCTCCCATTGTGTATGATGCCACGGTCTCCCAAGGAGTAGGTGGAAAATGGACATGGGCACCACATCACACTCCATGGTGTCTTAGTAAGCTTCAATCTTGAAGGAAACTTGCATAGTGTGGTCGACTTGTATTGTGCTGGAGTCACTTAGCCATTGGACCTTGTAGGGGCGAGGATGCCTTTTCTTGATCAAGTGCAACTTGGAGCAAAGTTCCTCACTTGCCAAATTGTGGCAACTTCCTCCATCGATGATCACCTTGACGGATCTCCCTTGGATACCGGCCTTGGTGTGGAATATTTGGAAACGTTGGTCCTCGTCTTGTTGTTGTTGAAGTGTCAAAACATTTGAGAACACAAGAGCGGGGCTCGGATCGTTGTCACATAAGATTTGGGAGTCTTCATCTTCATGGACTTGCCGATGCATGGCCACTTGTTCGAAAGCTTCCATCTCAACTTAACTCATGGAGTCATAGGAGTCGTCATCTTGAAGGATCATGGTCCACCTTGTGGGACACTCTACATCCTGTGTCCTCGGCCTTGGCACATGAAACACTTGATGGATCTTGCTTTCGCGTCATCCGGTGTTGGTGTAGAGGATGACGCTCTTGTTTTGTTTGTAGGAGCGTTGCGGGATGATGAATATGACTTGTCCTTGTAGCTTGACTTGTCATCTTTTGTTGTGGAGGTTCTTGTTGAGGAAGGTGTCGTAGTCAGAGAATCTTGAATAGTTGTACCATAGGTCTTGTAGGAGGTCTTGGACTACTTGTAGTCCTCTTGAACTTGACGTTCTGCCTTGGTGGCTTGATGCACTAGCTCAAACAAGTTGGAGTATGGCTGGAAATGTGCAATTTTCTTGATTTGGTAGTTTATAACATTCAAGAAACGCAACATAGTTTGCTCATTGTTGTCCTTCACATTGGCTCTTATCATGGCCATCTCCATCTCTTGATAATACTCTTCCACTGACTTGGTGTCTTGCTTGAGTAGTTGTAGCTTCTTGAAGAGATCACGATTGTAGTGTGTTGGGATGAATCAAGATCTCATGAGGTCTTTCATTTGTGCCCAAGTTGTGATTGGAGGGTCACCTCTTTCTCTTCTTCGCTCAATCACTTGTTCCCACCAAATGAGCACGTAATCTTGGAACTAGAGGGGGGGCCATGGCAATCTTCTTGTATTCTTCATAGTTGTGCAACCGGAATATTTTGTCGCCCTTGAGTGCCCAAGAGAGGTAGTCTTCGGGATCGTTGCTTCCGAAGAACTTAGGCATAGTGAACTTGAGATTTCCAAAGCGATTTTCCTCATTGTTGTTTTGTCGTGGAGGAGCATAGTTGTCTTGTGACGTTGGCCTTGCCTTGGAGCGTGATCATCCACGTGGTCAATGGGATTTGCTTGAGGTCGCGCATCTTGTCGTGGAGGGGCATTGTTGTCATGTTGATCTTGCTCTTGCCTTGGAGCGAGCTCATCAATGTGTTGCTCCTCTTGCCTTGGGTGTTGTTGACATTGTTGTCGCATCTGTTGTTGGCATTCTTGGTGCTCCTCTTGATGTGGGGCTTCTTCTTGACGTTCTCGATGTAGAGCTTCTTGTTCCTCGCGAGCTAGTCGGTTGCGTTGTTGCAAGGCATGGGTTGATTCACGAAGCGCCCGCTGTGCTTCTCGTGCTTGCTCTTCACGGCGCCAGTCTTCCTCACGGCGGTGACGTAGGCTTTCTTCCTCGTAGGCCTCTTGCTCTTGTTGGTGACGGTGGTCATGCTCGCGATGTCAACCTTGAGGCTCATCGTCATGGAAAGGATTGCTTGAGTCTTGAGAGAGGCGACACACGTCACGTTGTTGTGGTCGAGCACGAGGAGGATACTCTCGCCGGAGGAGTCCTCGGAGGAGTGTCGACTTGCTGAGCGCCATCGAGTTGAGGTAGAAGTGGATGATGCGCGGTTCACCATAAAGGTGCAGAGCTCGTCCATTTGGGTTGTCATGAAGTCCCACGTCCGCTCCTTGGATTCATGTATATTGGTGGCGAGGTGCTCGATGCGGTCCGTGATGACATCATGTGCTTGGCGCATTCCCTTTTGTGTGGCAAAGAATTTTAGTTTGGTGGCGTAGTTGTTCGTGTTGTCTTCATGCTCCTCGAATGTCGGGGTCGACATGATGTTCCTATCCATAGCACTCTACAAGATATAAGTGGAAAAGTGAGAAGACACTACCAATTATCGTTCCAAAGGTTGGGAGTGGATCAAGTACACTCAATGTGCAAGCATGAAAGTAGTAGAATTGGTACCGAAGATTGTCCCGCTCACACCTACACAAATAATTCTTATGGAGTACCTTGGTTAGGATTGTGGCACAAATATTCAAGTAATTCGATAATAAGATTCAATCAAGTTGAGATAGAGCCATAAATCGGTAAATGAGACGAGGTAGACTTCTAGCAAATATTAAGCACGGAAACACAGACGTATAGGAAAGTGGTATTGTAACACCGAAAAATGAGCACAAAATTTGGAGTCCACGATAAGCTCAAGGTGTACAACAGTGGAGAGACGTTAGCACGATTGCATGAATGGGCGCGATACGGACTTGAGCAAACGTATACGAAGCAAAACTAGATGTCTTCCTATACTCAACTTTTGCTATTTATGTGTTTGGCACAAAATCTCTCGCTTGAATGATCGAATATTATCATTGTTTTGTCACGGTAGATGTCCTCATGAAAGGACTTAGGTTTGAGGCCATCGCTAAGGTGGTGAGCTCGAAGGGGTTGATCAGAATCGAGAGACAAGGGTTACCCAGGTTCGGCCCCTCGGAAAGAGGTAAAAGCCTACGTCCTGCTCTGTATTGTATTGATTGGGTATCGATGACAAGGGAGCGTGTTCGCTTGACCTAGCTCTCGATCAGTTGTTTCGTGGCCTAAGCCACCCAGGTAACCTGCCCCTATATACACAGGTCAAGGCCCTGAGCTTACAAGAGTCCAGGTCGGGTTATACTTGACAACCGACCTCGCCTCTAACTATACATGCCTTATCTAACAAGTCGCTCCCGGCGGCTCAAGCCCACCGGGTTACATCATGTCTTCTGGCTCTGGGCCTTCTGGCCCACTGATTACGTTTACTCCTGAAGTTGTCGTAAGCCGCCAACCGCATGACCCGGCCCCACCTGGCCGGGTCTCACCCTGGGGTTATATCCCCAACATTAGGCCCCAGATTGATTTGAACCAGTTCATGTCAATCTTCAAGTCTTCTAGTTAGCGAGTCTTGCTTTCTCTTGTAATCTTCATGACCCGCCGAAAAATGGGCGATCGTTGCGTTTGACAAGCTTTCATGACCCATTGTGACGTCATCAGAAAAATCAAAAATGATTCCTTTGACTTCAGAACGGATCTTTCGTCAATAATATGACCAACCCGAAAATCGAGGCATCTTCTTAGTGTAATCATCATCATGCTCCCTCGATTCTCACACCGGACCGTTCGAAAGACCATTATGTCCTTATAAATAAGCGCGGGGGGCATCACTTTCATTTTTTCCTCGCCGCCATCTTCTTCTTCTTCCTCCGAACGCCCGCGCTGCCGAAGCCAGCTGCGACGCTCGGTCATCGTTGTATTCATCGACACTGGCCGCTGCATCAACCTAAAACGATCCAGAGCTCCCGCACATTCGCCGCACTCTCAAGGTTCTAACTTTTCCCCCTATCAGTTCTGCATTAGGGTTTCCTTGAATCCATGGAGTTCGTCGGTGTTCATCACCATTTGTGGGAGCGTTCTTCACCGATTGGATGAAAACACCTTCTTTAAAGCCTCGTAATACTGCCGAAACCATGCGGCAGCTCACTCGTACTTAGTCGCACTCATTATAGATATGCAGCCTGTTGTAATTTGAATAACGACCATCTGTTCCTCCGCCAGTCTTTTTAGGGCTAGAATACTTTTCTTTTTCTCTTGCTCGTAGATCTTAAATCCATAGCTGTAACTGCGGAATCGGTTTCTCAACACTTAGCGATTTTTTAACCTGCATTAATAAACTTGATCCGCCAAAAATCTGCCGGCTCACTTTGTCTCGCCATAAGTAGCTTTGGCGTCTCACAATTTTTATTGACCCGCCCAATGCTATCACCATTTATATATGTAGCAACCTTGGTCAAGATGCATTTTTAAGCCGCCAAACATTCATGCCATTCCACAGCTTCCTAAGCCGCCACCATGTCGAAGACTCCATCCACTTGCAACTGGTAAAGTCTGGAGTGACCGAAGAGTCTCTCAAGGAATTCGTCACCATGGGGGTTCTGCCGGCTCAGGACGTTATTCATTGGCGGGTTCCAGGAAATGAGACCAACCCTAAACCCAAAGATGAGGAGGTCATTATCTTCACAGACCATCTTCTTTGGGGTTTCTCTCCGCCCAGGTCAAAGTTTTTCCGGGATGTCTTACACGCTTTCAATTTTCCCAAACTTTGTCACCAACATGTGCCAATTCCAGACCTTCTGTGGGGCCTATCTTCAAGAGGAACCATCTGTTGATTTGTTCAAGGAGTACTTTTACGTTAACCGCCAAACTAAAATGGCAGACGGGTTAAGTCTTGAGCTTGGGGGGTGTAAGTCTTCAGAGACGAAGAGACATACTTTTCCAAGCAGCAATCTTGCCAAGTCATCCCAAAGAGTGGAACAAGACTTGGTTCTATTGCCAAGACACTTCACCAGAGGGGGAGAACCCACTTCTGGGTTACCGTTCTTACTGGCTTAGCACAGATACAGAACTTCCAGACCAAATGTCAACCGTCGGACGTGCTCAATATGCCTCCAGCTTCTCCAAAGTCAGGGCCTTGTTAGCCAATGGGTTGACGGGTGTCGATGTGACTTGCTGCTGGGTCTCCTAGAGGATTCTGCCGCTAAGCGGCCGATGCGCTTTGAAGTGTCAGTATACTGGTAAAGTAGATGACCCTCAATGCTTCAATCAGATCCCTTGATAGGATCAAGACCTCAACGCCATCGTCAAATCTTTGCTGGGGCAAACATTAGCTGCCTGCAACAAGACTAGCTTGAGCCCTTTATCTGCACTTAACCCGGCTCCGGATGTAAGTTGTTCCATCTTAGCCCTCATACAATCTTTTAATGTTGTACTTTTTCATACTTTATTAAACCTTCTTCTGCCAATATGTTTTGTTATACATAGGTCGGTTCGTCCTTCTGGAAAAAACGGTTGCCCCCAATTCTCAAGAACAAGAACAAGGTCCCAAAGGCCTCAAAGCCTAAGGCACTGTCCCGCAAGAGGAAATAGTAAACTGAAGAACTGTTTCATTTAGACAACTCAGAGGTTGACTCCCTTGGCCTTCTCTTTATGCAACTTATTGATGGCGATCACTCACAAGAACAAGCTGAAACAAGCCATGCCGACGTTACCAAGGTAACCATTGTCTCCTCTGACTCGGATCTTTCACCCATAAAGAGAGTACGACAGGCTGTATGGCAGGCAAATAGTTCCCGTCCTTTTGCTTACTTGAGTCATAACTTTCTTTTGAAGAAACGGCAAGATGATAGCAGACGTCAGACCCAGAGCATCGGCTCTGGAGACCTTTTAACCGGCTTACCAAATGAACCCGCTCCTCAGAAACAGCGCACAGATGTACTTCCTTGTCTTGAGCTTATCTTGCTTGGACACTATCTTTGCGGATTATCAACTGTGTTAACAACGCTAACTTTTTTAGGACTCACCTCCTTCTTCTGGTGATTCAACTGCCTCAAAGCTATCTCCTCTTATTATTAACCCGGGGTAAGCATTTCTATGCCCCGAAAAGCGTTTAATATCTCATACCTTATCATGACATATCCAATATTGCCTTTGCTCATAGGGCTCAAGCCAAACGAAGGAAAGGGGCCGGGTCATCCACGATTCCTGATGTCCAAGACCCGGAGATCCCAACACCCAATATTCCTGACTCTCATACTGAGCCTTCTAAGGCAGCCAAAGATGCCCCTGAAGAGGTTCCTCCACAGGTTGAGCCGGATGCCATGGACATTGAGGCTCCTGAAGCCCATCCAGATTCTGCTCCTAAGCCGCCCAGTCCCCGGCTGTCAACTGAACACATGGCTTCTCATGAAGAGGTCTTTATCATAGGGGAGGCTTACAAAACTCCAGTTCCCTCGCATGCACTATCCAAGCATATCAAAGAAGACGAGGCAGCTCCCTCGAAGGAAGATAAGACTCCATCTGATCTTTCAAACTTGGAGAAACTTACTGCTGACGAGCTGCATAGTGGTTATTTGAGTCGTCTGTTTACCAGCCGAGATATGGAGGCCAGCCTCGTCGCCATGATGAAGAAAAATATGAGGTACTGAACTTATCTTGCATCTTCATATATATACTTATGCAGCCCCCAAGAGCTGGTTGAATTTTTCAAAGGTCAGTGGGTCTTCCATTCATTTAGCAATTTTTCATAAAATCGCCTTGTAGCCCCCAAGGGCCGGATCATTACCTAAGTCATGAGCCGGCACTGAAGCATAGCTCAAGATCCAAGTGCAGCCCCCAAGGACCAGGTCATTACCTAAGTAATGAGCCGGCACTCAACCATAGATTAAGCGCTAATTGTAGCCCCCAAGGGCCAGGTCATTACCTAAGTAATGAGCCGGCACTCAATCATAGATTAAGCGCCAATTGTAGCCCCCAAGGGCCGGGTCATTACCTGAGTAATGATTCGACACTCAATCATAGATTAAGCGCCAATTGTAGCCCCCAAGGGTCGGGTCATTACCTAAGTAATGAGCCAGCTCTATAAGAAAGAGTTGAGATACATTATTAGCCCCCAAGTGTCAAGTAAATTGCTTGCAATCTGCTTGGGACTTAAATATTGTACCAAATTTTCATATAAACTGTATGAGCCGGACCGACGGCTTAAAACTGATAACCTTTCTCTGTGCAGGAATCTTTGACTGTTGTTGAGTCGGTCGTATTGGATCTTAAATAGAATCTGGCCTTGCAACAAACGGCTCGGGCATAGGCTGAAGCCAAATGTCAGATTGCCTTGACTGAGGTAGATGTACTCAAAGCAAAGCTTAAAACTGTCAAGAAATCTGCTGAAGAGACCCAATCCGCCCTGGCTAAGCGTGCTGCAAATGCAGAGGGCCGGCTCAAAGTGGCAACTAATGAACTGAACACTCTGAAGGGCCACATCTCTCGCATGATTGGAGCTATCTTTGGTAAGCATTAATTGTTTTTTGTTAAAAATACCTTGTCGAAGATCCTTTCTAGCGGCTTATAAATCTTTGACTTGCCTGTAGGTGAATGGAGCTGCCAAATGTCAAATAATAGCCTGATGAAGCTCAAGGTCGTGTACGCCTTAACAGAATAGTTATACGCCGGGTCTCTAATCACCACCAAGGCCGTCGTATTTGAGGGGGGGTGTCCCGAAATTCATGAAGGGCGTGCTGGAGACCATGTCTACCATCCCCATGTTGGTGGAGGAACTAAGGAGATCAGCCGCCCGCAAGGGCGCAATTGCTGCTTTGAGTCGGTCGGTGGCTTATGCTTCGGAACTTGACCCGGATGAAATGATGGAGGGCTTTCCTCAACTGAAGGACGATGGCTCAGAATGTACACAAGCATATTACTCTCGCTGTCATAAGACATCTCGGGTTTTTCCAAGTCGGCTGGCTATAGAAGCTGACCTATCAGTGTACCAGGCGGCTTACTCGGAAGATAACAAGCGTATTCGAGGGCTCACTTTTGGAGCAAAGAGCCTGATTCCTCAATGTCGTAAGCACCACTTCGCTCCTGATATTGACCCGTCTCCAATCATGCACGATGAAGCTATGTTTGAAGCTTTGACCAATTGCAATTGGGATGTGGACAATCTCCACACCGAACAAATCGAAGACCCGGCGCAGGATGACCCGGCGTCGAGTTAAAGAAAAAAGTTTGCATCATGTAACCCGACCTTGTTTAATTCGCTGTGTTAAGATTTGTTGAAAACTTGAAGTCTTAAATGCTTGGGGCTTTTTAATAGCCTTGTAATAGTGGTAGAAAACTCTTAACTGTATGTTCTTGCACTTTTTATGTTATGCTTGAAATCTCTGCTGGTGACTCAGCAAACTCATCTGTTGATATATGAGCGCTTTGACTGTTTTAACTCGCCGGGCGGTTTATACTCCATGGGCGAAGCCAGAAATTTTCCAAAACTTAGAATCTTATCATGAGAGTACCCGCAAGAACAAGCAATTGTATGTCTCATCCTATAAGTTGGCTTTAAAGGCACGGTAGGACAAGATAACTCTTGTTTTTTATGAAAATATTTTGTTTCTGAAGAAACAAGGCAGAAAGCTTGAGAAACTTGTAAATCGGGCCTTGCGTGACATAAATCTGTCATTTAAACCTTAGCAAGTTCAGGGTCTTTAAAAGATTGACATTGCTAAGAGTACGAACAGGCCACATAGCGGAGGGGGTACGGTAGACAAGACGAGTTTGTCCTCGCTCACTGTAACCCGGCTCTCTCATGACAAAATCCGCCGTTTAAACCTTGACAAGTTCGGTGTCTTCATGCGAGAATAACTTAAAAAAGTTTAGGGTCTCTTATCAAGAATAAATAACAAGAGTTTGGCAGGTCACATGGCGGAGTAGCAAGTTGCAAACAGGCAGGTTTAACTCGGACATGGCAGAAAGCTGGGTCAAGAAGGTAAATAAGCTTAAACCCATAGGGTTGAAAGCCCCCAAGTGACAAAATTAAGGATCAACTCTTTTGTAAGATAAACCTGGCCAAGAGGGTTTAAAAGCCCCCAAGTGACCTGATTAAGGATCAACTCCTTTGTATGTAACTCATGGCATATAAAGCCTGGCCAAGAGGGTTTAAAAGCCCCCAAGTGACCTGATTAAGGATCAACTCCTCTGTATGACACTTTGAATGTGGAGAAAACGGCAGAGGCCCCTAATCATGGGGATGCCAACTTTATTGTATCATAAAAGATGGTATGTACAATGATAGGTATATGTACATTGATGTGAGCCGACTGGCGGCTTAAGGTGAGCAATATTCCATGGCATGTTGGTCTTTCACCAGAAGTGCGAGACCAATCACTCTCTCGTATGTCCATGAGATAATAAGATCCATTGTTGAGATTTCTACTGATCACTAACGGTCCTTCCCAGGGAGGTGATAACTTGTTCATATCTGACTGGTCTTGAATCAACCGGAGTACTAAGTCGCCTTCTTGGAACGTCCGGGTCTTGACCATGCGGCTATGATAGCGATGCAGCTCTTGCTGATAAATCGTCGATCGAGCTGCTGCAAGATCCCGCTCTTCATCCAAGCCATCCAAAGCATCCTGACGTGTCGCCTCATTGTCAGTTTCTACGTAAGCCGCCACTCTGGGTGAGTCATGACGGATATCACTAGGGAGAACAGCTTCTGCGCCATAAACCATGAAGAAAGGCATATAGCTTGTAGACCTGTTGGGGCGGTTCTTATGCTCCAAAGAACAAACGGCAACTCTTCCACCCAACAACCCAGCGTGGGCTCCAAACGAACCATAAGTCGGGGTTTTATACCTCTCAAAATTTCCTAGTTACCACGCTCAGCTTGACCATTAGACTGTGGGTGAGCTACCTCTTCTGATGCTTCCTATTCTTCATATTCTTTAGATTCTTCTTCAGAATCCATTTCCTTGCCAATGAAAGCCCGAGCCTTTCTGGAACCATTCTTCTTATGCGTTGAGGACTTTGAAGATTTCTTCTTTTTCTTTGAGTCATCAGAACTGTCATCCTTGTACTTCTTCTTCTTCTTTTATTCTTTTTCCTAGAGAGGACAGTCAGTGATAAAGTGACCAGATTTCTTGCATTTGTGACAAGTTCTCTTCTTGTAGTCGTCTGCAATCTTATTTCCTCAAGCCACTTTTTGATGATTTTCCAAACTGGCCTCTCCTTGAGAAGTTCTGGAATTTTCTCACAAGCATTGCCAGCTCCTGACTCAGTTCGTCAGGATCACCAAGGCTACTATCAGAATCTTCACCTTCGGATGAGGAAATTGCTTTTGCCTTCAGAGCACGAAATCTTCCATAGCTTGGCCCATAGAGGTCTCTCTTCTTAGCTTGTTGGAATTCATGAGTATTGAGTCTCTCAAGAATATCAGCAGGATCAAGTGACTTGTAGTATCCACGCTCTTGAATCATCAAAGCCAGAGTATCGAATGAGGAATTAAGAGATCTCAGCAGTTTATTCACCACTTCATGTTCGGTGATGTTAGTGGCACCCAGTGCTTGAAGCTCGTTGGAGATATCAGTGAGACGATGAAAAGTTTGCTGAACATTCTCATTGTCGAGTCTGTTGAAGCGGTTGAAGAGATTGCGAAGAACATCAACACAGGAGTCACGTTGAGTGGAAACACCTTAATTGACTTTGGATAGCCTATCCCAGATAAGCTTAGTAGACTCCAAAGCACTCACTCTGCCATACTGATCTTTCCTCAGATGGCCATAGATGATATTCTTCGCTTGAGAATCGAGTTGCTTGAATTTCTTCGTATCAGCAGCAGTGATAGTTGGAGAAGTCGGGGAACACCATTTTCCACAACATACCAGAGATTGTTGTCAATAGCTTCAAGATGCATGCACATCTTGTTCTTCCAGTAGGGGTAATCCGTCCCATCGAAGGTAGGACAACCTGCGGAAACCTTGATCATACCTGCAGTCGACATAACTAGAACTCCAGGTGGTTAAACCAAAATCACACCGAACAAGGGAGTACCTTGCTCTGATACTAATTGAAAGTGCATTATCTCAACTAGAGGGGGGTGAATAGGCGATTTTTACAAATTCATCACAAAGGAATTTCAACTTGAGGAATTTGAAATGTGATGAATAACTAGCAGCGGAATAAGTACTCAAGTGCATAAGAAAGATAGAAGTAGCATAGTCCTCATGACGAAATAAAGCATGCACAGATTACAGGCAGTGTGATACATGATAAGTAGGTGAGGAACAAGGTAACTTGAAGAATTGGAAGTGAGGAAATTGTGGAAGTCTTCAGTCAAATTCTTCAAGCAGTAAAGATCAATTTCATCAACAGGTATATGAAGAAATGAAAGGGTTGAGGAAATAGAACCAGGTAGCTCGATGAAGATAATAGTTTGATGACCCAATTCCAACAACTATGGTAGTCGTACGTCTGGTTTGGAACGGCTTGGTATTTAAACCAGAGGACACACCGTCCCAGGACACACAATCCTTATCGTATTCTCCTTGAGCTAAGGTCACAAAGTCCTCTCCCAACACTCGTGGTAAGTCTTCAGGGTAGACTTCCAAAACCCTCACAAACTGGTCATTCGGCGATCCACAATTGACTGCTGGATGCTCTAGACCAAGGTCACTCTGTGATCCCCAATTGACTGCAGGATGCACTAGACCATGACGCCTAACCGTCTGGAAGATGCACAGTCTTCAAAGGTAACAAGCATCGGTTCCACATAGGAACAATCTCTTCAGTGATGCTCAACCACTTTGGGTTTGGTGGTTTGGGTTTGGGTTTTTCCTCACTAATGATTTTCTCTCAAAGTTCTTGGAGGATGGGTTGCTCTCAAATAACAAGTGTCAGTTCTCTCTCGGAGCACCCACCCAACTAGTGGTTGTGAGGGTTGGCTATTTATAGCCAGGGTGCAACCTGACATGATAAGACATAAATGCCCCCAATGATATTACCATTATGTGGATAAGATGATTGGGGACAGCTGGCGCTAAGCACAGCAATGGTCGGAATTTTGAACTATGAAAGTCCTCAAGCTTATCATATTCCTCACTTGTAGGAAATTCACACCGGCGAAATCCTAACTCCTCAGTTAGATCAATTTCCTCAGAGACCATAAGAACATCGTCTCTGTCACTAAAGAACTTGACTGAATCATAAGAGATTTACAAAGGCTTCACTCAAAGGATTGGATAGGTTGAGGCTTTTGAGTTGAGCATCAGTTGGAAATTTTCCTTAGTATTACCTCAGCCCCCTTTAACAGTATGGTGTTTCCTATGACTCAAAGAAAGGAAATGAAACTACGAAAACAAAAGTCTTCATGCTTCATAGTCCTCGTTCATATCTTCAAGGTCACACCAACTTCTTCATTTTCAAAGTCTTCAGGGAATACCAAAGTCTTCACTTGAAGACATACATTTTTAGGGGCCGATAATCTCCGAATTTATCAAACTCCTCAGCGACTTATAGAGCCTGTGTACACTCACAAACACATCAGTCTCTTAACCTATAAGTCTTCAATACACCAAAATCACTAAGGGGCACTAGATGCACCTACAGGGACGGAATCTTGTCCGTCCAGAAGTCAGTGGAAGAGTCGGCCGAGAGGCAACCGGTCGTAGGCCGGCCGGGGGGCGGATGGCCGGCTCCTTGACCAGCCGGCCATGAACCAGCTGGCAACGAGCCTGCCGGCCATGCATGAGCCGGCCTCGAGGCAGTCGGTGGCTCGCCAGCCGGCCACGGACCAGCCGGTGACATGTTTTTTCTTGAAACGGGGGGAGAACCCCCTTGTTTTGGCCTACCTGGGGGTAATAACCTCGTCACCTTCCTGGTCAGGTATAACCAAGTCCTCCTCCGAAGGTAACTTGACTGACGGGTGATGCAACACATCCAAGAACACATTAGGCGGCATCGGCTTATGTTGAGACCCTAGACTAGATAATGCATCAGGTGCCTCGTTCTTGCGCCTAACAATGTGATCCACTTCATAACCTTTGAAATGGCCAGCAATAACATCAACCGCCTGGCGGTAAGCCACCATACGAGGGTCCCTTGAGTCCCATGTGCCAGAGACTTGCTGAGCTACTAGGTCTGAGTCGCCAAGACACCTGACCCGACTCAAGTTCATCTCCTAAGCCACCCGGAGGTCATGAATCAAAGCCTCATATTCTGCTGCATTGTTAGTACAAGGAAACATTAGCCTCAAAACATAACAGAATGTGTCACCTCGTGGGGAGGTTAAAACAACTCCAGCCCCCGAGCCTTCCAATTGCTTGGATCCATCAAAGTGAATCATCCAATAAGTATTGTCCAGCTTCTCTTCCGGAATTTGACACTTTGTCCAATCATTCATAAAATCTACCAGGGCATGAGATTTGATAGCCGTCCAGGGCACATATTTCAAATTGAGGGATCCAAGCTCGATTGCCCACTTAGCAATCCTTCCAGTGGCTTCTCTGTTTTGAATGATGTCTCCCAAGGGGCAGAACTAACAACTGTGATCGGGTGCCCAAGAAAATAATGCTTCAATTTGTGATTGGCCATGAACACCCCAAGCACAAGTTTTTGCCAATGGGGGTATCTTTGCTTAGACTCCGTTAGGACCTCACTGACATAATAAACCGGCCGCTGAACTGGGTACTCTTTACCTGCCTCCTTGAGCTCCACCACAACTACAGCACTGACAACCTTGTTATTAGCCGCCACATATAAGACCAGAGGCTCCTTTTCCATTGGAGCAGCCAGAACCGGTGGCTCAGCCAATTGCTTTTTGAGCGCTTCAAACGCTTCATCAGCCGCATCACTCTAGTCGAAATCGTCTGTCTTTTTCATCATCTGATATGGAGTAATAGCTTTCTCACCCAGGCGGCTTATGAACCGGCTTAGTGCAGCAATACGACCCGCCAGGTGTTGAACATCATTGATGCACGCCGGCTTAGACAAGGAAGTAATAGCCTTTACTTTGTCTGTGTTAGCTTCAATGCCACGCTCGGAGACTAAAAAACCCAAGATCTTGCCTGCACGTACACCGAAAACACACTTTGTCGGGTTAAGCATCATCTTGTAGACCCAAAAATTGTCAAAGGTTTCCTTCAAATCATCCAGCAGAGTTTCCTTCTTCCTTGACTTGACCCCAATATCATCTACGTAAGCATGAACATTGCACCCAATTTGACCATGAAGACAGTTCTACACACAACATTGGTAAGTCGCCTGGGCACTCTTGAGCCCAAAAGGCATAGACACATAGCAAAAAGCACCAAAAGGCATAATAAAAGTTGTCTTCTCTTGGTCCTTAACTGCCATCTTGATCTGATGATAACCTGAATAAGCATCCAAAAAACACAGACTCTCACAACCTGTCGTCGCATCAATTATTTGGTCAATACGGGGGAGAGCAAACGGGTCAATCGGACATGCCTTGTTAAGATCTGTGTAATCCACGCACATACGCCATGTGTCGTTCTTCTTGAGTACCAACACCAGGTTAGCAAGCCACTCCGGGTGAAAAACCTTAACGATGAATCCTGCTGCCAAGAGCCGGGATACCTCTTGTCCAATTGCTTTCCGCCTCTCCTCATTGAATCGGCATAGGAACTGGTTGAATGGTTTAAACTCAGGATCCACATTAAGGTGGGGCTTAGCGAATTCTCTCGGTACACCCGGCATGTCAGAAGGCTTCCATGCAAAGATCTCCCGGTTCTCATGGATGAATTTGATGAGCGCGCTTTCCTATTTGGGATCCATATTAGCCCCAATGGTGAACTGTTGTGACGAGTCGCCAGGCGTAAAGTCCACTAACTTGGTATCTTCAGCCACAAACTTGAGAGGCGGCTCGGATTCCGTGTTAGACTTCTTCAGCGGGGTCATATCTTCCAGGTCAACATTTTCCTTATAAAACATGAGCTCTACCTCAGCACAACTTGATTCTGCATATGTTTCATCACCTTCCTCACACTCGACAGCCGTCTTCCGATCATCATGCACAGTGATCATCCCATTTAATCTGGGCATCTTGAGTTGTAAGTAGACATAGTAGGGCCTAGCCATGAACTTGGCATAAGCCGATCGTCCAAACAGAGCGTGGTACGGGCTCTTAATCTTGACCACTTCAATCCACAAAGATTCCACCCTGTAATTGAATTCATCACCAAAAGCTACCTCCAAACAAATCTCTCCCACTTGATAAGCTGACTTCCATGAAAAACTGTTGAAGAAGGCTTAAGATCTTTGTCGAGCAAATTCATCCGACGGAAAGTGTCATAATACAGGATGTTAATGCTGCTGCTGCTATCCATAAGTACTTTGGTGAACACATATCCCCCTACTTGGGGGGCAACTACCAAAGCCAATTGCCCTGGGTTATCCACACGTGGCGGGTGATCCTCCCTGTTCCAAGTTATGTCATACTCAGACCACTTCAAATATTGCGGGAGAGTCGGTATGGATGCATTAACCGCCCGCTTGCACACCTTCCGGTCCTGTTTGTCAAGGTTGGTCGTAAAAACATGCTACTACCCTTCATTAAACTGCTTGGGGTTACTCTGATACCCGGACTTGTTATTTTGCTGCTGACCTCCACCGCCAGGTTGTTGATTATTACCTCCATGGTTTACTTGGCCCTGATGGCCTGAGCATGAGCTGCCCGAACCAAAGCCAGACCCGGAAGGACCGGATCCTGACCCACTGGATGATCCGCCGCTGCTGCCTTGATGCTGGTTACTGCTGTAATTTTGATGGTTGTGCATGATCCAACAATCCCTCCAAGCATGAGCAGACGGCTGATCTGGAAGGTTGTGTTTCGGGCACGGAGCATTCAGTCTCGCCTCCATGTCGGTAGGTTTGCGTTTAAAAGGCCGCTTATCATTACCCTTGTCACGGTTATTCCCAGTATTGGTGTTGGTAACTAGATCTGACCCGCCATCCTGGTGTTTCTGCTTTCCGCTGTTGCCATTATTGTTGTTTCCTCTTTCCGCCGTTCTGTGATTGACCCTTGCCATTGTTAGTGTTCTTACCCTTGGCTGATTTCTCATCATCAGAGCCAAGATCCTTCGTGTTGTTAGAGTATGCATACTTGGTGAGAGCCGCCATGAGTTCCCCCATGTCTTTGCATGAGCGCTTGAGCCAGCCAAGCTTCTGCTTCAAAGGCGTGAAGTGGCAATTCTTCTCCAGAATTAAGACCGCTTGAGCCGACATAATGTTATCAGAAGAATGGATGATGGTTAAGACCCGCCATACCCAATGATGAGCTGACTCATCCTCACGCTGCACGCAATGATCCAAATCCACAATCATCATAGGCTGCTTGCACGTTCCCTGGAATTTTTTGATGAACTTTGCTTTTAACTCGGCCCAGGAATTAATGGTGTTGGTTGGCAATCCCTTCAACCATGTGCGAGATGGCCCTTCTAGCATCATGATGAAATACTTGGCACATACTGCATCGCTAACATCTAACATCTCCATGGCCAGCTCATAGCTTTCAATCCAAGCTTCTGGAGGCAGGTCAGCAATATAATTGAGCACCTTGTGAGGACCTTTAAAATCCTTCGGAAGACGCTCATTCCGCAAAGCCGGCAGTAAGCACGGCATTCCCATAGCCCTGGAGGTTACTCCAGCTTCTACCGAAATGGAAGGTGCAACTGTGGGTTCCTGACAAGCCACCGCGGCTGTCAGAGTCGCCGCCTCTCACTGCACTCTTGCCCGATCCACCAATGCCTGAGCATCACTAGCCGGCCAATTGTCTCTCGGCGGGTTTCGATTTTGATCACTGCTAGAAACCGCCGGCGACTCATAACACCGGTTGTATCTACGGCTTGGGATGGGGGTTGAGTGCATGCGACTCCGACTATAAGTATATTTCTCCTGCTGGGTCACCGCAGTCTGCAGGTGTCCAATGGTGTTCTGCACTTCCTCTACGAAAGACGCCTCATCGGAGATGGGGATTGTACCAAGCCTGGTCACCGTTGCCACCATGTTCTCCACCGGGTTAGAATAATGACCCGGTGGCATCGGAAAAGACGGTGGTGGGGTCTGGTTCCGGCGCAGTGGGTCCGGCTGCTAACGCTGAACCGTCGCTCGGCTTCCAGGTACTTCCACCTTATGGGTTATGGTCAAAGGTATATTCTGTCCCATCCCTGGCGCGTTAAGAAGATTTTTGGCTTCATATTGATCCGACAAACGGGACTGATGCCTCATCAGGTGAACCACCGCTGCAGACTGTTGCTCTAATTCTAAGCAAAAAGCATCTGCCCTAAGGCGCTTTGACTCAGCATCCATCTGAGCTTTCAACGCATTGATTTCCGGTTGGACTCCGGCCATCTGGTTCTTCAACCTCGTGATCTGTATGTTACGAGCCGCTTGGTTTTCAGTAGTGACCTCGGTTTCCATCAGAGTTGTAAGCTCGTTCATCAAATCCAGAAGAATTTGAGCCGGCAGCCTGCCAGCTCCAGATCCGGTCACACCGGCGGCTGTGCTACTAGGGGCCGGTGCTGAACCTGCCATGAAGATGGCAGCACGATTCGGTGACTCATAATCTTCCGGCTCATGATATTCCCACTCAGGGTAATGCTCGACGTAGCCCCCAAGCCCGCTGTTGTGAAGCTCATAGATTGATTCCATCTCTCCGCTCGAGGAACCATCCTCTGAACAGATGAGAGTTTCCTCCTGCGACATGGAACCTTAAAGCTACCTGCCTTGGGTAAAGCTGACGAAGACATGCTTTCTGCCCAGGTTAACACGGGGAGGTTGCATGCGTCGAGCCGGCTCGACGAGGTCAGTGCAGATGTCCGTCCCGATTTCAGATCCACCGATCTTACCGATAAAGACGTGAATTCCACCGAAGGGGACTCGATGCCCGTACTCGATTGAGTCAGCCTCGGGGCCCCAGCCGGTGTCGTCGATGTAGAGCTTGTCGCGCCGACTCTTGGTCATCCTGCCAACAGCATATCGCTTGATCCCTGGGACAGATCCCTTTGACAACTCCACACCATCGAGCGCTAGCCCCAAGGTGGGCGCCAACTGTCGTGGTTTTGTCACGGCAGATGTCCTCATGAAAGGACTTAGGTTCAAGGCCGTCGCTAAGGCGGTGAGCTCGAAAGGGTTGATCGGAATAGAGAGACAAGGGTTAGCCAGGTTCGGCCCCTCGAAAAGAGGTAAAAGCCTATGTCCTGCACTGTGTTGTATCGATTTGGTATTGATTACAAGGGAGTGATTTCGCTTGATCTAGCTCTCAATCAGTTGTTTCGTGGCCTAAGCCGCCCAGGTAACCTGCCCTTATATACACGGGTCAAGGCCCTGAGCTTACAAGAGTCCGGGTCGGGTTATACTTGACAACCGACCTCACCTCTAACTATCCATGCCTTATGTAACAAGTCGCTCCTGGCGGCTCAAGCTCACCGAGTTACATCCTGTATATTGGCTCTGGGCCTTTGAAATTATCGATAACAGATAGTTGTGTGATAAGATAATTTGTAACGAGTAACAAGTAACAAGCATAGCAAAGGTGCAGGAAGGTATCCCAATCCTTTTTGTAGCAAAGGACAGGCTTGGACAAACTCTTATATGAAGCAAAGCGCTCCTGAGGACACATGGGAATTTCTGTCAAGCTAGTTTTCAACATGCTCATTTGATTCGCGTTCGTTACTTTGATAATTTGATACGTGGGTGGACCGGTGCTTGGGTGCTGCCATTACTTGGACAAACCTCCCACTTATGATTAACCCCTCTCGCAAGCATCCGCAACTACGAAAGAAGTATTAAGATAAATCTAACCATAGCATGAAACATATGGATCCAAATCAGCCCCTTACGAAGCAACGCATAAACTAGGGTTTAAGCTTCTGTCACTCTAGCAACCCATCATCTACTTATTACTTCCCAATGCCTTCCCCTAGGCCCAAATTATGGTGAAGTGTTATGTAGTCGACATTCACATAACACCACTAGAGGAGAGATAACATACATCTCATCAAAATATCGAACGAATACCAAATTCACATGATTACTTATAACAAGACTTATACCATGTCCTCAGGAACAAACATAACTACTCACAAAGCATGTTCATGTTCATAATCAGAGGAGTATTAATTATCATAGAGGATCTGAACATATGATCTTCCACCAAGTAAACCAACTAGCATCAACTACAAGGAGTAATCAACACTACTAGCAACCCACACGTACCAATCTGAGGTTTGAGACAAAGATCGGATACAAGAGATGAACTAGGGTTTTGAGAGGAGATGGTGCTGATGAATATGTTGATGGAGATTGACCCCCTCTCGATGAGAGGATCGTTGGTGATGACGATGGCTTCGATTTCCCCACCGGGAGGGAAGTTTCCCCGACAGAACAGATCTGCCGGAGCTCTAGATTGGTTATGTCCAAGTTCCGCCTCGAGACGGCGATGCTTCATCCCGAAAGCTTTATTATGATTTTTTTCCAGGTCAAAACTCTCCATATAGCAGAATATGGGCACCGGAGACCTTCCAGGTGGGTCACAAGCCCGCTAGGCGCGGCTAGGGGGGTGGTCGCGCCTGGCAGGCTTGTCACCTCCTGGTGGCCCCCCTCTGGTATTTGTTTCACCCAACAATTTTTTAGATATTACAAAATAATTCTCCGTAACTTTTCAGGACTTTTGGAGTTGTGCAGAATAGGTCTCCTAGATTTGCTCCTTTTCCTGTCCAGAATTCCAGCTGCCGGCATTCTCCCTCTACATGTAAACCTTGTAAAATAAGAGAGAAAAGGCATAAGAATTGTACCATAACGTGTAATAACAACATATAATGCAATAAATATTAATATAAAAGCATGATGCAAAATGGACGTATCAACTCCCCCAAGCTTAGACCTCGCTTGTCCTCAAGCAAAAGCCGAGATCGATAAATATGTCCACAAGTTTAGACATAGAGGTGTCGATAAAAAATACGAACATGAGGGCATCATGATCATCTTGAGAACAGAAATACTTATTCATGTATGATTTCTTATGCTAGAGTAACAATTCATTCACAAGATAAAGTATGGACCAAGAACTCTATTGACAACCAACAAACCTTGCTCTCGGTCATTGAAGCAATTAGCAATTTATCATAACATCGGAAAGAGTCAATATAAGAGTTTGTAAAGCAAATCCACATACTCAATCATCTTTTAGTCTTTCATAATTGCTAACACTCACGCGGTACCCATGAGATCAATGCTTTAATCAGACGAAGAGAAAGATAGGGGATTATAGTTTTGCCTCCCAACTATTCACCTCAAGGGTGATGACAACAATAATCACTCATGATCACCCACATCCGAGTGGATATATGCGTCTAGATCATTCTCCAACACATAATGCTTGCCAAAAGAGAAAGGCAAAATATAGGAAGTGGTAAAGACCATCGTGACTCTTGCATAAAGGTAAGTACTAAAAAGGTAAAAGTAACAAATAAGACCTTCGTAGAGGGAAGCAGAGGTTGTCATGCGCTTTTTGTTTTGGGATGCGCAAACCTTTAATGCAAAGGACCACATCGTGGTATTTCCCTTTGTGATAGCAACCTTTATTATGTAGTACGGCGTTTTTATTTCTTTTTCATCACAAATTCGTACAATGCTTATTTCCCTTACAATAAATATCAAACATATTTAGGAGCAAATCTTATTGCTTTATGCACCGATGACAACTTACTTGAAGGATCCTATTCAATCCATAGGTAGGTATGGTGGACTCCCATGGAAAAACTGGGTTGAGGGTATTTGGATGCACAAGTAGTATCTCTACTTGATGCGGATGTTTTGGCTAGTATTAGGTGGAAGCAAGCACTACATGTTAAAGGATCTATAACCATATAACTTGTATTCAGAAGTAAGCACACATAACCCATTATGTTGTCTTCTTTGTCCAACATCAACTTCTTCGCATATAATATTTTAATGAGTGCTCACAATCATAAAAGATGTCAAAGATAATATATTTATATGTGAATATATCTTTCTTTATCACTTCCTTTTTAATTGCACCAATGACCAATTGTTATGTTTGTCAACTCCCAACAAATTTCAATCGACATACTTATTATATGTAAAGTCATCACTCCCCATAAGATCAATATATATACTCTTTGCTTTTACTCTATTCTTCTTTTATTTCTTATTTATCTCAAGATCATATCAAGCGAGAAAATCCCTCACATCAAAACAACCTCTTATTATATAACTTCCAGACTTGCTTACATAAGGAGAACAAAAAGCAAAAACTCAAAGCTAGATCATACTAAAATTTTATTCTACCAGATCAAGACAAAATCAAAAGGATCGAACTAAGAAAACCAAGAAAAGGAAAAAAGGTGTGATGGTGATACGATACTGGGACATCTCCCCCAAGCTTGGCACAAGCCAAGGGGAGTGCCCATACCCATGTGTTTAGATGTCCTTCTTCAGAGGTGATGGTGTTGGAGTTGTTGATGAGGTTGGAGGTTTGTCCTCGGTCTTCCAAGGCATGGGCTCACCATCGTAAAAAGATGGATGAGTCTTGGGAATCCTCAAATCTGCAGCCAAACTCATTCTCTTAAATCTGTATTCATACTCATAGTTTTGGTTTTGCACATCATAGATCTGGGCTTGGAGATGCTCGATTTTCTCATAAAGCTTGAAGATGTGTTCCCCGATGTCCTTGGTGTCCAACTTGTGTTTATGGGTAAACTCTAAGATCATCATATGATTAGCATTGAGTTCATGTTCTACCATCCCTTGGCACTTGAAGACTTGTTGCTCCATAGCTTCAAGCCTTGTTTCCATGCTTCTTGTCTTCTTTCGCCCCTTGACATCACGGATGTGCAGCACCCCCTCACGCATCTCAATGGTTTGAGGGTGTCGTAGCACCTCTACAAGATAGGGGTTGATGACCTTCTCGACAAACTTGTCCTTCGGGGCACATGGGGACGCCACGAAGATCTAAATATGTAGCAGAAACAACTCAAAACAAAAACATGAGGTATCGTCGTGATACGAAAGTCAAAGCCTTCGGCAGATTATATAATGAGTTTTTGCTGACCCAAAGGAGTGTACCACAAGAAAACGGAGTCCGGAGGGCGCACGAGGTGGTGACAAGCCACATAGGCGTGGCCAGGGGGTGGCTACGCCTGGCAGGCTTGTCACCTCCTCGCGCATCTTTCAGACTACTTTTAATTTTCCGAATTTATTAAATAATCTAAAACGGCAAAAAAATGCTATTGGGAAAGTTTTGGAGTTGGTTTACTTATCGTACCACATACCTATTTCTTTTCGAAGTCTGAAACGTTCTGGTAGGTCTCCCTAATATACTCCTCCAGAGTTATGGTATTAATGATATTGGTTTCAACATTTATGGCATGAGATATAATGTTTGATTCTTTGCCCATTTACCACCTTCGAATTTGTGCCTTCGGCATTGTTGATCTTGATGGCACCGGAACGATATACTTGCTCGACAATGTAAGGCCCTTCCCATTTAGAGAGAAGTTTTCCTGCAAAAATCTTAAATGAGAATCGTATAGCAGGACATGGTCACCTACATTGAATTCACGCTTTTGTATCCTTTTACCATGCCATCTCTTAACTTTCTCTTTAAACAACTTGGCATTCTCATAGGCCTGGGTTCTCCATTCATCAAGTGAGCTAATGTGAAATAACTTCTTCTCACCAGCAAGTTTGAAATCATAGTTGAGCTCTTTGATGGCCTAATAAGCTTTATGTTCTAGTTCTAGAGGTAAGTGACATGCTTTACCATAAACCATTTTATACGGAGACATACACATAGGGTTCTTGTAAGCATCTCTATAAGCCCATAATGCATCGTCAAGTTTCTTAGACCAATTCTTTCTAGATCTATTAACAGTCTTTTGCAAGCTCAATTTAATTTCTCTATTACAAAATTCTACTTGACCACTAGACTGAGGATGGTAAGGAGATGCAATTGTATGATTAACGTCATACTTAGCAAGCAATTTATGGAAAGCACCATGAATAAAATGTGAACCACCATCAGTCATTAGATATCTAGGGACTCAAATCTGGGGGAAATAACTTCTTTCAGCATCTTAATAAAGGTGTTATGATCAGCACTACTAGTTGGAAATAGCTTGTACCCACTTAGTAACACAATCAACAACAACTAGAATATGAGTATACCCGTTGGATGTCAGAAAAGGTCCCATATAATCAAAACCCCAAACATCAAATGGATCAATAACAAGAAAGTAATTCATAGGCATTTCCTGACGTCTACTAATATTGCCAATTCTTTGACATTCATCACAAGACAAGACAAACTTACGAGCATCCTTTAAGAGAGTACGCCAATAAAAACTAGATTGTAATACCTTATGTGAAGTTCTATCTCTAGCGTGGTGTCCTTCATAGGCCTCGGAATGACACTTGGGTAGGATCTGTTCCTATTCATGCCCAGGTACACAACGTCTAATAACACCATCTACTCCTTCTTTATAAAGGTGTGGGTCATCCCAAAAGTAATGTCTTAAATCATAGAAGAAAATTTTCTTTTGTTGGTATGTGAAACTAGGTGGTATAAATTTAGCAACAATGTAATTAGCATAATCATCATACCATGGAGCATTACGCGAAGCACCCACGGCATAGTCACTAGCATCACGCATAATTTCAAAGGGTAGGTTCCAATCAGGTGGTTGAACATGTTGGGTTCTACCGTAGGTACATCGCATGCAAATTAAAAAAAATTCCTATGCGCAGAACATCCAAGAACATGCTAAGGAGATGGATCACAGTTCGTTACCACTAGACGCGCAGTGCCGTCCAGCGGAAGTAGAGTTGGGGTAGCGCGTTCGTGTGGTCCATCTCCTCCTCATTCGATCTCCCTCGAACATTCATTTTGATCTCCCTCGAACAGTCGGTCGTCGGATCCCATGTACAGGTTCGCCGGAGCGGTGGAAGTGCACCGCCTCTAACAGTATCCGCGCATGCAGGAGGAACACCCGTGCGGTAGACTGCTAGGTCCGATCACATGGTTGGCAGCGGCGAGTGGAGGTGGTTAGTTGCAACCCATGCAAAGCCCTAATGAAGGCACCGAACCGATCAACCAGATGGGTGTGCCGCACCTCCACTATATATAGGCGTCCGGCGTGGGCTCAACTCTTGGGCCTCGCACGGATCCTAAAGCCCACGTGTTCCTTCCCTTAAGCGCGCGACCCCTTAGGTTCTCGTTCACTTGGTCGCGAGTCGGATAACATCCGACTCGACCAGTCAGTAGCGGCCTCTAGCAAAATGTACCGACTCCAAGTGTCCGATGAAGCTGGTTAGGCGAATCTGTACTTCACACATCTATTCCCTTTGCCAAATGATATATGTTGTCGTGCACAAGGCAACATGATCATCCTTGTTGCAGCACGACCTCTTTCTCGTTCCGGTGAATCCGACCAACACTTCAGATTATCTCATAATCCTCATCGCATGGCCATGCTTATCCAGGTTGGATCACTCAAGGGGCCCAGAGTATATCTCTTCTGATCGGAGGGGCAAATTCCATCTTGCTCGACCATGTATTGTAGCATGGGTCTGGACAAGCCCGAAACCTACCTTTGTAACTACCCAGTCACGGAGTAGCGTTTGATCGGCCCAAAGCAAGTCTGTCACCATCCCGAGTACATACGCCAGCTCAGGTCTTAGGACATATAACGTATGTTGTACTAGAGACTCACAGATGACCTATCGCTGCGTCTCATAGTTGGGTTTGTCCAACTCAGACCTTATCTCGACTCGGATCCGACTATGTCGAATCCGACCAGACCTTTCTAAGTCCATATTCTCCGATTAGCATCCAATGCCACATGGTCGGTGAGACCGAACCATCCACCGTGTCATAAGCTAGTCTGATTAGTTGTGCGTCCACACAACCCTTTGGACTAGGGACCATTTAGGACAGTTATCATACAATGCATAGTCTCACAAACAAGTCACGTACTTGTTAATACACATCAATGATAATGTCCAAGGAGTATATTTATTCATAAACACATAGGAAATATCATCATACATGATTGCCTCTAGGGCATATCTCCAACAGTCTCCCACTTGCACTAGAGTCAATTAACTAGACATCAAATGCCCATAGCTCTAACGTGCCCCTCATGCTTGGGTTGTGGAAGCGGCTTAGTCAACACGTCTGCAACATTTGCATCCGTATGAATCTTGCATAAATTGGTATCACCTTTCTCTACGAGATTTTGTATCAAGTGATATTTTCGGTCTATGTGTCTGGTCTTGTGGTGTTGTCTCGGCTCTTTGGCCTGTGCAATGGCACCTGAATTATCACAATAAAGGTCCACCGGTTTTAACCAGCTCAGGAACACACCAACATCTTCCAGTAACTTTCGAATCCAAACACCTTCCTTTGCGGCTTCACAAGCCACAATGTATTCGGCCTCTGTTGTGGAGTCGGCCATCGTATCTTGCTTGGAACTCGTCCAGCTCACTGCTCCTCCATTCATGACATACACGAATCTAGTTTGCGATCGACAATCATCCCTGTCGGTTTGGAAACTAGCATCAGTGTAACCCTTTACACAGAGATCCTCCTCACCTCCATAAACTAGGAACATCTCTTTAGTCCTTTTCAGGTACTTCAAGATAATTTTCATCGCTGCCCAGTGACTCTCACCTGGGTTGGCCTGGTGTCTGCTTGTTAAGCTTATTGCATAGGCAACATCAGGCCAGGTACATAGCATGGCATACATGATGGATCCAATTGCCAAGGCATATGGAATCCTACTCATCTGGTTTCGCTCATCAGAAGTCATAGGACTCTGAGTCTTGCTTAGCCTTACACCATGTGAGACGGGCAAGAACTTTTTCTTGGCCTCACTCATGTTGGACCTCTTCAACACATTGTCTATGTACATGCTCTGTCTTAAGACGAGCAGCCTCCTCGGTCTATCTCTATAGATCTTGATGCCTAAAATGTACACTGCCTCTCCAAGGTCTTTCATCGAAAACTTGCCATTCAATGATTCCTTGACTGAGTTCAGCATCGAAACATCATTTCTGATTAGCAGTATGTCATCCACATACAAGATCAAAAATACTACCGAGATCCCACTAGACTTCTTGTATAAACAATAGTCCTCTTCGTTCTTGATGAAACCAAGGTCAACGATGACTTCATCAAAACGAATGTTCCAACTCCGAGCTGCTTGCCTCAATCCATAAATGGATCTCTTGAGCTTGCATATTTTACCAGCGTTAGTTGGATCGACAAAACCTTCAGGCTATATCATGTATACATCCTCTTTTAAATTTCCATGAAGGAAAGCCGTTTTGACATCCATCTGCCATATCTCATTATCGAAATATGCAGCTATAACTAGTATGATCCTCACCGACTTTAGCATCACTACCGGCGAGTAGGTGTCATCATAGTCAATTCCTTGAACTTGTCCATGACCTTTAGCGACAAGCCGAGCTTTGTGGATTTGAACGTTTCCATCCACATCAGTTTTCTTCTTAAAGACCCATTTACAACCAATGGCTACTATGCCAGGTGGCGGATCAACCGAGTCCCAGACTTGATTGTCATCCATGGACTTTAACTCGGATCTCATGGCCTCGAGCCATGCCTCGGAATCTAGGCTCACCATCACTTCCGCATACGTGGTCGGCTCGTCGCTTTCTAGAAACAATACATCGCGCACTCTGCGCAATCTTTCCGACCTTCGTGGCTCTGGTGTCGACTCCACTACGGGTTCCCTGATCAACTTCGGTATGATCTCATCACCAGCCGAGTCATCCCTGAGTGGATCTCGAATTTCTTCTAGTCGCACCGTTCTCCCACTGCCCTCCTGATTGAGAAACTCTTTCTCTAGGAAAACCCCGTTCCGAGCAACAAACACTTTGTTCTCTTCTCAGTTGTAGAAACTATAACCCAAGGTTTCCCTCGGATATCCCACGAATATGAATTTATCCGACTTGGGTGTAAGCTTGTCCGACATGAGTCGCTTAACAAATGCTTCACAACCCCAAATCTTTAGGAAAAGACAAACTAGGAGTCTTCCCAGTCCACATCTCATGTGTTGTCTTGTCAACGGATTTTGATGGTACCCTATTAAGTGTGAAAGTTGTTGTTTCTAGAGCGTATCCCCACAATGACAAGGGTAAATCCAATTTGCTCATCATCAACCGGACCATGTCCAACAAGGTTTGATTTCTCCATTCTGACACACCATTTCTCTGCGGCGTACCCGGAGGTGTGAGCTGAGGTACTATACCTTGGCTTTTCAGATGGTTATCATACTCCTGACTCATGTACTCACCTCCACGATCTGATCATACAAGTTTTATCATCTTGCCGAGCTGATTTTCAACCTCATTCTGAAACTCTTTGAACTTTTCAAAAGTTTCCAACTTGTGCTTCATCAAATAGATATATCCATATCTACTCAAGTCGACGGTAAAAGTCATGAAGTACTGATAGCCACCTCTGGCCATTGTGCTCATTGGACCACACACATCACCGTGTATAAGCTCCAACAGCTCGGATGCCCTCTTGCAACTCTTTGCAAAAGGATACTTAGTCATCTTTCCTAGCAAGCATGATTCGCATGTCTCGAACGACCCAAAGTCGGACGAAGTTAGAAATCCATCATCTTGGAGCTTCTTCATGCGTTTCAGACTAATGTGTCCAAGCCGGCAATGCCAGAAGTATGTCGGATTTATCTCATTAGGCTTATACCTCTTGACATTCACATTATAGACTAACTCCGTTTCTAGATTCAAAATAAATAACCCATCTACAATGGGTGCATAGCCATGTAACATTCCATTCCAATAAAATGAACAACCATTGTCCTTTATATTGAATTCATAACCTTGACTCATCAAGCATGAGGCAGAAATAATGTTCCGACTAAGTGCGGGAATGTAATAAAAATTATTCAATTCCAAATTAAATCCAGAAGGAAGCTTGAGCTGCATCGTGTCGACCTCCAACGCAGCAACTCTTGCTTTGTTGCCAACCCTGATGTCAATCTCCCCTTGTGCCACACGTGTAGTTCTTACCAGCCCCTGCATCAAGTTGCAAATATGAACAACCGATCCGGTATCAAATACCCAAGAGATACTAGGTATGTTAGCAAGGTAAATGTCTATAACATATGTAACAAGTGTACCTTTCCCTGAAGAAGCATCTCCGGCCTTCTTGCCATGCTCAGCAAGCCACTTGCTACAGTTCCTCTTCCAGTGACCAGCTTCCTTACAGTGAAAGCAAATGGTCTTTGAGTTCGGTCCGGACTTTGGCTCAGCAGCGGAGACAGCATTCTCCGTGCCCTTTGCCTTACCCTTTTTCTTGGACCAAATCTTCTTGAACTTTGCCGAGTTCTGCACCATCAACACTTGATGCATACCTTTCTTAATATCCTGCTCTGCCACCTTGAGCATCCCATTCAATTCAGTGAGCTTCTTATCCATGTCGTGCATATGATAGTTCGAGATGAACGTCCCATAGCTAGCTAGAATAGAACCCAGAACTGCATCAGTCGCCAGCTCATCCAAGAGCGGGAAACCCAACTGATCCAAAGCTTTCATGTATCCGATCATTTTGATCACATGTGGGCTCAGTGGATCACCTTCCTTCAGCTTACAATCCATCAAGGATCGCCAGACGTTGAATCTTTCGGTTCTAGCCTGCACCTGCAACATGCTCTTGAGACCCTCGATCATATCGAAAGCCGCAATGTGTTTGAAATGTTGTTGCAAATCGGGCTCCATACAAGCCAGCATGAGGCAGCTGAGCTCGCTCGATTCATCAACGAGTTTCCGGTAGGCATTCTTGGTTGTGGCATTATCATTATCGACGGGTGCCTCTGGAAGTGGATCCTCTAGAACATGTTCCTTTTTATCTTGCTTGAGAACAATTCTCAGATTTCTATACCATGTGGTAAATTTTATTCCATTTAGTTTATCCTTTTCCAGAATTGATTTCAATGCAAAGTTTTGAGCAGGTGGTGCCATTGATCTACAACAGAAAATATGCAATCACTAAGTAATGTGTTTATGTAGAGTAATTCAAGCCTTAAGCAGAACTACTCCCACTGAAGTCAGCATCCCTCTCCAAACTCTCAGTGATTCAGGACCCGTCTAGCGCAAGCGACTAGTGAGCTTTAGCATCACTGCTAGCCAACTTGTCTATTTAGTAAGCAACTCCTTGCTAATCGTATCTCTATATGACTCCTGTCAGTCGCGTACGTATCTTATACCCCGGCTCCCAACCTTCTTTGCCACAAGGTCAAAAACCATTTTGATAGCCTTGTCAAGTTAACCTGATGCAGTGCATGTCCGTGTCCGACACGAACCTTCTAGTTCAAGGAGACCCAGTAGCACCTCAATTTTTTAGCCCACCACTAGACATACTTGACGTGCGAAGGTTCAGCATCCGGAATGGCAATGTGCTTGATATTAATGAGGGATCTTTCTACCATACTAACATGCATCGAAACAAGAAGCAATATCAATCACATATAAACATAAATATGTGAAATAGTATGGATCCTTCATGGACATCCTTCCAGGTCGACTCCAACTCCGATGACCAAGGCGGAACTCCATCGTGTCTATCTCGCCAGGACGCCAAAGCCTTGAACTTGATCTCTATCCTCCAACTACTACAACTAGTAATGAATTTACAAAGAATCACAAGTCGACACGCAGATCATTATACAATATAATGACAACACTTTGCCTCCTGTCGGCTGACAATCATGACACATAGGTCATGTTAAATTACACAAATGCATCACATACATATGAGCCATACTATTTACATCAAACCTGCAAAACAAACTTATGCATAGAATTCCATTCTACCGGTTTGTGTGATCGTGTATGAAATACAAGGCGCTATGCACACGGCGGTCCCGCTAGCCAGTTAGCGGGCGGGGTTCGAAGGGGCAGCGCCCCTTGCGGGTGGGAGCACCGCCCGATGTATTCGGAAATCACAGATCGTATTCGTGCTCCGATCACGCCGAATTTTCTAATCTGACCGATCTCATTGATCATCACGAACCCGATTCGGATTTACGTTTCACAGTTAACCTCGATGGTGGATACCGACCGGTAGGGGTAGGTTGTGTCATGACCTCATCGATTCCGATTGACAAAAAACATAGCCTCAATCTATCCCGATGTGTAGTTGATCTCATCAACCGTGCACATAGCCGATCTCATGAATGACGACGGATCTCATCCGCCGCCTCCACATATCAAATATGCATCAGATCTGAATCCAAATCCTATAACAGAGGCTCTGATACCACTGTTGGGTTCTACCGTAGGTGCATTGCATGCAAATTAAATTTTTCCTATGCGCAAAACATCCAAGAACATGCTACGGAGATGGATCACAATTTGTTACCACTAGATGTGCAGTGTTGTGTACGGGAAGTAGAGTTGGGGCAGCACGTTCATGTGGTCTGTCTCCTCCTCGTTCAATCTCCCTTGAATAGCCATTTCGATCTCCCTTGAACAGCCGATCGCTAGATCCCACGTACAGGTTCGTCGGAGCGGCGCAAGTGCATCGCCTCTACCGGTATTCACGCATGCAGGAGGAACACCTGTGCGGCGGACTGCTAGGTCCGATCACATGGTCAGCAGCGGCGAGTGGAGGTGGCTAGTTGCAACTCATGCAAAGCCCTAATGATGCCACCAAAGCGATCAACCATATGGGTGTGCCACACCTCCACTATATATAAGCATTCGGCATGGGCTCAACTCTTGGGCCTTGCATAGATCCTAAAGCCCACGTGTTCCTTCCCTTAAGCGTGTGACCCCTTAGGTTCTCGTTCACTTGGTCGCGAGTTGGATCACATCCGACTCGACCAGTCGATAGCAGCCTCTAGCAAAACGTGCCGACTCCAAGTGTCCGATGAAGCTGGTTAGGCGAACCTGTACTTCACACTTATGTTCCCTTTGCCACACGATATATGTTGTCGTGCACAAGGCGACATGGTGATCGTTTTTGCAGCACGACCTCTTTCTCGTTCAGGTGAATCCGACCAACACTTCGGATTATCTCATAATCCTCATCGTATGGCCATGCTTATCCAGGTCAGATCACCTGAGGGGCCCAGAGTATATCTCTCCCGATCAGAGGGGCAAATTCCATCTTGCTCGACCATGTCTCTCAGCATGGGTCTGGACAATCCCGAAACCTACCTTTGTAACTACCCAGTCACGGAGTAGCGTTTGGTCGACCCAAAGCAAGTCTGTCACCATCCCGAGTACATGCGCCAGCTCAGGTCTTAGGACATAGAACGTATGTTGTACTAGAGACTCACAAATGACATATCGCTATGTCTCATAGTTGGGTCTATCCAACTCAGACCTTATCTCGACTCGGATCTGACTATGTCGAATCCGACCAGACCTTTCTGAGTCCATATTATCCGGCTAGCATCCAATGCTACATGGTCAGCGAGACCGAACCATCCACCGTGTCATATGCTAGTCTGATTAGTTGTGCCTCCACACAACCCTTTGGACTAGAGACCATTTAGGACAGTTATTATACAATGCATAGTCTCACAAACAAGTCACGTACTTGCTAATACACATCAATGATAATGTCCAAGGACTATCTTTATTCATAAACACATAGGAAATATCATCATACATGATTGCCTCTAAGGCATATCTCCAATAGAACAACAGGTGCAGAATCAAGGCATTCTTAAGAATTTCAAATGCTTCTACACAATTATCATCAAAAATGAATGGAGCGTCTTTTTGCAAAAGATTAGTGAGAGGCCTAGAAATCTTAGAGAAGTCTTTAATAAACCTCCTATAGAAACCAGCATGACCAAGGAAGCTTCTTATACCTCTGATATCCGTAGGACACGACATTTTTTCAATAGCATCAACTTTGGCTTTGTCAACTTCAATACCTCTTTCGGAGATTTTGTGTCCTACTACAATACCCTCATTCACCATAAAGTGGCACTTCTCCCAATTCAAGACAATATTAGTTTCTTCACATCTCTGCAAAACTCGATCAAGGTTGCTCAAACAATCATCAAAAGAAGTTCCGTAAATGGAAAAATCATCCATGAAAACCTCAACAATCCTTTCACAAAAATCAGAGAAAATAGCAGTCATACATCTTTGAAAGGTAGCAGGCGCATTCATAAACCAAAAGGCATACATCTATAAGCGAAGGTACCGAAAGCACAAGTAAAAGTGGTCTTCTCTTGGTCCTCTTTTGACACGGGTATTTGAGAGAAACCAGAATAACCGTCTAGAAAGCAAAAATGTGTGTCTTTGGATAGTCTCTCTAGCATTTGATCGATAAAAGGTAGAGGGTAATGACATTTCCTAGTATCTTTATTTAATTTCCTAAAATCAATTACCATTCTATACCCGGTAACAATTCTTTGAGGGATCAATTCATTTTTATCATTAGGAACTACAGTAATGCCTCCTTTCTTAGGGACACAATGAACGGGACTAACCCATCTACTATCAGCAATAGGATGAATAATACCTGCCTCCGGAAGCTTTAATATTTCATTTCTTACCACTTCTTTCATTTTAGGATTTAACTGTCATTGGTGATCAAAAACTGGTTTAGCATCAGGCTCCATATTGATTTTATGCTGACATAGAGTGGGACTAATGCCCTTGAGATCATCAAGAGTATATCCAATAGCAGCACGATGCTTCCTCAGAGTTTTCAATAATATAGTTTCTTCATGCTCTGAAAGTTTAGCACTAATAATAACATGATATATCTTCTTTTCATCAAGATAAGTATATTTCAGAGCGTGCGGTAATTGTTTAAGCTCAGACACGGGGTCACCCTTGGGTGGAGGAGGATCCCCAAGTATTTCAATAGGCAAGTTGTGTTTAAAAATAGGATGTTGATCAAATAAAATCTTATATATTTCACTCCTTGCATTCATGTGCATATCGTTTTCATGGTCTAGCAAATATTGTTCTAAGGGATCAGTAGGAGGCACAGTAATAGAAGCAAGACCAATAATTTCATCCTTACTAGGCAATTCCTTTTCATGGGGTTGTCTACGAAATTTAGAGAAATTAAAGTCATGAGACATGTCCCCAAAATTTACAGTAACAGTTTCCTTCTCACAATCTATCCTGGCATTAACAGTATTCAGGAAAGGTCTACCAAATATAATGGGACAAAAATCATCTTATGGGGAACCAAGGACAAGAAAATCAATATGATATTTTATTTTCCCACACAAGATTTCAAAATCTCTAACAATCCCAACTGGCGCCATAGTATCTCTATTAGCAAGCTTAATAGTAACATCAATTTCCTCTAACTCAGCTGGTGCAATATCATTCATAATTTCTTTATATAAGGTAAAGGGAATTGCACTCACACTAGCACCCATATCACATAAGCCCTGATAACAATGATCTACTATTTTAACACAAACAACAGGCATGCCAACAATAGGTCTATGTTTGTCTTTGGCATCAGGTCTAGCAATTCTAGCAGCTTCATCAAATAATTGAATAACATGCCCATCAATATTATCAACCAAGAGAACTTTAACCATAGCAATACTAGGATCAAATTTAATTTGCTCAGGGGATGTAGTGTTCTAACATAGCTCTTACGAACCATAGTTGAAGCTTTAGCATGTTCCTTTATTCTAACAGGGATAGGTGGTTTCTCAATATAAGCAGGAATCACAGGATCAGTATTATAAGTAATACTTTCCTCTTCAACTTTAATATGTTGAACTGCTTTCACTTCAATGGCAGGATGATATTTAAACCACTTATCCTTAGGGATATCAACATGAGCAGCAAAAGATTCACAAAAGGAAGCTACTATCTCAGAGTCAAGTCCATATTTAGTGCTAAATTCACGAAAAGAATCGGTGTCTACGAAAGATTTAACACAATCAAACATAAGGTTCATACCTGACTCCTTACCTTCATCGAGTTCCCAATCTTCAGAGTTGCGTTTAATTCTTTCCAATAAGTCCTATTGGAAGTAAATGTCCTTCTTCATATAGGAACCAACACAAGAAGTATCGAGCATGGATTGATCATTACGAGAAAGTCGAGCATAAAAATTCTAAATAATAATTTCTCTCGAGAGATCATGATTGGGGCATGAATATAACATTGACTTAAGACTCCCCCAAGCTTGAGCGATTATTTCTCCTTCACTAGGCCAAAAATTATAGATATAATTCCGATCACGATGAACTAGATGCATAGGATAGAACTTCTGATGAAATTCCATTTTCAATCGGTTGTAGCTCCATGATCCAATATCATCACATAGCATGTACCATGTTAATGCCTTCTCCTTCAAAAATAAAGGGAATACCTTCTTCTTGACATTATCCTCGGGCAGACCTGCAAGCTTAAATAATCCACAAACTTCATCCACATAGATTAGATGCAAATCAGGATGTAGTGTTCCATCTCCTGCATAAGGATTAGCCAGCAGTTTCTCTATCATACCCGAAGGAATTTCATAATAAATATTTTCAATAGGTTTAGTGGGTTGAGGGGCAACTCTTTGTCCTTCCGTCCGAGGTGAATATACCTCGAACAAAGCCCTCAAAGGATTACATTCCATAGTAACAAGTGACGGTAAATTTCAGCACACTATATAAATTTTTCCTTACCAAAGGCGCTTCACTCCCCGGAAATGGTGCCAGAAAAGAGTCTTGATGACCCACAAGTATACGGGATCAATCGTATTCCTTTCAATAAGTAAGAGTGGCGAACCCAACGAGGAGCAGAAGGAAATGATAAGCGGTTTCCAGTAAGGTGTTCTCTGCAAGCACTGAAATTATCGGTAATAGATAGTTATGTGATAAGATAATTTGTAACGAGTAACAAGTAAAAAGTGTAGAAAAGTTCCAGCAATATAGCCCAATCCTTTTTGTATCAAAGTACAAGCCTGGACAGACTCTTATATGAAGCAAAGCGCTCCCGAGGACACATGGGAATTTTCGTCAAGCTAGTTTTCATCATGCTCATGTGATTTGCGTTCGTTACTTTGATAATTTGATATGTGGGTGGACCGGTGCTTGGGTACTGCCCTTACTTGGACAAACCTCCCACTTATGATTAACCCCTCTCACAAGCATCCGCAACTACGAAAGAAGAATTAAGATAAATATAACCATAGCATGAAACATATGGATCCAAATCAGCCCCTTACAAAGCAACGCATAAACTAGGGTTTAAGCTTCTGTCACTCTAGCAACCCATCATCTACATATTACTTCCCAATGCCTTCCCCTAGGCCCAAATAATGATGAAGTGTTATGTAGTCAACGTTCACATAACACCACTAGAGGAGAGACAACATACATCTCACCAAAATATCGAACGAATACCAAATTCACATGATTACTTATAACAAGACTTATCCCATGTCCTCAGGAACAAACGTAGCTACTCACAAAGCATGTTCATGTTCATAATCAGATGAGTATTAATTATCATAAAGGATATGAACATATGATCTTCCACCAAGTAAACCAACTAGCATCAACTACAAGGAGTAATCAACACTACTAGCAACCTAGAGGTACCAATCTGAGGTTTAAGACAAAGATCAGATACAAGAGATGAACTAGGGTTTGGAGAAAAGATGGCGCTGATGAAGATGTTGATGGAGATTGACCCCCTCTCGATGAGAGGATCGTTGGTGATGATGATGGCTTCGATTTGCCCCGCCGGAAGGGAAGTTTCCCCTGCAGAATAGCTTTGTCGGAGCTCTAGATTGGTTCTGTCCAAGTTCCACCTCGAGACGGCGGCGCTTCATCCCGAAAGCTTTCTTATGATTTTTTTTCCAGGTCAAAAAACCCTCCATATAGCAGAAGATGGGTGTCGGGGACCTGCCAGGTGGGTCACAAGCCCCCTGGGCGCGGCCAGGGGGTGGCCGTGCCTGGCAGGCTTGTCACCTCCTGGTGGCCCCCCCTCTGGTATTTTTTTCGCCCAATATTTTTTATATATTCCAAAATAATACTCCATAACGTTTTAGGACTTTTGGAGTTGTGCAGAATAGGTCTCCCAAATTTTCTCCTTTTCCAATCCAGAATTCCAGCTGCTGGCATTCTCCCTCTTCATGTAAACCTTGTAAATAAGAGAGAAAAGGCATAAGAATTGTACCATAACGTGTAATAACAGCCTATAATGCAATAAATATCGATATAAAAGCATGATGCAAATGGACGTATCAGCCTTCTGGCCCACTGATTATGTTTACTCGTGAAGTTGTCATAAGCCGCCAACCGCATGACCCGGCCCCACCTGGGCGGGTCTCACCTTGGGGGTTATATCCCCAACAAATATGGTATGCAACTTTGTGATGGTATTGATCTTTTGCCTTTGCTTAAAAGCTTGGTTGTGCTTCTTCTTTGGAGGATGATATTTGGAATGATCACTATGCAGGACGTGCACACCAATATAGCAATGATGTATGCGGCTACTATCGCAACACAAAATAAGATATGATGATATATGCATGCTAATTGTATCTATGTGGAGTAACTATCCCTAAAGTGCACAAGTTGCGTAGCCCGGCAATACTCAGTGGCTAGTCTTGATAGGTAAGCAACGCAAAAAGGCTCGGTTAACAATGCAATGGCAAGGGTATAACAAAAGTGTCATCGTGGTTACCGTCCTTGCTTATGGTGAGGTGTCAACGAAGAGTTGGTTGGCGAAGATCCGGGGCGATGATGAGCGGCGATGTCGATGAAGAACCACTCCTAATTAGCCAAAACACCTTAGGAAGTGGCGATGCTTGCAACTCAAAATCTCATATGCAAAAGGGTTGTGGAACAAATGGTGGAAATATTGTGGAAGAAATGGTGGGAAACGGCCAAAAATCTATCGAAACAAGGCAAGCAGCTTTGCTGGTTGCCAGGGGCCGGATGCCCGGGCCACTGCGCGGGATGTCCGGGGTCCAGGACGGATGTCCAGGGGGCCCGATCCAGATTGGATCTCAGGATTTCCTATGAACTAGGGTATGAACACAAAAAAAATCTGCGAATTGGGGGTGATTTGGCGGTGGAAATCGATGAAGAGGATGGGGGAACAGTAAATCCACTCGTCCACTACGAGAGCCACGGATCCAAATCAACAAAATCTCCTCAAATCAAAGGAATCCAAGAAAATTTGGTATGACTGTATTTGTGGGAATTTTTGAAATTAGGTCAAATCAAAGAAAAATTCGGCTAGAAAGTGGAGGGAGAGACTCCAAGGTGTGAATTAACGTGCATCATGATACCAATATGATATGGGGCACGCCCGTGTGCATCGATCTTTTCACACTTGGAGGGGGGGAAGAAGAAATCAAGAGAGAAATCAAACACTCATGGACAAAATCCGATCACACATCCACTAAGAACAAGCAAACACATGAGGTAATTCGATGCACAAGCAATGGACGGATACAAGTAACCGGTAGTTCTTCCTCACTCCGAGAGGAGGCCTTGAATCCACGGGGGATCTTCCCTCTAGAGGGGCCTTGGCATCACTTGGATCTACTCCCAAAGGAGGGAAAACTCCCTACGAGAAGCAAGTAATGGAGCTAATCTCAAGTGCAAACATTAGCTAACCCTAGAAAAAGGGGGAGGGAGTGTTTATATAGTACTAGGGGAAAGGGGTGAAGGAGAGGATACATGGCCCTTCGGGCTCGAGTCTGCCCACGTAGGGGCTGGATGTCCAGGGCTTCAGTGGTCAGTTGGATGTCCGGGCTTGGGACCCGGATGTCTGGGCTGGCAGGGCTGGTTTCCACTCGGTTCATCCTCTGGCTCGCCGGATATCCAGGGCGGGAGGCCGGATTTCTGGGGCGGTGTCGGATGTCCGGCTCTTGTAGCTTTGCTTGGTCGCTGTTGGAGTCCCCAGGTGCCGGATGTCCAGGCTGGTGGCCGGATGCCTGGGGCCTGGAAGGTGATTTGGCCTTCCTTTGGTCCTCACGTCCACGCGTCTTCAGATCCATCTTCGTAGTGACTTGGCCTTCACTCCGAGCATCACCTAGGTCGTCTCCATCATACCTAATCACGCAAAGAGTCTCTGCTTGAGGTAGCATCCACGTTCCAAGAACATCAAAGGGAGAATCATATAGGAGGGATGTCACCTCGTTTGTAATGGCACGTGCACGTGCTCTCGTCATGTGACCTTTTGTAGCTTGAGGTGTTGGTGATGGGTCCATGGTGGTGATCATGGGATGCTCTGCATCATCAAGTGTTGAGATCATGCCATTCCATTCCAACCATATGAATCTTGATCTCTAGCCTCCCCAAGTTGCTTTCCACCCAATCAATCTCTTCCACCAAAGCCAAATCTATGAGAGAGTGATTGAGTGTTGAGAGGTCTATCATCTTGAAGAACAAGAGCAAGGAGTTCATCGACATTATCGAGCCTATTACATTTTGGAGGGTGGTGCCTCCTAGATTGGTTAGGTGTCGCTTGGGAGCCTCCTACTTCGTGTTGTGGAGTTGAATCAAGAAGTTTGTAAGGGCAAGGAGATCACCTACTTCGTGAAGATCTACCCTGAGTTAGGCTAGTCCTCCTTGGACGTAGGCCATCATGGTATAGTCAAGGTTGCTTCTTCGTGGAACCCTCCAGGGGTAGAGCCCTCCGTGGACTCTCATGACCGTTACCCTTCGTGGGTTGAAGACTCCATAAACGTGGACGTACGATAGCACCACCTATCGGAACCACGGGAAAAATCTTCGTGTCCTTCATGCGTTTGATCTCCCTATCTCAACTCCTTACTTCCATATGCAATGTCTTTACTTTCCGCTACTATACTTGACGACTTGCATGTATAGGGTATACTAGACTTGCTATAATTGCTAAAATCTGCCAACACTTAACTTTGGATATTGTTTAGATTTTAATTTGTGCTAGAAGCCTATTCACCCCCCTCTAGACATACTCTTCTAGTGATCCCACAGCGGACAGCTATAAATAGATGAGGGAAGGTGATAGTGGTGTTGAGGAAGACGACGGAGTTGTTGGTGTAGATCGTCATCATGCTAGTTCCCCCGGTGGCACTCTGGCGCCACCAGGAGAGAAGGAGAGATCCCCCTCCTTCTTATTCTTCCTTGGCCTCCCCTATACGGGAGGAGAGTTCCCCTCTGGTCCATGGCCGCCATGGCTCCCGGAGGGACGGAAACCCTCCGAGATTGGATCTCTCTCTGTGTTTCTTCTATTTAATGTTCTTGTTTTATGGCATTTCATTGTTTCTTAAATTCTTGGAAATCCATAACTTCGATTGGGCTGAAATTTTGAGGGGAATTTTATTCGGATATTATCTTCCTTATGGCCGAAGGACACCCCCAACCGACCTCTCAGGTGCCCACAAGTTAGTGGCGCGTCCTGGTGGCTTGTGGGTCACTCATACATCGTCTGGTGTTGATTCCTTTTCCCAAAATCACATATATTCCAAAGTAAATCTCCATAAACTTTTATTGCATTTGGACTTTGTTTGATATGGATTTTCCGCGAAACAAAAAACATGCAGCAAATATGAACTGACACCAGGCACTGATCAATATGTTAGTCAAAGAACATCATAGAAATTGTTGCCAAAAGTATATAAAGTTGTTAAATAATGGCATGAAATATTCAAAAATTATAGATATGACGGAGACATATCGGCATCCCCAAGCTTAATTCTTGCCCGTCCTCGAGTAGGTAAATGATAAAAACATATTTTTTATGTGGAATGCTACCTAACATAATATTGAACAAATATCTAATCATGGCATGACTATTAAGATACAAGTGATTCAAGGCAATAATCTATTATTTGACATAAAGACATCCATACTCAGGTTTACTAACAAACAATCATGTACTTCAAATAAACGATGCTAAAGATGTTATCCCTACGCATTAATCATGTAAGCATGGCATGAATCCGTCTTCCTAACAAAACTACAAATCATGATCACCCCGTTGTGAAATCAGGCATTAGGTTCATACTTTTTCACGCGCTTTAGAATTTTCAACTACACTCAATACATGAGCGTGAGCCATGGAAAAAAGCACTAGGGGTGGAATAAAATATGGTGGTAAAGATCAAAGGAGTCAAAAGATCGGAAAGTCTCATATCAACTAGGTAGATCAATGGGCTATGGAGATGCCCATCAACCGATATCGATCTTAGGAGTAGGGATTGCCATGCAATGGGTGCACTAAGAGCTATAAGTGTATGAAAGCTCAAATGAAACTAAGTGGGTGTGTATCCAACTCGCTTGCTCATGAAGACCTCGGGCATTTGAGGAAGCCCATCATCGGAATATAGAAGGCAAGTTCTATAATGAAAAAAATCCCACTAGTATATGAAAGTGAAAAATTGGGAGACTCCCTATATGAAGAACATGGTGCCACTTTGAGGCACAAGTGTGGTAAATGCATAGTAACATTGCCCCTTCTCTCTTTTTCTCTCATTTTTTTAGGTGGGCACTTTTTGCCTCCTCCCTTTCTCTTTTTATTTTATTTTCTATTTTTTTATGGTGGGATCATTTGGCCTCCCCCATTTTCATTTATATTTTATTTTGGAGTCTCGTCTCGACTTGTGGGGGAATCACACTCTCCATCATCCTTTCCTCACTAGGACAATGCTCTAATAGTGATGACCATCACACTTTTATTTACTTACAATTTGATATTACAACTTGATAAAGAACATTATGACTCTATATGCATGCCTCTGGACGTGTACCAGGATGTGCGATGATCTAGCGTAGCAAAGATATCAAAGAACGGACATGCCATGAAAATATCATGCTAGCTATCTTACGATCATGCAAAGTAATATGACAATGAATGCTCAAGTCATGTATATGATGATGATGTAAGTTACATGGCAATATATCTCAAAATGGCTATGGAAATGCCATAATAGGTAGGTATAGTGGTTGTTTTGAGAAAGATATAAGGAGGCTTATGTGTGATAGAGTGTATCATATCACGAGGTTTGGATGCACCGACGAAGTTTGCGCCAACTCTCGAGATGAGAAAATGGCAATGCACGGTACCAAAGAGGCTAGCAAATTGCGGAAAGGTGGGGGTGCGTATAATCCATGGATTCACATTAGTCATAAAGAACTCATATACTTATTGTGAAAGTTTTATTAGCTCTCTCGGAGCAAAATACTACTAGTGCACCAATAGGGAGGAGGTTGGGAGGAGTTAGCCATCGCGCGCCCCTGACTCAAACAACACAAGGATTTCAACAAGGAATAAAGTGCTCCAACATCCCGGTCATGCCATAACCGACACTTTAATGAACATGAGATCACAAACCTTAACACTGATATTACTACTAAACCATGATCATCCACTAGTGCACCCACATATTACTACCTTAACATCGCAACTATTGCTGAGAATCAAACATATCATATTCAATGATCCAGAAGGTTTATGTAGGATTTTTTGACTAACCATGTGAATGACCAATTCATGTTAACTCTCTCAATAGATATAAGTGAAGCATGAGAGTTTAGTTCTTTCTAGAAAATACCACGCTTTAATAGATATAAGTGAAGCAAACTAGCATTCTACAAATAACGGTGTTCCCAAAGTAGATAAGCGATCATCCAAACTTAAAGATATAAGTGAAGCACACAAAGCATTCTATAGAGTCATACTCAAAATATATAAGTGAAGTGCAAAGAGCATTATATAAATCAACAAGGAATGTCCATACCAGCATGGTGCATTGTTAAAAGAAAAACAAAAGGCACATGACGCTCCAAAAATTTATGCATATCACGTGAACAAAACAAAGACTGAGATATACCGATAATTGTTGAGGAAGAAAGATGGGATGTCTTCCAGAGCATCCCCAAGCTTAGACGCTTGAGTCTCCTTGAATATTTATTTTGGGTTCCTTGGGCATACACAAGCTTTAACTCTTGCCTCTCCTTATTCTACTCGTATCGATACATCATTGATCTTCAAACACTTCATCCATAGTGTAAGGGCATATTTCTACCCTAGTGGTTTTGGGGATTGATGAGAATGCATTTACGGACTAATCACGTGCATTAAGCCTTTTAGATAATTCATCATATGGCACAAGACGACTCTAGCCCCTCGGTGGATTAGAGTGAAGACGGTTTCTTTCCTGCATTTCGTTTTCAGTGCAATTGAGTCATAGGAGAACCGTACTATTAAGAGAGAGGGTCCGCATTGGAAAGGTTTGGGTGGAATCAACACGTACACTTTCATTCGCACCCCTTGTTTCTTTCCCGCATTAGTGGAGTTGTTCCAACGTTGCCTTTGTTCTAGTCCGGAAGGAACCAAGCGAAAGTACCATGCATGGCAGCGGTAGTACCGCCTACACCAGTAAGCGGTAGTACCACCTACAGGCAGTAGTGAAATTGCCTAGTACAACACGTAGTATCGCTAGCTTCGGAGTCTCGACTTTTCGTGTCGGACTGAGTGGTTTTTTGTCGATAGTACGATGCGGCAGTACCACTCCCAAGCGGTAGTACCGCCTGTTACTATCATTCCACTACCGCCCTTCTTTCTGGGCCTAGAACCCTCGGCAAACTCCAAGCGACAGAAGGGCGAGGTACTACCACCTATAAGCGTTACTACCGCTCTCGCGAGCAGTAGTACTGCTTAGGCGGAACTACCTCCACTCCTACCACCTCTGTGTGTTTGTAGAGCTATTGTACTGCCACCCAAACAGTAGTACCGCTTGAGCGAGCGGTAGTACCGCTTCAGCGACACTACCGCCTTGTGGCCTCATGCCATTGCCTTGTGCAGCTGGCTCAGCTACCCAAGCGGTAGTACCGCTCCCATGAGCGGTAGTACTGCTTGCGTACGGGCTAAGAGGGGATAACGGTTGGATTTGTTCCCCTAGTATATAAAGGGGGTCTTATTCCCGAAGAATACCACCTCTCCTAATCCTAAGCTCCATTTTTGCTCCAAGCTCGATTTTCGTCCAATCTCTCTTCCTAGCTAACAAAACTTGTTGATATTCTAGGGTTTGGGTGAGAGGGCCCTGATGAACACTTCCACCAAGAGAAATTTGATTCCCCCACTAATCCCTTGAGTACCTTGTTACTCTTAGGTGTTTGAGAACCCTGGATGATTGAGGTCACCTTGGATCCACAATCCATTGTGCTGAAGCTTCGTGGTGGTGTTGGGAGCCTCCGGTTAAGTTGTGGAGATTGCCCCAACCTTGTTTGTAAAGGTTCGGTCTCCGCCTTCAAGGGCACCACTAGTCTAATCACGACATCTCACATTGTGTGAGGGCGTGAGGAGAATATGGTGGCCTTAGTCGCTTCTTGGGAAGCATTGTGCCTCCACACCACTCCAACGGAGACGTACTTCTCCTCAAAGGGAAGGAAATTCGGTAACACATCCTCGCCTCCACCGTCTCCACTTGTGGTTATCTCTTACCCTTACTTTGTGCAAGCTTTACTTGTGTTGCATCCTTTGCTTGCGAGTTTCTTAGTTGTTAGCATCATATAGGCTCTTCACTTGGTTGCATATCTAGACAACCTATTTGTTGCTAAGCCTAATTTGCTAAGAAAAGGCTAAAAATGGTAGTTGCCTATTCACCTCCCCCTCTAGTCAACCATATCGATCCTTTCAATTGGTATCAGAGCTACATCTCTTTATTAAGGGCTTTACCGCTCGAAGAGTATGGTTAATGACAGGGATCGGGCTGATGACTTACCTGAGGCCGAGGGAGTGAATACGGTCTCTTGTGAGGATTTAATGAGGCAGTTGCCTCACTTAGATCTTCTATGAGCACGCAAGAGTTTAGTCCGGCCATGGTGTCATTCGAGAGCCAGCTCCCGATGTCCTACGTCGAGGACTCCCACCCTAACATCAACCTGATGCCTCTTGATTCATAGGTTTTAGAGGTGCCGCCAACGGTTCCTCCATTTGTGCTGGCTCAACCCAATGTTGTATCTCATGTGGCTGCTCGAAAGGCAATCGTAAAGGAGAAGAAGGATGGCAAGGAATGCAGCATGAAAACAATCTTATGGTCTATATATTTTGGTGAGGTGTTATATACTAACCCCTCACGGTGATCACGAACTTGTGGTGGTAGGATTACACCCTCTTAATGTGGTGGTAGGATGACACCATAGTAGTGGTAGGTTGAACTTGCTATGGAGTATGATCATGCATGCTTACTAATGCTCTTGTGCTCCATTGCTTGTGTGCTTCATTGCTTGCTCTTGGAGTTCTCCATAGCAGTGGCGGAGGACGAAAACATTTTATGGTGTGGCGAAGTCTTAAGGGCATCTTCAAGGCGTACCCTCAAACCTTTAGCAAACGTTTGGACTGCAATGTCCAGAAGTAGTTTGCCATCCAACATGGTTCTGTATCGGTCTGGGCATACTTTGTCTGGCAAATTCAAGACAAACGTGAGGGAGCTTTGCGGAAGTCCCGACATCTGCCTGATGAATCGAAAACCACCACGTACATTTCCCTCTCCATTTCGATGACGGAAGGCTGTCAATTAGCATTGACGTTTTGCAGAAGCTACTAAAACTAGCATGGGCATTTGGTGGAAGGTTTGCCCTAGCACAACATGCATTTGGCCCCTTAATGGAGTCCACGCCATTGTGTCGTTGCTCGCTGCCGGCGCTCGTTGCGGCTCAGTGCACCACTACAATCTTCACCCTAAGCCGCAGCTCCTAGCCGCCTCGCTTGCTCAACCCTTACTGGCCGGTGTCAACCATCGTTCGCCTCATCATGGTCAGACGCCGTGGCGAGCTAGGCAGGGTTGTTGCGTCTGTGTACGCGTGGTGTGAGTGGGGGAGTGGCATGTTGGTCTGGGTTGGGCGATGGGCGTTTGTGTTGTGCGTGTGCGTCAACAACGAGTTGTTCGCTGACTGCTGGATCATTTGTGTTTCGTCCCGCAGTTGTGTGTGCGTGGCCCATTTGCAGCCTCTCTTGATTTTTCCAGCAAGATAGTGACAAGACCTAGCCTAGACCGTGTAGCCAGCCGAGAGAGCATGTATATATGCATAGGTATAAAAGGGAAACTCGGCCAAATCAAGGTGTGGCAGTTGCCGCACCTTGCCCACCGAAGTGCTTCGCCGTTGCTCCATAGCTTGTGTGTTTCAATGCTTTTTGCTTCAACTTTTTTCTCTTTTGCACTACTAGGGCAAGTGGTATGCGGTGTTTGTCGGAAGGACTCTCGAGGTTTACAGTCCATGGAAAGCTTGCAACCAACAAGTTTGAGGGTTTACCGACGGCAGCCAGAGATGGTTTAAGACTAGGCAGGCGAAAGAAGCTGCTTACGCCAAGTTCGTGCGAGAGCACACATGCAATAAGGTTGACGTTGGTATGGTGGATCGTCGGTTTGGGCTAAAGAACTTCATCATCTTCGTTCAGTTCGTCGCCATTGCAATGTTGTGATGTTAGTGTGCTCGGTAGATCGTGTGTAAGGTGTTGTAATAGTGGGTAAGCTCACCAAGTAGGGTACAAGGTGAGCACAACTCTATGCTCATATCCAACCAAATAACGTGTACTCGTGTGAGCACATGCAATGCGAGCAACCAAACGCGGAGCGTAAAGGCCATGCTGCGATGCAGGCAAAGGATATGCATGCAACCAATTAACATGTAGATGTTGATTTTTTTTCCTGCATATACTCAGTCAAGCCCAACTAAGTCAAGCATGCAAATGAAGAAATAATGATCATGTAACCAAACACGTCCTTTATAACAAAGAGAGCTAATGAAGGAGGTCATTTCTACACCACCCCCTCTCCCCAACCCACAGCAGACAACACCATACGATTGAATTTGGTTTTCGCACGTGTTGGCATATGAGGTTGCACACATCCGTCGTCGTCGTGATGGTGGTGGTGCCATATACTTCCTTCTTAAAACAAATGTCTCAACTTTATGCTAACTTTAATATAAAGTTATAAGTTAAGATACTTATTTTGGTACGAAGGAGTATTATAATAGCATGATGCACCCACCCATTACTGTGACCAGGAGTTGCCGTGTTCCCAGGTCAATCTGTTGTCTCCGTTGAACATATATCTCGTATAAAGATCAACACGCGTGAGTGCATCCGGCCCTTACTGAATGAAGCCGAATCCCAGTGGAAATAAAACATCAATCGGCCGTCCGCCGTCTAGTTAGTGTATCAATTGGGCTTTTTCTCAGCTGATTTAGTCTTGGACGAGAGGGACGGCCTTTGCCGATGCTAGGGCGACAAGGCATAAGGGAACAAGGAGGCCCCCGCGGCTAGCCCGGGTGTGTATCCGTTGCGCAGCTGCGGAAACAGCTGGTGCCATTACTGCCGATGTTGACCTAACATGACCCTGCTGCACTAGTTAATGATCAACTGCCAGCCATCAGCAACAGATCTATTGACAAAACGAGCTTCTTAATGATCAGCTCGGCAGATTCCTCCCAGCCAGATTAACTATTAGTTCAAGTACAGTGGTACTACCACACTCGAGTTTAGTTAACTATAAGGGCAACTCTAATCTGAATCCAGAAAAGAGCTCAACACCTAAAAGAATCCGTTTCAAGAAGTTAAGCCGGAACCAACCAAACTAGGATGGATCAAGAAGAGTCTAGGAAAGTTAATAACAGGGATTTGATCGGAGATGTTTGTGTGAGCAACTAGATTGATGGATCACTCAGTAGCGATTTACAGCGCCACGACAATTGACCAGCATCCTCGGTCGAGGGGTGTCGTCCGCGAGCTGGCTTTCGGCTGATCCGCCGCTCTGCATTATCCCCTGAGGATACCTGACAATGACCCTTAACACCCACCGTCCACCCGCCGGACGAAGCCATTCTCTCTGTCCCGCTGTTTCCGTTATCCAAATCAGCATGGCCGCACTGCTGCCGCCGCATCCATCTCTGCCCCGGGTTTTCCGTCTCTAGCTTTCGCGTGGGCTGTCGTCGTTGCGTGACACGAAGCAGCTTAGTCCACGTCACCGGCTCTATCCTCCAAACAATCCGGTGGTACTACACCGACCCTCTGAACGACCAACTGGTCAGTGGCCCCCCACGTGAGCCCGCTCCCCGTCTGTCAGTCGGCGGGCACACGTCTACCGCTGGTGTGCGGGGAAAGCGCCTTCCAGGCTAGCTAGCTAGCTAGCTCAGAGCTAGCGCCGCACGCTTCTTCGACGCGGCGCGCGGGCCCACGCGCCCCATGTGCCAGCCCACGGCCCACGCCGAGCCGAGGCCGGCCTGCCGTGCCAAGACCGGGTCCACGAGCCCCGCCGGCGGTCTCGTGTGGCCCCACGTGGCGGAAACCGGAGGCCTCCGCCCATCGGACGCCGTGGACCGCGTGGACCTTGCGGGGGCCACCCCACGGCGCCAGGCGCACACGCCGTCCAAAGCTGTCGCCCGCTTCTCAGCTCCTCTTTCTTTCTTTTGCTTTGCTTTGCTTTTCTATTCTTTTTCTTGTCTTATTGTTTGCGTGTTTGCTGTTTGCCCCCCTGTGGTTTCCGTGTTCTGCTCGGACGTCCCTGGCTGAAAAACCGTGGTCAACTTTTCTCCCGTCTGGAACACGGTTGTTGACCGGAGCTCGCGTTGGAAGACTTTGTAGTAGGGTGGAGAAAAATGGGGCAGATCGTGCTCCACCCCCGAAATTTCGAACCTTAATTTTGTTATTGCGTCAAGCTACAAGCTTACAATTCTCTGTTGAAATTTTAAAGCATGTTACCACATGACAAGCATGCTAAACGACCTTCCTACAGAACAAGTGTAACTTTGCTGAATTAGAGATGTTAACGAAAAGTAGCAAAATAGCGAGAGAAAGATTATACGAAAGCAGAAATGGGTTGATATTGATAACCAAATGTGGGCCAGTGTATTTATTTTCAAAAATATTCGTTTTGAACCTAATGCAAACATACATGTGAAGACATTGAATTAACTGTCAATCTAGCATGAATATTGTTTGTGGCATTGCCATTGACTTTTATAGAAAGATGAACCATGGCATTTTTGCCTAAAAACTATAAGATGTGATATGACAAAAATGATTGCGTCAAACCGCTGTATGAATGGACAACGATGTTTAATTACATATGACTACATAAACAAATGCCCCTGCACAAAAATAAAAAAAGGACGAGAAGAGACCGGTGTGCTAGCTTCCACTAGTATAGTTGTGCCTTATTTGAACCTTTCTCCTCCCTTCTCTATTCTTTTTATTCTTGAACCTTTATGCCACTGTATTATGTCATCACAGTTCACTAGCTAGGTCTAAGGGTGTGTTTGGTAGGGTGTATGGAGAGTGCATGAGGGCAAAAGTTTTCAATTCGAACCATTTTTGTTTGTTTGGTACGGTGCATGAACTCATCCGAGCTATGTCCATGTGATGCATAAAAGGGCCCTCAACCATGTTTATCTCATGCACCCAAAACAGGGTGCATGGAGACAACCATGCTGGCCTCGACCCTCATAAAAAAGTTCAATTTTTTAAAAAAAATCCAATTTTCAAAAAAGTTCAGAATTTCGGAATTTGTTTAAATTTTCAAAAACATTCAAACTTTCAAAATTTGTTCCATTTTCAAAAAAAATGAAAATATCCTAATTTGTTTAAATTTTCAAAAAATATTCCGAATTCCAAAATTTGTTCCAATTTTAAAAAAATTTAAATTTCGAAATTTGTTCAAAATTTTCAAATTGTTTAAATTTGCAAAAATTGTTCAGAAATTCAAATGTTGTTTAATTTTCGAAAAAATAATCAGTTTTTCTAAAAAAACTTAAAAAACATTCAAATTTTCAAAAATAAATCAAAAAATGTTTAGAATTAAAATTTTGTTTAAATTGTCAAAAAATTAGAATTAGAATTTTTGTTTTAGTATTATAAATTATTTAGATTTTCATTTTTTTAATAATCTGAATTACAAATATGTTTAAATTTAAAAAATAATCAAAAATTGAAATTTTCAAAAGAAAATCAACATGTTTAAACACATGCAGACTGCCAAACAAAGTCTCGGCTCAGCATGTCTCAATGCATACATCACTGCCAAGGCCAACTACATGAACTCAACATGTCTACAGTGAGTATGGATGAGACATGAACAACTAAGTTAGGTCCATACATGCTACCAAACGCACCCTAAGTAGCCGCCTAGGCTTATCGAGTTCTAGGTCTGTCACCAAATGAAAAATGTTCATCTTCACATGCACGCATAAAAAGAGAAAGCTATATACGTATCTGATCGTGTACATATATAAAGCGACGAAGATGCATACCTAAGTGATTGTTTTGAAATTAAATTAATAGAAATAATTATAGCTATCGACGGAATGAAATATGATTGGAATTGTTTCATTCCTACCCGGATCTACCCTGCCAAAAAATCGGCAAACGTCCTTGTCAGAAAAGAAGGGGGGCTCGCATACCAATAATTTGGAGCCCATCCAAACTCCACCCCAAGCCAGGTCAATAACTAAAATTTTTGGTCAAGTAACTTAAGGCTTTCACTGAATCAACCGGGGCGTCCAAACACATGTGCATGTTGGGCGCTCGCCCAGCATGCACATGTGCTTGGCCCCCCAAATTCAAGCCCCTTCCTCGATTTGGGCCAATATCTTGTGTATCTTTTGGGCCTTTTTTCACAACTAACACATGCTTAGGTCTGGGAAGCTAGTCCTGTCTCTCTTGAACTGGGTTGCTTTCAATGTCACGAAATGAGCGCTTTCACTATGGATCGACATAACCATAGTTTAAAAACACCAAAGTAGAGATCGAACAGTTAAACCTATGGGTTCACGTTTTTACCAGTTGGACCGTGGGTTCATCGTTTCATCATCCCTTTTTTTTTACAGAAAATAGTATAATTCCTATGCGTCATGGTATTGAATCATGCTTCTCCTAAAAGTTCCATTGATCATTTATACTTCTTTTGGTTCAAAATCCCGATTTATTCACCAATTCTCCAGAAAACAGCACGGTTTGACCGGATTTTTTCCGATTCAATTGTAGAACGGTCTTAGTAGTTTAAAAAACGTTGAGGCCGCCGGTTTTGATTTTTTTCTGTCTGACTGCTGGTCCGGTTTTTAAACTATGAACACAACATGCCAATCGAGATATATCGATTTAGCCCTGCCTTCGTGGAAAATGAAAAACCCCTCATGAAGATGAACTGACAGAAGTGTAGCACCGCCGCATGGAGACAAAGGCTAGCGCTGCCGCTCTGTTTCATGCCCGAAGACACAACCTGCAGCTTTGTCGCCATGAAAAATTCATTTCATAATTCTGTTGGCCGTCGATGGCCGAGCCATCACCAATCTATCCATAAGGTGCGCTCAAATCGAATCCTATTCAATTTACATATTTTTTTGTCTTTGAATAATTTATTAGTGAGTATGCTGTGTGCATACACATCAGTTCATCAAACATTTTTTTAGGAAATATATATATATATATATATATATATATACATATATGTATATGTATACACACACACACACATATATATATATATATACGAAATTTGTAAAATCCGAACGTTCGGATATTTACATTAGATCCAAACGATTCGGTTTTCGTCTGATCGATATCTTATCGTCACGATTGAGCGAGTAAATTACCGTCCCGCGCGCGAAAAAACTGGGATCCCCACGTCACCCATGCAGCAGGCCGATAACCACTTTGCATGCATGCTGTTTTGCTCCAGAATTTTTTCAACTGGGAAAATCCGCGTTGTACTCAATGTTTCCACTTTTGTGTAAAAAGCAGAGGCTTGTGCGTGGAACAAGTTTCGAACCTGGGTCTTCTCAATGGTACATAGGTCCGGTCACCAACAAATTCAATGGTACTTGTATGGGAAATGAAACGAACTTATGAAGCCTTTCGAGGACTTCTTTACTAGTCCAAAAAGTATGCCATTTATGTGTAAATTTTCAAGAGAGTTCTTCGTAATTTGATTTCTTAGGTACTCTGTGTAACTTTCTACATGATAGATGTCCTTTTCTGTGTGCTCGTGCGGGGTTCAAAAAAATGAAGTGCGTGAAAGGGATTGGATCCCTAGTGCTTCAATACCTCAGCTAGCAAATTAACCACTAGGCCATCGGCTCGTTGTTGTTGCTCATAAAAGATATCAGTGTTTTTGACCAATGATTGCTCTAATTTCCATCACATGGCCCTTGTGATTTTTTTTCTATGGTTTTCTTTTATCTCTATATATACGGCCAGAGACCAAAATTCATATGTTTTATGTCTCTTTCCGGCAACCAGGTTAGCATTGCATTTTGATACATTTCTAAATTGCACTCTATTTGTAGGAAGCGAACCAAATCGGATTTCTATTTTCGTAACTTTTCCTGTAAATAGCATGATAATATAGGCCCCCGGTCCTGATAACTTGGGTACAAACGTCACGATAACTTTGACCCATGAAATTTTTTGTTGAAAACATACCACTGATAACTTCTCGTGTAAATGACATTAAATATACGCTTCCAGACATGTTAACGTAAGTACAAACATCATGATAACTTTGACCCATGTAAAAAGTTGTTTGCAAACATACTCCGGTAACATTTGTATAAACAAATGGTAATATAGGCTCCTCGGACCTGATAACTTAGGTATAAACACTACGATAACTTTGATCCGTGAAAAAAGTTGTTGAAAACATACCCTGGTAACTCTTTGTAAATAGTATGATAATATAGGGTTCCGTTCTTGATAACTTGGGTACAAACACCACGATAACTTTGACCCATGAAAAAAAAAATGTTAAAAACATACCAGTGATAACTTCTCGTGTAAATAACATACTAATATGCGTTTCCGAACATGATAACTTAAGTACAGACATCACGATAACTTTGACCCGTGTACAAAAGTTGTTTGCAAACATACTCCGGTGACATATGCATTTGCACGTGGGAGAAAGTTGAAATAATACATTTTTATGCCCGGAATTTGCATATGTAAACATTGTGGTAACTTATATAGCACACACGTGATAACTTGCATACCCTAGGTGTGGTAACTTTTTATTCAAAAAAAAAGTCGTCGAAACATATCAACATGAGATCTAGTTTAGTAGGTCTTGTCGAGATGAATTTTTTACGTGAAAACAATTTTCCAATCCGAGCGACGGTTTGATCTACAAAACATTTTAAAGTTTGAATTTTAATGAAATTTTTTGTGACGCCATCATTTTTGTTCTTATATGCATGCAGTGGGTTATGCTGAATTCATTTGATAATAAAAAGATTTAAATCTCATGTTGCATGCAATTTGTCAGGGAGATTGCATACAATCGCAGCGCCGTGGGATCGTTCGGATCTCTCTCTCTATATTAGGTTGGTAAATCAAGTTGTCACACACCAATATTTCCAAGTTAGTTGCTCCTTTAAAATTCAAGGTTTGGTCTTTTTTTTTTGTTTTAACATCCTGATAAACCCATAATTTTATATAGTTCTTGAATTCATTCATATATTTTTTTATTAAAAATTATATCTATTCTAGAAATGTTAGGGTTTTATTTTGCATTTCGCACGAGGGGGCCAAATTCCTGGAGACACCTCATATCTCATTGCTCTACCAAAATATTGTTGGGACGTTATAAGCCAACCCAGAGGAAGCAGACCACATTGTCATTTTCAGCTATAATCTCGTAAACAAGATATAGAGCTGATTCGCTTGATTTTCTTGAAAGTTTTCCTTGGACGACGATGGTGACAACGGTGGTGATACTCGATACCTGAAAAGACAGGGGTGCAATCTGCAAAACCAGAAAACTGTATTGAAATTTGCAAATAATCTCACCTTCCATACGCCCCCCCCCCCCTCTCCCCCTCCCCTCCCTTCCCTTCCCAGTGAGATCACTACGCGAGCCGCCCCAGCCATGGCTCCGCCGCCGCCGGCGACGATGCACTAGGGACGCTTCTCGACTCAGTCGCGGCCGATCCGGGTTCGTGCGTGCCATGTTCCCTCTTCTTTTCCCTTCTTACCCTCGAAGTGAGCGATTTGTGGTGGTAGATTAGTATCTGTTCTTCTTCCTCGCCTGAAAGAATGTTCTTGGCGTGGTGCTCGCGGGTTTAATCAGTGCCTCTGTGTACGAAAATACGGATTCTCCGGTTATTTTAATCATCTGTGTCGTGGAATCAGGTTTGGATTAGTCCGGAGGGGGAAGAAAGATCGTAGATTGAACTCGTTGAAGAGAGTCCGGAGGAGATGGCTTCGGAAATGGTGAAGGCGGCGACGAGTGAGAAGCTCAAGGAGATGGACTGGGCCAAGAACATCGAAATCTGCGAGCTCGTCGCTCAGGATCCGGGGTAATCTTTGCCGTTCCCTTGCGTTTACCCCCTTGTTAAGAAATATTCACTCATGCGTGTGCATTGCAACTTCTTGCCAGTTCAAAGATTTAATTTATGATTTTGCAACATAGTACTCCCTCCGTAAACTAATATAAGAACGTTTAGATAACTAAAGTAGTGATCTAAATGCTCTTATATTAGTTTACAGAGGGAGTAGCATATTATCTTCCTGTTCGCCAAAATATATATATTTCATCCCCCTATTTTCTTGAGTGAACGGTGAATCAATCTGAAGGAGCTGTCGGAGATTTTTTTTATACATCCATGGCTCTTAGGTTGCCATTTGGAATGACGGCGTTTGTTTCCTCGAATGATCCTTTTTTTTTCTCTCCCTGTTACTGTCACCAGGAAAGCGAAGGATGTGATCAAATCCATAAAGAAGTGTATAGGAAGCAGGAGCAAGAACGCTCAACTTTATGCTGTCATGGTGAGTTATATGTACCGAATTAGCCTCTTTGTAGCTTGGTTCCTTGATCGGCTGCGGTGTTTGGGGTTATAGATTAGTCATATGAACCTCTTATAGTTTTTCTTAATAAATATCCGGGACATGTAAGAAGAAAGGGATTGTCTGTGCTTCTGCTATTGCAAGACAAAACTTGGCAAATCCTTTATTTGGTTTGGTCCAAACCAGCCTCCCTGGGGCCTTGATCACTGCTTTGTTATAAAAGAGAGCACAGAGGTGCCTAAGATGCCTTGTCTGTGCGGTCAATTGTATGATGTTGATCTATTTTTCTCTCTCGCTGCAACTAAATAACTTAAACGTATACCAAGAGAATTATTAAATCCCATTCCATTTATAACCAACATCCTTTTGTGGTGCTATTTCTTCCAGCTGTTGGAGATGCTCATGAATAACTGTGGAGAGCCTATCCACAAGCAGGTCATCGATAATGGGCTTCTTCCGATACTTGTCAAAATAGTGAAGAAAAAGGTGACTTCTTTTTCGCTTATTGTTGGAGGACAGTTGTGTACCTTTACTAACTGATGTTGACATAACAAATACTCTTTGTTTCAGACGGAATTGCCAGTTCGGGAAAAGATATTTCTTTTGTTAGATGCGACCCAAACATCCCTTGGTGGAGCTAAAGGAAAGTTCCCCCAGTACTATGAGGCATATTATGAATTAGTGGTAGGTTATTTTTTTTACCTATCTTGATTTCCTTGCTTTCTTCCATGTATTGCAGCAAAATTGGATCACACAGAGTAGTAGAAGGAATTTCATTACTTGTAATATTTTGTTTGGACCGAGAGTACATGTGCTTATGAGGCCTACTATTATTAACTTTTGAGTCCTTAAGTATGTTACAATAATATCTGTTGGTTGTTCTATGATTTGTGCCCTAACAACCTTACAAGCTACCAACTCCAATATAGTCACTATCCAGTGATTATTTGAATATTGGTAGTTTTAAGTAGATGGTAGCTACTCCTTTTGGTATATAGCTGATATATGTTTTCATGTTCTTAGTCTGCTGGTGTGAAGTTTTCAAATCGTCCAAATGTTGTCATTACACAAGTACAAAATCCTGTGCCAGAAGCAACAATCGAACCGAATAAGGACAATCTTTCCAGCAGATCGAATGGTGTTCAACAGGAAGCTAATGCGCAGCCTGTTTCTGACACGAGGTATTTATGGGGTTGATAGTAATCATTTCATTCTGCAAACTGTGTCCCACGTTTGAATATGTGTTAATTTTGTTTGTGCTAGTATTTTAGTTGGATATATTTCTAATATTCAAATGAAGCCAACATGTTGTCATTCCAGTCTCTAGCTCAAAAAACTGTGACCAAACGTTTCATGCCTGAATAACTGAAATAATTTTTATTCCTAGTATAAACATGGCTCCTTCTGATGATAATTATAAGCTCGTAATTGCCATTGATACTCCTCACCATCCTGTATCATTTTAGCAAAAGCAGATTTTACTGTACATGTGTTCTTCTGGTTATTGTATACGGTGTTACCGTGTTACTCAATGGTTTCAAGTAGGACTAAGGACATGTAAGCACTTGGATGTCAAGGTCTGTGTGTTTGAGGGCCGTTGCATTTCTGACTTGTGAGGAATCTATTTCTATCACTCAACTAAATCAGTTAGTTCTATTTGAGGTGCCACCTGTGTTTCATCTGAGCTACCCTTGTTGACATTGCATGGTAGGAGTTTGACCATTTGTAGTTGTGAGTAGTGCCCACATGGAGCAGCAAGGATCAATGTTCCAAATATCAGCCAGTTAATTGGCATCTCTGTCAGTTAATCGCCACTAGGTGGGTCACCAAATAGTCGATTAACTGATTTGTTGGCCGATTCACCTATTTATCCCTACCCAGCACCTGACTGATATGGTACCAGTTAGCGATATCCTGAACATTGACAAGGATAAAAGCACATGTTTCAACACGATATCATTCCAGATTTAGTAGCAGGAGTACTTAGGGAGCAAATACCAGTATGTATGGTCCTCTGTTACTTATTAACAAGATAATTCCTGTGCTGTGACAAATATATTCTTTCCTGTGTTGGTTATCTAATTGCCTTTTGGACCATCAGCTATTCTGACAGTGCACTTTTCTGTGTTCCAGTATAATTCGGAAAGCATCTAGTGTCATGGAAGTTCTAAGAGATGTACTAAATTCCATGGATCCTAGACATCCCGAGGTATATATTAACCATTGTTTAAATCCTCAACCATAGGGCTGATACTGCTGCAGTTATTTTTTTTCTGGGGAAACAATTTTGGCGGAATGCACTATGTTTCTCTTTGTAAAGCTAAACCTACTGTGAACTCTTACATCAGAGTTTTCTGTTCTGTAGGGAGCAACAGATGAGTTTGTGTTGGATCTTGTAGAGCAATGTACTTTTCAAAAGCAACGAATAATGCATCTGGTTATGACATCAAGGTAAGGATTCAATTTTTGGCGCTGCTTGTCCGTTTTCCCTGCTTTTTCTATGCATGTGCGGGCGTTTCCTTTTGAGTTTGCTCCTTCAGTATTCTGTCATTGCATTGATGTGTTCGTTGTTACTACTTGCTAGGGATGAAGTGGTGGTATCGCAATGTATAGAGCTGAATGAAGAACTGCAGAAGGTTCTTGTACGGCATGATACATTGCTTTCAGTTCATCCAACGACGACGACGACAGTACCATCCAATCTCAAGGAGGACGAGGAGGAGGAAGATGCTGAAAGTCTATACCGGAGGTATGATCTATCATTCTTTATTCCTTCATTGGTTGAAGTCGGGCCTTCTTACCAAATTTCCCATCACTGGAACAGACTGAGGAAGGGGAAGGCTTTATCGCAAGACCACATAGACGAGCCCGTGCCATCGTTTCGATCTATACCCGAGGAGAAGATGCGCCGCCCGCTCACCATCCAATCGCCTGTCCCTGACAGGAAACCCACTGCACTGAACATCCGCTCACCGGACCACCCGGAGGCAAGGCCTGACCCTGCCGTCTTGATTCCGCCGCCACCCGCGAAGCACGCTGAGAGAGAGAGGTTCTTCCGAGAGAAGAGCATGGACGGCGGCGTCAACCTGCCTGGCCACCTCAGGGGCCTATCATCGCAGAGCAGCCGGGACGGCAGCAGCTCATGCAGCGGCAGCACGGATTACGGCGACTGAGGGGCACAGGCAGTGATCGGTATATACAGTTCTTTTTTTGCTCTTTATTAGTATGAATGATCCTCTGGATGCTTGCCCGCCGGCGATACATTGATCTGTTCGGAGAGGGGGGGGGGGGGGGGGGGGGGCGCCTTGGCCTCAGGCCGACACCTCTGTACACAGACTTGGTTGGCTTGATAATTCTTTTCCAGTTTCTTCCTCCTTGTCTTCAGCTGACTGACATTGTTGTAGGCAATTGGTCGATGTTGTGCTGTCAGTTACTCACTTGGTCAGTTTTATTATAGTTAGTCAGTTTTAGCAGAGAGATAATTGTGTGGGTAACAAGTGGAGTAATAGTGAGTGATCCATCACTCCATGAGCCTTGCACTTTTTTCTTTTTTGAATGTCGGTAGCTGCATGCTACCAAATTCGTTGATTAGAGGAAGAGAGGTGAGCTACAAGCGTACCCAAGATGGGTAAAACATCAGCCGTGCACTTGCTGCCTCTGCTTTTGGATGCTTTGTTCTTTTGAGTTTTCTGTGTGAGCAGTACTTTGTGTCAGAGGCTTGGCGTGCTCTCCACTGCTCAGATGCCTTTGGACGGCGGTCAATGGAGTGGATCATGTCCACTGGAAAAGGCTACGCGCGTGAGCAATTGAGCATGTTGGATCTCTGTCGCTCCTACCTCGCCGGTCATGGATCATGTACACAGTAAAAGGCTAGGCTCGCTGAAAATGGATTTTTTAGCAGATTACAGATGTAGGCTCGCTGAAAATGGATTTTTTAGCAGATTACAGATGTAGAAGCCTGTATATACTTGTCCCTATAAACGTGTACATGCACATCCTATCTCTATGAACATCTTCGAGAAAATTAGTCGATACATCATTTTAGATTGACAAAATCGTCATAAGCGTCTTCATAATCAACGGGATGGAGATGTTCTACTAAAGGCACATCGTTTAAAGATCTAAAATAAATTTAAAAAAAATACGAGCATTAAGTTCAAGTTGTCAAGTTTAAAACTTGTACTACTGAGCTAGGGAACCAGTTGGCCGCTGAAATAAGGCATATCTGTTCGAGACAGCCTTTCAAGGTCATTTCATTGCGGTAAGTTGTTCGCACTGCCCGTATGCCGCTGATCTGCTTTTGGTGGAGGCACGAGCAATGAATCTAAGCCTTAGATATGCCTTATATTTTGTTCGCACTGCCCGTATTCTAAGGTCTCGTTTTTTTTTTTTGACATTCAACCAGTTCTTACTTATTCATAAAAGGCAGGGATTTCTGCCGACACAATTTGCAGGATACCCCCTCTTTCGCTAGCACATGTGCAGCTCCATTCGCCGAGCGTCGAGCCCAGCTTACCTTCCACCGGTGGCGCGTCTCCAGCAGCAACTTCACTTCTTCAACCAGCGGGCCTAGCACCGAGAGGTCTTTCGCCGAGCTCTGTAGCTTGCTTACAATCTCCTTACAGTCCATCTCAATATGCAGGCTAGTAGCCTGTACCTCATCCGCCAACTGTATCGCCCTTCGACACGCTTGCAGTTCAGCAGCTGCAGCATCCGAGCACGCGGGGAAGACATGGCAGGCAGCCCCAAGGAAAGCTCCTTCGTGGTTTCTAAAGATTAGTCCTGCTCCACCTTTTCCACCTGTTTTTGAGGTTGCCCCATCTACATTGACCTTTATCCAGCCGAAGTCTGGTGGTTCCCATTTTTGAATTGGTATGGCCTTCGTTGTCTTGCTGTTACGACCGTTTGTGGCCTGCCATTTCTCCATGGCTGTCATAACCTTACTTGCAATGTCATTGGACTCTTCTACCTTCCTGCCATCCCTTGCATTGTTTCTTGCACTCCATAGAACATACAGTCCTTGGATCATGACTCCTTTTTCATCGTCACATGCATCCGCAAACCAATCAAGCAGCCACCGAGATAGATCACCTTGAGAGCAGACATTAACCGGTGGGATTGCCACCGGAACTCCCATTTCCGAGTGAAGGATCTTCCAGAACTTGGCCGAATGAAAGCACCCCCAGAATCGGTGATAATTAGTCTCTTCCCTTCCACATGCTACACAGAATACTCCCTCCTTGATGCTTCTCCTGTGAAGTTCAGCTCCAACCGCAAGTCCATTGCGTATTAATCTCCAGGTGTGAGTTTTAGCTTTCCTAGGGGCAGCCGAGTCCCACAAGCTCAGCCATGCTCTATGATTGTGTTGAAATGTGAGAATGGGCTTTAGGCCCATAAGACAATTTTAGAAAATCTCTAAGGGCCCATGTAGGTGGCATGACAAGTGGAGTGGGAAGTTTAGTCCCACCTTGCTAGTGGAGAAGGAGTTGCACCTCTTTATAAAGGTCTTTTTTTCACATGCTATTGGAGCATGAGAAGAGAAGAGGCCCTCGCGCACTCCTCCTCCGCCGCCCGCCGCCCGCCGAGCCGAGCCGAGCCGAGCTCACACGCCGAGGACGCTGCCGCCGTCAACTCTGCTGCTACGGCCAACTGGCCTATTGGACTTATGGCTCACGGCTATGAACGTGTTCTGGATAGCCGGTGTCACTCCCGCAGGAACGATCACTCCTGAAAAGGAGAAGGCGTTCAGGGAGGCCACTGTCTACTTATTGGAGCAGTCCTTAGCGTGATTGGAGATAAGCTGGTTGATGCATATTTGCATGTGGGGGTCGCCAAGGACTTGTGGGAGGCGCTCGAATCTAAATTCGGGGCCACCGATGCTGGGAGCGAGATGTATGTTATGGAGCAGTTCCATGATTACAAAATGGTTGACAACCGTTCTGTGTTGTATGCATTGCTAAGGAACTAGAGGTTCTTAAGTGCAATTTACCGGGCAAGTTTGTCGCGGGATGTATAATTGCTAAGCTCCCTAATTTGTGTTGGATGCATTGCTAAGGAACTAGAGGCTATCTTGACTTCGTGTCATGTCCTGAATAAAGTTCCGACAAAAGATAATGAGGTCACTCCCTATGAGCAATGGTCGAAGAGAAGGACGACGCTCTCCTACTTACGTACTTGGGGCTGTTTGGCGAAAGTCAACGTGCCGATCCCCAAAAAGCGTAAGCTTGGACCAAAGACCGTGGACTGCGTTAATTTGGGCTACGCTAAGAATAGCGTTGGCTATAGATTTCTAGTAGTGAAATCTGAGGTACCTGACGTGAGGGTCGATACAATTATGGAGTCTAAGGATGCTACATTCTTTGAGGATATATTCCCCATGAAAGATATGCAAAGCACTTCTAGACAGGAATCAGAGGAGACTCCTGAGCCAGCCATTCCTATGGAATATTATGAACAAACACATGATGAAAATCCTGAGGAGGATGACGAGGAAACCCTTGGTAGGGGTAAGAGACAAAGGACTGTAAAGACCTTTGGTGATGACTTCCTTGTATACCTCGTGGATGATAACCCCACTTCTATTTCAGAAGCCTATGCATCTCCTGATGCTGACTACTGAAAAGAAGCGGTCCGTAGTGAGATGGATTCCATCATGGCTAACGGAACATGGGAGATAACTGAGCGTCCCTATGGGTGCAAACCATTGGGATGTAAGTGGGTGTTCAAAAGAAAGCTTAGGCCCGATGGTACAATTGAAAAGTATAAGGCTAGGCTTGTGGCCAAGGGCTATGCCCAGAAAGAAGAAGAAGACTTCTTCGATACTTACTCACCTGTGGCCAGACTGACCACCATTCGAGTACTACTCTCGTTGGCGGCCTCGCATGGTCTTCTCGTCCATCAAATGGACGTCAAGACGACTTTCCTTAATGGAGAGCTAGAGGAGGAAATTTATATGCAACAGCCAGATGGCTTTGTGATAGATGGTCAGGAAGGAAAGGTGTGTAAGTTGCTGAAATCTTTATATGGCCTGAAACAAGCACCTAAGAAATGGCATGAGAAGTTTAATACAACTCTGACATCTGTTGGCTTTGTTGTTAATGAAGCTGACAAATGTGTATACTATCGCCATGGTGGGGGCGAAGGAGTTATATTGTGCTTGTATGTTGATGACATACTGATATTCGGAACTAATCTCAAAGTGATTGAGGAGGTTAAGTCTTTTCTGTCTCAGAACTTTGAGATGAAGGACCTTGGAGTGGCTGATGTTATCTTGAACATCAAGCTATTGAGAGATGATAAGGGCGGGATTACACTTCTGCAATCCCATTATGTTGAGAAGATTTTGAGTCGTTTTGGATATTCGGACTGCAAAGTTTCTCAAACACCATATGATCCTAGTGTGCTGGTTCGAAAATTCAAAGGCACAACTAAAGATCAATTGAGATAATCTCAAATCATTGGTTCACTGATGTATCTAGCTAGCGCAACGAGGCCTAACATCGCATTTGCTGTGAGCAAACTGAGCCGATTTGTTGCCAATCCGGGTGATGTTCATTGGCGTGTTGTTGAGAGAGTTATGCGCTATTTGAAAGGTACTATGAATCATGGACTTCACTATAACGGATACCCGTCGGTACTTGAAGGGTATAGTGATGCAAATTGGATCTCTGATGCTGATGAGATGAAGGCCACTACTGGGTATATGTTTATCCTTGGAGGTGGTGCTGTTTCCTAGAAGTCTTGCAAGCAAACGATCTTAACGAGATCGACAATGGAAGCAGAATTAACAGCATTAGACACCTCTGGTGTCGAAGCAGAATTTCTTCGGGATCTTTTGATGGACTTGCCAGTGGTTGAAAAGCCGGTTCCGGCTATCCTTATGAACTGCGATAACCAGACAGTCATTGTCAAAGTGAAGAGTTCAAAGGACAACATGAAGTCCAACAAACATATAAGAATGAGATTGAAAGCTGTCAGACGTTTAAGAAACTCCGGAGTGATAGCGTTGGATTACATCCAAACGGCTAGGAATCTGGCAGACCCCTTTACTAAAGGGCTATCACGTGTTGTGATAGATAATGCATCGTGGGAGATGGGTATGAGACCCAACTGAGTTGCCATGGTAGTAACCCAACCTATGTGATCGGAGATCCCGTGAAGTAGGACCTGGGAAAACAAGCCAGTGGTGAACTGAGGAGAGTAACCTTACTAACCCACTCCGTTGAAGATGCAATACTCTCGGTTACTATATGATAGGATGACTACCGTCTTAATGTGTTCTTAAGCTTATGTGTAAGCAAGATGCTGTCCTACAGAGCAATCTTTGGAGGAACACACCTATATGAGCCTGACTGCTGGTCACGGTCTATGAGATTGGGGTGATCTCTAGTAAGCTCACGAATAGGCCAAGAGTGTGACTAATATACTCCACCCGAGGGGTCAGCCTTCGGCAGTCTAGTACTAGTAGGACTTGTGGTGAAACTTCTTGACGCCAAACTAACAATTCAAGGCATAGTCCATTGTTCAGTTGTGAAGGGGTGTAACTACTTGTTCTAGGTGAAGCTCAACCTTAACAGGTCTTCACTGAAATACTGGTATATCAAAATAGTAATTGGAACAGAGGACGAAATGGGCCCTTGAGATCTGGTGGGGGATTGTTGAAATGTGAGAATGGGCTTTAGGCCCATAAGACAATTTCAGAAAATCTCTAAGGGCCCATGTAGGTGGCATGACAAGTGGAGTGGGAAGTTTAGTTCCTTGCTAGTGGAGAAGGAGTTGCACCTCTTTATAAGGGTCTTTCTTCCACATGCTATTGGAGCATGAGAAGAGAAGAGGCCCTCGCGCACTCCTCCTCCGCCGCCCGCCTCGCCACGCCACGCCTCGCCTCGTCACGACGCGCTGCGGGTTGCGGGAATGAACCGAGCCTAGCTCACACCTACGCGCTTATTTTTGCCGGTCGGGAACGGAGAATACGTAACGCCACGATCTAAGACGTTGGATCGTGGGATACCGACTCGGACATGGGTCCAACCCACGTCTCTCCACCCGGACGCCGCCTACATAAGCAGGGCCTCGGCCAACCCTAGACGACACGGAAACAGATCGCATCTGCCTCCACGCGCTCCGCCCACGCCGTTCTTTTTGTTGTTGCTGCCACCGGCGACTCCGTCCCGTTCATCGCGTACACGGTCGACAAGAGAGCAGGCCTCCGAAACCACGCCTCTCCAGGTCCTCTACGGGGAGAGGGGCAATTAGGTTTTTGGGGAGCGATTACGCGACTTCTCGCTTCCGTTCGTCTACCTCATCTACGTCCGCGTCTACTCCATGTCGTCCCCAACCACCGTCGACCGCGTTGCTGTCGAGAAGGCCGAAGCTGAGAAGAAGGCGGCCGAGGACGCCGCCGCCGCCAACTTTGTTGCTACGGCCAACTGGCCTATTGGAGGGTATAACATGTTTAACCCGCTCCTGTTTATGTTAATTGTAGCACTGCTAGCGTTATGCGTAGATACATCTACTGTTAGCGTAGTACGTGCTTGCATGATTGAATATCAGTATGTTTGCGCTTATGTCAATGCCATGCTAGTTATTATTTTGTGGATTAATCTGATCGGAAAATTGCCTATATTCTCAACAGATTGGCTACCATAGACGACGATTCCGGCCGTCCGGATTTTAGTCGTTTTTGGGCCATCTTCATATGGTACGCAGACCTGACCGAGAATACGCCATTCTTTGTGAAGTTCCACGCCAGATAGTCCTCGACCCCCTGCCCCCCCAATCTAAATTTGCAGGATTTCGTTTGCTTCATCTAAGGAAAACATCTCCTGCACCTTGGCACGGTCCCAGTCGGTTCCCCTTGCATTCATCAACTCACTAACCCGGTTTTGTCCTTGGATATACCTCTGTCCCAGTGGCTTCAGGCTACCTTTCCCCGGGATCCAATTGTCATGGTGTATGTTGATTTTTCTGCCATCTCCTATTCTCCAGATGAGTCCATCCAACAGCAAGTTTCGTCCATGGATTATGCTTCGGAACGTATACGACCCACCACTCGGGCATGTTGCATTTAGTATTGAGTTATCCGGGAAATACCTAGCCTTGAGCACCCGTGCGCATAGAGTACTGGGAGTCTGGAGGATCCGCCAAGCCTGTTTGGCTAACAAAGCTTGATTAAATGCCTCCGGGTCCCTAAACCCAAGTCCTCCCTCATGCTTCCTAGTAACATCTTGTCTCACGCAATCCAGTGCACCTTTTTCACACCATTCACTGCCCCTCACCAGAAGTTTGACGAGATCGATGACAGGTTCCGGCACATTTTCTTTGTGAGTTGAAAGCAGCTCATAGTGAATGTTGGTGTAGATTGGAGACCAGATTTGACTAGAACTTCTCTTGCTGTTTTTGATAACCCTTGACCCTTCCACCCTGCAACTTTCTTCCCGGCACTTTCTCGAACATACTTGAAAGTACCCTCCTTGGATCTTCCCATCACTATGGGTAGCCCCAAGTATCGCTCACTCAGAGCCTTTCATGAGATTTCCATCGTTTGCTGAAGCATAATTTTGTCCTCCTCAGAAGTACCTTTACCAAAGAAGATAGCAGATTCTTGTAGGTTTACTTTTTGCCCCGAGGCCATCTCATAATCCTTTAAGATAGTCCTTAGTACTTCCAGATTCTCCTTTGATCCCTCCAAGAACACCACACTATCATCAGCAAACAAAATGTGAGTTACCATGGGGCCAGTGCTCCCAAACGAAACTCCCTTTATATCACTTCTCTCCTGAGCATTCCTTAGCAGGACCAAAAATCCCTCCACACAGAATAGGAATAAATAGGGGGACAGTGGATCTCCTTATCACAAACCTCTAGAGGATGTGAATATCTGTGAGCCCACCATTCAGAGATGAATCGGGCAAGACTTGTATGAAATCTCATATTAAGTGAGATAGTCAGATTTATATTTATACATTAAAAATCTGAAATTATTTGATAATATCTCCGTGGGATATGTCTACAACTCAGAATAAAATTTGATGTACATTTAGAGATTATTTTAAAAAAGTCAAATGTGAATAATGATAGCTTTTGGTGAATAGTATTTTGACACTATTCACATTCATTTTGTCTTTTCGTTTCTATTATTGTAGGTCGAATTAGGAGTTGAATTTTTTTAAGGTTGTACATCAAACATTGATGCCTGTCTATAATTTCTTTGAGAATGCTTGAATATGTATACTCAATTTGCATACTCTTGAAAGAAAAAGATTAATTGAATCATCCCTTGGTGACACGTGAGCGACAGTGGGACCTTGGAGTTGTCCTCAATCCCATCCTCCTCTCATATCCGCATGTCCGGCCGTCCAACCGTATCATCTAAAAAGAAGTCTTTCTTCATTTTTTCTATACTTCAAATATTAAAAAACAAAAAAAACTCAATGCATCAAGAATTCAAAGATTAATATGTCAATGCAGCAATATTTCAAATATAAATTAATATTCAAATATAATAAAATTCTGAAATAAGATAGTACAAATTTAAATTCAATTTATATTTGGACACATGTTCTAGTTTGAAGCAGCATAAGGTTATGGAGAAGCAACTCCACCTTGCTGCTACAATGCGTACTACATAAATGTTGAATAAACTACTTCAACGTGTTGCGCTAGATATCACACTAGAGGCGAGTATAGGCCAATATGGCAGTAAGAGTTCAATCCAAAACTCCTAGAGCACACGATCTACTCCAAGATCTTAGATAAGAACACCAAGTTCTATTATAGGTAGTGGGTACATAGTCTGTTTACAAACTAGAGGTGATGACCTTTATTTATAGGGCTTTGGGAAGCCTTTACATACTTCTATTTATAGCTGGAACACTCTAGAAAACATTATTTAGTATTCAACATTCTACTCATAGCTACTTATACCATAGAACTCTAGAAACAGTAGGTACGGTAAAGAAAATAAAAGAAATACTACACCAGAGTGGAAGTACCTAGAAGTAGCCAAACATATCTAGCATGTTTTTTTCCCTCAACTATTGTTCTTCATCATTCACCCCTGGTTGTTTGGGACTCACCCCCGAGTTATCATCATAGAGCACTTCTCCTGGATGATAGAGTGTCAAGTCCGCAACATTGAAAGTGTTTGATATACCTGTATCGCTTGGAAGATCTATCACATAAGCATTATCATTTATCTTCCTCATGATAGAGAAGGGTCCATACTTTCGCTGCCTAAGCTTCCCTTTAACACCTAAAGGCAGCCTCTCTTTTTGGAGCTAGACCATCACCTTATCACCAATTTGGAATGATTTTGGCCTCCTTTTGCAATCAACAACTTGTTTATATTTCTGATTTTGTGCTTCCAAAACACCACGAATCTCTTCAAATAGTTCAGTGTAATTATCAGCAAAGAAAAATGCTAATTTTGAGTTTCCCCTTGATGGTAGCTTCACGAGGTGCACCACATATGTTGGAACTTTAGTGTAACAATGGAGAAAGGACTCCTTCATGTGGATCTATGCTTGGAGTAATTGTAGGAGAACTCTGCAAGAGATAAAGCCAAATCCCATTGTCCCTTTCTTTCTCCACAAATGCAACAAATCAGATCACCCAAAAACTTGTTTACCACTTCCGTTTGTCTATCTGTTTGTGGACGAGCAGTGATAGAAAATTTCAATTCAGTGTTGAATTGCTTCCACAAAGTGAGCCAAAATGTAGCAAGAAACTTCCTATCACGGTCTGAGAAGATGGACCTTGGAACTCCATGAAGTCTTACCACTTCTCGAAAGAATAGGTTTTCTACATAATGAGTATCCGTTGTCTTGTGGCATGGGATGAAATGACACATCTTAGAGAATCTGTCCACGACCACAAAAACATCATCACTCCCTCGTCTTGTTCTTGACAATCCCAAGACGAAGTCCATAGAGATGTACTCCCATGGAGCAACAGTATCAAGCAAAGGCATGTATAACCCTATGTTGTGAACTTGGCCTTTGCAGGTTTGACATATGGGGCACCGTTGTACAAACTTTCTAGCACCTCTCTTTAGTTGTGTCCAAAAGTAACACGCTTCTAGGTTAGCGATAGTCTTGTCCTGTCCAACATGGCCACTATGATTGCTTGAATGAAGCTCTCTAACCAGTTTGTCACGTAGAGAACTTCTTGGAATGCACAAACGGTCATTTTTGAAGAGATAGCCATCTTGCACCAAATAGTCATCACCTAACGGATGGCCTCTTGCATGCTTTACCCAAACATGGAGAAAGTCTTTGTCATCCTTGTAAAACTCCTTTATTTGATCCATACCTAGAAGTTCAACCTCAAAAGAAGTCAAGAGGCATGCACAATGGCTCAAAGCATCGGCCACCCGATTAGTCATTCCAGATTTATGCACGATGAGATAGTTAAATCTCTCCAGATATGCTGCCCATCTTGTTAGCATGCGATTAATATGCTTTTGATTTCTAAAATGTTTCAAGTATGATGGTCACTATAAACAATGAACTCTTTAGGAAGCAAATAGACTTCCCAAGTTTTCAAGGATCTGAAAACGACATACAATTCTTGCTGATAGGTACTCCATTTATGTCTAGCTTCGCTTAATTACTCACTAAAGAAAGCAACATGCCTCTTTTCTTGAGATAGAGCAACTCCAATGCCAACTCCACTTGCATCACATTCCAACTCAAAAGTCTTGTTGAAATCAGGTAGCACCAAGACATGAGCTTGTGAGAGCTTTTGCTTGATCTCATTGAATCTAGCTTCAGCCCCTTCCGTCCATTGGAACTTTCCTTTCTTCAGGCACTCGGTAATTGGTGCCATGATAGTGATGAAATTCTTCACAAATCGCCTATAGAAAGTTGTAAGGCCATGAAAACCCATTACCTTAGAAATGGTCTTAGGAGTTGGCCATTCTTGGATTGCTTTAACCTTAGAATCATCAACACGAATAACGTGAGATGTTATGATGAATCCTAGGAAAAGAAGTTGTGTTTGCAGGAAAACATATTTCTTCAAGCTGACGCAGAGCTCATTTTCCCTTAATACTTCTAGCACCTTCCGAATGTGATCAAATTGTTCATCCTCATCCTTATTATAGATAAAGATGTCATCGAAATAGACGACAACAACGTGGGATAAGAAGGGTCGAAGGACTTGACTCATCAAATGCATAAAGGTACTTGGTGCATTTGAGAGTATAAATGGCATGACTAGCCATTCAAGCAACCCTTCTTTTGTCTTGAAGGCGTTTTTTCATTCATCCTCGGGTCTGATACGGATTTGATGATATCCACTTCTAAAATCGAGCTTTGTGAACACTCTTGATCCACTAAGCTGATCCAACATATCATCCATACGGGGAATCGGCAATCTATACTTGACGGTGATCTTGTTAATGGCTCTACTGTCATACGCATGCACCAAGATCCATCTTTCTTTGGTGTGAGCAGGGCTGGTACATCACATGGGCTAATACTTTCTCGAATGTGCTCTTTTTGCAACAATTCATCCACTTTCCCCTTCAATATATAGTGCTCTTTTGGTCTCATTTAATAGTGTGGAAGGTTAGGAAAACTTCCTCCTGGAATTAAGTCAATTCTATGTTGAATTCTTCTCATCGGTGGCAGGCCTTGTGGCTCTACAAGTACGTTCTAAAATTCTGCCAATAAACCACACACCTTTGCTGGAATTTCAATAGTCAAGTTCTCTTCTCATTTTACAGAAAGTGCAACACACAAATTGACTCCTTCAAGTCTTCCATAAACTCATGAGAGGTATTGGAGATAGTTAACATAGTTTCCCCCTCCTCCTTAGAGGTATTACCTTCAATTTTGTTTGGTAGAATAATGATCTTTCTCTTATTCCAATTAAAAGAGTAAGAATTTTACGTGCCCTTGTGTGTAGTATCCACATCAAATTGCCAAGGTCTCCTAAGAAGAACATGGTTGGCGTCCATATCAACTATGTCACACAACACATTTGAGCGATAATGCTTACCCAAACAAAGTGGCATGTTACATTGTTTGGTGATCCTCATATCCACTCCTTTGTTGATCCATCCAGTAGTGTAGGATTTGGATGATCATGGGTTTCAAGTTTTGAATGGTTCGCCAACTTCTGGAAGATAAGATTCTCGCTACTTCAACTATCAATCACTAATTTGCATACCTTGCCATTCACAGTGCACTTGCTCTCAAATATTTTCATTCGTTGTGTGTCGTCGGGTTGTGATGAGGATATCAATACCATTATTAAACCCACAACCCATGCTGCTATACATACTAGACCAACTACTAGAGCTCGCGCACGCCAATTGAATTACCAGGTACTTTCGTTTCTTGGAAACCCTTTTAGTGTTCATGAAAATATGATGCTGCCTAAATTAGATATTTTTGTTTTACTTATGAATGAAGGACCTAGCGTGGACAAGAAGGATGTCCATTGGAGCGGGATCAAGCATGGAGAAGAAGGTGCGCACATGAGAAAGAATGATGGAGTTTCCAATGGTGATTTTGGCACTTTGAAGCCACCATAATGAGAGCATGAAGGCTTGGACGAAATATACAAGATGCCACTTCATAAATTTCCTCCATAGGCTATTATAGGTGCTATGTCACCATATTTTTGGGCCAGGCCCATGTAATTTTGAAATACCACATTATAGTCTGTTTTTAGAGTCCGTATGTGTGGGGAAACCGAGTTATGGTTGGCTTCGTACCCCTCATCCAAGGGGTCACAAAATTCGCCTGTATTCCCCCATATATACATCCCTTAGGGAGCTGTTTAGACTTGGGTTTTGTTTAGATTAAATTTTTGCCATAGCTGCAACTTCACGTCCTTCGTTTGTGTTCTACGACCAGACCAAGACGTCACATAGCCCCACTTTCATCAATAAAGCTTTTCTCTTGTATTCGCAATATCTAGATTGCAATTTCAATTTCTTGCTTGTTCTTCATTTGCGTGCAGGAAATAGACCTTCGTGGTCAGGTTGATCATGCTCCGGTGTGGTCAATAACCTCTCGGAGTTGGTTTAGCGATTGCTAATGCACGCCATCCTCGCACGTTCGTAGTCGGATCGTCAAAGTCTATTCCACCAAAAATGATAGCCACCATCTCATTGAAAGATGGGACACCTTTGCCTCTATCAAGTGGTATCAAATTTCCAGGTTGCTCAGTGAGATTTTACCATTTTTTCATAGTTTAGATGTCATATGTTCTTCATACCTATAGTCAACGAAAAAGCCACAATTTTTTTAGGATTAGTTCATTCTATTTGAACCAATCTGAGCCTTTTGCAATTTTCTGTCCAGTGTTTTTCTTTGTTGAATTTGTGGTTGCATCGTCATGTCGAGTTGCTGGTCTTCGCGTCTAGTCATTTAGAGTTTTGAGTTATGTTCACAGGTTGTCACGCTGTCGCCACACCATCTTCATCGCCGCTCCCATATACCACCACCATGCCACCGTCATCACCGCAACCATCTACCACCACCACACCATCGTCATCTCCACTTCCATATATCACCACCACACCATCATCAACACCGCTGCCATATACCATTACCACACCATCGTCATCACCGCGACTATCTACCACCACTACACCATCGTCATCACCGCTACCATATACCACCACCATATCTCTGCCACTAGCCCGAGTTCCACAAGATTCATCTCTGCCACCAGTACGAGTCCAATATTTCCTTCTCTGTTTTTGATTTCTCAATCACGCCCTAGCACATGTTGTGGGCAAATCATACCCCCCAACTTTCATGCTACCTGTAGAAGAAAAATAGTTCCATTTTCAAAATTTCTGGAAAATTCTGGCTAGGCAGTTTTTAGACCACTTGTAGACTTTTCAAAAAAAAATGTTGCAGAGCAAAAAAAGAAAAAAAGAGATTTAGAGTGTGCTACTCCCTTGTTTACTTGCAGCGCCATGATTTTGTTAGCGTTCTAGGCTCGCGTCTCTAGCACGGTCTAGCCTAGGACCAACACAATATCATTTTTGAGTGTTTATTCAACTTTGCATCTCTGAATTGACTATTGTTGACCCTTTTTGCTACCATATTATAAGCCATCCTAGCTCCACATACCTCTACGTAGTGTGTTTGACACCACCTGGCAATCACTTTATCCAAGCTTTGAGAGTTTTGACTACAACGGTTGCCGATCATCGCCTGGTGTTGGGTAAGAACTGGTAAACATTTGAGATTTGCTTGACTAATTTGTGACACACCACCACCACTACAACCACTTCCTAGTAGTCTCTAGGTTCATATTCTTGTGTGTTCGTATTGCTGCTAACCATGACATTATCACAAGCCGACAAGATCGACTATGAGACCATGATGAACAAGGAGCTCCATGATAAGTTTTAACAAATGATGGGTGAACAGGTGCAAGACTTGGTGACCAGTCTTGGATAAGCTAGATGGTTTGGAGAAGACATTTGACACCAAGATGGATGCCAAGTTCAATGAGGTGCTTGCACGTCTACCACCACCACCACCAGCTGCAGCTATCGTCCCTCTCCAACAACAACAACAACAACATCGCCTGAATTTCGCGGGATGAGTAATACTTGTGAACCGCGTTGGGATTTCTCCTGAAGAGGAGGGGATGATGCAGCACAGTAGAGATAAGTATTTCCCTCTGTGAGAACCAAGGTTATTGAATCAAAAGGAGGACCATCCGATTTCCCGTCTTCAGCACCTACATACAAAAGAGCACACACTTGCACCCAACGGGGGAAAGAGGGTTGTCAATCCCCTTGAACTCATTACTTGCAAGTGATAAGTAGTGATAGATATATAATATAATAAAACAAATAAATATAGTGAGGTATTTAGAGTTTTTGTAAATATATTTGTGAAGAGACCCCGAGGCCATAGTTTTCGCTAGAGACTTCTCTCTCAAAGAAGCATACGGCGGGTAGACAAATTATCGTTGGGCAATTGATATAAAAGCACATAGTTATGCAATATTTATTCACGACAATGATCATGTACATAGGAATCACATCCATAAACAAGTAGACCGACTCCTGCCCGCATCTACTACTATTACTCCACCCATAGACCGCTATCCAGCATGCATCTAGAGTATTAAGTAAAAACAACATGTGTATGGTTTCCTACCTCATGCACCTATTGATTTGTCGCCTCTTCCATCTCCAGAGAAGTTTAATTTTGATGCTAAACAACATGCATAATTAATCTAGAAAAATGCATGAGTTAACTAAAGAAAATATTGAGCGTATGAATACTAAATATAAACTTGCTGGAGATAAGGGTAGAAAACATGTTATCTTTGCACCTGGAGATCTTGTTTGGTTACATTTGCATAAGGATAGGTTTCCTGATTTGCGCAAGTCAAAGGTAATGCAATGTGTTGATGGTCCTTTTAAGGTGTTAGACAAAATAAATGATAATGCATATAAACTTGAGCTGCCTGCAGATTTTGGGGTTAGGCCCACTTTTAACATTGTTGATTTGAAACTTTATTTGGTTGAGGAAGATGATCTTCCGTCAAGGATGACTTCATTTCAAGAAGGGGAGGATGATGAGGACATCAATACCATTGTTACACTCACAACCCATGATGCTATACATACTAGACCAATTACTAGAGCTCACACACGCCAATTGAATTACCAGGTACTTAAGTTTCTTGGAAATCCTTCTAATGTTCATGAACATATGATGCTGCGTAAATTAGATACTTTTTTTGTACTTATGAATGAAGGACCTAGCATGGACAAGAAGAATGGCCATTGGAGCGGGATCAAGCATGTAGAAGAAGGTGCACCAGATAGAATGATGGAGTTTCAAGTGGTGATTTTTGCACTTTGAAGCCACCATAATGAGAGAATGAAGGCTTGGATGAAATATACAAGATGTCACTTCATAATTCCTCCATATGCTATTATAGGTGCTATGTCACCTTATTTTTGGGCTAGGCCCATGTAATTTTGAAATACCACATTATAGACCGTGTTTAGAGTCTGTATGTATGGGGAAACCGAGTTAGAGTTGGTTTCGGACCCCTCCTCCAAGGGGTCATGAAATTCCCCTCCATCCCACCATATATATAGCCCTTTGGGCGCCGTTTAGACTTGGGTTTTGTTTATATTAAAAGTTCGCTATAGCTGCAACTTCGCGTCCCGCGTTTGTGTTTTGTGACCAGACCAAGATGTCACATAACCCACTTTCATCAATAAAGCTTTCCTCTTGTATTCGCAATATCCATATTGCAATTTCAATTTCTTTCTTGTCCTTCATTTACGTGCAGGAAATAGACCTTCGTGGTCAGGTTGATCATGCTCTGGCGTGGTCAATAACCTCTTGGAGTTGGTTTAGCAATTTCTAAGGCGCGACGTCCTCGCATGTTCGTAGTCGGATCGTCAAAGTCTACTCCTCCAAAAACGGTAGCTACAATCTCATCAAAAGACGGGACACCTTTGCCTCAATCAGTTTGTGGTGTGGAACATAGGAGACACTGAATCACACATACCACCTCTCCACCTTTTCTTGACAAACCTCTTGTCCCTCTACATCTTCATATTCATATTCTTCCTCATTGTCTTCACCATCGTGGAAAGTTATGTTAACAATTTTTTAAGTGGGAAGCCGCTTGTTATGTGTCCCTGGTTTGCTTCGGGACAGGTCATTTTGCCTTTGGTGGAGCGATATTTTCTTCCACACTATTAATGTGATCCCTAGACGAGCCTTCGGTATGAGGATATGGAGCCTTAGTTGTCTTTCTTGTCCTCACAAACTATCGGCCTTTAATGCTAGAGTTTGTGCTTTATCAATGGACCAGATTTCTAGAGATCGATCTTGAATAACATCATTTACACCATTGATGCCTTGCAACTTGTTGATCTTCAGTTTTGGCAAGGTTGCACCTCACTCATAGCCTTAGAAACTCCTCTATGTAATCTGAAATAGTCCTATTTCCTTGGACACAATTCTGGAATTGGATAAATAGATCTGGTCATAATCAGCAGGTAAACATCTCCCATTCAAAAGACTATTCATTTGCTGCCAAGTTTTCACATGAGGTTCTCCTCTTAGCCCGCACTCTTCTTGAACGCGGTGCCACCATGCACCGGCTCCTCCTTTCAGCTTGTATGCGACCAAAGGAACTCTACGATCTTCCGAAACCTCCATGACCTCAAAGAAAGTCTCCACTTCATATAACCAATCAAGGCACCCTTAAATATCAACATTTCAATTAAAAGTTGGGATCTTAGTTTCCACCTTGTATGTATCCCTTCCATATGTAGGGTTGGGTACTCTCTGATATGCATAGAGATTAGTTTTTCAGGGACATCGTCATGTTTTTCACCTTCAGAAGCTTCAACATAAATCGGCCTTCTTGAAGTATGTTGAACTGCATGTTGTTGTGGTAATCTTGCTCCAAGATTACCTCCCCTTCTTTGTAGTTGAACATCTTCTTCTTCTTTAGATGAACATTCTTCATTGATAGTAGGGGGAACACCCTTCCTTATCATCTCAACCAGCTGGTCAAATCTCGAACTAAGATCTTCACACAACTCTTTGATTTGTTGCTTTGCAGCATCCATCCTCTTCTCCAATTTCTCTATTGCTTGCTGAAACTTGCTCTCAAACAGAACAACAAGAACTTGTATGGATCAACGGGGCTCTCATACCACCTGAAGTAGCACAAGGTTGTGGAGGAGCAACTCCAACTTGTTGCTACAATGTGTACAACATGAATGTTGAAGGAACTACTTCAATGTGTTGCACTAGATATCACTCTTGATGCGAGTATAGGCCAATATGGCAGCAAGAGTTCAATCCAAAAATCCTAGAGCACAAGATCTACTCCAAGATCTTAGATAAGAACACCAAGTTCTACTACAGGTAGTGGGTACATAGTCTGGTTACAAACCAAAGGTGAGGACCTCTATTTATAGGGCTTTGAAAAGCCTTCACATACTTATACTTATAGTTGGAATACTCTAGAAAACATTATTTAGCATTCACCATTCTACTCACAGTGACCTATAACTAGAGAACTCTAGAAACAGTAGGTAGGGTAAAGAAAATAAAATAAATACTACACCAGAGTGAAAGTATCTAGAAGTAGCCAAATAGACCCGACATGTTATTTTTCCCCTCAACTATTGTTCCTCATTATAGTTGTCCATATGGATCAACCACAAATGTTCCACGAGATCATTCTGAAGTTGTGTATGAGTTTATCGACCGCGAAACTGATGATGCATTTGGAGAAATTGGTTAAATGACATCGTATTTTGCCATGGAAGCTTCATAGTATTACCCATATGTTGGAAATCCAGAACCCAACGAAGCTTCATTGTTTAGCTTGTCCAGGGATAAATGCAAAATAGGTTTGAAGCACTCTAAATGTTCTCTTCACATCCTTTCTAGCACATTCTTTGCTTGTATCAAAGTTAGATTTTTTCTATTGCATATTGGATCGGAGATGGTATTGATAATGGTCACAAATGAAGGATGGACACAATCACAAACATAGTACCACCATGTTGTACTCATCCCCAATAACAATATAGTTACACACACAGAATATAGTTACACGCGTGCGCGCGCACACACACACACGGAGAGAGAGAGAGAGAGAGAGAGAGAGAGAGAAGCTTCAGCTATACATAACCTTGCAAATAATAGAGACCATTGCAGTACATATGTTATTGTGAGACCGGTCATGCCAAGGAAATAGTGCCAAATCCAGAGTTCTTGTGATGCAACTGCTTCATGGATGATGGTGGGATTTTTTTATGATAGCCTTGATATTTTCCTTATTGAGCATATGGGAAGTTCTTTCATTTTCAGTGCATGCAATCAAGGGATCAGAATATACCTGGAAACCCTCTCGATTCTCGAAATGCCATGAGCTTTGTTATGTCTTCGACATTTGTTTCTCTCTACTTCAGTCCAAATACCTTGACCACTACACATAACAAATCTGAACATTGCTTCGAATCATGTGCTCTTAGACATCTAGAGGTGTACTCATCCCATTCGTTTGCGGCCGTGCCATACACAAGCATCCTCGTAACATACGTGCACTTATGAAGACTGGAGAACCTAATGGGGCCAATGACATCCCTTTTCATATTGAAGTAATCAACATAGGCCCTGACACCTACATGATGCCCAAGAACATTGGTCGTTGCATCCGGTATCGGCTTAGGAAATAGCGGCCAAATAGCGGCCAAGTAGTCCTTGTAGAGATCAACATGCCCTAGTGTCCATTGCCGATTGAACAGTCAATTTCCCTTTTGAAAGTGCTAGTTATTGATCATAGGGGGGGGGTAAACGAGAGATTTTTATGAAAAACTTCAAAACATGCAGTGTCTTCGAAAACGCGGAAGCTAAACAGAAGCAAAGACAAGCAAGACTAGAGTAAAGCTACGGTAAGCATGCATGCAATCAATGAGAATCTAAAGACATGATGACCAGAGATAGCTTGCAAACGAGGTAGAAGTAAATGTAGAATAGGCAAACATACAAGAAACAACCTTAAGCACTACGGACTGGAAGACAAAGAACTGTATCATGATGGATGTCTTCAAGTAATATCTTCACACATGGATAAGCAAGAAAATGCTTCACAATACAAAACAAAATTAAAGTAGTGAAGAGATATAACTAGTTGCTTGATGAAGACAAGGGATTTGTTTGACCAGTTTCAGTTGATGTGACAACTGTACATCTGGTTGAAGAGGCCAAGATTTAACTCAAAAGACCAAGTCTTCAACTTATTCTCCTTGAACTAAGATCACTTAGACCTTGTTCAATCACTCTGCTATGTATTCAAGGTAGACTTCTGAAGTGTTCACAAACTCGTTCACTAGCAATCCGTAATGAATCTCAGATGCTAAGAACATGACGCCTTATCATTTGAAAGATCATAGTCTTCAAGTGTAACAAGTTTTTAGTTCACTCAGAACAAAATGTCTTCAATGATGCTCAATCACTCTGGGCTCTAGGTGTTTGGGGTTTTCCTTGCAGGAAATCTCTCTCAAAAGCTTTGAAGGTGGGTTTACGTCTTCATCGTATCTACAATTTTTGATTGTTTCATGCCAATATTCTACAAATTTCATACACTTTTGGCAACTTTTTATACTATTTTTGGGACTAACATATTGATCCAGTGCCCAGTGCCAGTTCTTGTTTGTTGCATTTTTTTGTTTCATAGAATATCCATACCAAAAAAATCCAAATGTGATAAAAATTTACGAAGATTTTTTTGGAATATATGTGTTTTTTGGGAAAAAGAATTAACACGAGGCGATGCCCGAGGAGGTGGCAAGCCTGCTAGGCAAGGCCCACCCCCTAGCCACGCCTGGCAGGCTTGTTACCACCCCTTAGGTCAGTTGGAGCTGTCATTTGGCCGCAAGAAAGCTAATTTTTGGATAAAGATCCCCTCAAAATTTCAGCCCCATCGGAGTTACGGATCTCCAGATATTTAAGAAACGGTGAAAGCCCAGAATCAGGGAGCACAGAAACAGAAGGAAACAGAGAGAGAGAGAGAGATCCAATCTCGGAGGGGCTCCCGCCCCTCCGCCGCCATGGAGGCCATGGACTAGAGGGGAAACCCTTCTCCCATCTAGGGGGAAGGTCAAGGAATAATAAGGATGGGGGCTCTCTCTCCCCGTCTCCCCCGGTGGCGCCGGAACGCCACTGAGGCCATCATCGTGACGGCGATCTACTCCAACAACTCCGTCATCTTCACCAACACCTCCATCACCTTCCCCCATATATCTACAGTGTTCCACTCTCCCACAACCCGCTGTACCCTCTACTTGAACATGGTGCTTTATGATTCATATTATTATCCAATGATGTGTTGCCATCCTATGATGTTTGAGTAGATTTTTGTTGTCCTATGGGTTGATTGATGATCATGATTGGTTTGAGTTGCATGTTTTATTATTGGTGCTGTCCTATGTGTTGGAAATATGCCCTAGAGGCAATTAATAAATTTTTTATTATTATATTTCCTTGTTCATGATAATCGTTTATTATCCATGCTATAATTGTGTTGATTGGAAACACATTACATGTGTGGGTAAATAGACAACACTTTGTCCCTAGTATGCCTATAGTGAACTAGCTCGTTGATCAAAGATGGCCAAGGTTTCCTAGCCATTGACATGTGATGTCATTTGATAACGGGATCACATCATTAGGAGAATGATGTGATGGACAAGACCCAAACTACAAACGTAGCATATGATCGTGTTAGTTTATTGCTACTGTTTTCTGCATGTCAAGTATATATTCCTATGACCATGAGATCATGAATCTCACGGACACCGGAAGAGTGCCTTGTGTGTGTGTCAAACATCGCAATGTAACTGGGTGACTATAAAGGTGCTCTACAGGTATCTTCGAGGGTGTCTGTTGGGTTGGCATGGATCAAGACTGGGATTTGTTACTCCGTGTGACGGAGAGGTATCTCAGGGCCCACTCGGTAATACAACGTCACAATAAGCCTTGCAAGCAATGTGACTAAGTGTTAGTCACGGGATCTTGTATTATGGAACGAGTAAAGAGGCCTTCCGGTAATGAGGTTGAACTAGGTATGGAAATACCGACGATCGAATCTCGGGCAAGTAACATACCGAAGAACAAAGGGAACATCATACGGGATTAACTGAATCCTTGACATAGAGGTTTGACCGATAAATATCTTCGTAGAATATGTAGGAAACAATATGGGCATCCAGGTCCCGCTATTGTTTATTGACCGTAGAGGTGTCTCGGTCATGTCTACATAGTTCTCGAACCCGCAGGGTCTGCACACTTAAGGTTTGGTGACGTTTCGGTAGTATAGAGTTATGCATGGTGGTGACCAAAGGTTGTTTGGAGTCCCGTATGAGATCTCAGACGTCACGAGGAGCTTCAGAATGGTTCGGAGGTAAAGATTGATATATAAGAAGTCCTGTTTTGGTTGCCGGAAAAGTTTCGGGCTCATCGGTAGTGTACCGGGAGTGCCGGTAGTGTATCGGGAGACCATCGGGAGGGGTATTTCGACCCAAGAGGCTACATGGGCTGTGGGAGAGTGAATACCAGCCCTTAGTGGGCTGCTGGAAGTCCCACACAAGGCCCATGCGGCTGGGAAAGAAAAGCCCAAAGAGAAAAGGTGGAAAAAGGCAAAAAAGGCAAAAAAAGGGAAGGAGTCCTAGTCCTACTAGGATTGGAGGAGGATTCCTCCTCTCCTCCCAAGTCGGCCGAAGCCTAGAGGGCTTGGCCCTTGCACCAAGCCTCCTCCTCTCTTCCTATTATATATACTAGAGGTTTTAGGGTTTTTGCACTTGATTTTCAGCCACATGCTACCCGTTCCTCTAGTGCATAGTTTCTCCTCTAGATCGGTTTTCTGCAGTGCTTAGGCGAAGCCCTGCCGGAATTGCTCCACAACCATCGCTACAGCACCGTCATGCTACCAGAGAACTTGTCTACCTCTCCGCTCTCTCTTGCTGGATCAAGAAGGAGGAGATCGTCATCAAGCTGTACGTGTGCTGAACGCGGAGGTGCCGTTTGTTCGGTGCTTGATCGGGACGGATCGTGATTGGATCGCGGGACGCTCGGCGATTTGGATCACAAAGATGTTCGACTACACCAACCGCGTTTCTTAACGCTTCCCGCTTAGCAATCTACAAGGATACATAGATCCACTCTCCCTCTCGTAGATGCTCATCACCATGGATAGATCTTGCGTGTGCATAGGAAATTTTTTGTTTCCCATGCAACGTTCCCCAACACTATGGTCTTCTCCATGTCGCGCAAGCGTGAGGGATCCTCGCTGTAGGGTGTAGCAATGTGTTTATGATTTTCCTATGGTGGGTTGCATGAGTGACAGAAGCATAAACCCGAGTAGGTGGTAGAGAAAGTATGTTAGCTTATGATCCAAGTAGAGAAAGTATGGTAGTGGCAATATCATTGTAAAAGGTGTTATTCAAGACTTTTTTATTTGTGTAGGAACGCTTCCTACCTTAGGGCGTTCCACTCTCAGTAAAACTAATAGTCTCGCGGACGCTATAACCTTGTTAATAATTGAACTTGAGCGGCAATTCGTTCATATGCACCCTTGCATACAAAGGATTTTTCTGGAGTTCTCTGATATTCAGCATTCTTCTGTTAAGCGTGCCGCCACTATATTCCTAGCCCACGAATTTAGATTTATCATGAAAGAGGCTAGCAAAATTTTTGCTCATTATAAAATTAATGGTGAATGCCCCCCACTGAGGAGATCCTTTTTAATCAAGAAGAGATAAATGAGATTGCAATCTCCTGATTATGTTGCTTATAATGAAAATTTGAGAAAAGGGTCCCTACCGAGGTTTTAGTTGATAAGATTTCTGGACTCAATGATGATTTTGCTACACAAAACAATGGATTAGAGTTCATTCTAAGAAAGAGGCTTATTACCTTCACTCAAAGGAAGGCTTATAATGATGAATTGGTTATACAATATAGGGGGCCAAAGGAGGAACCTATTCCTCCCGCACTTGATCTTAAGGATCCTTATCCTATTAAATTCAGCCCTTTTGATTATTTTTTATTGCCACAAAGGAAACTCGCTTCTGAAATAAGGGATTATGAGATGAGCATGGATAATTTCCCTTATTATTATTATGACAATACCTAGATCTATTGCGTTTTGCCTAGCTAGGGCCGTTAAACAATAGCGCTTGTTGGGAGGCAACCCCATTTTATTTTTACTCATGTTTTTGAGTATTTCCCACATTATTACTTCTGTAGTAATTGTGTTTTGGTGTTTTAATTAGTGTTTGAGCCAAGTAAAACCTTTGGGGTGATCTATGGTAGTAATTGATTTGATCTTGCTGAAAAACAGAAACTTTTGCGCTCAGTCCAGGAATTTTATGAATTTTTAAGAACGTCGAATGAGTCTGAATTTTTTACAAAAGATTCATATATAAATTTAACAGGTTTTCCTAATTGTTCAAAAATTGTTGAGTTACAGAAGTATACTAAGTTTTCAGATTGCTACAGACTGTTCTGTTTTTGATAGATTCTGTTTTCTTTGAGTTGTTTGCCTATTTTGATGAATCTTTGGGTTGTATCATGTGGTATGAAACATGAAAAAGTTAGATTAAAGCAGGTATAACACCAATATAAATAAATAATGAGTTCACAACAGTACCTAAAGTGGCGATTTATTTTCTTATGCTAACGGATCTCACGAGTTTTCTGTTAAGTTTTGTGTTGTGAAGTTTTCAAGTTTTGGGTAAAGATTTGATGGACTATGGAATAAGGAGTGGCAAGAGCCTAAGCTTGGGGATGACCAAGGCACCCCAATTCATATTCAAGGATGACAAAGAGCCTAAGAATTGGGATGCCCCGGAAGGCATCCCCTCTTTCGTCTTCAATCCATCAGTAAATTTACTTGAGGCTATATTTTTATTCACCACATGATATGTGTTTTGCTTGGAGAGTCTTGTATGATATGAGTCTTTGCTTGTTAGTTTGACACAATCATCCTTGCTGCACACATCTTTTGAGAGATACACTCTGAATCGTGAATTTGTTAGAATGCTCTATGTACTTCACTTATATCTTTTGAATTGGGAAATTTTGCTCTATGTGCTTCACTTATATTTTTAGAGCACGGTGGTGTTTGGGTTTTATAGAAATAGTTGAACTCTAGTACCTCACTTATATTATTTTGAGAGTTTCTAAAACAGCATGGTAATTGGTTTATGTTATGAATTTAGTCCTAATATGATAGGCGTCCAAGAGGGATATAATAAAAACTTCCATATTAAGTGCATTGGGTATTTATGAGAAGATTGATTCCTTGCATAAATTTTTGAGATATAAAGATGGTAATATTAAGAGACATGTTAGGAAGTAATTGTGATTTGTTAAAAATACTTGCGTAAAGGTTTGTGATTCCCGTAGCATGCACTTATGGTGAACCATTATGTAAGGAAGTCGGAGCATGACTTGTTTATAGATTGTCGACCTTTGTGTGAGGGTCGGGAGCGCGCCATGGTTAACTCCTACCAACCTCTCCCCTAGGAGCATGCGTTTAATACTTTGCTTCAATGACTAATAGACTTTTGCAATAAGTATGTGAGTTTTTTTATGACTAATGTTGAGTCCATGGATTATACACACTCTTACCCTTCCACCTTTGCTAGTCTCTCTAGTACCGCGCAACTTTTGCTAGTACAACAAACACCTTCCTCAAAACAGCCACCATATACCTTCCTCAAAACAGCCACCATATATCCTTCCTCAAAACAGCCACCATATACCTTCCTCAAAACAGCCACCATATATCCTTCCTCAAAACAGCCACCATACCTACCTACTGTGGCATTTCCATAGCCATTCCGAGATATATTTCCATGCAACTTCCACCGTTTCCTTTTAAGACTTGCACCATCACTTCCATATTGCATATAGTCATATTTTGTTATAGGTATCGAGTTGTAATTTTATTTTGAGTTGTAAGTAAACAAAAGTGTGATGATTATCATTAATAGAGCATGTCCCATGTGAGGAAAGGATGACGAAAGCTATGGTTCCCTCATAAGTGGGGATGAGATTCCGGACTTGATGAAAAATAATAAAGGAGGCCAGCGAAGCCAAAATAAATTTTTTAAATAAAAGTGGCCTTAGATTCCCACTAAAAAAAGAAAAAAAATGAGAGAAAAGAGAGAAGGGACATTGCTATTACCTTTTTCGACACTTGTGCTTCAAAGTAGCACCATGATCTTCATGATAGAGAGTCTCCTATTTTGTCACTTTCATACAGCTAGTGGAATTTTTCTTCATGATGCACGTCAACTTGGTTTCTGTTTGATCTTCAATACACTTAAAGCTCTAGTGCATCCGTTGCATGGCAATCCCTACTCACTCGCATTGATATCTATTGATGGGCATCTCCATAGCCCGTTGATACACCTAGTTGATGTGAGACTATCTTCTCCCTTTCCTTGACAAGCTCAACCATATTCTATTCCACCTATAGTGATATATCCATGGCTCACGCTCATGTATTGCGTGAGAGTTGAAAAAGTTTGAGAAGATAAAGGTGTGAAAAGAATTGCTTGAATTTTCATCGGGGTTGTGCATGATATAAATACTTTGTGTGGGGAAGATGGAGCATAGCCAGAACATATGATATTGTAGGGATAACTTTCTTTTGCCATTATATTTTGAAGAGATACAATTGCTTTGCTAGTATGCTTGAAATGTTACTATTTTTATATAAATATTAAGCTTTTGTTTTGAGTCTTACGGATCTGAATATTCATGCCACAATAAAGAATATTGCATGTATAAATATGTTAGGTAGCACTCCACATCAAAAAAATTGTTTTTATCATTTACCTACTCGAGGACGAGCAGGAATTAAGCTTGGGGATGCTGATACGTCTCCAACGTATCTATAAATTTTGATGATGGCATGCTATTATATTATCTGTTTTGGATGTTTTATATGCATTAATATTATATTTTATATTATTTTTGGGACTAACCTATTAATCTAGAGTCTAGTGCCAGTTTCTGTTTTTTCCTTGTTTTTCAGTTTTACAGATATGGAATATTAAACAGAGTCCAAACGGAATAAAAACTTTGGAAGGATTTTTTTGGAAGGAAACAAATCGATCAAGCTTGGAGTGCATGGCAGGGGAGGTGCCAGGGAGCCACAAGCCTGCTAGGCGCGAGCTCCCCTGGCCGCGCCTAGCAGGCTTGTCACCTCCCGACAAATCTCCTAACCCTAATTCTTGGCCTATAAATTCCCAAATATTCCCCCAACACCAGAAAGAGCCACGCAAATACTTTTCCGCCAGCGGAAGCCTCCGTTCCCGAGAGATCCAATCTTGGGCATCTACATCAACTCCATTGCCCCTCCGATGAAGCGTGAGTAGTCCACCACAGATCTACGGGTCCATAGCTAGTAGCTAGATGTCTTCTTCTCTCTCTATTATCTTCAATACCATGTTCTCCATGATCTTCATGGAGATCTATCAGATGTAATCCTGTTTTGTGGTGTGTTTGTCAAGATAAGATGAATTGTGAGTTTATGTCCAGATTATCCATGAATCTTATTTGCATCTCCTTTGAATTCTTATTTGCATGATTTCATATCCTTGCAAGTCTTTTGAGTTATTGGTTTGGTTTGGTCAACTAGATTGGTAATTCTTGCAATGGGAGAAGTGCTTGGTTTTGGGTTCAATCTTGCGGTGTCCTCACCCAGTGACATAGTAGGGGTAGAGAGGCACGTATTGTATTATTGCCATAAAGGGTAAAAATATGGGGTTTTCATCATATTTCTTGAGTTTATCCCTCTACATCATGTCATCTTTCTTAACGCGTTACTGTGTTCTTCATGAACTTAATACTCTAGATGCAGGTAGGAGTCGGTCGATGTGTGGAGTAATAGTAGTAGATGCAGAATTGTTTCGGTCTACTTGACATGGATGTGATGCCTATATGCATGATCATTGCCTTGGATAACTACATGATTATTCACTTTTCTATCAATTGCTTGACAATAATTGTTTACCCACCATGATATTTGCCTTCAAGAGAGAAGCCTCTAGTGAAACCTATGGCCCTCGGGTCTACTTTCCATAATATACTTTCAGATCTATAAACCAAAAATACCAAAAATACTTTGCTGCAATTTATTTACCTTTTACTTTCCTTTCTTTTTTACATCTATATCTATCGGATCTAATCCTTGCAAATAATCGTGAAGGGATTGACAACCCCTTTATAGCGTTGGGTGCAAGATTTTGATTGTTTGTGTAGGTGCAACCATTGGTGACTTGCTTGTTCCTCCTACTGGATTGATACCTTGCTTCTCAACAACTGAGGGAAATACTTATCTACTTTGCTGCATCACCCTTTCCTATTCAAGGGAAAACCAACGCATGTTCAAGAGGTAGCAGTTAGCTTATGTCTCTCCCTCATATAAAATTGCAATAATGATGACCGGTCTAGTTATCGATTGCCTAGGGACAATTCCGCAACTCCTACCACCACTTTTCCACACTCATTAAAAATAAATTAATTATTACTTTATCTTAGCAGCCCCTAGTTTTTATTTACGTGCTCTTTATTATCTTGCAAACCTATCCCTTACACCTACAAAGTACTTCTAGTTTCATACTTGTTCTAGGTAAAGCAAACGTTAAGCGTGCGTAGAGTTGTATCGGTGGTCGATAGAACTTGAGGGAATATTTGTTCTACCTTTAGCTCCTCGTTGGGTTCGACACACTTACCTATCAAAAGAGGCTGCAACTGATCCCCTATACTTGTGGGTTATCAAGACCTTTTTCTGGCGCCGTTTCTAGGGAGCAATAGCATGGGGTGAATATTCTCATGTGTGCTTGTTTGATTTATCATTAAGTACATTGTATTTGCTGTTCTAAGTTGTTCTCTATCTTTAGTTATGGATATGGAACACGAAATACCAAAAAAATCAGGTGTACTTGCTGCTCATGGAGATGGGGAACCTCCTAAAACCCTCGGTGCTCGTTATGTGAAAGATATTATGCACTACTTTAATAATCCTGAGAATACCCCATTCAATATATAATGGGATACACGTTGGATCAACATGAATACTTTATGGATTATCGCTTGACTCAAAAAGGGAAACTGTTATGAGATCAAATTCATATGTTGAAATGGTATGCTTGAAATCTATGATTGAGATATGATATTACTTGTTGCTCTAGGATGAAGGCTAAACACCTTCCCTTTTCATGTAAATTTAATAATAATGAAACCTTGTCTTCTTATGCTAATGGTATATATGATTACTATTATGTGGAACAAATAGAAGAGTTTATTGCTTTGAAGGGTGCTTACAATATTGAAGCTTTGCTTGAAAAGTATGAAGATTATGATGATGGTGTTTACCGATCCCAAAATTTGGCTATGCTTCGTTATTGCTACGAGAATTATAAATATAATGACATTATTAATGATTTTATTGAGAAAGTCTCCGCTATCCAAGAAGATACTAATATTTTGCGGGAATCTATGAAAGAAGAAATTGATGACACTATGAGCTCATTGGATGAAAAAGATGACGAGGAGAGCGAAGAACAAAAGGAGGAAGAGCGGATTAGCTACCCGTGCCCACCTTCTAATGAGAGTAACTCTCCAACTCATACATTGTTTAATTTCCCTTCGTTCTTACCGAAGGATGAATGCTATGATGATTTCTATGATCCTTGGATTCATTTGAAATATCCCTTTTTGATTAACTTGATGCTTGCTATGTTGGTGGCCATGATGCCAATATGAATTATGCTTATGGAGATGAACTTGCTATAGTTCCTTATGTTAAGCATGAAATTGTTGCTATTGCACCCACACATGATAGTCATATTATCTTTTTGAATTCTCCCAACTACACTATATCGGAGAAGTTTGCACTTACTAAGGATTATATTGATGGGTTGCGTTTTACTATCACACATGATGATTTTGATGGATATAATATGCATGTGATTGCTACTCCTACTTGCAATTATTATGATATAGGAACCAAATCTTCACCTCTTTATGTTTCCAATACAATAAAATTGCATGAAACCACTTATGCTATGTATTGGCCTTTACTTTGTGTGCATCAATTGTTCTTGTACGACATGCCAATGCATAGGAAGAGAGTTAGACTTTGTTTTCACATGATACATATGACTTTGTTCTCACTACTAAATTACAAATCATTGTTAATTAACATTGGCTTTGATATACCTTGGGATCCGGGTGGATCCATTACTTGAGTACTTTATGCCTAGCTTAATGGCTTTAAAGAAAGTGCTGCCAGGGAGACAACCCGGAAGTTTGAGAGAGTCATTTTATTATGTTGTATGCTTTTATATAGTTCAAAAATGAAAAAAAATAAAGATAGGAACCTAAAACTTTTTCAAAAAGAGAAGTGAAAGTAAGAAGGACGAGCACCGTTGAAGTGGGGGAGCGCCTTGAACTTTGTTCATGCCCATGGAAACTTTGCGAATATTAATTAAATAAATTTTCAAAAAAAATAATTATCTCCTTGTATAAATCCATTGTATTATAAAAATAATGTGCCAAGATTTGTCTTTAGGATGATTAGATTGCTTGTTTGGTGTGTGCAGTGCAAAAACAGAAACTTTGACTGTAGTGCGTGAATTTTAAATTTTTACTGGAATGTCATAAGTTTCTGAAATTTTTACACAATACTGTTATGCAATTTTTTTATTTTTTTCATCATTATTCAGAATTTTAAGAGTTACAGAAGTATAGTAAATGTTCATATTTCTACAGACTGTCCTGTTTAAGACATATTCTGTTTTTGATGCATTGTTTTGCTAGTTTTGATGAAACTATCGATTTTATCGGTGGTATAAGCCATAAAAAAGTCATAATACAGTAGCTACAACGCAAAAACCAAAATATGAATTGGTTTGCAATAGTACTTAAAGTGGTAATTTGCTTTATTATACTAACGGATCTCACGAGAGTTTTGTTAAGTTTTGTGTGATTGAAGTTTTCAAGTTTTGGGTGAGATCACGATGGATGAAGGAATAAGGAGTGGAAAGAGACTAAGATTGGGGATGCCCGAGGCACCCCAAGGTAATATTCAAGGACTCCCAAGAAACTAAGCTTGGGGATGCCCCGAAAGGCATCCCCTCTTTCTTATAACAACCATTGGTAATTTTACTTGGAGCTATATTTTTATTCGTCACATGATATGCGTAAATCTTGGAGCGTCATGTGCTTTTTATTTTTCTTTTAATAATGCACCATGCTGGTCTGAGAAAATCCTTGGTTGATTTATAGAAGGCTCTTTGCACCTCACTTATATCTTTTGAGTATGGCTTTATAGAATGCTTCATGTGCTTCACTTATATCATTTGAAGTTTGGATTGCCTGTTTCTCTACACATAGAAAACCGCCATTTGTAGAATGATCTTTTGCTTCACTTATATTTGTTAGAGCGTGGGTATATCTTTTATAGAAAGAATTAAACTCTAATGCTTCACTTATATCTATTTAGGGAGTTAACAAGAGTTGGTCATTCACATGGTTAGTCATAAAATCCTACATAAAACTTGTAGATCACTGAATATGATTTGTTTGATTCCTTGCAATAGTTTTGCGATATAAAGAAGGTGATATTAGAGTCATGCTAGTGAGTAATTGTGGATTGGTATAAATACTTGTGTAAAGGTTTGTGATTCCCGTAGCATGCACGGATGGTGAACCGTTATGTAAGGAAGTCAGAGCATGATTTGTTTATTGATTGTCAAGCTTTTTGTGAGGGTCGGGAGCACGCGATGGTTAACTCCTACCAACCTATCCCCTAGGAGCATGCATCTAATACTTTTATTTGATGACTAATAGACTTTTGCAATAAGTATCTGAGTTCTTTATGACTAATGTGAGTCCATGGATTATACGCACTCTCACACTTCCACCTTTGCTAGCCTTTCTAGTACCGCGCACCTTTCGCTGGTGCATTAAACCCACCATATATCCTCCCTCAAAACAGCCACCATACCTACCTATTATGCCATTTCCATAGCCATTCCGAGATATATTGCCATGCAACTTCCACCATTCCGTTTATTATGACATGCACCATCATTTTTCATATTGCTTTGCATGATCGTAAGATAGCTAGCATGATGTTTTCATGGCTTGTCCATTTTTTTGATGTCATTTGCTATGCTAGAACATTGCATATCCCGGTACACCGCCGGAGGCACTCATATAGAGTCATATTTTGTTCTAGATATCGAGTTGTAATTCCTGAGTTGTAAGTAAATAAAAGTGTGATGACCATAATTATTAGAGCATTGTCCCATGTTAGGAAAGGATGATAGAAGCTATTATTCCCTCACAAGTTGGGATGAGACTCTGGACTTTTATGAAAAATAAAAGAGTCCAGCGAAGTCCAAATAAAAAAAGAGGCCTTATATGGCCACCAAAAATTAAAAAATAAAATAAAAATAAAAAAATAGAGAGAAAAGAGAGAAGGGACAATGCTACTATTCTTTTTCCACACTTGTGCTACAAAGTAGCACCATGATATTCATGATAGAGAGTCTCCTATTTTGTCACTTTCATATACTAGTGGGAATTTTTCATTATATAACTTGGCTTGTATATTCCAATGATGGGCTTTCTCAAATTGCCCTAGGTCTTCATGAGCAAGCAAGTTGGATGCACACCCACTTAGTTTCTTTTTGAGATTTCATACACTTATAGCTCTAGTGCATCCATTGCATGGCAAACCCTACTTACTCACATTAATATCTATTAATGGGCATCTCCGTAGCCCATTGATACGCCTATTTGATGTGAGACTATCTTCTCCTTTTTCTTCATAACCTCCACCATATTCTATTCCACCTATAGTGCTATATCCATGGATCACGCTCATGTACTGCGTGAGAGTTGAAAAAGTTTGAGAACATAAAAGGTGTGAAACAATTACTTGACTTGTCATCGGGGTTGTGCATGATATAAATACTTTGTGTGGGGAAGATGGAGCATAGCCAGACTATATGATATTGTAGGGATAAATTTCTTTTGCCATTATATTTTGAAGAGATACAATTGCTTTATTAGTATGCTTGAAGTATTATTGTCTTAATTTCAAATGATAGACTATTGCTTTGAACCACTCATGTCTTAATACTCATGCCATGATTAGATTATATGAACAAGATTATGCTAGGTAGCATTTCACATCAAAAATATCTTTTTTATCATTTACCTACTCGAGGACGAGTAGGAATTAAGCTTGGGGATGCTGATACGTCTTCGTCGTATCTATAATTTTTGATTGTTTCATGCCAATATTCTACAACTTTCATATAGTTTTGGCAACTTTTTATAATTTTTTGGGACTAACATATTGATCCAGTGCCAAGTGCCAGTTCCTGTTTGTTGCATGTTTTTTGTTTCGCGGAATATCCATACCAAACGAAGTCCAAAGGCGATAAAAACATACGGAGATTTTTTTTTGGAATATATATGATTTTTGGGAAAAAGAATAAACGCGAGACGATGCCCGTCATCTTCACCAACACCTCCATAACCTTCCCCCATCTATCTACAGCGTTCCACTCTCCCGCAACCCGCTATACCCTCTACTTGAACATGGTGCTTTATGCTTCATATTATTATCCAATGATGTGTTGCCATCCTATGATGTCTGAGTAGATTTTTGTTGTCCTATGGGTTGATTGATGATCATGATTGGTTTGAGTTGCATGTTTTATTATTGGTGCTGTCCTATGGTGCTCTTCGTGTCGTGCAAGCGTGAGGGATCCTCGCTGTAGGGTGTAGCAATGTGTTCATGATTTTCCTATGGTGGGTTGCGTGAGTGACAGAAGCATAAACTTGAGTAGGTGGGTTTTTGCATATGGGAGTAAAGAGGACTTGATACCTTATAATGATATGGTTGGGTTTTACCTTAATGATCTTTAGTAGGTGCAGATGCTTGCTAGAGTTCCAATCATAAGTGCATATGATCCAAGTAGATAAAGTATGTTAGCTTATGCCTCTCCCTCATATAAAATTGAAATAATGATGATCGGTCTAGTTATCGATTGCCTAGGGACAATTCCGCAACTCTACCACCACTTTTCCACACTCGTTAAACTAACTTAATTGTTACTTTATATTAGCAGCCCCTAGATTTTATTTATGTGCTCTTTGTTATCTTGCAAACCTATCTCGATACACCTACAAAGTACTTCTAGTTTCATACTTGTTCTAGGTAAAGCGAACATTAAGCGTGCATAGAGTTGTATCGGTGGTTCATAGAACTTGAGGGAATATTTGTTCTACCTTTAGCTCCTCGTTGGGTTCGAGACTCTTAATTATCGAAAGAGACTACAACTAATCCTCTATACTTGTGGGTTATCAGGTTGCTCTAAAATGATAGAAGCCATGTAATAACTCGAAGCAGCCACCAACCTATGGTGGGCGGGGGCGGCTATTTACAGCTAGGGCAACCCGGCATGATATGACCGAATGAACTTGGGTAAATGGCCAACCGACACAAGTACCAACTGTCGGGTTTCAAACACACACAACAATTTTACTTCGGTTACAATCAAATCTGACTCAACCAACTCGGAAGAGATTTTCTCTCAAAGTCTTCAGTGGAAGAGATAAGATTTTTGGTTGAGCATAACGTCAATTTCTGACTTCATATCACCTCAACCCCATTTAGCAGTGCGGTGGTTGCTATGACTCAAGAAATAAAAATGAAACTGCCGAAAGAAAATGTCTCCACGTTTCATTGTCTTCATGCGAAAGTCTTCATGTATCACCAACGTCTTCAATGTCTTTAGACATTTTTAGGGATAGTTTTCAACGGTTGAACCAAATCTCCAGGGACATTTATGTGTGTTATCCCGTGTACTCACAAACACATTAGTCTCTTAACCAAGTTTGTCGTCAATACTCCAAAACCAATAAAGAGTGGCACTAGATGCATTTACACCTTTGTTGAACGCTTGAAGTTGAGAACATGCTCCTTCACATGCTTCATTTCTTCAAGAACTGTCATCATCACCGTCGTTTCATCGTCATCTTGGTCATAATCATCTAATGAAGAAAAATCCATGAACTCAATGCACAAGTGCTCTACGTTAGAATTCATCGTGTTTGCTTCAAAGTACTCCCTCTGGTCCTTTTTACTATGCATATAAGATTTATCTCAAGTCAAACTTTGTAAAGTTTGACCAACTTTATAAAAAAATATCAACATTGAAAATACGAAATCAATATCATTAGGTCATGAATTTATCTTTCATATTATAGATGTTGACATTTTGTGATCTAAATTTGATCAAAGTCAACAAAGTCTGACTTCAGACAAATCTTATATGCAAACTAAAAAGGGCCGGAGGCAGTACACAACTAGTACATAAAAAAGCACTATGACATTTGACCCAACACTTCACGGCCCGCCATGAACGGCATCGGCAGGTGCACATGGTACATGGGAAATACCTTGATGGAGAGGCGGCTAGGTTGGGCGGCAAAGGTCTGGCAAGGCCTACACGACTCCGATGGGGTACGGCAACAACCTCACTCTCCAGGAGCGTGCATAGAAAGCGAAGTAAGGAAGAATTGTGAAAAAATACATGCTCTAAACAAGGTTTTGGAGGGTGTTAAGAGACAACATGACAAGAACGTCCAAATATCCTCGGAGTTACACAATTTGGGGCTGACCAAGGAGATTTCAAACATCCAAACCAGTCTGGATCCAAATGAGCCACGTTGGAGGCTTTAAAGTGTTCGGACATCTAGTGCAGACATTTGAAGGCGATTTTATGAGCCACCTTGAAGATGTATTACATTTGGGGACAATTTAGTGGGCTCCCTTGAAGATGCATGGCTGATTTCTGGAATAGAGCGGGCACGAGACGTAGGCGAGAAGAAAGTGGTTGCTTCATCAAGGCTCGTACTGTCCTACCATCCGGACTGCCTGAAACATACTCAGATTTACATGTGGCGACAAGAAAGGCATTAGCGGCTCCCGTGTCACTCCCCCATGGGCGACCTGGGAGTGAAAGCACATTTGCTGCCTTGGAGGTTTTGATAATTAATAACAACATATATCTCATTGAACTAATATTTCCACTAAGCATATTTTAGGAAAAGTTCAATGATGGGTTGGCAAAAAGATTGTGGAGAAACCCCTAGAAGCAAGGAATTGGATTGGAAAAAGCTTCAAGAAAGAGGACTCTGTATTTTACTTTGTGAGAAATCACTTTGAGTCCATAGGAAATGCCAATACTATCAAAAGGGGGCAAGGTACTGTTGGTGAACAAGATGCTCCACGTGCACAAGTGATAGTCACCAAAAACACCCACAAAGTCTCCCACAAATCTCTGTCCGAGCTTATCATGAAAATCGATGCAACCAACTTCTTCCACTCGGTCCCACCGATTTCCCATCTCAGACGGAGCCCTGCCAAACTCTAGCACATCGGTGCAACCGATTCTGATTCGGTGCCACCCAGTTCAGCTTGCCAACTTTCTGTTACCTCGATTCCCAAAATCGGAAGCTCCGAGTTTTTGGATCGGCGTCACCGAGATTTGGATTCTGACCATTGGACACCTTATTGGTACCACCGAGATTTCTATATCGATCTCACCGAGGTTCAGAAGTTGCTACCTTTGGAGCAACTCGGTACCATCGAGATTCACACATCGGTGTCACCGAGTTGGTCACTTTAGGTGTAACGGTTGGATTTTTGGAGATGCCTATATATACCCCTCCACCACCACTCACTCGCAAGAGAATCACTCAGAACATATCCCCACTTATCCCATCAGATTTTCTGAGAGAGAGGCACCTACCCATGTGTTGAGATCAAGCCATTCCATTCCAACCATACGAATCTTGATCTCTAGCCTCCCCAAGTTGCTTTCCACCCAATCAATCTCTTCCACCAAAGCCAAATCTATGAGAGAGTGATTGAGTGTTGAGGATTCCATCATCTTGAAGCACAAGAGCAAGGAGTTCATCGACATTGTGCCTCCTAGATTGGTTAGTTTCGCTTGGGAGCCTCCTACTTCGTGTTGTGGAGTGAACCAAGAAGTTTGTCAGGGCAAGGAGATTGCCTACTTAATGAAGATCTAGCCCGAGTTAGGCTAGTCCTCCGTGGACGTAGGCCATCATGGTATAGACAAGGTTGCTTCTTTGTGGAACCCTCCATGGGTAGAGCCCTCTATGGACTCTCGCGACCGTTACACTCCGTGGGTTGAAGTCTCCATAAATGTGGATGTACGATAGCACCACCTATCGGAACCACGGGAAAAATCTCCGTGTCTCCAAATTGTGTTTGATCTTCCTACCCTTCCTTTACTACATATGCTTGTCTTTACTTCCTGCTGCTATACTCGTAGACATGCATGTGTAGGGTGTGCTTGACTTGCTATCATTGCTAAAATCTGCCAACACTTCAAATTGGGAAAAGGTAGAAATTTTATTTGGTCAAGTAGTCTAATCACCCCCCTCTAGACATACTTTCAATCCTACAAGTGGTATTAGAGCTTTGGTCTCCATTGCATTGGTTTCACAACCTAGGAGAGTATGGCGTCTAGCGAGGGAAATTGTCACCGTACAGGTTCGTACTTTGATGGCACAAATTTGGCTAGTTGGAAGCACAAAATGAAAATGCATATTCTTGGTCATAACCCCGTCGTTTGGGCTATTGTTCGTGTTGGATTCCAAGGTGAATTCTTTGCGGATGGAAGGAAACCGGATTGTGAAGCGACCGCGGATGAATTCTAGATGTTGCAATACAATGCTCAAGCATGTGACCTTTTCAACTACCTATGCCCCGATGAATTCAACAAAATCAACCGTCTTGAGAATACAAAAGAGATTTGGGATACTTTGGTTGATATGCACGAAGGTACCGAATCCGTGAGAGAATCCAAGTTGGATGTTCTTTAGAGTCAACTTGACAAGTTCAAGATGAAGGATGGTGAAGGAGTCACAGAGATGTACTCTAGGCTATCTCTCATCACCAATGAGAGTGCGGGCTTAGGAAGCAAAGAAATGAGTGAAAAATTCATCATCAAGAAGATACTTCGAGCTTTGGATGAGAGATATGACACCGTGTGCACATTCATCCAAATGTTGCCCAACTACAAAGATCTCAAGCCTACAAAAGTGACTGGAAGGATTGTTGCTCATGAGATGACACTCAAGGACAAGTAAGAGCTTCACAACAAGTCTAGCGGTGCTTACAGATCCACAAGTGATGCTCCCAGAACTTCAAGCGACAACCTTGTCACAAATGAAGATATAAGCCTCATGGTCAAGAAATTCAAAAAATTCTACAAGAATAGAGGCAAAGATCGAAGCTCCAACTCAAGATATGAAGAGAAGCGTTTGTCAAGTCGTGACCGAAACTGCTACAATTGGGGGAAACCTGGACACTACTCCAATGAGTGCACGACTCCCTACAAAAGAAAAGAGGAGTCACCAAGAAGACGAAGCTCAAGAGATGAGTCACCTTGAAGAGAGAGAAGGAGTAGAGATGATCGTTATGAACGAAGACCCTCAAGGAGAAGTAGGGACTTGGAGAAGAATGACAAGTACACCAAGATCTACTCAATAAGAAGACATCAAGATCGTGTTGGTGAATGGGTTTTCGGCTCCGAATCCGACAACTACTCCGAGAGAAGCTATCACTCCAACTCCGACTATAGTCAAGATGAAGGTGTTGCCGGACTTGCACTAGTGATGACCAACTCCTACGGATATTTGATTCACCAAATGAAGGGAGTGGAAGTTTCTTCATGGCTAAAGGCCCCAAGGTATCACACCCTGAGTATCTTGATTTCAATAGTGATGAGGATGACTTGTTAGGAGATGATGACTTGCTATTTGACAAATCTAGTAATGTTAGTCAAGATTAACTTGTTAGTAATCACTCTAGTCAAGATAATTCGTGTGATGACGATAAGTTGGAAATAGAATGACTAACTCAAGAGCTAAACACTCTTAAGTTAGCTCACGAGTCTGCTCTACAAGATCATAGAGAGCTTGAAAGGACACATGAGAAGCTCCGCTTCGAGAAGCTCAATTTGGAGCAAGATCATGAATTCTTTAAAGCTATCAATGACGATCTTTGAAATAAGACTTCCTCTTATCTAGCCGAATGAATTATCTTGTCTATATTCATTCCACAAGTAAAGGCTAAGCAAACTAGTAAAAAAGGCAAGAAAGGTTCTTCAACTACTAGTAGTAAAAATGATAAATCCCATGATATTGCTTCTAGTAGTTCTATTGATCCCACTAATACTCCTCTTAGCCAGGTTACACTTGAGCAAGAAAATGAACTTTTGAAAGGGATTATAGAGAAAAGGTATCTACAAGAGTCTTGCTGGGTGTAAGCAATTTGAGGAAATTGTACGTAAGCATGGAGGATACCGGAAGAACCATGACATTGGCTACTTCGACGCTAATGGAGTTGAATGGGAAGAAGTTCAATACCCCAAGCCCAAGTTTGTTCCTCAAAGGGAGAAGTATGAACATACTCTTCCAAAGGGAACAAAAGCTCAAGATGACCTTACACCACAAGACCACAAGCTTCAAGAGGACATTGACTCATTTGAAGATGAATCCCAAGCTTTGGTGAAGTGGGTTCCCAAGGCTACTTTGTAACATCCCAAATATTGGAATGTTATAATAAATACTAGAATGAGTGTTTGTTTGCCTACGTGATTGAATTGAGTGAAATTTGGAACTTTTTGAAAACTTTTGAATGAGAGGGAATGACATGACTTTCCCATATGCTTTTGGAATTCAAATTTCCTACATTTCAAATAAGTGAGAGAAGATGACATGACTTATTAAATATAAAAAGATTTGAAGAGTGAATTTGAAAACATTTGAAATTTTCTGATATGGAGTTCCTTTCATATTTGATTTCCAATTTCAAGTTTGAAAGAATTCAAACCCTTGTCAAATCTTGAGTAGAGGAACATGACCCTTCAAACCAGGGGTATTTTTGTGAAATATTTGAACCCTAAAACCCATGGGTTATTAGAAAATTATTTGCAAAAGTAATTAAATTCAATTTAGGCATTTTTCTGAAAAATATATATTTTTACTATTTATTCTGGCTATGGAAAAATGTTCATCTTATTGCATTTATTTCTCTGATCATTTTGGTATATAAAACTTATTTTTTGGAAATGTTTTGACTGCCCAAAATATAGTTTCCTTCTCTGTTATTTGATAAAAGGAAATATTTTTAAATTAGGAAACCCACCGTGGCCCACCTACCAAATCTAGCCCGATCCAGATCCAGATCAGATCCGAATCTCCTTCGGATCGGCCACCGACGCCGCTCACCATCTCCCTCTCTCTCTGACGCACGTGCCCCACCGCCCGGCCGAATCGCCCCGCGGTTCCTCGACCCCCCTCCTCCCATACCTCGCCAGAGTGAGATTGGAGCACCCCGGATCTCCCTCCCTTTCCTTTCCCCGAGCCCCTAGAGGCCCTATATAAAGTCCCCTGCCCCTCCACACCCCATTTCCCCCCGACACCCCGCTCCTCCCTCGCCAGAATGCCCCACCGCCACCTCGCCGGAGTTTTGCTTGGAGCCGAAGCTCCACGAGCTCCTGGAGTTCACCCCCAACGCTCCCTCGCCTCGCCGTCACCACCAACGAACGCCGGAGGACCCCGCCATCATTTGGACCCCTCGGACGCCGCCCCGACCACCAGAACGTCGTCCCCGACCACCATCAAGCCGTCGGCCGCCGTCCACCTTGCCGGAGCCTGACACCCAGAGCGGTGAGCACCCTCTCCCCCTCTCCCCTCCGTTCGATCTTATTCCAACGGCCAGGATTAGAACGTAGGTTTTATTATAGAATGCCGAAACATTTTTTGTTAGGAGTCGGCCATCCGCCCGAAACATTGGAACACTCACACCTCTAAACCAATCACAGAGCGCCACGTGTACCCCTGTCCACTTAGAAACGTTTCTCTTTTTCTGTTTTAGTTTTGTTTTACAGAACTAGTTCTGTTTTTTTTCTTTATATCTTTTATGTTTGTAATTGTTTTTCAATGATTCTTTCTTCATTGTGTCACAAATTTGTTCTAGTTTCTGTAGATATAAAGTTTGACCATATTTGAATAATTTAAATTAGTATTTTTAACAAAACAGATTCTGTTGTAGTTCTTTTTAGGTTTATTTCTACTTCTTTTGTTTTAAATTGTTTTAATTTATTTTTATTTTATATTAGTTGACACATTTTACTTTGTTTTCTGTTAGTTAGCAGTAGTATTTAAACCAAGTTTATTTGTATGTCATTTATTATTTTTATAGCATGAAATCAATTCTAGTTTGACTTCTTATTTGAAAATATTTTTATAAATTGTTTTATAAGTTTTATTTTTTGTTAACTTAGTTGTTTTATAATTTGTTTTTCTCTTATTGTATTATTTCATTTGTTTTTCTTGTTGTTAAGTTTGTTAGACAAAAACTTATGTTGTTTAGAGTATTGTTCTCTTAGTTCTTAGTTGTTCTTTACAAGTAATCCTTTTGCTATTAAAATATTTATAAAAATACTTTTGTTATATTTTACTTTTTTTGTGTTTTTACTTTTGAAAATAGGATTTATTTGTACAGAAAACCAACCTTAGTTGTGTTGATGAAACTTTGTTGTTTTGAGTTTTGTCTTAAGTATTTCCTTCATCACAACCTTGTTGCTTTTGGTTTTGTGTTACTTTTTGATTGTTATAATTGATTGCTAGTATGATTTCTTATATGAATGCATGTTTGACTATATAGATTTCCCTCGGAGAGTGACGAATAGTCTATCAAGTTATTTCTGAGAGCGATATTATTCTTCATCAACAGTCTAGGCAAGTTCACATTGACCATGTTATTACCTATGTTTTTCAAGTTGCATTAGTTCAACCTTCCACCCATTGCATGCAAAGTAGGTAATTTGGAAATTTGGTTACTTGATGTAGTATCATGTGGTAGGCACCCCTCAACCCTTTGACACTTTGGCCCCGGGAAATGTTGATTTAATTTTGCTATGCTATTAGTAGACGGGGTTGGTTGTGTGATTCATGAGAGTTGTGAGATAATAATTACAAGACCTACATGATGATCAAGACTTCAAGACTCCAAGTTTTCAACATACCTCTAGGTGGATGATGGTTGAACGGCGCCTTGGAGAAGCCAGTGGTTAGCCTAGGTGTTGCTGGAGAAGTGCCAGTATTCACGCAGAAAGGTCCACCCAGGAACAAAGAGATGGATGGATGCTTCAAGACCCAAGGCTTACCTGCACAGCCACAAGCCATTATGGGCTTTGGCTTGGTTGGATATTGTGGTGACCCTGGACAGGCGGTGCTACGAGATGTAGAAGAACGGTAGGAAAGGATGGGCACCGACAGAGTCTCAGAGGAACCCCTTAGAAGACCATGTTTTGATCATCCATTCCTCAAACACCCTGAAGTGCGAGGAATCCAACGGAGGCGATCAAATCTTGTGGGGAACGTGTGCAAAACTCTGCAGAGTACTCAACCTAATCGATTAGCCGTGTCCACGGTCATGGACAACTTGAGCCAAAGGAACTGAAACTATCTGGAATTCTCAACACAAAGAATTATAATGATGTGGGTATTAATGACAAATTGGGTATGAGAATTGGTTGGTGGAACCATCTCATTAATCAACCAACTTTGTAGTAATAATTTCTACATTACCCCTCTCTTGTTGTAGGAAAAATTTGCTTTACGCAAAACTTGAACTTATAGCCCCACCTGCCATATATGCATATAGTATAGATGATTATTTTTCACCCCCCTCTTTTGTGACTTGCCGGCATATTCAAAATGCTGACCTACACGGCTGCAATGCAGATACTCTTCTTCGATGAGTAAGAGTACGATTCAGGGTTATGGTCTACACTCAACCTGCCGTTGGTGTTTATTGGGACTCCACTCCCGTTGACTGTTTTCGCTAAGATTTTAAGGTATATATTAGTTTTACGTTAATTACATGTGATTGCACTTTGATATATACATTGATGTACTGTGTGTGCCAGCATACTGATCTAGGGATGGCACAGAACACATAGAGGCTTGACCTTTCCAGGTCAGGTCGCTACATACTTCAAGCTCAACTTCTACAAGTGCCACTTCAACACCAAGGATCCATGTCAACTTGATGTGGGTCCCCAAGAATAAAAACTAGATAAGTTCTTGAGGGGTGACTCCGCCAATGAAATTCACTCACATTCATTATTGGCAAGAACTAGTTGCAATCAACATCAACATCATGCAATAGTTCAAGGAGTCACACATTCCCTCAAAGGTAAGCAAGGGACAAGGCAATCAACAAATTCATGGACATCATCATGTATGCTTTGCACTCCATGTCCATAGATATCCTTGTGTTTGTTTCTTGTGTGTTGGGACTAACCCATGTAGGTGAGAAGAGTAAGAAACAACAAGGATGCTCCCAACTCATGGTGATCTTCGTCAACTTTGAGCATCCACCACCACTTCACCTACATGAAGTCTTCATAGACAAAACCCAAGGTTAGTTTATCCCTCTCAAGGTGGATGTCACATCAAGGGGGAGATTTACTCTAAGACTTGAGCCAAAGCATCTCATAGTATGTGACAACATTAACAAGCTTTATGTAAAAGTGGTAACCCTACTCGTGCTTAAACGATGAGTATGACCTATGATCAAGTATTCTTACTTGGCTCCTAAGTCAATATACTCATATATAGATGACTATGTCATCGCCAAAATGCTTGATAGATGATAGTATGTATGTGCATGTTTCCATGATTTCGTTTGGCATCTTATTGTGTGAGCATGTTGGTCTGCATTTCGTTATCCATTCGAGGACATCCAATTGTTGCTATTTGGACTTTGATTTTGTTTTTGTCAGTTGGATGGACAATAATGCCTAGGACCCTTCTTTAGCTATCTATAGTTTCTTGTCTCATATTCCATTCTTGCTGCATCACAAAATTTGAACAAGTACGTTTTGATCTCTCTATGTGAGGAGCACTCGGAGTTCCGTATCGACAAAGGACTGACCATTAAAATCTCCCAAGTGCATCTCGATGGAACCAACTCAAAATTCTCGGTCTCACCAAATGCCTAGGGTTGATCTGGTTTTCACACTCGGTATCACCGATTCCATCTTCTCGGTTACACTGAGTTTCCCTGTCAGCTGCCAGTTGAGGAACTCGGTGACACCGAAAAGTTAGAACCGGTGTCATCGACAGCCATGGGTATATAAAGAGGCAGACCCGACTTTTGAAATTACTTTCTCAAACGTCATCCCCTCCAAAACCCTAGCTGCCGAATAAAGACTCCTGGTCATCGCCTTCGTCTTCCCGAGCTCCTTTGCCGTTGGAAGTCCACGCCGTCGATAGAATCTTCACTACCATCACCGCTGTAGCGAAATCATCATCGAATTAGGATACAGTTTCGACCCCTCGTGCGCTCCTCCCTCCAAATCTTGCGCATTAGGACTTTTCCATCGATAAGACAAGCTTTGAGATTGATCTATCCATGAGAACCTCCATTAGAATAGCGAATGAAAGATTTTTTAGGGTTTGTCGTCCGCAACTTGAATCTCGGTGAAACTTAAGCAAAAGAACCGGTAGCACCGATTCCACTTTTAGGTCAATTGAGAACGGCCTCGGTAAAACCGAGTGCCCATTTTCGGTGTCATCGAAAGTGGTGCCAAGTTTCTGTAAAGCAGGTTGTTTGTCTCGGTGGGCCCGAAAAGTTTGCCTCGATTGTACCGATATTCACTTGGCAGAATGCAAATCTTAAGAAATTGTAGTTCAAATCTTTGAGAAAATTGTCTGAAATTTTGTGATTACTCAACCTATCTACTCCTCTATATTCTATTCATAGGGTCAGAGATGTCACGGTCAGGAGACAGTCAGAATGACCTCAAGGAGCTCAATGTAGACATAGATCCAGACACTAGTCCGATAGGAGCTCATCTTATTTTGGTGATGTTCCCAACTCTCCAGACCTACCCAGGGTAGCAACCAGGACTAGGAGGAAGCTCAACTCAGAGGAAGAAGACTCTGATTTTGTGCCTGATGAGATTCTTGCCAAGGCTAAGCAGGACAAGGCTGAGAAGACTGCCAGGAAGCCTACAGCTGAGGCTACCTCTTCCAAGAAGGTAGTCAGAAAGGAGTATGCCCCCCTCAGAAACTATGAGAGCACCTAGGATCTATAGGGGCACCATGACCATTGATCCCCCAAAGAAATCCATGCCCAAGAATGCTAGAGAGAAGAAGAAGAGCATAAAGAGGATTATCCATGTTACAGGCAGGCCTACCTCTATGTATGAGGACCCAGCAGAGGCTGCTGCTGAGGAAGAGGAGGAAGAGCCAACTGCCAAGGCTCCTCCCAAGAAGAAGAATAAATTGATGTTAGATGCTATGCCTAGCCAAGATGCTCCCAAGAGCAAGCCATCTGGAACCAAGAAGCCCTCTGCTTCTAAACCCAAGAGGTTATCCAGAGAGATTCTAGCTTCTGAGAAGAAAAAGGGATCTACCTCCAGAGATGTTGAGGAGGATGCTATGTTTGTTTTGATGAAGCTAAGGACACACCTTCCAGAGCACAATACCAGCCACTTGCTAGCTGAGTACATGAAGAAGAGGAAGGACCAAGGACTAAGAGATTGGAGAGCCATTGATCCATATTCTCAGAGGAGGAAGACTGTTGTGGACTACATGTTCTATACAAAGGAACATCAAGACTTCTCTGAAACTATTCTGCTTGACAAGAGCCCTGCTGTGAGTGACATGAGATATGTGGACTGGAAGTACATCAAGGGCAATGAAGATTACTTCCCAAGTGTGCAAGACAACTTACATTGCATTGGTCTTGATAAGTTTGTTGGCAAGGAGTTCACTGCTTGGAATGATGAAATGATCACGAAATTCTACCCCACTGCTCATTTCTATGGAGATGGAAGAATTGTGTGGATGACTAAAGGCACCAGGTATGAATCCACAGTTGATGAGTGGGCTGCCCTCTTAGGAGTCCTAAAGGTGGAAGAAGGTGACCTTGATGTGTACTTTGAGCCCAAGGCAAGCCACAATGCCATGAAGAACATGTACAAGGAGACCCCTGCTTCAAATCTGAAGTCACACAAGCTAGGATCCATTTACTTCCTCCAGGCTGGTCTACGCACGATGAACACTATCTTGAGGCACACCTTACTTCCTAAGTCTGGAGATGAGAAAATGGCCAGAGGCTACTCCATTAACATGCTACTCTATCTTGATCAACATACCAGATTCAGAGTGATGAACTTGATAGTGGAGACACTGAAGAAGATTGTGCAGACCAGAAGCGATCATGTGGCTATGCACCCTACATCCAAATGCTTATCAACTCTCAGTTGGAGAAGAATATCTTTGCACTTGATCGACCACATTTTCTAATCTTGCCAGAGCTAGAAGACAACGTTGTGGTGATGAACCCAGATCATCCCACATCAGTTGCAACACACGCACATGCACAGGCAGCCAGAGACACTAGTGCTCATGCGCCCATGACTAGGAGTGAGCAAATGGATCTTCTCCTTAGCTCAGTGCTCATCATGCAGAAGGACATCACCAACATTCTGAAGAACCAGGATAGCCTTGCCAGGATTGTTGACAACAAATTTCATATTCTCAACAACAAGGTGGATGGGATCACAGTGACAGTGAATGAACTCAAGAAGGAAGTTGATGTTCTGCCCAACCCTCACAATATAAATGATGATGAGGATCGTGCACCTCTCAGGATAGGCACTTAGTTCAAGACTCAGGCCAGAACTCCCACAGTGACAGCTCCAAAGATGAGGCCTTCTTCATCAGCACCAGCTACAGCTACATCAGCTCCATCAGCTCCACCAGTTCCTCCAATTGCTACACCAAATCCGTCCATGACGTCTGCAAAAGTCTTTGTTGATGCCGTTCTCTCGACCCCTACTTCAGTTATCGGAGGAGATCAGCCCTAGAAGAGCTTTTAGCTCTATACCTTTGAACTTTTTGGTAACTTGTTGCCAAAGGGGAGACGTTGTATAGATCATTAGGGCTTCGAGAGAGAGAGCATTGGTTTTTATCGCTTTTTCAAAAACATTTGATATCTTTTGGTTTGGATGTGTTAGACTTTATAGGTGTTTGATCATACACTCGATGTGTGTTGCTACTATTTCCTATCTTTGTGGTGCTTACGAGATGATCATTCACTTTTCTTGATTGCGTTGTGCTATGATATTCATTCTTATTATTCTCGCACACCACGAAGTTGTATGTGACATGGAAGAAGTGCCCCATGTACCTAATAGATTGTGCATTTGCATTTAAATGCAAATTCAAAATAATGCACAAATTTAGGGGGAGCTCTTGCTCATCACATACTTCTCAAAGTGATGATTATATTCATTGATTATATCATATGCCGAAGCTTTGATCTATATGTTGCCATCAATTACCAAAAAGGGGGAGATTGAAAGCACATTTGCTCCCTAGGTGGTTTTGGTAATTAATAACAACATATATCTCATTGAACTAATATTTCTACTAAGAATATTTTAGGAAAAGTTCAATGATGGGTTGGCAAAAGGATTGTGGAGAAACCCCTAGAATCAAGGAATTGGATCGGCAAAAGCTTCAAGCAAGAGGACTATAAATTTTACTTTGTGAGAAATCACTTTGAGTCCATAGGAAAAACCAATACTATTAAAAGGGGGCTAAGGTACTGTTGGTGAAAAAGATGCTCTACGTGCACAAGTGGTAGTCACCAAAAACACCCACAAACTCCCCCAAAAATCTCTGTCCAAGCTTACCATGAAAATCGGTGCAACCAACTTCTTCCACTCGGTCCCACTGATTTCCCATCTCAGACAGAGCCCTGCCAAACCCTAGCACATCGGTGCAACCGATTCTGATTCGGTACCACCGAGTTCAGCTTGCCAACTTTCTGTTACCTCGATTCACAAAATCAAAAGCTCCTAGTTTTTGGATCGGCGTCTCCGAGATTTGGATTCTGACCGTTGGACACCTTATCGGTACCGCCGAGATTTCTATATCGATCTCACCGACATTCAAAATTTGCTACCTTCAGAGCAACTCGGTACGACCAAGGTTCACACATCGGTGTCACCGAGTTGGTCACTTTAGGTGCAACGGTTGGATTTTTGGAGATGCCTATATATACCCCTCCACCACCACTCACTTGCAAGCAAAGCACTCAGAACAGATCCCCACTTATCCCATGAGATTTTCTGAGAGAGAGCCACCTACTCATGTGTTGAGATCAAGCCACTCCATTCCAACCATATGAATCTTGATCTCTAGCCTCCCCAAGTTGCATTCCACCCAATCAATCTCTTCCACAAAGCCAAATCTGTGAGAGAGTGATTGAGTGTTGAGGAATCTATCATCTTGAAGCACAAGAGCAAGGAGTTCATCGACATTATCGAGCCTATTACCTTTTGGAGGGTGGTGCCTCCTAGATTGGTTAGGTGTCGCTTGGGAGCCTCCTACTTTGTGTTGTCGAGTGAACCAAGAAGTTCGTAAGGGCAAGGAGATCGCCTACTTCATGAAGATCTACCCCGAGTTAGGCTAGTCCTCCATGGACGTAGGCCACCATGGTATAGACAAGGTTGCTTCTTCATGGAACCCTCAGTGGGTAGAGCCCTCCGTGGACTCTCGCGACTGTTACCCTCTGTGGGTTGAAGTCTCCATAAACGTGGACGTACGATAGCACCACCTATCGGAACCACAGGAAAAATCTCTGTGTCTCCAAATTGCGTTTGATCTTCCTACCCTTCCTTTACTAGATATGCTTGTCTTTACTTTCCGCTGCTATACTCGTAGACATGCATGTGTAGGGTGTTCTTGACTTGCTATTATTGCTAAAATCTGCCAACACTTAAAATTGGGAAAAGATAGAAATTTTATTTGGTCAAGTAGTCTAATCACCCCCTCCAGACATACTTTTGATCCTACAAGGAGAGCTCTCCCGCCACTAGCCAGTAACCCTTCCTCCCGCCCCCTCCTCCCCTCATCGTCGCCAGCAAGCGCCGCTGGGGCAAAGCCTTCGCGACATGGGGACGGCGGGGCGGTCTCCCTCCCTGTTAGATGTGGGGCAGCGTGGGGCTGTTTGCATCTCCATGGCGCAAGGCTGTGACCCATCCCTGACTTCAGCGCTCTCCCTCCGGCATCGCGGTGGCCCGGCCGGCGCGACCTTGCTCCCGTTGCCCTGCTGCTCGCCTGGGCACGTGCTAGGCACGTGGTGGCGGTGGATCTGGGGTCTCCTACCCAGATCCGGCCGATGGTGGTGGTTGGTGGCGTCAAGGATTCATCCAGCGACCCTAGAGGGTGGTGGTGGCGTGTCGGGTGAGGGCTGGAGTGAGCGCTCCCATCGATGGTGGCATCGTATGGCTGGGGTTCTATCTAGCTCGGGGTCGGTCGACACCATGGTGGGGCTGTGACTCCAGGTGATGGGTCCTCTCGGTGGAGGCTGGGGCGGTGGCCCCGGGAAACCGTGCGGCTAGGTGGCGATGTGGTGTGAGTTTCTGGCTGGCGTGCGTCTCGTTGCACCCTCGCGCTGGCCGGCGTGCCCCTCGACCTCACCCGATCCTTCACGCGGCGGCCCGTCGTCCCGCTCCTTCTTCGGCTCCTGTTGTTCGGCTAGTGGTGGGCTTCGGTGGTGGTTGGCTGACTTGCTCCAGGTGCGAGGTGGGGGAGGCATGGCCAGGAGGAATCTTCATCGACGGTGACGCTTACAGGCAAAGTTGTCAGAATCGCGATTCTGAATCGGATCGGAGCTTTGTATCTAGGATCGTGAATCGTATAATCTTAACTACCAGGCTCGTAGAAACTTAGATTCTATGAGGAAAATCGTAAAATCAGAGGGGCCAGTTTGGATCGTAAGATCGTAAGATTCTAAGACTTGAGTCGCGATTCTGACAACTTTGCCTGCGGGCGCCATTTTCCTTCTTGAAGGTGTCGATTTTGGCCTTGTCTCCCTCCCCCCATGCTCTCAGATCCCGGGAGAAATCTCGGATTCGGGTTCCCCGAGTCGGATGGTGTCGACATCTCTACTACGCCATTTCCTTGGGGGCATCGTCTTGGATCTTTTGCTCCGGGTGGACTCGTCTCTTACTGCTCTCATCTTCACATAGGCTTTGACCCTCGGTTGTCCTTTGTCTTGGCGACTCGGGTGGAGCTTGCATGTGCATCCTGGGGTGGCCTTTGGCGGCATGCTGCTCTTCGACCTTGGCGGTAGTACACCGGGTAATGCGCCCTTCGGTCTCGGTAGCGCGTTGCCTTTCGGCTTCGCTGACGGCACACCGGTGCCGCCACTCGGACTCGGCTCTTCGACGCCCTTCTTTTGCGCCACTAATGCTTCTTGGTATGCCTCTACTATGGTGTCTCCTTTATTACAGGGTTGTGTTTCCTGGTGGCCCAGGCGACATTTGCGTGGACAACTTGGGGTGGCCTCGGCGGCACGTTGCCCTTCGACCTCGGCGGCGGTACACCAGTGCCGCGCCTTTCGGTCCACCCTCGGCGGCACGTTGCCCTTCGACCTCGGCGGCGGTACACCAGTGCCGTGCCTTTCGGTCTCGATGGAGCAATGTCTTTGCTTCTCCAGCGACACACCGGTGTCGCCGCGCAAACTTGGCTATCCGACACCTTTCGTTCGTGTCAATGACCCTACGAACTGTTGTTTTGGTGCCTGATTTTTTTCTCCCTAGGCCTTATTGTGGTTCTTTGTCTAGTGGGCAAAGCTGCTCAGTCGAGCTAGCTCTTGGGATGTCGGCCTCTGGGGTTTTTGGCTTGGTTGTTGTAACCATCCTTCCCCTTCGTTTCTCTGTGTCTTTCTCTAGTGTTGGGCTATCCTCTTGGGTACCTTTCTCTGTAATTTTCTTTTGAGTCTCGAGTGCGCTTCATTATTTGTATCGACTGTCAAGTCATCTTCGAGTTGGAATATAACAAGCGGTGGGGCTTTTGCTCCCCCGTCAATCTCGAAAAAAGAAGATTTACATGCGGCAGCACCTGGTAAAAACGGAGAAACCCAAAATTACCACAAAAAACAAAGTGGTTCCGCTTTTGAATTGCAAGTATACACTTTCAGGATCCTCAACTTCTGCTCATTCAGTGGACCAGGATACTTGTTTGTTCATCGAACAAGCATACATGACGTGTAGGGACTCAGCAAGCATCCAGAAATGTACAGAGTCAGCTCACATGACGGCTCCCATTTTCACGCAGAAAGGAAAGAGCAAAGTCGCTTGCCTGCACCAGTACTTGCGCAACAAGGATATATGACAAGGAATTACACCGCCAAGGAAATCAAATGCATTTAGCAGAAATTTGCAGCTTTCACGCTTGTCATTCACCGAAGCATGCATCTGTCCTGAACTCCCAAACCTATCTTCCTGAGTCCATTTGGTCAATTGACATGGTATTAATCATGGTGTCCCTTCTCTGAAAGGATAACTAACTGCACAAAGAGCAATATCTCGGTTAAGAAAAATGTTTGGTATCACTGTAGTCATCAAAGACAGTGAACTACAAAAGAGAATTTCACATACCAACGCTGTTTCTTTCAGCCACAAACAGTACGATCAATGATGTTTAACCAAGCTAAGTTCTCCTCTAGCAAAAAATACCATCTAGAGCATATTCAACATTTTGTGGGTTGTCGATACTTATCAACTAATGATCAATCATACAATACTCCAACAGAGTACGTCTATGATGTTCAATAGGAGATGAGATTAAGTTTCCCACTCTAAAGTTTGAAGCTTGTGCCAGAATTTTTGGTTAAACTACATTTAACAATTCTCTCTCTACTCATTTATTATGTCATATTGTCCTATGTGGCAAACTTTGCCAACAACAATTTCACAACTGTGTGACTTGGTTAATTTACATATAACATTTCTCTCTACTTGCTTATTTTCTGCCACATCATCACATTGTTCTACATGGCAAACTTTACCAATAACTATCTCACAACTGTTAGGATTAGTATAATCCTATTTAATCCAAGCTTGAGGATTAATCAGATGCCATGGGCCACTAACTATCCAACAGGCGTCGGTTGCACACATCCTTTGCCAGATTTGGGCAAAGAAGAGCCAGGCGAGGACAACGCAGGCATCCGCGCGCGCCTTTCGCGCAGACGGAAACCCAACCCAAATTTGGGCGGGAAATGGGTCAAGCAGCAAAATGAACAACGTTCCGTTTGCGTCGCCGTGTTGGGCCGTGGTTTCTGTCCGTGCGGACAGAAATGGACGTGGACGGACGAAATTCATCGCCCCGTTGGAGTTGCCCTAAGATAGCTGAACACGGTGGTGCATAATATAAGGGTATTAAGACTGTAGTGGTGAAACACGGTACATAGATGGGCCTGGGACTATGTGCTGCCCTGATATGCTGACTGTTACGGAGGATACAGAAATGACTCGCAGAGATGGTGATGATGATGACAGGCCAATAGTGTCATACCTATGACAAAGATAACCCTCCAATTGTGGAGGAGAAAAATTATCCTTCCTTGTTTGAATTTAGAATGCACTTGCAACCTTTGCGATAAAAAAGAATATGGAACCGAAAAAGGTGATCCACCTCAAGTACAAGTTTATTGTGGATGGAAACTGCATGCAACTTGTATGAAAGATGGTTTAACTTTTTAAGTATAATGTTTTATAGTTAGTCTTCATGTATAATGTGCGGATTACATGTGTTATAATTTCTGTCTCCTACCCCAGTCATCATATTTGCTGGAGTGCTCAAAGAAGTGAGAGGCTGACGCCAGCTACGACAACATAGGTTTCTACTTGCTACAATGCTGGACTAGTTAGAAAAAGACTTTTCACTTGGTGCTACAGCTTCGCAGAAGAAACTTCAAGAGTGCCATATCAAAGTTCCACATCAGAGAACATTTAATGCAAGGAGATGACACTTACAAGGGCAAGGCAAAGATGGTTTCCACTTGGTATACGCATTTAAGTCAGATCTAGAGACGGTATCACCAATGAGTGTTTGTTGATACTGATTATGAAGAAATCAAAGAGAAAATGTGCTTCAACAAAGAGTGCGCATCAGTCAAGCCATGTTGGATGGGTTTCTTAGAGGGTTGCCGACCAGGCGACCATACTTGGCTGCAGATTCAACTGCTCTAACAAGCAAGTTTGGAGGAAACTGGCACCTGCTTGTGGTATTGATGGCCAAAATTGGTTGTACCCAGTAGCCTATGGAGTTGGATGCAGAATCGACCGACACCTGAGCTGGATTCATGCCTTCATGGATAGACTAAAACAATCCATTGGTCATCCAGCTGGTCTGGTCATTCACACAGATGCATGCAAGGGACGGGAGCATGCAGTGGATTGTTAGGGAGTGGAGCATAGAGAACATGAGGCACCTGGCTACCAATTTTCTGAAGAAGTTCAAAGGGTCTTTAAATGTTATGACATTTTATGGCCTACGGTGCATATCTACCTCCCTATGAAGCATGCTGCGTACATAGAGAAAATCTGTGCAAAACCTAAAGTGCAGAAATACAAGGATGAACACCGCCCATATTTATGGTCTAGAAGCAAGTTCAATGAAGTCCACAAAGTTGATTATGTCAGATAACAATCTAGCAGATTCCTTCAACAGCAAGACCAAGAAACTAAAAGTAATGCCCGTTGTCGGTTTGTTGGATGCCATTAGGCCGCAAGTAATGTAGAAAACTGATCGTAGACAAAAGGATTGCAACAAAAGAAGTCACTAAGTTCTCACAAGTATCATGCAGAACCTTAATCAAAGTACTAGACGTCTAAAGATAAGACTGGTCAGAAGCAAAAGTTCAGAGGCAGAAGTATATACAAGAGAGAAAGATGGGCGGGAATGGTAACGCCCAGTTGACACTGAGAAGAGAACATGTAGCTGTCGACTGTGCAAAGGCCTTCCTTGTGTCGATGCTATTTTCGTCATCACTTCACTTCACTTAGGGAACCAGGAAGTGAAGTTGAAGTATAAGCAGATTATGCAAATAGCATACATGCGATGCTACTGAAATATCAACGTGTCAAACCTTATCCTCCTCTACTAAAGAGGCCTCCAAGGAAACCAAGAAAACTATAATCCAGGCTTTGAATGTAATAGGTGCTAGGTTGGGCCTACAAAGAGGAAATGCAAATGCTGTGGACAGCTTGGCCAGATACAGAAGAATTGCAAAGAGTATGTTGACCAAGAATTTTCAGAAGATGAACAGACTGGTCCCTCTATTAGTGCAAGCACTGTTCGGTACTCTTCCTCCCAAATGCGTTTTTCTTTAGATTTTGTAGAACTATTGTTCTCATGTCAAACTAATGCATTTATTTAGCTTCAGTAAAACCAGTTAATTCTATAAAATAGATGCATCTCTTTAGCTACAGGAGACTAATGCATTTCTTTATTTGTAAAACTGATCTTCCGATGCACCTCCAGGAAGACTGGTAAGAAAGTAGTGGGAAAATGTCAAAAGGAAAAGATTTGAGATTTGAAATAACAAAAACGCTGCACCAAAACCAGCCACAAACATCACACATGATCAGATTGCTACAGAATCTGTAACAGATAGTATTGCCATGTAAATTGTGGTTCCAGACTTGTAATGGAAATTATGCAGTCCTGCTGCTTCTAATTAGCAATTATGCACTCCAGGAGCTTTTGAAAAACTCGAGTGACAAATATGCAGTCCTGGTGCTTTTGGAAGTAAGAACTTGTGAAACTTATTGCTTGTAATGCTGTGTGCAGCCCAGAACCTTCAATGTAGCATATATGCGACCTAATGCTTGCTTATTTTTCAGAATATTTTTCTCTGTTTGATAGCTCCACTTAGATAATTTTGTGTGATAGGTATGCTTGGGGCCTACCCTTTTGTAGATTAATACAGCTAATAAATTTCTGCCATTTCTGTGAGATCTAAGATCTTACTACTTGCACTAAAATTTCATTTTGAGTAAGTTTCTGCAAGAGTAGCACAACCAGACATGGAAGAGCTTCAAGTCTGCATATCTACTGCAAAATACTGGGTAAATTCTCACATAATTAATAGCCCAAAATACTCAATGCTTCTGCTACCCAGCTGAGTCTAACTAGCGCTGACCAATGGCACAGTGGCGAAATCAGAGGATGGTGAGAGAAACTAATTAATAGCAAATGTCTACAAAAAAAAGTATGGCATAGTGTCAAGTGTGTAGATAACCATTTACAAAACGAAATAATGTAGATTCTTAGATATAATAGATTTGCAAAGGATACATACCTCCTGTTGCAACAACTTCACCGTCATCAGACACTTTTACAGTTAATGTTCTGTCACTCCAGAGAGACTTGCGTATGTGAAATACACCAAGCTAGAAAGGTAACATCTTCTATTAATTATTTATCAGTGTCAACATTTTTCTAATATTATTTCCATATAAAGGCATGAATAATATGCATATAAAGCAAATCATAGAAAAAACTTACTTTGAAATTCACTTCAGAATTAAGGCTATTATTTTCATCCTCGCATTTGCTTAGCAACATATTCTCTAACTGACAACAGCAGCAATACTTATGTAAGTTAATAGCATAGAGCAATAGAATTTAACATGAGTATCTTACTCTCATATTACTTCAAACATAATATCTACAGTGCATCTACCTCAACTGTTGTAGAGATGCGTTCTCCATTGAAAGAATTAATGACGTCACCCACTAGTATTCCAAGTTTCTCAGCAGGAGATCCATATGACACCTAAGACCCACAATAACCACTCAATATGCATGATAACATAAACACTCAAGAAAGTCAACATAAATCTAGAAATGACCAATATAAACATGTGTGTGTGTGCGCGCGCGCATGGTAAAATGTGATATAATCGTAAATGGTAAAATGTGCGTGCAAATAACCTGTACGGTTCTAAAAAAACAACATAAACATAATTGCACTACAAAAACACCAGTACAGGTAATTTGCATGCACATTTTACCATTTACGACTATATCGCATGAATGACATTAAAACACCATTCTTTCCAAAATTTATGATGGTCTAGAGCATTTTTACTATCAAAAGCATATATGTGTGGGTTGCAGGTTGTGTAGTCAGCTGGTTTCCCCGGGAGTGGCCCGTGCAGTCTGGCCGGAGCGTAAAATTAGCAATTCTACGCTCCTATAATAGTGTGGCTATATTTTGATCAAGAGAGAAAGAGAGGGAGAGATACCCTTTTTACAATAAGGCCATCATCCATATTACACTTGCACAATATATTCTCAGCCAGAGATATGTCTACAAACTTGATTGACCAAAATTTCATTCCAAGCTGAGGCCAAGGGATGTGCCTATATCAAAAAGTCATCCAATATACATTAATAAGTGAATAAACATAAGCCTTAACCCTTCTAAAATGAACCATGTCAATTAAACCAAATTATATTTTATCATATCATAACAATTCCAATGGTAGACAAAATATTTTTGGAACCATGCTAGACCAAATATTTTGATTAGATGAATTTTGCCTTCCCTGGTCATATGATCAGGTTGATCTATAAAGCTACACTATATGAAGAGAATTCAACTAACAGATGGACATCAAAGTGGAACAACTTGATCTAAGAGTAATAGACGAAGAACCAAGTTTGTGCAACTTGGGATTGATCTAGACAAGGCTAGAATCTGCATAGATCTTGATGAAATCCACTTGCTATAGATCACAAACATAAATAAGGTGTTTCACTGCATCCTTACTGGAGAAAATCTTCTTTAAAAAGGGGACATAATAATGCTAATAATGCTAAACGTCTTCTTAGTGGCACTAAAAAGAGAAGTAAACAAGAACATACCCCAATTTTCTCCACAAATGCAAGCACTTGAGTAAAATGGAACACGGTATAAAAGTTCCGCTTGTATTGCCATTGACCATTCCCACAATTTTCCCACTATAGTAAATGAGTGGCGCTCCTTTGCCATACTAGAAAATGCATTGAAATCAAGAAGGTATACTAACAATAATTTGCGAAATACGCATTAAAATACATTGTCTAGAATAGCAAATGTAACTCCGCCTATGTTGTCTCAGCATAGCCGGTCCCAAGCCCGGGTAAAGGAGGAGGGTTGTGATAGGCTTGGTGAGCCAACGTGAAAACCCAGCCACTCTTATGGAGATGAAACCCAAAAGATTTTCGTTGGGGCGTAACCCTCTCAGCGACGCGCCACATCGGAACCCGGGTGTGGTGGAAAATGGGCAAGGGACGGGCCGTCACCCCCCAGGTGGCGCGCCGTATCGTGATCTAGATACGGTCGCAAGTGAGCGAGGATCGGGTCGTCGCATCCTTAGTGGCGCGCTACATCGGCGCCCGGGTGTAGTGGAAAATGAGCGAGGGTCTTCGCATTTGACTCGACAAGTGCGAAGGGTAAGGAAGCTAGCCGAGCCTAGGAGGATTCGATTAGGTAGCTGGAACGTAGGGTCTCTGACAGGTAAGCTTCGGGAGGTAGTTGATACAACGGTGAGGAGAGGCGTTAGTATCCTTTGCGTCCAAAAGACCAAATGGAGGGGACAGAAGGCGAAGGAGGTGGAGGGTACCGGCTTCAAGCTGTGGTACACGGGGACGGTTGCAAACAGAAATGGAGTAGGCATCTTGATCAGCAAGAGCCTCAAGGATGGAGTGGTAGACGTCAAGAGACGTGGGGACCGGATTATCCTGGTCAAGCTGGTAGTTGGGGACTTAGTCCTCAACGTTATCAGCGCATATACCCCACAAGTAGGCCACAATGAGAACACCAAGAGGGAGTTCTGGGAAGGCCTGGCGGACTTGGTTAGGAGTGTACCGATTGGCGAGAGGCTCTTCATAGGAGGAGACCTTAATGGCCACGTGGGCACATCTAACACATGTTTTGAAGGGGTGCATGGGGGATTTGGCTATGGCATCAGGAATCAAGAAGGAGAAGATGTCTTAAGCTTTGCATTAGCCTACGACATGATCGTAGCTAACACCCTCTTTAAGAAGAGAGAATCACATCTAGTGACTTACAGTAGTGGGCAGCACTCTAGCCAGATTGATTTCATCCTCTTGAGAAGAGAAGACAGGCGTGCATGCCTAGACTGTAAGGTGATACCTGGAGAGAGTGTTGTCCCTCAGCATAAGCTTGTGGTTGCTGACCTCCGCTTTCGGATTCGTGTCCAGCGGGACAAGCGTGCCAAAGTCGCTAGAACGAAGTGGTGGAAGCTCAAGGGGGAGGTAGCTCAGGCGTTCAAGGAGAGGGTCATTAAGGAGGGGCCTTGGGAGGAAGGAGGTGATGCAGACAACATGTGGATGAAGATGGCGACTTGCATTCGTAAGGTGGCCTCAGAGGAGTTTGGAGTGTCCAGGGGAAGTAGAAGAGAAGCTAAAGATACCTCGTGGTGGAATGATGTTGTCCAGAAGGCAATCAAGGAGAAGAAAGATTGTTTCAGACGCCTATATCTAGATAGGAGTGCAGACAACATAGAGAAGTACCAGATGGCAAAGAAGGCCGCAAAGCGAGCTGTGAGTGAAGCAAGGGGTCAGGCGTATGAGGACCTCTACCAAAGGTTAGACACGAAGGAAGGCGAAAGGGACATCTATAAGATGGCCAAGAGCCGAGAGAGGAAGACGAGGGATGTTGACCAAATCAAGTGCATCAAGGACGGAGCAGATCAACTCCTGGTGAAGAACGAGGAGATTAAGCATAGATGGCGGGAGTACTTTGACAAGTTGTTCAATGGGGAGAGAAAGAGCTCTACCATTGATCTGGATGACTCCTTTGATGATACTAGCAGGCGTTTTGTGAGGCGAATCCAGGAGTCGGAGGTCAAGGAGGCTTTAAAGAGGATGAAAGGAGGCAAGGCGATGGGCCCCGATTGTATCCCCATTGAGGTGTGGAGAGGCCTCGGGGACATAGCGATAGTATGGCTAACCAAACTTTTCAGCCTCATTTTTCGGGCAAACAAGATGCCAGAAGAATGAAGACGGAGTATATTAGTACCAATCTTCAAGAACAAGGGGAATGTTTAGAGTTGTACTAATTACCGTGGAATTAAGCTGATGAGCCATACAATGAAGCTATGGGAGAGAGTCATTGAGCACCGTGTAAGAAGAATGACAAGCATGACCAAAAATCAGTTTGGTTTCATGCCTGGGAGATCGACCATGGAAGCCACTTTCTTGGTACGACAACTTATGGAGAGATATAGGGAGCAAAAGAAGGACCTGCATATGGTGTTCATTGACTTGGAGAAGGCCTATGATAAGATACCGCGGAATGTTATGTGATGGGCCTTGGAGAAACACAAAGTCCCAACAAAGTACATTACCCTCATCAAGGACATGTACGATAATGTTGTGACAAGTGTTCGAACAAGTGATGGCGACACTGACGACTTCCCAATTAAGATAGGACTGCATCAAGGGTCAGCTTTGAGCCCTTATCTTTTTGCCTTGGTGATGGATGAGGTCACAAGGGATATACAAGGAGATATCCCATGGTGTATGCTCTTTGCGGACGATGTGGTGCTAGTCGATGAGAGACGGATGGGGGTCAACGGGAAGTTGGAGTTATGGAGGCAAACCTTGGAACCGAAAGGTTTTAGACTTAGTAGGACTAAAACCGAGTACATGAGGTGCGCTTTCAGTACTACTAGGAACGAAGAGGAGGAGGATGTTAGCCTTGATGGGCAAGTGGTGCCTCAGGAGGACACCTTTCGATATTTGGGGTCAATGTTGCAGAAGGATGGGGATATCGATGAAGATGTGAACCATCGAATTAAAGCCGGATGGATGAAGTGGCGCCAAGCTTCTGGCATTCTTTGTGACAAGAGGGTGCCACAAAAGCTAAAAGGCAAGTTCTATAGGACGGCAGTTCGACCCGCAATGTTGTATGGCGCTGAGTGTTGGCCGACTAAAAGGCGACATGTGCAACAGTTAGGTGTGGCGGAGATGCGCATGTTGAGATGGATGTGTGGCCACACAAGGAAGGACCGCATCCGGAATGATGATATACGAGATAGAGTTGGGGTAGCGCCAATTGAAGAGAAGCTTGTCCAACATCGTCTGAGATGGTTTGGGCATATTCACCGCAGGCCTCCAGAAGCCCTACTGCACAGCGGACGGTTTAAGCATGCTGATAATGTCAAAAGAGGCCGGGGTAGACCGAACTTGACATGGGAAGAGTCCGTAAAGAGAGATCTGAAGGACTGGAGCATCACCATAGAACTAGCCATGGACAGGGGTGCGTGGAAGTTTGCTATCCATGTGCCAGAACCATGAGTTGGTCGCGAGATCTTATGGGTTTCACCTCTAGCCTACTCCAACTTGTTTGGGACTAAAGGCTTTGTTGTTGTTGTTGTTGTCTAGAATAGCAAATGTACAATTCAATCTCAAGATAAGATACAGTTTGTACCTCGGGACATGTATCTGCACTGTGAACATGCATATAGTGATACCGTTCAAGTAGGTTTGGATTCAAGAATGTCACCACGCCATGGCTTATCGTTAGAAATGACCTTTCATCTCTTGCAAGCTCAAAAACTTGGTCAGAACGCTTCACACCATCATTGAAAGAGAGTATATGAACCGGTCGATCCGTTCTAATGCTGAAAAAGGCCAAATCATAGTGCTTCTGATGGTACTGCAGGGTTGCCTTTTCAGTGGTGCCACCCTGCATGTGAACAAGAACCTACAGCAGGTGCAGAATGCAAGATTTCAACTTTTTTCCCTCTAAAATTACAACATATACAATGTTTAGTTTGCAACTAGTAGTATATCATAGGCACAAGTAGAAAGAGGTATTTTGAACCGGAATCAACTAGAGGTACAGCAGGACTATAACCATAGGCATAGCAAATGGATAGAACTCATCAATTCTACTCATGCTTAAGAACTCACCTCGGCATGAATATCATACTCTTCTTGCCCTAACCAACTGTCCATAGATGCAGACTTAGTACAAATGAGACTTGAAGTTGTCAAAGCAGTGGCAATTTTGGTCTTCTCATCCCAATCAACCCAGAAACCACAGCATCGTGCTAGTGGCTTACCACCTACAAATTCATTGAAATATCAGGAGCGAACAACATAATTTCACGATGCTCCTAAATAAACAGATATGATATCGTTATTATTTGTACCAACAGAGGATGAAAGCCCCAGAACAGAGTGACCAGCATTAAGCGCCGCCTTTCTTGCAGATTCACGATCAGGAACCAGATTTGGGTCATCAAGAACGCACATGGAAGCTCTGCACATGTGCACGTTCAGAGTAGGCAATTCCATATGGCGAGCTACAAGAAAATCGGCACGCCAAGTAAACACACATATGCCGAACATAATACTTCGTTCGGAAGTGGAATTGATGCTTTTCCTCATTGGTGGTGAAACCATGGAAAGGAATCGAGGCGACTTGAATTGCGCATACCTATTTTGGCCGAAACATATCGTCGTGCCTTCTGAATGGCTTTGGACGTATCCAGATCATCAAGTCGATACATCTCATCCGGGATATGTGGCTCGCGAATTGGAGAGCTGTCTGCAGATGAGACCTCCTCCTCCTCCCCGGCCCTCTTCCGTTTCTTCGGTTTCTGGTTGGCAGCCGGTCCCTTCTTTCTCTTCCTTGAATTGGATCGCACAGATGGTTCCTGTGTGGATTGGGAGCCCGGGGACTGCCGCGCACGCACCAGGGCCATCGACCGGGTTGTTGTCTGGCCGCGGCGGAGCGCGCGGGTTGATCCGGACCCCGACGCCTCTCCCTCTTGAGTGGCGGCTTGCGGCATTGCTGACCGACCTAGCGAGGGTCGGATCGGTGCAGTCAGTAAGAGAGAGGATGGGACCGTCAGCACCTTCACGGCTTCACCGCCGGGACGATCGCGCGCGCCTATCCGGTGGAACCTTTGCCGAACCCTTAGAGCATCTCCCGTGCAAATTTGACATCATCATAAAAATAGTACTAGATGTTAAATTTACATCATCAAAAAATCCATTTAATATCTTAAAAAAAAGGCAACTTTAACATATGATGTATATTGATGATTAAAAAATGCAACTTTAATAGATAATGCAAAATGAAGATGTAAAATCGGCCGGGCGCATTTAAACATTGAAATAGCAATAAATTTCAGATTTCTACTAACAAAAGTTCATCATCAATCAAAGGTTGGAATCCTATAACCAAAAGTGCATTGTCTAAAACAAAGATTTTGGTCCAAAAAATTAAAATGCATATGAACATCAAACATATTACTCAATTTTCATCATTTTTGTTGTCACTAGTGACATTGTGGACGGTGATATGATCATCATCATCAATGGTGTCTTTGTCAACGTTTTCATGTGTTGAAGACTCGTTCCTGTGAACTAACCTGGAAGCACCTTCACCGTCACCTCCCATGTCGTTCATGTTGTCGACAAAGTCACCTCCCATGTCGTTCATGTTGTCGACAAAGCCACCTCCCATGCCACTCATCATGTTCATCATGTTGTCGTCGAAGCCACCTCCCATTCCGCTCATGTTGCCACCAAAGCCACCTCTCATGGCACTCGTGTTGCCGTCGAAGCCACCTCTCATTCTGCTCATGTTGTCATCAAAGCCACCTCTCATGGCACTCGTGTTTCCATCGAAGCCACCTCACATTCTGCTCATGTTGCCACCAAAGCCACCGTCCATGCCGCCGAAGCCACCACCCATGCGATCATCCATGTTGCCACCAAAGTCAGCTCTCATGTTGCCACCAAATACACCATTCATGGCACCTCCCATCATGTTTCTGTAACCGCCCATTCCTCCTCCCATGGCACCTCCTATTTATCTCAATCCATCGATTGCTACAAATTGTTCTGTTTTAGACAGATTATGTTTTGCTTGCATAGTTTGCTTGTTTTGATTATGTTATGGATTGTATCGGGGGGTATAAACCATGGAGAAGTTAGAATAAGTACTTATTATGCAAAAATGAAATAAGAATCAATTTATAACAGTACCTAAAGTATTCAGTATGTTGCTTATACTAACGGATCTCATGAAGTTTTGTTGAGTTTTGTGTGATTGAAGTTTTCAAGTTTTGGGTGTTATCACGATGGATCACGGAATAAGGAGTAGCAGAGCCTAAGCTTGGGGATGCCCAAGGCGCCCCAAGGTAATATTCTAAGGAAGACTCAAGCGTCTAAGCTTGGGATGCCCCGGAAGGCATCCCCTCTTTCGTCTTAATCCATCGGTATGTCACTTGGAGCTACATTGTTGTTCATCACAAGATATGTATTTTGCTTGGAGCATCGTTTGCTTTTGTTTGCTTTTACTTTCGGTTTGCCACAATCATCGTTTGCTCGACACATATATTTGAGAGAAACACCTTTATCATAATTTGTTAGAATACTCTATGTGCTTCACTTATATTTTTTGAGCTTAGCAGTTGCTCTAGTACTTCACTTGTATCTTTTTGAGCACGGTGGCATGTAGATTTATAAAAATAATATGCTCTCGTTCTTCACTTATATTGTTTGAGAGTTAATGAACAGTGACGGTAATTTGCATGGGTCATAAGACTAGCCCCCAAAAAATAGTTATTCAATGAGTGATAATCAAACCATCATGTAGCACATATAGAGAAATCACGGGTTAATGACATTGATGTGGTAATGTGAAAAATGTGTGAGTTCATAATTATTAACTCGTAGAAGCGTCGATATTAAGATGTGTTAACTTGTTGTTCATATAAAAATTAAAGAGGCATGGTGATGATGTGTGAGCATTTCTATTCCTCGTTGAAATCCTAGTGTTGTTTTGAGTCGAGGGCGCGCGATGGTTAACTCCTGCCAACCTCTCCCCTCGGGGCATGCGAGTAGTACTTTGATTTATGATAAAACTAATAAAGCTTTGCAATAAGTATATGAGTTCTTTATGACTAATGTGGTACCATGGACATACGCATTTTCACCTCCACATTTTTGCTAGCCTCTTCGGTACCGTGCATAGCCCATTCTCACCTCAAGGATTGGTGCAACTTTTGCCGGTGCATCCAAACCCCGTGACATGATACGCTCTGTTGCACATAAGCCTTATTATATCTTCCTCAAAATAGCCACCATACCTACCTATCATGGCATTTCCACAGCCATTCCGAGATATATTGCCATGCAAATTCCAAATGACACTTCACATGACTAGTTCGTTCATCATCATATTGCTTTGCATGATCATATAGAGCTGACATAGTATTTGTGGCAAAGCCACCGTTCATCATATTTTTGATATATTTCACGCTAGATATTGCACACCTTGGTACACTGCCAGAGGCATTCATATAGAGTCATATCATCCTATCAGTTTTTCATATTGAGTTGTAAGTAAATAAAAGTGTGATGATCATCCTTATTAGAGCATTGTCCTAGTGTGGAAAGAATGATGATGACTATGATTCCCTCACAAGTCGGGACGAGACTTCATACGAAAAATGAAAAATGGGGGAGGCCAAATGAGCCCACCACAAAAAAATGGGGGAGACAGGAAAAAAAGTGAAAACCCCACCATGAAAAAAAGAAATAAATGAGAGAAAAAGAGAGAAGGGACTTTGCTACTATCCTTTACCACACGTGTGCCTCAAAGTGGCACATGTTCTTCATATAGAGAGTCTCCTGTTTTTTCACTTCCATGTGCTAGTGGGAATTACCTTTTCATTATAAACTTGGCTTGTATATTCCGATGACGGGCTTCCTCAAATGCCTGAGGTCTTCATGAGCAAGCAAGTTGGATGCACACCCACTTAGCTTCACTTGAGATTTCATAAACTTATAGCTCTAGTTCATCACTTGCATGGCAATCCCTGCTCCTTGCATTAACATCTATCGATGGGCATCTCCAAAGCCCGTTGGTACACCTAGTTGATGTGAGACTATCTTCTCCACTTTTTACCCCTTTGATATCTACCATCATATTCTATTCCACCTACATGCCATGTCCAATGGCTCACGTTCATGTATTGAGTGAAGAATAAAAAGTTGATGCGTATTAAAAAGTACAATCCAATTGCCTGACTTGGACACCGTGGTGCTTAACATTTGTATTAATGTGGTGAAGACGGATCCATGCTTTGCTAATATAATAAGATGAACGGGGGCAAACATTCTTTTAGGATCGTATACTTTGAAAAATCAATGATTTTGTTTCTTATACTTATAAATATTGCGATCTTAATGTTTGTTAATTCATCATTTCTCAATGAGCATACATACAAAAGATTACATAATGGGGTAGCATGTCAAATCAAAAATTCTGTTTTTATCATTTACCTACTCGAGGACGAGCAGGAATTAAGCTTGGGGGTGATTGATACGTCTCCAACGTATCTATAATTTTTGATTGTTCCATGATAATATATTATCATTCTAGGATACTTTTGGGGCATTTGTTTATCAATTTATAATATTTTGGAGCACTAACCTATTGACCTACTACCCAGTGCTAGTTGTTGATTTCTGCATGTTTTTTTACTTTTCAAGTTTACAGTACCAAACGAAGTCCAATTGCCATGAAACTTTTTTATGATTTTTTATGGACAAAAAGAAGACCCGAAAGCTTCGGAAGGAGGCCGGGAGTCGCACGAGGGCTCCACTACACAACAGGGGGTGCCCGGGGGGCACCCTGATATGTGGTGACTGATAACGCACAAGTATAGGGGATCACAACAGTTTTCGTGGGTAGAGTATTCAACCTAAATTTATAGATTCGACACAAGAGGAGCCAAAGAATATTTGAGAGTATTAGCAGTTGAGTTGTCAATTCAACCACACCTGGAGATTAAATATCTGCAACAAAATGATTAGTAGCAGAGTAATGTGATAGTTTGATAGCAGTCGTAACAGTAACAGTAGCGGTAACAGTAGCAGTAATAGTTTTGTAGAAAGTGCAACATGTTGGGTTCTATCATAGGTGCATCACATGCAAATCAAAAAAAAATCCTATGCGTAGAACAACCAAGAACATACTACCGAGATGGATCACAGATCGTTACCACTAGACGCGCAGTGCCGTGCATCGGAAGTTGGGGCAGTGCATTCGTGTGGTTCGTCTCCTCCTCGTCCGATCTCCCATGAACAGCCGATCCGATCTCCCTCGAACAGCTGATCCGATCTCCCTCGAACAGCCGATCCGATCTCCCTCGAACCGCCGGTCGCCGGATTCCACGTATAGGTGCACCCCCTCTAACGATATCCGCGCGTGCAGGAGGAACATCGTGCGGCGGACTGCTAGGTCCGATCACACAGTCGGCGGTGGCAAGTGGAGGTGGTTATTTGCAACACAAGCAAATCCCTAATGATGATGCCGAAGCGATTAACCGGATGGGTGTGCCGCACCTCCACTATATATAGGCATCCGGCACAGGCTCAACTCTTGGGCCTCGCATGGATCCTAAAGCCCACGTGTTCCTTCCCTTAAGAGTGCAACCCCTTAGATTCTCGTTCACTTGGTCGCGAGTAATATCACATCCGGTCGACCAATCGGTAGCAGCCTCTAGCAAGGCGTGCCGGCTCCAAGTGTGTGATGAAGGTGGTTAGGCGAACTTGTACTTCACATTTCTATTCCCTTTTCCACACGATATATGTTGGCGTGCACAAGGTGGCATGGTCATCCTTGTTGCAGCACGACCTCTTTCTCGTTTTGGTGAATCCGACCAACATTTCAGATTATCTCATAATCCTCATCGCATGGTCATCCTTGTTGCAGCACGACCTCTTTCTCGTTCTGGTGAATCCGACCAACATTTCAGATTATCTCATAATCCTCATCGCATGGCCATGCTTATCTAGGTCGGATCACCCGAGGGGGGCCAGAGTATATATCTATCGGTAGGAGGGGCAAATCCCATCTTGTTCGACCATGTCTCGCAGCATGGGTCTAGACAAGCCTGAAACCTACCTTTGTAACTACCCTGTCACAGAGTAGCGTTTGGTCGGCCCAAAGCAAGTATGTCACCATCCCAAGTACATACGACAGCTCAGGTCTTAGGACATAGAACGTATGGCGTACTAGAGACTCACATATGACATATCGTTGTGTCTCATAGTTGGGTCTGTGCAACTCAGACCTTATCTCGACTCGGATCCGACTATGACGAATCCGACCAGATCTTTCTGAGTCCACATTATCCGGCTAGCATCCAATGCTACATGGCCAGTGAGACCGAACCATCCACCATGTCATATGCTAGTCTGATTAGTTGTGCGTCCACACAACCCTTTTGACTACGGACTATTTAGGACAATTATCATACAATGCATAGTCTCACAAACAAGTCACGTACTTGTTAATACACATCACTGATAATGTCCAAGGACTATCTTTATTCATAAACACATAGGAAATATCATCATACATGATTGCCTCTAGGGCATATCTCTAATAGTCTCCCACTTGCACTAGAGTCAATCAAATAGACATCAAATGCTCATAGCTCTAACGTGCCCATCATGCTTGGGTTGTGGAAGCGGCTTAGTCAACGGATCTGCAACATTTGCATCTGTATGAATCTTGCATGAATTGGTATCACCTTTCTCTATGAGCTTTCGTATCAGGTGATATATTCGGTCTATGTGCCTGGTCTTGTGGTGTTGTCTTGGCTCCTTGGCCTGTGCAATGGCACCTGAATTATCGTAATAAAGGTCCAACGGTTTTTACCAGCCCGGGAACACACCAACATCTTCCAGGAACTTCCGAATCCAAACACCTTCCTTTGCCGCTTCACAAGCCGCAATGTATTCGGCCTCTGTTGTGGAGTCGGCCACCTTATCTTGCTTGGAACTCGTCCAGCTCACTGCTCCTCCATTCATGACATACACGAATCCAGTTTGCGATCGACAATCATCCCTGTCGGTTTGGAAACTAGCATCAGCATAACCCTTGACACAGAGCTCCTCCTCACCTCCATAAACTAGGAACATCTCTTTAGTCCTTTTCAGGTACTTCAAGATAGTTTTCACCACTGCCCGGTGACTCTCACCTGGGTCGTCCTGGTATCTGCTTATTAAGCTTATTGCATAGGCAACATCAAGCCATGTACATAGCATGGCATACAGGATTGATATAATTGCCGAGGCATATGGAATCCTACTCATCCGGTTTCGCTCATCAGAAGTCGTAGGCCTCTGAGTCTTGCTTAGCCTTATGCCATGTGAGACAGGCAAGAACCCTTTCTTGGCCTCACTCATGTTGAACCTCATCAACACTTTGTCTATGTATGTGCTATGGCTCAATCCAAGCAGCCTCCTCGATCTATCTCTATAGATCTTGATGCCTAAAATGTACACTGCCTCTCCAAGGTCTTTCATCGAAAACTTGCCATTCACTGATTCCTTGACTGAGTTTAGCATCAAAACATCATTTCCGATCAGCACTATGTCATCCACATACAAGATCAAAAATACTATCGGGCTCCCACTATATTTCTTGTATAAACAATAGTCCTCTTCGTTCTTGATGAAACCAAGGTCAATGATGACTTCATCAAAACTAATGTTCCCACTCCGAGCTGCTTGCTTCAATCCATAAATGGATCTCTTGAGCTTGCATATTTTACCAGCGTTAGTTGGATCAACAAAACCTTCGGGCTGTGTCATGTATACATCCTCTTTTAAATTTCCATGAAGGAAAGCCGTTCTGACATCCATCTGCCCTATCTCATAATCGAAATATGCAACTATAGCTAGTATGATCCTCACCGACTTTAGCATCGCTACCGGCGAGTAGGTCTCGTTGTAGTCAATTCCTTGAAATTGTCCATAACCTTTAGCGACAAGCCGATCTTTGTCGATCTAAACATTTCCATCCATATCAGTTTTCTTCTTAAAGACCCAGTTGCCACAAATGGCAACTAATCTAGGTGGCGGATCAACCAAGTCCCAGACTTGATTGTCATCCATGGACTTTAACTCGGATCTCATGGCTCTAGCCATGCCTCAGAGTCTAGACTCACCATCTCTTCCGCGTACATGGTCAGCTCGTCATTTTCTCGCAAAAAACATCGCGCACTCTGCGCAATCTTTCCGACCTCCATGGCTCCGGTGTCGATTCCACTACGGGTTCTCTGATCGACCCCGGTGTGATCTCATCACCAACGAAGTTGTCCCCGAGTGACTCTCGAATTTCTTCGAGTCGCAACGTTCTCCCACTAGCCTCCTGACTGAGAAACTCTTTCTCCAGGAAAAACCCATTCTGAGCAACAAACACTTTGTTCTCTTCTCGGTTGTAGAAGTTATATCCCAAGGTTTCCCTCGGATATCCCATGAATATGCATTTATCTGACTTGGGTGTAAGCTTTTCTGACATGAGTCGCTTGACAAAGGCTTCACAACCCCAAACCTTTAGAAAAGGCAAACTAGGACTCTTCCCAGTCCACATCTCATGTGGTGTCTTGTCTACGGATTTTGATGGTACCCTATTAAGTGTGAAGGCTGCAGTTTCTAGAGCGTATCCCTAGAATGACAAGGGTAAATCCGATTTGCTCATCATCGACTGGACCATGTCCAACAAGGTTCGATTTCTCCATTGTGACACATCGTCTCTCTGCGGAGTACCCAGAGGTGTGAGCTGAGGTACTATACCTCGGCTTTTCAGATGATTATCAAACTCCTGGCTCATGTACTCACCTCCACGATCTGATTATAGAAGTTTTATCGTCTTGCCGAGCTGATTTCAACCTTGTTCTGAAGCTCTTTGAACTTTCCAAAAGTTTCCGACTTGTGCCTCATCAAATAGATATATCCATATCTACTCAAGTCGTCGTTAAAAGTCGCCAAGTACTGATAGCCACCTCTGGTCATTGTGCTCATTGGACCACACACATCACTGTGTATAAGTTCCAATAGCTTGGACGCCCTCTCACAACTCTTTGCAAAAGGTGACTTAGTCATCTTGCCTAGCAAGCATGATTTGCATGTCTCGAGCGACCCGAAGTTGGACGAACTTAGGAGTCCATCATCTTGGATCTTCTTCATGTGTTTCAGACTACCGTGTCCAAACCGGCAATGCCAGAAGTATGTCAGATTTATCTCATTAGGCTTATGCCTCTTGACATTCCCATTATAGACTGGTTCCGTTTCTAGATTTAAAGTAGATAGCCCATATACTATGGGTGCATAGCCAAGGAACATTCCATTTAAATAAAATGAACAACCATTGTCCTTTATATTGAAATAATAACCTTGAATCATCAAGCATGAGGCTGAAATAATGTTCCGACTAAGTGTGGGAATGTAATAACAAAAATAAATACAGAAGGAAGCTTGAGCTGCATCGTGCCTACCTCCAATGCAGCAACTCTTGCTTTGTTGCTGACCTTGATGTCAATCTCCCCTTGTGCCACACGCCTAGTTCTTACCATCCCGTGCATCGAGTTGCAAATATGAACAACGATCCTGTATCAAATACCCAAGAACTACTAGGTATGTCAGCAAGGTAAATGTCTATAACATATGTAACAAGTGTACCTTTGCCTGAAGAAGCATATCCGACCTTCTTGCCGTGCTCAGCAAGCCACTTTCTACAGTTCCTCTTCGAGTGACCAGCTTCCTTGCAGTGAAAGCAAATGGTCTTTGAGTTCGGTCCGGACTATGGCTCGGCGACGAAGACAACCTTCTCTGTGCCCTTTGCATTACCCTTTTCTTGGTCCAACTCTTCTTGAACTTAACCGAGTTCTGCACGATCAACACTTGATGCGTGCCTTTCTTAATATCTTGTTCTACCACCTTGAGCATACCATGCAATTCAATGAGCTTCTTATCCATGCCGTGCATATGATAGTTCGAGACGAACGTCCCATAGCTAGGTGGAAGAGAACCCAAAATTGCATCCATGGACAGCTCGTCCCCAGGTGGGAAGCCTAAGCTTGCACGTACCCGATCATCTTGATCACGTGCGGGCTCAGTGGATCACCCTCTTTGAGCTTACAATCCGTCAAGGATTATATTGCTAGACGTTGAACCTGTCGGTCCTAGCCTGTACCTGAAACATGCTCTTGAGACTCTCAATCATATCGAAAGCCTGAATGTTTTCGAAATGCCGTTGCAAATCGGGCTCCATACAAGCCAGCATGAGGCATTTGATCTCGTTTGATTCTGTTGGAAATATGCCCTAGAGGCAATAATAAAATGGTTATTATTGTATTTCCTTGTTCATGATAATTGTCTATTGTTCATGCTATAATTGTGTTAACCGGAAACCATAATACATGTGTGAATACATAGACCACAACATGTCCCTAGTGAGCCTCTAGTTGACTAGCTCGTTGATCAATAGATGGTCACGGTTTCATGGCCATGGACATTGGATGTCATTGATAACGGGATCACATCATTAGGAGAATGATGTGATGGACAAGACCCAATTCTAAGCATAGCACAAGATCGTGTAGTTCGTTTGCTAAAGCTTTTCAATGTCAAGTATCGTTTCCTTAGACCATGAGATTGTGCAACTCCCGGATACCGTAGGAATGCTTTGGGTGTGCGAAACGTCACAACGTAACTGGGTGGCTATAAAGGTGCACTACGGGTATCTCCGAAAGTATCTGTTGGGTTGGCATGAATCGAGACTGGGATTTGTCACTCCGTGTGACGGAGAGGTATCTCTGGGCCCACTCGGTAAGACATCATCATTATGAGCTCAATGTGACTAAGGAGTTAGTCACGGGATGATGTATTACGGAACGAGTAAAGAGACTTGCCGGTAACGAGATTGAACAAGGTATGGGGATACCGACGATCGAATCTCGGGCAAGTATCATACCGATAGACAAAGGGAATTGTATACGGGATTGATTGAATCCTTGACATCGTGGTTCATCCGATGAGATCATCGTGGAGTACGTGGGAGCCAACATGGGTATCCAGATCCCGCTGTTGGTTATTGACCGGAGAGGTGTCTCGGTCATGTCTACGTGTCTCCCGAACCCGTAGGGTCTACACACTTAAGGTTCGATGACGCTAGGGTTATAGGGAAAAGGTATACGTGATTACCGAAGGTTGTTCGGAGTCCCGGATGAGATCCCGGATGTCACGAGGAGCTCCGGAATGGTCCGGAGGTAAAGATTGATATATAGGAAGTCCAGTTTTGGTCACCGGAAAGTTTTCGGGCTCATCGGTAGTGTACCGGGAGTGCCGGGAGGGTGCCGGATAACCCCCGGGAGGGGTGTGACGACCAAAGGACCACATGGGCTGTTAGATAAAGTGTGCCTGCCCTTATTGGGCTGGGCAAGACTTTTGCTAAAGGCCCATGCGGCTGGAGATAAGGAGATAAGGCAAAAAGGATTTAAAAGGAGGAGATCCACCTCCCTTGTGGGAGGTGGACTCTCCCTTTAATTCGGCCGGCCATCTCCTCTTTGGAGTAGAGGCCAAGCCAGACCTCCACGTCCCTCCTCCTATATATACTTGAGGTTTTGGATGTTTTGAGACAAGATTTGATCTCTCTCTCTCACGGCGAAGCCCTACCTCTCTTCTTCCTCCTCCGCAGCGCTTAGGCGAAGCCCTGTCGGAATACCTTGCTACTCCACCACCACCACGCCGTCGTGCTGCTGTTGGAGCCCTTCCCCAACCTCTCCTTCCTCCTTGCTGGATCAAGGTGTTGGAGACGTCACCGGGCTGCACGTGTGTTGAACGCGGAGGTGCCGTCCGTTCGGCACTTGATCGGATCTACCGCGATCTGAATCGCTGCGAGTACGACTCCATCAACCGCGTTCTTGTAACGCTTCCGCTTAGCGATCTTCAAAGGTATGAAGATGCAATCTCTCCCCTCTCGTTGCTGGTTTCTCCATAGATAGATCTTGGTGAACGTAGGAAAATTTTGATTTACTACTACGTCTCCCAACAGTGGCATCATGAGCTAGGTCTATGCGTAGAATCTATGCACGAGTAGAACACAAAGCAGTTGTGGGCGTCGAGTTTGTTAATTTGCTTGCCGCTACTAGTCTTATCTTGATTCGGCGGTATTGTGGGATGAAGCGGCCCGGACCAACTTTACACGTACGCTTACGTGAGACCGGTTCCACCGCCTGACATGCACTAGATGCATAAGGTGGCTAGCGGGTGTCTGTCTCTCCTACCTTAGTCGGATCGGATTCGATGAAAAGGGTCCTTATGAAGGGTAAATAGCAATTGGCAAATCACGTTGTGGTGTTGACGTAGGTAAGAAACGTTCTTGCTAGTAACCTATAGCAGCCACGTAAAAACTTGCAACTACAAATTAGAGGACGTCTAACTTGTTTTTGTAGCATGTGCCTTGTGATGTGATATGGCCAAAGGATGTGATGTGATGCATTGTGATGTATGAATTGATCATGTTCTTGTAATAGGATTCACGACTTGCATGTCGATGATTATGACAACCGGCAGGAGCCATAGGAGTTGTCTTATTTATTGTATGACCTGCGTGTCAATCATAAACGCCATGTAATTACTTTACTTTATTGCTAAGCGTTAGCCATAGTAGTAGAAGTAATAGTTGGCGAGACAACTTCATGAAGACACAATGATGGAGATCATGATGATGGAGATCATGGTGTCGTGCCGGTGACAGTGATGATCATGGTGCCCCGAAGATGGAGATCATAGGAGCAAAATGATATTGGCCATATCATGTCACTATATTGATTGCATGTGATGTTTATCATGTTTACATCTTATTTGCATAGAACGACGGTAGTAAATAAGATGATCTCTCAATAAAATTTCAAGAAAGGTGTTCACCCTAACTGTGCACCGTTGCTAAGGATCGTCGTTCCGAAGCACCACGTGATGATCGGGTGTGATAGGTTCTAACGTTCGCATACAACGGGTGTAAGCCAGATTTACACATGCGAAACACTTAGGTTGACTTGACGAGCCTAGCATGTACAGACATGGCCTCGGAACACGGAAGACCGAAAGGTCGAACATGAGTCGTATAGAAGATACGATCAACATAGAGATGTTCACCATGGATGACTAGTCCGTCTCACGTGATGATCGGACACGGGCTAGTTGACATGGATCATGTATCACTTGGAAGACTAGAGAGATGTCTATCTAAGTGGGAGTTCATTAATAATTTGATTAAATGAACTTAATTATCATGAACTTAGTCTAAAAATGTCCTTGCAAATTATGTCGTAGATAGCTCGCGCTGTAGCTCCCCAGTTTTATTGATACAATCCTAGAGAAAAGTAAGTTGAAAGTTGATGGTAGCAATAATGCGGACTGGGTCCATGATCTGAGGATTGTCCTCATTGCTGCACAGAAAGCTTATGTTTTTGATGTACCGCTAACTGCATCACTCCCTCAAGCGTTGTCTGTAGATGTTGTGAACATATGACAGGCACTTTTTGATGACTACGTGATAGTTCAGTGCGTCATGCATTACGGCTTAGAATTGAGGCTTCAAAATGTTTTGAACGTCACAGAACATATGAGATGTTCTAGGAGCTGAGATTGTGATCTCAAGCTCGTGCCTATGTTGAGAGGTATGAGACCTCCAACAAGATTCTTTGCCTGCAAGATAAAGGAGAATAGCTTAATCGGTGAGCGTGTTCTCAGATTGTCTGGGTGCTACAATCACTTGAATCAAGTGGGAGTTAATCTTCCAGATGAGATAGTGATTAATGCAGTTCTCCAAGTCACTGCCACCAAGCTACTAGAGCTTCGTGATGAACTATAACATGCCAGGGATGGATAAGATGATCCCTGAGTTGTTCGTGATGTTTGACACCACGAAGGTAGAAATCAATAAGGAGCATCAAGTGTTGATGGTTAAGTGAAAACCACTAGTTTCAAAAGGGGCAAGGGCAAGAAGGGAAAAACTTCAGGAATGGCAAGCCAGTTGTTGCTCTAGTGAAGAAACCCAAGGTTGAGCCCGAACCCGAGACTAAGTGCTTCTGTTATGAGGAGAATGTTCGCTGAAGCGGAAAAACCCTAGATGATTGGTAGATAAGAAGGCTGGTAATGTCAATGGAAGTATATTTGATATACGTGTTAGTGATGTGTACCTTGCTGGTACTCCTAGTAGCACCTGGGTATTAGATACCGGTTCGGTTGCTAAGTGTTAGCAACTCGAAATAAAAGCTACGGAGTAAATGGAGACTAGCTAGGTGAAAGGTGACGATGTGTGTTGGAAGTATTTCCAAGATTGATGTGATCACCATCGCACGCTCTCTCTACCTTCAGGATTTGTGATAAACCTAAATAAATGTTATTTGGTGTTTGCGTTGAGCATAAACGTGATTAGATCATGATTAGTGCGATACGGTTATTCATATAAGTTAGAGAATAATGGTTATTCTGTTTACATGGATAATGCCTTCAATGGTCATGCACCCACTCGAAATGGTTTATCGAATCATGATCGTAGTAGTACACATATTCATAACATTGGTACCAAAAGATACAAAGTTAATAATGATAGTACCACATGCTTGTGGCACTGCCACGTAATGTCATATTGGTATAAATCGCATGAAGAAACTCCATGATGATGGATGTTTTTTGACTCACTCGATTTCGAATCGGTTGAGACATGCGAGCCATGCCTCTTGGGCAAGATGACTGAGACCCCGTCATCCAATATGATGGAGCGGGCAAGTGGCTTATTGGAATTAATACATGTTGATGTATGTGGTCCAATGAGTGTTGAAACACACAGTGGATATCGTTGTTTTTCTTTACCTTCACTGATGATTTGAGTAAATATGGGGATATTTACTTAATGAAACACGAATCTGAAATGTTTGAAAGGTTCAAGGAGTTTCAGAGTGAAGTTAAAGATCATCGTGACAAGAAGATAAATGTCTATGATATGATCATGGAGGTGAATATCTAAGTTACGAGTTTGGTATGCAATTTTAGACAATGTGGAAATTGTTTCATAGCTCACGCCTCCTGGAACACCATAGTGTGATGGTGTGTTCGAACGTCGTAGTCGTGCTCTATTGGATATAGTGAGTACTATGATGTCTCTTATCGTTTTACCACTATCGTTATGGGGTTATGCATTAAAGACAAATCCATTCACTTTAACAGGGCACCATCTAAGTCTGTTGAGATGACACCGTGAGAATTATGGTTTGACAGAAGCCTAAGCTGTCATTTCTTAATGTTTGGGGCTGCGACGCTTATGTGAAAATGGGTTTTTCACCTAGCGAGCTCGAACTCAAAGCAGACAAATGCATCTTCATAGAATACCCTAATGAGACATTGGGTATACCTTCTATCTCAGATCCAAGCGCAAAAGGTGTTTGTTGCTAAGAACGGGTCCTTTTTGAGAAAGAGTTTCTCTCGAAAGAATTGAGTGGGAGGAAGATAGAACTTGATAAGGTTGTTGAACCTTTGTTTCAACCAGAGAATAGCGCAACACAGAAAGATGTTTCTGTAGAGCCTACTTAGTTGAAAAGGAAGTTAATGATGATGATCATGAAGCTTCGGATCAAGTCACTATCGAACCTCGTAGGTCGACAAGGACGCGTACTGCTCCTGAGTAGTACGACAACCCTGTCTTGGAAATCATGTTGTTGGACAACGATGAACCTACGAACTATGGAGAAGCGATGGTGGGCCCGGATTCCAACAAATGGCTAGGAGCCATGAAATCCGAGAAAGGATCCATGTATGAAAACCAAGTATGGACTTTGGTAGACTTGCCTGTTGAATGGCGGGTCATTGAGTACAAATGGACCTTTGAGATAAACATAGACGCTAATGGTGAAATGTCACCGTTTATAAAGCTCGACTTGTCGCAAAGAAGTTTCCGCCAAGTTCAAGGAGTTGACTGCAATGAGATTGTCTCATCTGTAGCGATGCTAAAAGTCTATTAAAATTTTGTTAGCAGTTGCTGCATTTTTCGATTATGAAATCTGGCAGATGGATGACAAAACAAGGTTTCCGTAATGGTTTCTGTGAGGAAGAGTTGTATGTGATACAACCAGAAGGTTTTGTCAATCCTAAGGATGCTAATAATATGCAAACTCCAGCGATCCTTCTATGGACTGGAGCAAGCATCTCGGAGTTGGAATATATGCTTTGATGAGGTGATCAAAGTGTTTAAGTTTATACAAAGTTTATGAGAAACTTGTATTTGCAAGAAAGTGAGTGGGAGCACTACGGAATTTCTTATAAGAATATGTAGTTGACATATTATTGATCGGAAATGATGTAGAATTTCTGGAAGAGCATGAAGGGTTGTTTGAAAAGTTTTGTTTTTCAAAGGAAGACCCAGATAAAGCTACTATTTTATTGAGCATCAAGATCTATAGGGATAGATCTATTCGCTTGATAAGTTTTTTCGACGAAGACATACCTTGACAAGTTTTTGAAGGAGTTCAAAATAGATGGGTCAAAGAAGGAGTTCTTGACTGTATTGTAAGGTGTGAAATTGAGTAAGACTCAATACCCGACCACGGCAGAAGATAAAGAAGAGATGAGTGTCATCTCCTATGCTTTAGCCATAGGCTCTATATAGTATGCCATGCTGTGTACCGCACCTGTGTGTGCCTTGCCATGAGTCTGTCAAGGGGTACAAGAGTAATCCAAGAGTGGATCACTAGACAACGGTCAAAGTTAGCCTTAGTAACTTGAGAACTAAGGAAATATTTCTCGATTATGGAGGTGATAAAGAGTTCATCGTAAAGTGTTACGATGATGCAAGCTTTAAAACCAATCCGGATGACTCTTAGTAGAAATCCAGCTACGTATAGTGGAGCAGCCATTTGGAATAGCTCCAAGTGGAGCATGGGAGTAGTATCTACAAATATGACATGGAAAGTTTGTAAGGTACACACGGATCTGAATGTCGCAGACCCGTTGACTAAAACCTCTTTCACGAGCAGGACATGAACAAACCCCAGAACTTATTGGGTGTTAATCACATGATGATATGATCACATGGTGATGTAAGTGTTAATCACATGGTGATGTGAACTAGATTATTGACTCTAGTGCAAGTGGGAGACTGTTGGAAATATGCCCTAGAGGCAATAATAAAATGGTTATTATTGTATTTCCTTGTTCATGATAATTGTCTATTGTTCATGCTATAATTGTGTTAACCGGAAACCATAATACATGTGTGAATACATAGACCACAACATGTCCCTAGTGAGCCTCTAGTTGACTAGCTCGTTGATCAATAGATGGTCACGGTTTCATGGCCATGGACATTGGATGTCGTTGATAACGGGATCACATCATTAGGAGAATGATGTGATGGACAAGACCCAATCCTAAGCATAGCACAAAGATCGTGTAGTTCGTTTGCTAAAGCTTTTCAATGTCAAGTGTCGTTTCCTTAGACCATGAGATTGTGCAACTCCCGGATACCGTAGGAATGCTTTGGGTGTGCCAAACGTCACAACGTAACTGGGTGGCTATAAAGGTGCACTACGGGTATCTCCGAAAGTATCTGTTGGGTTGGCATGAATCGAGACTGGGATTTGTCACTCCGTGTGACGGAGAGGTATCTCTGGGCCCACTCGGTAAGACATCATCATTATGAGCTCAATGTGACTAAGGAGTTAGTCACGGGATGATGTATTACGGAACGAGTAAAGAGACTTGCCGGTAACGAGATTGAACAAGGTATGGGGATACCGACGATCGAATCTCGGGCAAGTATCATACCGATAGACAAAGGGAATTGTATACGGGATTGATTGAATCCTTGACATCGTGGTTCATCCGATGAGATCATCGTGGAGTACGTGGGAGCCAACATGGGTATCCAGATCCCGCTGTTGGTTATTGACCGGAGAGGTGTCTCGGTCATGTCTACGTGTCTCCCGAACCCGTAGGGTCTACACACTTAAGGTTCGATGACGCTAGGGTTATAGGGAAAAGGTATACGTGATTACCGAAGGTTGTTCGGAGTCCCGGATGAGATCCCGGACGTCACGAGGAGCTCCGGAATGGTCCGGAGGTAAAGATTGATATATAGGAAGTCCAGTTTTGGTCACCGGAAAGTTTTCGGGCTCATCGGTAGTGTACCGGGAGTGCCGGGAGGGTGCCGGATAACCCCCGGGAGGGGTGTGACGACCAAAGGACCACATGGGCTGTTAGATAAAGTGTGCCTGCCCTTATTGGGCTGGGCAAGACTTTTGCTAAAGGCCCATGCGGCTGGAGATAAGGAGATAAGGCAAAAAGGATTTAAAAGGAGGAGATCCACCTCCCTTGTGGGAGGTGGACTCTCCCTTTAATTCGGCCGGCCATCTCCTCTTTGGAGTAGAGGCCAAGCCAGACCTCCACGTCCCTCCTCCTATATATACTTGAGGTTTTGGATGTTTTGAGACAAGATTTGATCTCTCTCTCTCACGGCGAAGCCCTACCTCTCTTCTTCCTCCTCCGCAGCGCTTAGGCGAAGCCCTGTCGGAATACCTTGCTACTCCACCACCACCACGCCGTCGTGCTGCTGTTGGAGCCCTTCCCCAACCTCTCCTTCCTCCTTGCTGGATCAAGGTGTTGGAGACGTCACCGGGCTGCACGTGTGTTGAACGCGGAGGTGCCGTCCGTTCGGCACTTGATCGGATCTACCGCGATCTGAATCGCTGCGAGTACGACTCCATCAACCGCGTTCTTGTAACGCTTCCGCTTAGCGATCTTCAAAGGTATGAAGATGCAATCTCTCCCCTCTCGTTGCTGGTTTCTCCATAGATAGATCTTGGTGAACGTAGGAAAATTTTGATTTACTACTACGTCTCCCAACAGATTCATCAACGGGTTTCTGGTGGGCATTCTTGGTTGTGGCACTAACATTCTCGGCAGGTTCCTCTAGAAGTGGATCCTCTAGAACATGTTCCTTTTTATCGTGCTTGAGAACAATTCTCAAATTTCTATACCAGGTGGTAAAGTTTGTTCCATTTAGTTTATCCTTTTCCAGAATTGATTTCAATGCAAAGTTGGGTTGAGCAGAAGGTGCCATTGATCTACAACAGAAAATATGCAATCACTAAGCAATGTGTTTATGTAGAGTAATTCAAGCCTTAAACAGAACTACTCCCACTAAAGTCGGCATCCCTCCGTAAACTCTCAGTGGTTCATGACCCGTCTAGTGCGAGCGACTAGTGAGCTTTAGCATCACTGCTAGCCAACTTGCCTATTCGGTAAGCAACATCTTGCTAATCGTATCTCTATATGAATCCTGACGGTTGGGTAGGCTCATACCCTAGCTCCCAACCTTCTCTGCCACAAGGCCCAAAACCGTTTTGATAGCCTTGTCAAGTTAACCTAATGCAGTGCATGTCCATGTCCGACACGAACCCTCTAGTTCAAGGACACCTAGTAGCACCTCAATTTTATGAGCCCACTACTAGACGTACTTAACGTGCGAAGGTGCAACATCCGGAATGACAATGTGCTTGATAATTACGAGGGATGTTTCTACCATTATAACATGCATACAAACAAGAAGCAATATCCATCACATATAAACATAAATATGTGAAATAGTATGGTTGCTTCATGGACGTCCTTCCAGGCTGGCTCCAACTCGGATGACCATGGCAGAACTGTTGGAAATATGCCCTAGAGGCAATAATAAATTAGTTATTATCATATTTCCTTGTTCATGATAATCGTTTATTATCCATGCTATAATTGTATTGATCGGAGACTTAAATGCATGTGTGGATACATAGACAAAACCATGTCCCTAGTATGCCTCTAATGGACTAGCTCGTTGATCAAAGGATGGTTAAGGTTTCCTAGCCATGGACATGAGATGTCATTTGATAACGGGATCACATCATTAGGAGAATGATGTGATGGATAAGACCCAAACTAAAAACATAGCATATGATCGTGTCAGTTTATTGCTACTGTTTTCTGCATGTCAAGTATATGTTCCTATGACCATGAGATCATGCAACTCACGGATATCGGAGGAGTGCCTTGTGTGTATCAAACGTCGCAACGTAACTGGGTGACTATAAAGGTGCTCTACAGGTATCTTCGATGGTGTCTGTTGAGTTGGCATGGATCGAGACTGGGATTTGTTACTCCGTGTAACGGAGAGGTATCTCGGGGCCCACTCGGTAATGCAACATCACAATAAGCCTTGCAAGCAATGTGACTAATTGTTAGTTGCGGGATCTTGTATTACGGAACGAGTAAAGAGACTTGCCAGTAAGGAGGTTGAACTAGGTATGGAGATACCGACGATCGAATCTTGGGCAAGTAACATACCGAAGAACAAAGGGAACGTTATACGGGATTAACTGAATCCTTGACATAGAGGTTCGACCGATAAAGATCTTCGTAGAATATGTAGGAACCAATGTGGACGTTCAGGTCCCGCCATTGGTTATTGACTGTAGAGGTGTCTCGGTCATGTCTACATAGTTCTCGAACCCGCAGGGTCTGCACACTTAAGGTTCGGTGACGTTTCGGTAGTGTAGAGTTATGTATGGTGGTGACCGAAGGTTGTTCGGAGTCCCGGATGAGATCCCAAACGTCACGAGGAGCTACGGAATGGTTCGAAGGTAAAGATTCATATATAGGAAGTCCCAGTTTGGTTTCCGGAAAAGTTTCGGGCTCATCGGTAGTGTACCGGGAGTATCGGTATTGTACCGGGAGTGCCGGTAGTGTACCGGAGGACCTCCGGGAGGGGTATTTCGACCCCAAGAGGTCCATGGGCTGTGGGAGAATAATAACCAGCTCTTAGTGGGCTGGGAAAACAGCCACAAAGGCCCATGGCGCAGGAGAGAAAGTCCTAAAGCAAAAAGTGGAAAATCAGCCAATAAGAGGCAATCCTACTCCAACTAGGATTGGAGGTGAAGTAGGATTGCTCCCACCTCCTATTTCGGCCGACACAAAGGCCTTGGCTGCCTCTCCTCTCCTCTCCTCCTATATATACTAGTGGATTGGGTGGTTTTTGGACAGAATTTCCGGCCACGTGCTACCCGTTCCACCGGTGCATAGTTTCTCCTCTAGATCGTAGTTCCGCAGCGCTTAGGCGAAGCCCTGCCGGAATTGCTCCACCACCATCACCGGAGCGCCGTCACGCTGCCGGTGAACTCTCTCTCCTCTCCACCTCCTCTCGCTGGATCGAGACGGTGGAGATCGTCATCAAGCTGCACGTGTGCTGAACGCGGAGGTGCCGTCCGTTCGGCGCTAGATCGGAAGGACCGTGATCGAGATCGCGAGACGGTTCGTGATGTGATCACGGAACGGATAGTGATGAGTTCGCAGGACAGATCGTGATCAAGATCGTGAGACGGATCGTGATGAGTTCACGGGACGAATCATGATGTGTTCGCGGGACGGTTCGTGATTGGATCGCGGGACGCTCGGCGATTTGGATCGCGAAGATGTTCGACTACACCAACCGCGTTTCTTAACGCTTCCCGCTTAGCGATCTACAAGGGTATGTAGATCCACTCTCCCTCTCGTAGATGCTCATCACCATGGATAGATTTGCGTGTGCGTAGGAAAATTTTTGTTTCCCATGCGACGTTCCCCAACAGTGGCATCATGAGCTAGGTTGATGGTTCGATGAGATCTCGAGTAGAACACAAAAGGTTTGTGGGCGTTGATGCTTAGATTGCTTCCTCCCTTGGTCGGATTTTGGTTCAGCGGGATTGTGAGATGAAGCGGCCCGGACCAACATTACTCGTACGCTTACGAGAGACCGGTTCCCTCGATGCAACTTGTTGCTTAGATGGCTTGCGGGTGACAGTTTCTCTCACTTTAGTTGGATCGGATCCGACAAAGGCGGTCCTTGAGAAGGTTGAAAAGCAATCTATGTATCACCGTTGTGGTTTATGCGTAGGTGAGAATCGTTCTTGCTAGATACCCGTAGCAGCCACGTAAAACTTGCAAGAACAATTAGAGGACGTCTAACTTGTTTTTGCAGGGTATGTTGTGATATGATATGGCCAATTACATGATGTGATATATGTGATGTATGAGATGATCATGTGATGTATAAATTATCACGACTTGCATGTCGATGAGTACGGCAACCGGCAGGAGCCATAGGGTTGTCTTTAATTATTGTATGACCTGCGTGTCAATCATTAAGCGCTATGTAATGCTTCACTTTATTGCTACGGTAGCAATAGTAGTAGAAGCATGCAGGGCGTGACAACCCCGATTGCGACACGTTGATGGAGATCATGGTGTCATGCCGGTGACGATGGAGATCATGCCGGTGCTTTCTAGATGGAGATCAAAAGCACAAGTTCATGGCCATATCATGTCACTTATGATTTGCATGTGATGTTAATACTTTTTATGCACCTTGTTTTGCTTAGGACGACGGTAGCATTATAAGGTGATCCCTCACTTAATTTCAAGATAAATTGTGTTCTCCCCGAGTGTGCACCGTTGTGAAAGTTCGTCGTGTTGAGACACCACGTGATGATCGGGTGTGATAGACTCTACGTTCACATACAACGGGTGCAAGCCAGATTTGCACGCGCAGAACACTCTGGTTAAACTTGACGAGCCTAGCATGTACAGACATGGCCTCGGAACACAAGAGACCGAAAGGTCGAGCATGAGTCATATAGTGGATATGATCAACATAATGATGTTCACCATTGAAGCCACCTTAACTCACGTGATGATCGGACTTGAGTTGGTGAATTTGGATCATGTATCACTCGAATGACCCGAGGGATGTCAATTTGAGTGGGAGTTCTTAAGTAATATGATTAATTGAACTCATTATCATGAACATAGTCAAAGTGTCTTTGCAAATTATGTTGTAGATTACTAGCTCGCGCTGTAGCTCCCTTGTATTTTTTATATGTTCCTAGAGAAATAGAGTTGAAAGATGTTGGTAGCAATATTGCGGACTGGGTCCGTGATCTGAGGATTGTCCTCATTGCTGCACAGAAGGCTTATGTCCTTAATGCACCGCTCGGTGCGCCACCCCCTCTAGCGTCGTCTATAGATGTTGTGAACATCTGACAGGCACGTTTCGATGACTACTTGATAGTTTAGTGCGTCATGCATTACGGCTTAGAATTGAGGCTCGGAAACGTTTTGAACGTCACGGAACATATGAGATGTTCTAGGAGCAGAGATTGTGATCTCAGGCTCGTGCCTGTGTTGCGAGATATGAGATCTCCAACAAGATTCTTTGCCTGTAAGATGAAGGAGAATAGCTCAATCGTTGAGCATGTACTCAGATTGTCTGGGTACTACAATCGCTTGAATCAAGTGGGAGTTGATCTTCCAGATAAGATAGTGATTGATATAGTTCTCCAAGTCACTGTCACTAAAGCTACTAGAACTTAGTGATGAACTATAAAACACCAGGGATAGAAGTATTGATCCCTGAGCTGTTCGCGATGTTTGACACCGCGAAGGTAGAAATCAAGAAGGAGCGTCAAGTGTTGATGGTTAATCAAACCACTAGTTTCGAAAAGGGCAAGAGCAAGGAGGGAAACTTCATGGATAGCAAGTCAGTTGCTGCTCCAGTGAAGCAACCCAAAGTTGAACTCAAACCCGAGACTAAGTGCTTCTATTATGAGGTGAGAGGTCGCTGAAGCGGAACAACCCTAGATACTTGGTAGATAAGAAGGCTGGCAACATCGATAGAAGTATATTTGATATACGAGTTATTGATGTGTACCTTGCTAGTACTCTTAGTAGCACCTGGGTATTGGATACCGGTTCGGTTGCTAAATGTTAGTAACTCGAAATAAAAGCTACGGAATAAACGGAGAACTAGCTAAGGGTGAGGTGACGATATGTGTTGGAAGTGTTTCCAAGGTTGATGTGATCAACATCGCACGCTCTCTCTACCTTCAGGATTAGTGACGAACCTAAATAAATGTCATTTGGTGTTTTGCATTGAGCATGAACATGATTAGATCATGTTTATTGCAATACGGTTATTCATTTAAGTTAGAGAATAATGGTTATTCTGTTTACATGAATAATACCTTCAATGGTCATGCACCCAGTGAGAATGGTTTGTTGAAATCTTGATCGTAGTATTACACATGTTCATAACATTGATGTCAAAAGACACAAAGTTAATAATGATAGTACCACATACTTGTGGCACTGCCGCTAAATGTCATATTGGTATAAAGCGCATGTAGAAACTCCATGCTGATGGATATTTGGACTCATTCGATTTTGAATCGGTTGAGACATGCGAACCATGCCTCTTGGGCAAGATGACTAAAGGACCCCGTTGGATGGAGCGGGCAAGTGATTCATTGGAAATGATACATGTTGATGTATGCAATCTAGTGAGTCTTGTAGCGTGCAGTGGATATCGTTATTTTCTTACCTTCACTGATGATTTGAGTAGATATAGTGTATATTTACTTAATGAAACACAAGTCTGAATCGTTTGAAAGGTTCAAGCAAATTCAGAGTGAAGTTTAAAGATCATCATGACAAGAAGATAAAAATGACTGCGATATGATCGTGGAGGTGAATATCTGAGTCACGAGTTTGGCATACAACTTAAGACAATGTGAAAGTTGTTTCACAACTAAACGGCACCTGGAACACCATAGTGTGATGGTGTGTCCAAACATCATAGTCATGCTCTATTGGATATGGTGCATACTGTGATGTCTCTTATCGTTTTACTACTGTAATTTTGGGGTTATGCATTAGAGACAACTACATTCACTTTAAATAGGGCATCGTCTAAATCCGTTGAGATGACACCGTGTGAATTATGGTTTGATAGAAACCTAAGCTGTCATTTCTTAATATTTGGGGCTGCGACACTTGTGTGGAAAATGTTTTCACCTAATGAGGTCGAACCCAAGGCGGACAAATGCATCTTCATAGAATACCCTAAGATCAGTTGGGTGAACCTTCAATCTCAGATCCTAGTGCAAAGTGTTTGTTGCTTAAACGGGTCCTTTCTCGAGAAAATCTTTCTCTCGAAAGAATTGAGTGGGAGGAAGATAGAACTTGATGAGGTTGTTAAACCTTTGTTTAACCAGAGAGTAGCGCAGCGCAGAAAGATGTTTCTGTGAAGCCTACGTTAGTTGAAGAGGAAGTTAATGATGATGATCATGAAGCTTCAGGATCAAGTTACTATCGAACTTCGTAGGTCGACAAGGATGTGTACTGCTCCTAAGTGGTACGCCAACTCTGTCTTGGAGATCATGTTGTTGGACAACGATGAACCTACGAGCTATGGAGAAGCGATGATGGGCCCGGATTCCGACAAATGGTTAGAGGCCATGAAATCCGAGATAGGATCCATGTATGAAAACCACGTGTAGACTTTGGTAGACTTGCTCGTTGGACGGCAGGTCGTTGAGTACAAATGGATCTTTAAAATGAAGACAGACACTGATGGTGAATGTCACTATTTGTAAAGCTCGACTTGTTGCAAAGATGTTTGTGACAAGTTCAAGGAGTTGACTACGATGAGACTTTCTCACTCGTAGTGGTGCTAAAGTCTGTTGGAATTATGTTAGCAGTTGCTATGTTTTCAATTATGAAATCTGGCAGATGGATTTCAAAACATCGTTTCCTTAACGGTTTACTTGAGGAAAGGTTGTATGTGATACAACCAGAAGGTTTTGTCAGGCCTAAGGATGCTAAAAGGTGTGCAAGCTTCGGTGATCCTTCCATGGACTGAAGCAAGCATCTCGGAGTTGGAATATATGCTTTGATGAGGTGATCAAAGTTTTGATGTTTATACAAAGTTTACGAGAAACTTGTATTTGCAATAAAGTGAGTGGGAGCACTATAGAATTTCTGATAAGTATATGTGGATGACATATTGTTGATCAGAAATAATGTAGAGTTTCTGGAAAGCATAAAACGGTCATTTGGAAAGTGATTTTCAAAGGAAGACCTAGATAAACTACCTAATTGTTGAGCATCAAAATCTATAGAGATAGATCAAGATGCTTGATGAGACTTTCAATGAGTGCATACCTTCACAAGATTTTGAAAGAGTTCAAAATGGATCAGCCAGAGAAATAGTTCTCGTCTGATTTGTAAGGTGTGAAGTTGAGTGAGACTCAAAGCTCGACAACGGCAGAAGAAAGAGAAAGGATGAACGTCGTCCCCTATGCCTTAGACATAGGCTCTATATTATGCCATGCTGTGTACCGCACCTATGTGTGCCTTGCCATGAGTCTGTCAAGGGGTACAAGAGTGGTCCAGGAGTGGATCACTGGACAGCGGTCAGAATTATCCTTAGTAACCAGAGGACTAAGGAAATGTTTCTTGATTGTGGAGGTGATAAAGAGTTCGTCGTAAAGAGTTACGTCGATGCAAGCTTTAACACCTATCCGGATGACTAGTAGTAGCAATCTGGATACGTATAGTGGAGCAGCCATTTGGAAATAGTACCAAGTGGAGTGTGGTAGCAGTGTTTACGGTTTGACATAGAGATTTGCAAAGTACACACGGATCTGAATATCGCAGACCCGTTGACTATAAGACCTCTCTCACATGCAAAGCATGATCGAGCCCAAAACTCATTGGGTGTTAGATTCATAACAATGCGAATCACATGGTGATGTGAACTAGATTATTGACTCTAGTGCAAGTGGGAGACTGTTGGAAATATGCCCTAGAGGCAATAATAAATTAGTTATTATCATATTTCCTTGTTCATGATAATCGTTTATTATCCATGCTATAATTGTATTGATCGGAGACTTAAATGCATGTGTGGATACATAGACAAAACCATGTCCCTAGTATGCCTCTAATGGACTAGCTCATTGATCAAAGGATGGTTAAGGTTTCCTAGCCATGGACATGAGATGTCATTTAATAACGGGATCACATCATTAGGAGAATGATGTGATGGATAAGACCCAAACTAAAAACATAGCATATGATCGTGTCAGTTTATTGCTACTGTTTTCTGCATGTCAAGTATATGTTCCTATGACCATGAGATCATGCAACTCATGGATATCAGAGGAGTGCCTTGTGTGTATCAAACGTCGCAACGTAATTGGGTGACTATAAAGGTGCTCTACAGGTATCTTCGATGGTGTCTGTTGAGTTGGCATGGATCGAGACTGGGATTTGTTACTCCGTGTAACGGAGAGGTATCTCGGGGCCCACTCGGTAATGCAACATCACAATAAGCCTTGCAAGCAATGTGACTAATTGTTAGTTGCGGGATCTTGTATTACGGAACGAGTAAAGAGACTTGCCAGTAAGGAGGTTGAACTAGGTATGGAGATACCGACGATCGAATCTCGGGCAAGTAACATACCGAAGAACAAAGGGAACGTTATACGGGATTAACTGAATCCTTGACATAGAGGTTCGACCGATAAAGATCTTCGTAGAATATGTAGGAACCAATGTGGACGTTCAGGTCCCGCCATTGGTTATTGACTGTAGAGGTGTCTCGGTCATGTCTACATAGTTCTCGAACCCGCAGGGTCTGCACACTTAAGGTTCGGTGACGTTTCGGTAGTGTAGAGTTATGTATGGTGGTGACCGAAGGTTGTTCGGAGTCCCGGATGAGATCCCGGACGTCACGAGGAGCTCCGGAATGGTCCGGAGGTAAAGATTCATATATAGGAAGTCCCAGTTTGGTTTCCGGAAAAGTTTCGGGCTCATCGGTAGTGTACCGGGAGTATCGGTATTGTACCGGGAGTGCCGGTAGTATACCGGAGGACCTCCGGGAGGGGTATTTCGACCCCAAGAGGTCCATGGGCTGTGGGAGAATAATAACCAGCTCTTAGTGGGCTGGGAAAACAGCCACAAAGGCCCATGGCGCAGGAGAGAAAGTCCTAAAGCAAAAAGTGGAAAATCAGCCAATAGGAGGCAATCCTACTCCAACTAGGATTGAAGGTGAAGTAGGATTGCTCCCACCTCCTATTTCGGCCGACCCAAAGGCCTTGGCTGACTCTCCTCTCCTCTCCTCCTATATATACTAGTGGATTGGGTGGTTTTTGGACAGAATTTCCGGCCACGTGCTACCCGTTCCACCGGTGCATAGTTTCTCCTCTAGATCGTAGTTCCGCAGCGCTTAGGCGAAGCCCTGCCGGAATTGCTCCACCACCATCACCGGAGAGCCGTCACGCTGCCGGTGAACTCTCTCTCCTCTCCACCTCCTCTCGCTGGATCGAGACGGTGGAGATCGTCATCAAGCTGCACGTGTGCTGAACGCGGAGGTGCCGTCCGTTCGGCGCTAGATCGGAAGGACCGTGATCGAGATCGCGAGACGGTTCGTGATGTGATCACGGAACGGATAGTGATGAGTTCGCGGGACAGATCGTGATCAAGATCGTGAGACGGATCGTGATGAGTTCACGGGACGAATCATGATGTGTTCGCGGGACGGTTCGTGATTGGATCGCGGGACGCTCGGCGATTTGGATCGCGAAGATGTTCGACTACACCAACCGCGTTTCTTAACGCTTCCCGCTTAGCGATCTACAAGGGTATGTAGATCCACTCTCCCTCTCGTAGATGCTCATCACCATGGATAGGTTTGCGTGTGCGTAGGAAATTTTTTGTTTCCCATGCGACGTTCCCCAACAAGAACTCCATCTTGTCTGTCATGCCAGGACACCAAAGCCTCGAACTTGATCTCTGTCCTCCAACTACTACAACTAGTAATGAATTTACAGAGAATCACAAGTCGACACACAGGTCGTTATACAATATAATGACAACACTTGGCTCCTGTCAGGTGACAATGATGACATGCAAGTCATGTTAAGTTACACACATGCATCACATACATATGAGCCATACTATTCACATCAAACCTGCAAAACAAACTTATGCATAGAATCACATTCTACTGGTTTGTGTGATCGTGTATGAAATACAAGGCGCTACACACACGGCGGTCCCAACCACTCTGAATTTTCTGACCTGAGCGATCTCATTGATCATCGCGAACCCGATTCTGATTTACGTTTCACAGTTAACCCCGATAGCGGATACTAACCGGTAGGGGTAGGTTGTGTGACGACCTCATCGATTCCGATTCAAAGAAAACATTGCCTCAATCTATCCCGATGTGCAGTTTATCTCATCAGCCATGCACATAGCCGATCTCATGAACGATTACAGATCTCATCCACCACCTCCACGTATCGAATATGCATCCGATCTGAATCCATATCCTATAACAGAGGCTTGATACGTCTCCAACGTATCTATAATTTTTGATGATTTCATGCTATTATATTATCTATTTTGGATGTTTTATATGCATTAATATGCTATTTTATATTATTTTTGGGACTAACCTATTAATATAGAGCCAAGTGCCACTTTCTGTTTTTTCCTTATTTTTGAGTTTTGCAGATATGGAATATTAAATGGAGTCCAAACGGAAGAAAACCTTTGAAAGGATTTTTTTCTAAAAGGAAACAAGTCGATCAAGCTTGGAGTGCATGTCAAGGGAGGTGCCAGGGCGCCACAAGCCTGCTAGGCGTGCGCCCCCTGGCCGCGCCTAGCAGGCTTGTCGCTCCGTGGCAGGTCTCCTAACGCTAATTCTTGGCCTATAAATACCCAAATATTCCCGCAACATCAAAAAGAGCAACACAAATACTTTTCTGCCATCGGAAGCCTCCGTTCCCGAGAGATCCAATTTTGGAGACTTTTCTGGTTATGTGTCGGAGGGGGTTTCGATCACGGAGGGCATCTACATCAACTCCATTGCCCCTCTGATGATGCATGAGTAGTCCACCACAGACCTACGGGTCCATGTCTAGTAGCTAGATGGCTTCTTCTCTCTCTTTGATCTTCAATACCATGTTCTTCATCATCGTCATGGAGATCTATCCGATGTAATCATCTTTTGTGGTGTGTTTGTCAAGATCCGATGAATTGTGAGTTTATGTTGAGATTATCCATGAATATTTGAATCTCCTCTGAATTCTTATTTGCATGATTTCATATCCTTGCAAGTCTCTTTGATTTATTGGTTTGGTTTGGCCAACTAGATTGGTAATTCTTGCAATAGGAGAAGTGCTTTGTTTTGGGTTAAATCTTGTGGTGTCCTCACCCAGTGACATAGTAGGGGTAGCGAGGCATGTATTGTACTGTTGCCATCAAGGGTAACAATATGGGGTTTTGATCATATTGCTTGAGTTTATCCCTCTACATCATGTCATCTTTCTTAATGCGTTACTCTGTTCTTCATGAACTTAATACTCTAGATGCAAGCAGGAGTCGGTCGATGTGTGGAGTAATAGTAGTAGATGCAGAACCGTTTCGGTCTACTTGTCACGAACGTGATGCCTATATGCATGATCATTGCCGTGGATAACTACATGATTATTCGCTTTTCGATCAATTGCTTGAAAGTAATTTGTTTACCCACCATGACATTTGCCTTCAAGAGAGAAGCCTCTAGTGAAACCTATGGCCCCCAGATCTATTTTCCATCATATACTTTCAGATCTATAAACTAAAAAACCCAAAAATATCTTGCTGCAATTTATTTACCTTTTACTTTCTGCACTCATATACATCTATCTCTTTCAGATCTAATCCTTGCAAATAACCGTGAAGGGATTGACAACCCCTTTATAGCGTTGAGTGCAAGAGTTTGATTGTTTGTGTAGGTGCATCCATTGGTGACATGCTTGTTCCTCATACTGGATTGATACCTTGGTTCTCAAAAACTGAGGGAAATACTTATCTACTTTGCTGCATCACCCTTTCCTCTTCAAGGGAAAACTAACGCAAGCTCAAGAGGTAGCAAGGCTCTGATACCACCGTTGGGTTCTATCGTAGGTGCATCGCATGCAAATCAAAACATCCTATGCGCAGAACAAACAAGAACATGCTATGGAGATGGATCACAGATCGTTACCACTAGACGCACAGTGTCGTGCAGCGGAAGTTGGGGCAACACGTTCGTGTGGTCCGTCTCCTCCTCGTCCGATCTCCCATGAACAGCTGATCCAATCTCCCTCGAACAGCCTGTTGCCGGATTCCACGTATAGGTTCGTCGAAGCAGCGCAGGTGCACCACCTCTAACGGTATCCGCGCGTGCAGGAGGTACACCGTGCGGTGGACTGCTCATAATCCCCAAGTGCAAGGAATCATCGTAGCAATTTCCAAAGGTGGAAGTGATAAGAATGGAGTGTCGAACCCACAATGAGCTAAATATAAGATCAATATTCTCTCAAGTCCTATATACCACTGATACGACTCTATGTACACCGAACGTTTACTTCCATCTAGAAACGAGAAATAAAACTACGTTATGGGTATGAAGAGGATAGCTTTGCATGATAACGGAGAACTAAAATATAAATATAGGTGATTTTAACATAAAGTTAGAATATATTACTACATATTACAAATAGCTAGTGTGGAATAATGATGGGTCGGTGTGCGGAATTGTCCTAGGCAATTGTTAACAAGATCGGAAATCGTTATTGCAATTTTATATGAGGGAGAGGCATAAGCTAACATACTTTCTCTACTTGGATCATATGCACTTATGATTGGAACTCTATCAAGCATCCGCAACTACTAAAGATCATTAAGGTAAAACCCAACCATAGCATTAAAGCATCAAGTCCCCTTTATCCCATGCGCAACAACCCCCTTACTCGGGTTTATGCTTTTGTCACTCAAGCAACCCACTATACACGAATCATGAAAGTATTGGAACACCCTACAATGGGAATCCTTCACGTGTGCGTGGCATGGAAGGCACCATAGGATAGCACCAAAATAAACATACAACTCACACCAATCTAGATCATCAATCAACCCAAAAGACAAAAGAAATCTACTCAAAACATAGTAGGATGGCAACACATCATTTTATCATAATATGTGCCATAAAGCACCATGTTCAAGTAGGGGATTACAACGGCATGCGGGAGAGTGGACCGCTGAAGAGATATGACGACGGTGATGAAGAAGGTGATGTTGATGAAGAGGATCACCACGGCGATGGTTCCCCCGATGGCACTCCGACGCCACCGAGAGAGAGGGGGAGAGGGTCTCTCCCTTGTGCATCATCCTCCGTGGCCTCCCCCCAGGTGGGAAGAGGTTCTCCCTCAGGTCCTTCACCTCCATGGTGATGATGACCCCTCCAGGATGATGAAGATGGCCTCCGGTGATGGTGACCCCCTCCGGCAGGGTGCTGGAGAGGGCAAAGATTGTTTTTTCATGGCTATGGAGACTTGCGACAGCGGAACTTCTGATCTAGGATTATTTTTGAAGGTTTTTGTATTTATAGGAATTTTTGGCATCTGTCTCACGTCAAGGGGGTGCTCGAGGAGTCCACAAGCCACACAGACGCGACCTAGGGGGGCGCCCATCAGGTTTGTGGCCTCCTCCTCCACTTCTTGGCCCAGCTCTTGTGCTTCGAGGATCTCTTTTGGTCCATAAAAAATCACCGTAATTTTTTAGCCCATTCCGAGAACTTTTATTTCTGCACAAAAAACAACACCATGGCAGTTCTGTTGAAAACAGCGTCAATCCGGGTTAGTTCTAATAAAATCATACTAAAATCATATAGAATTATTGTAAACATGGCATGAATACTTCATAAATTACTGATACGTTGGAGACGTATCAATTGCTAGGTCCGATCACACAATCGGTGGCAACGAGTGGAGGTGGCTATTTGCAACACCTTCAATTCCCTAATGACGGCGCCGAAGCGATCAACCGGATGGGTGTGCCACACCTCCACTATATATAGGCATCCGGAGCGGGCTCAACTCTTGGGCCTCGCATGGATCCTAAAACCCACGTGTTCCTTCCCTTAAGTGCGCGACCCCTTAGGTTCTCGTTCACTTGGTCGCGTGTCATATCACATCCGGCTAGACCAGTCGGTAGTGGCCTCTAGCAAGGCGTGCCGACTCCAAGTGTATGATGAAGCTGGTTAGGTGAACCTGTACTTCACATTTCTATTCCCTTTCCCACACGATATATGTTTTTGTGCACAACGTGACATGGTCATCCTTGTTGCAGCACAACCACTTTCTCATTCCGGTGAATCCGACGAACATTTCGGATTATCTCATAATCCTTATCGCATGGCCATGTTTATCCAGGTCGGATCACCCGAGGGGGCCCAGAGTATATCTCTCCTGGTAGGAGGGGCAAATCCCATCTTGCTCGACCATGTCTCGCAGCATGCGTCTAGACAAGGCCGAAACCTACCTTTGTAACTACCATGTCACGGAGTAGCGTTTGGTCGGCCCAAAGCAAGTCTGTCACCACCCCAAGTACATGTGCCAACTGAGGTCTTAGGACATAGAACACATGGTCTACTAGAGACTCAAAGACGACCTATCGTTGCGTCTCATAGTTGGGTCTGTCCAACTCAGACCTTATCTCAACTCAGATCCAACTATGTCGAATCCGACAAGATCTTTATGAGTCCATATTATCCGGGTAGCATCCATGCTACATGGTTAGTGAGACCGAACCATCCACCATGTCATATGCTAGTCTGATTAGTTGTGCGTCCACACAACCCTTTCGAGTAGGGACCATTTAGGATAGTTACCATACAATGCATAGTCTCACAAACAAGTCACGTACTTGTTAATACTGATCACTGATAATGTCCAATGACTATATTTATTCATAAACATATAGGAAATATCATTGTACACAATTGCCTCTAGGGCATATCTCCAACACAACAGTAACATCAGCAGTAGTAACTCAGCAAGAACAATGTGTGAAAACTCGTGGCCACTGGATCGGTGTATTCGTTGTATGATATTCATAATATAACAATCATAACCTAGGGCGACACAGAACTAGCTCCAGTTTGTCAATTTAATGTAGGCATGTATTCCGTAAATAGTCATACATGCATATGGAAAAGAACTTGCATGGCATCTTTTGTCCTACCCTCCCATGACAGCGTGGTCCATAAGGAAACTAAGGGATATTAAGGCCTCCTTTTAATAGAGAACCGGATCAAAGCATTAACACATGGTGAATACATGAACTCCTCAAACTAAGGTCATCACCGGAAAGTATCCCGACTATTGTCACCCCGGGGGTTACGGATCATAACTTGTAATAGGTGCATATGACTAGGCAAGATCGGATCAAGAACATAGATATATTGGTGATAAGATAAACGGTTCATATCTAAAATCATGGCACTCGGGCCCTAGTGACAAGCATTAAGCATGGCAAAGTCATAGCAACATCAATCTTAGAACATAGTGGATACTAGGGATCAAGCCCTAACAAAACTATCTCGGTTACATGATAAATTGCATCCAACTCCTCACCGACTAGCAAGCCTACGAAGGAATTACTCACTCCCGGTGGGGAGCATCATGGAATTGGAAATAAAGGAGGGTTGATGACAAGGAAGACCGAAGATTCCCTTCTTCGGAGCCCCAAATGGGCTCCAAATATAGCCTCCCGATGAAGAACAGGAGGTGGCGGCGGCTCCATCTCATGAAACGTGATAAAACTTTTTCCTTGATCTTTTTCTTCGAAAATAGGAATTTATAGTGCCAGAATTAGGGTCAACAGGGCCACGAGGTGGGCACAACCCATCAGGGTGCGCCTTGGGGGCTTGCGCGCCTTGGTGTATCGTGCCTAGCAAGGCCCCCTCCTCCGGTGGTTTTTGGCTCCAGTATTTTTTATTTATTCTGAAATAAATCTCCAAAAAGTTCCGTTCGATTCTGAGAACTTTTATTTTTGCACACAAAAAACACCATGGTAGTTATGCTAAAAACAGCGTTAGTCTGGGTTAGTTTCATTCAAATCATGCAAAATAGAGTCCAAAACAAGAGCAAAAGCATTAGGAAAAGTAGATGCGATGGAGACGTATCAACTCCCCCAAGCTTAAACCATTGCTTGTCCTCAAGCAATTCAGTTAGTGATAAACAAAAACATTTACAAACACTTTTTTTGTTTACATACATATGCTTAAGTAGCACCCAGGTTTTCAGCAAAGATTATGACTAACCATGTCAACAATAACTCTTAAAGATTATATTAACTCATATCCATAACATAGGTAACTAGCAAGAAATAATAAAACATCTCAAATTCAAACACTTTGTCAAAACAATCATGATATAATATGACGATAACGGTATCTCGCTAGACCTTTCTGAGACTGCAAAACATAAATGCAGAGCACCTCCAAAGTTCAAGCATCGCCTAGACATTGTAATTCATGGTAGAGAAGATCGAGTCATGATGCATCCAGTATTAACTATACACAATGCATGAGGATGGCAATAGTGCTCTGAGGTCTGGCGCTTATTTGAGAAGGTGTTGACTCAACATAGAAGTAAATAGATAGTCCCTTCGCAGAGGGGAGCAGGGATTTGCAGAGGTGCTAGAGTTCAAAGCTTAAATCAGAGATAAATATAATTTTGGGAGGTGCACCCTTCCTGTCAACATTACGACCAAGAGTTATCAATATCTTCCATGTTAAACACTTAGCGGTGATTCCCAAGCGGTAAAAGTAAAGGTTTACCCCCCTCCACCAATGAATATACTCCATGGCTAGCCGAATCCACGGGTACTGTCCATACCAACAACATTCATGTGTTTTTTAATTATTTGCATTTCTTTTGATTTCAGTACTGGGAATCCCTATTACCGCCCCTCTCGTGCAAGGACGGGTGAATAAACACTCATCATGAGAATAACCCACTTAACATGGAAGATATTGACCACCCCTTGTCGCTCCATGAGTGGTCCAGGCACACACAAAAGATGTCCATTTGAAATTTTAGAGGTGGCACATGCAAATTTACTTGGAACGATAGGGTAATACCGCATATAGGTAGATATAGTGGACTCATATGGAATAACTTTGGTTTAAGGATTTTGATGCACAAGCAGTATTCTCACTTAGTACAGGCGAAGGCTAGCAAATAGGTTGAGAAGCGGCTAGCTAGAGAGCAAAGACGGTCATGAACATGCATTATGAATAATAAACATTGAATGCTATCATGAGTAGGATATGGACACCATGAACATTAATATTGTGAAGTCTATGTTGGTTTTTATTCAACTACGTGTGTGAACATGTGTCAAGTCAAGCCACTTGAAACATTCAGAGGAGGATACCATATCATCACACTACAACACAACCATTTTAATGCATGTTGACACCAAAGATAAATCATTATCCACTCCTAGATACTTGAGCATGGCATGAGCAACCATAATCTCTAATTGTCATTGCAAAAATGCTTGATCATAATATGATAAATCATGGATACTAGGTTAAACATATTTACAAAAACAAATTGAGTTCATGCACGCTTCTCTCTACCATAGTCACTCCATCAAATTTTGTCATTATTGCCTTTCACTTGCACGACCGAATGAGATGAAAATAATAATAGTGTCAGAGTGACGAGGACTAAGCTAGAATTGGCAAGCATTTTATTCAAGAGGAGAATACAAAGTAATATAGGCTATTTGTTAGATCAACAGTGGTGTATATGAGAGCCACTCAACATTTTCATTGTGGTCTTCTCCTTCGTATGACTCAATAGAAGGAAGAGAATTTCAGAGAAACACACTGAAATATTTTTGGAGTTTTTAGTTTTTCTTAAAGAAAGCAAATAAAGGAAGGGAAAACAAAAAACGAGAAAAACTATTTACACGGGAGAACTCCCAACAAGTGAAAGAAGAAACAAGAAATCTTTTTGGGTTTTCTTTTAATACTACAACTCATTAAACTAAGAAGAAAAACCGAAAAGAAGCAAGAAATATTTCTGGATTTCCTCAAAGTTTTTCAAATACACAAAAAGAAAGCAAGAAAAGAAATCTAGCATGGATAATACAACGAAAAAGTGTGGACACCAACAACTGGAATGAAATGTGTGAACATGAATATAAAGGTCGGTGGAAATATATCTTCTTCTGGTATCTTTCCTTAAAATCCTAATAGTTATAGCAACAACAAAAACAGAACAAATTCTGTTTTAGGAAATAAAACAGAAAAGAAATATCCTAATCTAACGAACGGTGTGGCCACGTGGCAAGTTCCTATAGGCTACGGGTGTGCACTGCGGTGGCTAACGAGTGAATGCTCAGTTTATAAAAGAAAATGGTTTGAATTTATAAAAACGACGCCGATCTAATCCTAGCCCTAGATCTACGATCGAACGGAGGAGGGGAAGGTGACTTACAGAGGTGGTTGTCGGCATTGGAGCTGAAGCAGATGGCGGCCTTGGCGTTGGGTGTCGAGACGGGAGCGCGCTCCAACGGTCCTCTGGCGAAGGCGACAAGTCCAGGAGATGCGGGTGAGGACCGCAAGCACGAAGGTGGCCTCAGTGTCGGTTGAGGACGACAGGGACGACGATGGTGAGCTGGGAGCGGAGGTGGCGTTCGGGTGGTCGTCGGCGTGGGTGCTCTGGTGGGGTTAAGGTTGAGGCGAGGGCACTGGGAAGTGTACGCGAGCACGGTGGAGCTGTTGGTGGTGGTGGGAGAGCTTGAGGTGGTCGGAGTGGAGTGGCAGCACAATAATGGCGTGGCGGCAGGGTTCTGCTCCGGCGAGTAATTGCGAGAAGAGGAGGTCTTCAAAGAGAGGGCTTCGGGCGAGAACGGAGCAAGGGGTGCAAGTATTTATAGGAGGGGTGGTGGTGGAGCTCGTGCGGCAGCATATCAGCGAGGGGATCACGTCGGGATTTTGTTCCGGCGGAACTCCGGTGAGATTTGGAAGGTGAGCGCAGGAGTAGCGGTATCGGACGATTGGGTCCACCGGTCAGCGAGGGAGAGAGGGAGAACAGGGGATCGGTTGCTGATCGGTTGCTGATTCGGTGTCAGGCACTGGTGGGCTGGAGAGAGAGAGAGATGGGCCTCGTACTATTTCCTATTAAATTAACTTTTCCTTTTTATTAAAATAGGAAAGTAAATCCTAATTTGAAAGACCAAATAAAACTCAAACATGAAAGTTTTATATACCAAAAATACCAGGAGAATTGTTGGGGAACGTTGCATGGGAAACAAAAAAATTCTTACGTTCACGCAAGACCTGTCCATGGTGATGAGCATCTACGAGAGGGAGAGTGGATCTATGTACCCTTGTAGATCGCTAAGCGGGAAGGGTTAAGAAACGCGGTTGGTGTAGTCGAACGTATTTGCGATCCAAATTGCCAAGCGTCCCGCGATCCAATCACGATCCGTCCCGCGATCCAATCATGATACGTCCCGCGAACTTGATCACAATCCGTCTTGCGAACTCGATCACGGTCCTTCCGATCTAGTGCCGAACGGACGGCACCTCCGCGTTCAGCACACGTACGGCTTGATGACGATCTCCTCCGTCTTGATCCAGCAAGAGGGAGCGGAGAGTAAGAAGAGTTCTCCGGCAGCGTGACGGCGCTCCAATGATGGTGGTGGAGCTATTCCAGCAGGGCTTCGCCTAAGCACTACAGAAATCCGATCTAGAGGAGAAACTATGCACTGGAGGAACGGACAACACGTGGCTAAAACTTCTGTGCAAAAACCCTAAAACCTCCAGTATATATAAGAGGGAGGGAGGAGAGGACTTGACGCAAGGTCCAGGCATCCTTGGTTCGGCCGAAGTGGGGGAGGAGAGGACTCCTCCTCCTCCAATCCTAGTAGGACTAGGATTCCTCCTTTTTGGCATTTTTTCCACCTTTTCCCTTTGGGATTTTCTTCCCTAGACACATGGGCCTTGTGTGGGACTTCCACCAGCCCACAAAAGGCTGGTATTTATTCTCCCACAGCCCATGAAGCCTCTTGGGTCGAAATACCCCTCCCGGTGGTCTCCCGATACACTACCAGCACTCCCGGTACACTACCGATTAGCCCGAAACTTTTCCGGCGACCAAAACAGGATTTCCTATATATGAATCTTTACCTCCGGACCATTCCAGAGCTCCTCGTGACGTCCGGGATCTCATCCGGGACTCCGAACAACCTTCAGTCACCACCATACATAACTCTATACTACCGAAACGTCACCAAACCTTAAGTGTGCAGACCCTGCGGGTTCGAGAACTATGTAGACATGACCGAGACACCTCTACGGTCAATAACCAATAGCGGGACCTGGATGCCCATATTGGTTCCTACATATTCTATGAAGATCTTTATCGGTCGAACCTCTATGTCAAGGATTCAGTTAATCCCGTATGATGTTCCCTTTGTTCTTCGGTATGTTACTTGCCCAAGATTCGATCGTCGATATCTCCATACCTAGTTCAACCTCGTTACCGACAAGTCTCTTTACTCGTTCCATAATACAAAATCCCGTGACTAACACCTAGTCACATTGCTTGCAAGGCTTATTGTGATGTTGTATTACCGAGTGGGCCCTGAGATACCTCTCCATCACACGGAGTAACAAATCCCAGTCTTGATCCATGCCAACTCAACAAACACCCTCGGAGATACCTGTAGAGCACCTGTAGAGCAACAAACCCAGTTACATTGCAAAGTTTGATACACACAAGGCACTCCTCCGATGTTCGTGAGGTGCATGATCTCATGGTCATAGGAACATATACTTGACATGCAGAAAACAGTAGCAATAAACTGACATGATCATATGCTACATTTGTAGTTTGGGTCTTTTCCATCACATCATTCTACTATATGATGTGATCCCGTTATCAAATGACATCACATGTCAATGTCTAGGAAACCTTGACCATCTTTGATCGACGAGCTAGTTCACTAGAGGCATACTAGGGACATAGTGTTGTCTATTTACCCACACATGTAATGTGTTTCCAATCAATACAATTATAGCATGGATAACAAACGATTATCATGAACAAGGAAATATAATAATAAACACTTTATTTATTGCCTCTAGGGCATATTTCCAACAAGAATAAATGCAAAAAGATGAACATTTTCCATGACCCAAATAAATACTTTCAGAAATATTATTTTCATAAAATGCCTAAATTGGTTTTATTTCTTTTTTTTGCAAGTATTTTTTTAAATAACCTCATGGGTTTTATGATTCAAACATTTCAAAAAATACCCTTGGTTTGGAGGGTCATGTTCCTCTTCTCAAATATTTTGAATTTGGTCAAGTGAAATTGAATTCTTTCAAACCTTAAAATGGAGCCTAATATGAAATGGATTCCAACTGGAAAATTTTCAATAGTTTTTTGCAAATCCGAAAATTCAAATCCATCATTTGAAGAAGTCATGTCATCTTCTCTCATTGATTTGAATTAGATGAATTTGAATTCAAAAAACAAAAGGGGAAAGTCATTTTATTCCCTCTCATTCAAAAGTTTTAAAAAGTTTCAATTTTTCACTCAAATTCAATCACTCAATCAAAGAGACAATCATTTATCAATTTATTATAACATTCCAAAATTTGGGATGTTACAAATCATATGATCATCCCTCAACATGCAACAAAGAATCACTCCAAAGTTCCTATCTAGCAAAGGACAAATAGATGAAATTGGTGTAGGTAGTAGAATCACCTCAAAGTTATTCTTTACGATCAATCTTTCGAGCTATTCCTATAAGTGTCACAATCAACCCTAGAGTTGGTGCTAGAATAACACCCATGATACATATCAATCAAGCCTAATGTCACCTAGATACTCCAATGTCACCTCAAGTATCCGTGGGTAAATTATGTGACATGCATCAAACAATTTCAGATATATCATATTCAACCCTACACAAAGAACTTCAAGGAGCACCCCAAGATTTCTATTGGAGAACGTAGTATGAAAACATGCAATCACCCCCCTATGCGTAGATCTCTAAGGTCACCAAAATCCACTAGTTGATACCATAACATATATCGAATGAAGCACTTTAATACCCCAATGTCACTAGGGGTATCCGCATGCAAGATATACATCAAGTGTTCACAAACCAAAATACTCAATCCAACATAACGAGCTCTTAAAGGGAAAGATTCAATTCATCACAACAAGACAACAAGGGAAGAACACCATATGATCCAACTATATTAACAAAGCTCGTGATATCAAGATCGTGCCATCTCAAGAACATGAGAGAGAGAGAGAGATTTAACACATAGCTAGTGGTACATACCCTCAGCCCTGAGGGTGAACTACTCCCTCCTCGTCATAGCCACCGCCGGGATGATGAAGATGGCCACCGGTGATGGTTTCCCCTCTCTGGCAGGGTACTAGAATGACTCCAGATTGATTTTTTGTCGATGCATAGAGCTGCGGCGGGGGAACAGAGGGTCTCTCTTTATTTCCGAGGTTTCTGGGATTTATAGGATTCTTCAGCGTTGGAAGCGCGCACAGTAGAGCCACGTGGGCCCCACATACACCAGGGCATGACCTAGGGGGCGCCCTGATGGCTTGTGGCCCCCTGGTGGCTTCTCTCTGGTGGTTCTTAGCTCCAATATTGCTTATTTACTATAGAAAAATTATAAAAAAAGTCAGGCATCCGAGAACTTTCATTTTCTGCACAAAAACAACACCATGGTAATTCTGCTGAAAACAACGTCAGTCCGGGTTAGTTCTAAATAAATCATATAAAGTGCATTAAAACCATATAAAAGTATTGTAAACATAGGAAAACATGGCATGAATACTTCATAAATTATCAATACGTTGGAGACGTATCAGCATCCCCAAGCTTAATTCCTACTCGTCTTTAAGTAGGTAAATGGTAAAAGAAATAATTTATGAAGTGTGAATGCTAGCATAGTTTATAAGTTTGATTAATGATAATTCCAATATTTTTTTCTAGCATCATAACCATCAATGTTTTCATAAAAATCATCATGGTTGAGTAGCAATCAATTCACATGTCATGGTTCAAACAATGCATTCTCTTGACACTTAACAACCAATGTTCCTAGGCACAAAACAACTTCAATGCATCATCAAGTCTAAGTACAAACTCCACATACTCAATTATCATAGTATTTTATGATTGCTGGTACTCAAAGCATATTTTTATAACAAACAACATCCATCAAACATAGAGAAAGACAGGGGCTTAATGTTTCGCCTCCCAACATACTTATCATGAAGATAATTGTCAACAATAATGAATCATGATCAAATATATTTGACTGGATATATATGTTTGGATGTTTCCCCACCACATGATGCTTGCCAACTAATAGAATTAGGTAGGAATAAGAAATTGACTCAATGTGAAAAGTAAATAACATGAAAGTAAATAGATTGTCCCTTCGCAGAGGGAAGTAGGGATTTGCATAGGTCCTAGAGCTCATTGTATAAAACATAGATGAATATGTAATTTTGAGTGGTGTGCCATTATTGTGAACGTCACAATATAGTTTTAAATATCTTCCATGGTAATCACATTATTGGCGGTTCCCAAACATAATAGAAATTTTACCCCCCTCCACCAGTCAAACACATTCCATGGTTGGCCGAATCACGGTTGCCCTCCAAACAATCAACTTTCTAGGGGGGTTGTTTATTTATTTTTGTGTTATGTAGGACTGGGAATCCTTTTTACCAGCCTCTCTCATGCAATGACAAGTGAATAAACACTCATCTTGAGAATAACTCGCTTAGCATGGAAGATAATGACCGCCCCGTTGCTCCATGAGCGGTGCGAGCACACAAACGGATGTTTATTTGAGTGTTTAGAGATGGCACATGAAAATTTACTTGGAATGGCAATGAAATACCATATGTAGGTAGGTATCGTGGACTCTCATGGAAGAAATTTTTCTCAAAGATTTGGAAACACAAGTAGTATTTCCACTTAGTATGAAGTTTTGGCTAGCAAAAGGTTCTAAACAAGCACCACACGTTGGAGGATCCATAACAATATAACTTCTACACAAATATACCCAAACATAACCATTATGTTGTCTTCCTTGCCCAACTTCAACTATTTGATCAAGTTTGAAAATAATTAATGGGTATTCACAATCATAAAAGATGTCCAAGATAATTATTTCTATGTGAAAGTTCTCTTTCTTATACTAATCATTCATGAATTGCTTTTACGATCAATTTGATGATTGTCAAACTTCAATAGATTTTACTTTATAAACCAGATGTGAAGCTACTACTAAGCATAAAGCAAATTCATAATTTGAGATTTATGGTATTTCATTGATTCACCATTTACTCATAGGATATAAGTGAAGCACAAGAGTAAACAACAAACTACTCTCAGAAGATATAAGTGAAGATCAATGAGTAGTCAAGCAATTAAGTAGCTATGTGAGGGCTCTCTCTCCCAATAAAGATTTTCAGATCCTATATTGATTTAAAACAACAAAGGAAACTAGAATATATTCCAAGAGTAGCACATATCAAGTTGACAGATAAAAATTTATGCTCAACATAGGTGTTAGAGCATATTTCTGCATATGTGGTTTTGGTAATTGTTGACAATACCTATGGACTAATGGTTTCCTTGAGTTATATTCGAAGGATTTGTCCATAGGTACTTCTTGAAGTATATGTGTTGGTTTCAAGGAGTTTATATGGTGACCAAGGTGGTATTCAAGGATTTATCCAAAGATTCGCCATGTGAGTGAATCAAGTTTACTGTCAAGATATCATCTTTACGAAGAGATAAGATAATATACAAGGTTGATCAAGACTAATTCAACGAGTGAATCAAGTTGATCAACACACAAAGCGTACAAGATGTACCGAGAGGGATCAACGGATCCCATGGTATGGTAAGCATTGCCCATTGCGCTTTGTGTACTAACCCATGGTCTACGTGAGAGTTCTTTGTGGGGTTAGGTATATTCCCATGGAGGATGAAATCAAGTGGTGATCGTCATCAAGGTTGCGGTGTGCAAGTTCAAGTGAAGCATCACAGAGAGATCATGCTTTAAGCTTGCCGTACATTGTGGTGACAATGCACTTGTGAAGATGTGTCAAAGAGTGGCTGACGACCGTCGACTTGACACTGGCTTAGGTGGCGAAGCGGGTGAATGCCATCACGACCTTCAAGCTGGCGCCGGCATCGTGGACCTTTGGCAAGGAGCCGTACGACCGTCACCACCGAGCACCCCTGGTACGTTCCATCGAGACGACCCTTCTTGTTCGAACCCCTCCAGCCAGCATCCGATCTTACTCTTCTATGTTGATCGCAGTTGTTCATGCGACAGAACACGCCGGATGGCCCACACCCCCAGATCTTCGAGGTGGAGCGTGACCACTCCGACTTTGAGGACTACGAGTAGGGCGGCCCGCCCAAAGAGGGGGTCGATTCCTTAGGGGAGGTCGAGGAGGTGACCAACCCGGGAGCCGGCGAACCCAGCGCAGCCGGAGAGCCCAGCAGAGCCGGTGAGCATCCTCCCGGCCCCACGATTAGGGACTGGACCTATGCCGATGATGATGATGATGATGATGATGATGATGTTCGGATCCTAAACGCGCCTCCCCCCTCAATTTAGCAGGTCCGGCACGGGCAGAGCGAGGAGCGGCCGGCTCATGCCCCGATGGCTGGAGCCACTAGCCGGGGGAAGAGGCTGGCTCAGGAGGAGCCGGCGGCCCCGCCGCCTGCCCGTAAGTGGGTGAAGGCGGTGATGCCGAAGCCACTGGCGCACGCCAAGTGGGCTCTGCCCGTTGGCACCGGGTAAGTGACCTTCTTCTTGCGTGGGTTCCTTTCCTAGTTGTGGGTTGGCGGGTGTTTGACCCTTATGCGCTTCAGGGACCCTATTGAACTTCCCGACATGGAGTCGACGGTCGACCTGACGGAAGCCGCCAGCCGGCTGGCCCGCGAGCACGTGGCCATACAACGCGAGGAGAAGAGGAGGCTCGCGGAGCTATGAGCCTTGAAGTTCAGAGCCCAAGGCATGGCCTCGCGCTTCGGGACCTCAAGCGGCAGGAGGCGGAGGAGGTCCGCGAACCCTGCACGAGCGTCTGACTCGGCAGCGGAATCGACTCACATGTCGAGGCCCCCATCGAGCGAGCCATGAGGGAGGCCACGGAGTCGACCGCGCCTCCGCCTGTGGAGGAGGTGGCCCAACCGAGGGCGGAGGCTACAGAGCCGGCCCTCGAGGAGACCCGACCGATGGCGCCGGACGTGACGCCGCCCGCGATCGAGCCAGCCTGGGTCGACGTGCCGGAGGTTCCGGAGATGGCGCCGGAGGCGCCGGCCATGGAGATGGAGGTACCATCTGCCGCGATCGTCGCGCCGAGCCGGCAAGAGGAAGGGGCGGCACCAGCGCCAAGCGAGGGGCAACTGGGGACCGATTCTCGCACCCTCACCGTTATCAATCCTCCCTCGACAGTCGGCAACGTGACGAATGCTGGGATGGGTGGCGATGATAGCTAGACCCGGAGGTCCATGCTAGACGTGATCCGAGACTGGGAGGCGCTAGCGTGTGTCCTTACCCTTCCGGTTCCCCCGGAAGGCAGCCCGGTCCCCGCGCTCGGGGAGCTGGGGAGCGTCCTGGAGCGGTGCCGCCAGGAGCTGGCCCGGTTCGTGGAGGCGGCCGACAACATCCTACGGCGCGCGGAGGTAAGCAGCGCATGTCCTTGTTGAAATTTTCAGTGGGGGCGTGCGAGCGCACCCACTGGATGTAGCTCCCGAGATGCGGGCTAGTGGCCGGCTCTGGGGATAGCCGGGCCGGATCTCCTTGTGCGCCTTCTGACTTTGGCTTCCTGTGGCAAGCGGGTAACACCCGGTGGCAGGAGCTATTCGACGAGGCGGTGTCCCTCCACAACCGTGGAAAACATGGCTTCTACTCGTTAGAGGAGGAGCTCGCGAGGGTGCGAGGTATGTTTGGTCTTGTGGGGGATGCGTAGCCCCCGGGAGCCGGGCCGGCTGCTCGGCAGCCGGATCAGGCTTGGAATGTCTGGCTGACGCCGGTTTTGCTTCACAGGGGAGCTGACCACCCTCCAGGAGGAGAAAACTAGGGCGGTCTCCGAGCGGGACCAGCTGGCATAGAGCGTCCAAGCGGTCACCCAGGAGAGGGACCGGCTGGGTGCCCTGCTAGTGGATGGGCAGGCGGCCCAAGACCGCGTGAGAGCTCATGTGGCGCGGGAGGTGATGACCAAGGAGAAGGCCGTCAAGGAAGCGGCTGACGCCGCCCAACAGATCGCCGCCCTCCAGAACGAGGTGACTCGCCTCGAGAGGACGCTTGAGGAGCACATGGTTTCCCTCGCCGAGGCGGAGGCGACGCTGGCGTCGAAGCGGGACTCGTTGCTCCACTTCGCCATTGAGCTGGACGACTCCATTGAGCATAAGTACCAATTTTTCTTTTTCAGCCGGTTGCTTTCTTCTTGTCCTTGAGTTGCCCTCTTCTCATTCTTCCCTTTTTTCTTTAGGGCGCTTCCCGAAAACCTAGCGCCATGCCGAGCGTGCTGTCAGGAACACCGGGAATATCTCTGGGCGCTCGGGCGCACCATCGAGGGGGATGCCGCTTGGGATATGGCAGAGCTTGGGCTGGCCATAGAGAACCGACTGATCCACCTCGAGTGGAGCATGGAGCAGCTGAAGACGGCCGTCAAGGAGGTCATCACTGCCTTGTGGCCAGGCCGTGGAGCTCTGGAGAGCCGCGAGGCTTTGTGGCTAGAGAATGCGCCTGACTCGAGGTCTGGAAGGCGTCGGCGGCTCAAGCCGGCACGCGCTCCGTTTCATCATGTTGTGGTACCGCGCCATTGACTTGGACCGGCTGGCCACCATGTGGGACGAGCCAGCCGAGGAGCGGGCGGCACGCGAGCCCGTCGTCATCCATCGGGCCAACGGGCTCGCCACGTACGTCAACCCGGACGAGGTCCTGCCGGCCCTTGGCAAGGACGACGAGCCGGTAGCTGAGGACTCCTTCAGCAACCCCGAGGTCTGGAGGACGAGGAGGTCACCGATGAGAGCACCGACTCCAACACTGAGATGGCTGGGACCATGGAGACTGCCCCGAAGGCCACGAAAGCCGACCCGAAGGCCGCAACCACCTCCCGGCCGGGCATCGAGCCGACTAGCGGCGCGGCGGCTAGTGACGCGCCGGTGGCCTGAGCCCCCAGGCGTCTTTACTCTTATTTTGTTTTTTTTCTGCATGTTAGACTCAAGTCCACTCATTGGGGGTGTATTGTAATGAACGTGTGGCCGTGGGCCTATACTATTTTAGCTTGTGTTTTGAATGCCTGATGAGCTTGTTTATTGTGCGTGCCGACTCGTCCTTATCCCTTTTTTGCCCCCCTTGGTTCCGTCTGCGCGACCCCTTTTCCCCTTTGGTCTCGCCCTCCAGCCCGACAGCCGGGAGCCAGTCTGTAGCTGGGTCGGGGCGTCCGCCTCGAGGGAGCCGGTTCCAAACTTGGGAACCGCGAGGGACTTTTGGGTTAGTTGAGTGGCAGAGGCAAGGACGGGGTCCGGCTGGACCTAGCCATCAAGCCCCTTGCGATCGATTTTTCGCGTGCGCTAAGTTTCGCCACCCCGAGGCCCCGTCAGCCGAACAGTCGGGAGCCGGTCTGTAGCTGGGAAGGGTGGGAGGGCTCGTTTAGCTCACACTACTTGGTCAGCTTCGGGGGATGTGGCCTAGGACCAGCCGGAGAGCCCCCGGGCCGGGGAGCCGGGTCCGGGAGCCGGTGAGTGATGAAACCTTGAATGGAAAGGAAAAGGGCGTGCCCCAAGAGCTGGCCTGGGGCACCCATGGCATTCATAAGCTCCGAAGAGGGGAAGATACATACATACACTGGTTTTTTCAGCAGTAAAACGGATGGAGGAGCGCCGTGTTCCACGGGCGCCCGGTCTCCTCGCCGGAGGCGTCTCTCTTGCGCTTTTGCGGCTTCTGGGCGTCTATCAGGTAGTACGCGTTGTTGTGCAGCGCCTTGCTGACGATGAACGTGCCCTCCCATGGCAAGCACAGCTTGTGCTGGCCGGCTGTCCGCTGGATCCGCCTGAGCACCAGGTCCCCTTCGCCGAAGGAGAGTGGCCGGATCCGCTTGATGTGGTAGTGCCAGAGCTTCTATTGATAGATGGCCGTCCAGCTCAAGGCCAGTTCGCGGGCTTCTTCGAGTAGGTCGACGTTGTCCTCTCTCGCCTCCTTTGTGTCCTCCATGTATAGGGCGACCCGAGGCAAGTCAAACTCGATATCGGTGGGAATGATCGCCTCGGACCCGTATACAAGGAAGAAGGGTGTGTAACCGGTTGATCGGTTGGGAGTGGTCCTGAGGCTCCAAAGGACAGCCGACAACTCGTCGACCCAAGAGACGGCTGACCTCACCAGCGACGTTACGAGCCGAGGCTTCATGCCGGATAGGATTAGGCCGTTCGCCCTCTCGACCTGGGCGTTCGACTGTGGATGAGCGACGGACGCCAGGTCAAGCCGGATGCCCTGCTTGGAGCAAAAACGCGTGAGCGCGCCCTTGGCAAAGTTCGTGCCGTTGTCGGTGATGATGCTGTGGGGGACGCCATAGCGAACCGTGATGTCATTGATGAACCGGACGACCATGGGGCCATGTAGCTTCTTGATCGTCCTGGCCTCGATCCACTTGGTGAATTTGTCAATAGCCACCAGCAGATGCGTCATGCCGCCTCGTGTGGTTTTGAAGTGATCCACCATGTCCAGCCCCTAGACGGCGAAGGGCCACGAGAGGGGGATGGTTTGTAGGGCCAAAGCCGACAGGTGTCTTTGGGTGCTGAAGTGCTGACAGCCCTCGCACTCGTCGACCAATTTCTTGTAAGGCGGTCGGTCAGTAGAACCATGGCTAAAAGCCTTGGCCACCAGGGTTCTAGAGGCGGCGTGATGCCCGCACTCGCCCTGGTGGATGTCACGGAGGATCTCCTGCCCTTTTTTCGACTCGACACACCGTTGAAAGATGCCGGTGGTGCTACGATGGACGAGCTCGTGGTTGATGATGCTGTAGGCCGAGGCCCGACGCTGGATTTGTCTTGCTGTGGTCTCATCCGGAGGGACCTCGTCGCGCAGAAGGAACGCTAGGATGGGCTGGGCCCATGAGGGAGCCAAGACGGGGGCTGGCTTGGGAGCCCCCGGGCCTGGGTGTTCAGTCCCCGGGACCGGGTCGCCAGCCACCGGGATTGGCTCGCCAGCCCCCAAGTTGGGGACGGCAGGAGGGGCGTCGACTACCATCATGACACCCGTGGCGTCGGAGCCGGCTGCCACGGATGCAGCCAGCTGGGCCGGCTGAGTTGGCACCGGCAGGGCAGCCGGGGTAGGAGGAGCCAGTGGTGAAGATGCCAAGGGGGCAGCCGGAGCCGCCGATGGGCCGACAGCGTCGGCCGGTACGAAGATGGACTCTGGTTCTAGGGAAGGCTTGATTGATGGTTTGAGCAGCCTCTCGAGGGAGACGCCGGCTGGGATGGCCTACCGGGTGGAGCCGATCTTTGCCAATGTGTCGGCCGCCTCATTGTCCGCCCACAGGACATGGTGGAACTCGCAGCCCTCAAAGGAGCCGGTGTGTTGCTATACGAGGAAGCATTAGCTGGCCATGTTGGCGCCTCTGGTATCACATTCGCCAGAGACCTGCTGCACCACAAGGTCAGAGTCGCCGAAGCATAGGATGCGCCTGATGCTGATCTCCTTGGCGAGCCGAAGGCCATGGACGATGGCCTCGTATTCGGCCACATTATTGGAGGCGGCGAAGTGGATCTGGAGGGCGTACTTGAGCTGGTCACCTTTTGGGGAGGAGAGGACTATGCCGGCACCCAGGCCGGTCCTCATTTTTGAGCCGTCGAAATGCATGCGCCAATGCGTGGAGTCTGGGGGAGGCGGCACAAACTTGGTCTCCGCCCAGTCGATGAGGAAGTCGGCTAATGCCCATGACTTGATGGCGGTATGCGGCTCGTACTGGGTCTCGTGGTCGGCGAGGGTGATGACCCATTTGCCGATCCGGTTGATGGATTCCCGGCCGCTCATGATCTCGCCGAGCAGGGCCGTGCTCACCATGATGATGGTGTGCTCTTGGAAGTACTGCTTGACCTTCTTGGTAGCGAAATAAATGCCATAGCACTTCTTCTGGTAGTGGGGGTAGTTTTGCTTGGAGGCGGAGAGGACCTCGCTGAGGTAGTAGACGGGGCGCTGGACCGGCAGGGATTTGCCCTCCTCCGTCTGCTCGACCACCAATACGATGCTGATGGTGCGAGTGGTCGACGTGATGTAGGCGAGCAAAGGCTCCTTCTCAGCTGACGTGGATAGGATGGGCGCACGGGTGAGAGCCTGCTTGAGGCTGCGGAAGGCCTCGTCCGCCTCGTAGGGCTAGTCAAACATGCCTGACCTCTTTGTGTGTCCCGGCTCGATCAGAGCCATCTTGTGAAGGAGCCCATAGAGGGGCAGGGCCTTCTCCCCCCAGCCAGCTGATGAATCGGCTGAGCGAGGCGAGGCAGCCGGTGAACTTCTGGACGTCGCAAAGCCGGGTTGGCTTGGGTATTCGCTCAATCGCACTGATCTTCTCTGGGTTAGCTTCGATGTCGCGAGCCGACACGAAGAAACCCATGAGTTGGCCGGCTGGGACGCCGAAGACACACTTCTTCATGTTGAGCTTGATCTTGTACTCGCACAGGTTCGCGAAGGTCTCCCGGAGATCGTCGAGGAGGCTAAAATGCTTCTTGGTCTTGACAGTGATGTCGTCGACGTAGATGTGGACATTCCTGCCTATCTAAGGCAGGAGGCACTTCTGCATGCACCATTGGAAGGTGGTGCCGGCGTTCTTCAGGCTGAAGGACATGGTGATGTAGCAGTAGGCCCCGAAAGGCATGATGAAGGAGGTCTTGAGCCGGTCCTTTGGATCCAGCTTGATCTGGTGGTAGCCGGAGTAGGCGTCCAGGAAGGACAACAAATCACAGCCAACCGTGGAGTCGATGACTTGATCGATCCGTGACAAGGTGAACGGGTCCTTGGGGTAGGCCTTGTTCAGGTTGGTGTAGTCGATGCACATGCGCCAAGTCTTGTTCTTCTTCAGCACCAGGACTGGGTTGGCCAGCCAGTCCGGGTGGAAAACCTCCATGATGGAGCCGGCTGCGAGTAGCCGGGCGATCTCTTCTCCTATAGTACGCTGCTTCTCCTCAGAGAAACGGTGTAGGGGTTGCTTGACCGATTTAGCGTCCGGCCGGATGTGTAGTTTGTACTCGGCGAACTTCCTCGGAACACCCGACATGTCCTTGGGGGACCATGCAAAGATGTCCCGATTCTCATGGAGGAAGTTGACGAGCTCGCCTTCCTATTTGCGGTCGAGGCGGGAGACGATGGTGACGCACTAAGTGGGGTTGGCCGGGTCGAGCGGGATCTGCTTGGTGTCCGTGGACGGTTGGAAGGAGGCCTCGTCGACCGATTGCGAGGGAGGAGCCGGTATGGCCGGCTGGCTGGCAGCAAGGGCCACGAGCCGGTCGAGGTACCGCTTTTCCTTGGCTATCTCCAAGGCCTCGGCCAGCCGATCGTCGTCTCGGGCGCACTCAAGCGACATCTTGTAGTCCCTCGTGATGGTGATGATTCCCTTGGGGCACGACATCTTGACCTTAAGGTAGGTGTAATGGGGGATCGCCATGAACTTCGCGAGAGCCGGCCGGCCCAGCAGCGCATGGTAGGGACTCGCGAGGTCCACTACCTCGAACAGCACCGGCTCACGGTGGAAATGGCCGGGACCGCCAAAGAGGACGTCAAGATGGATCTTGCCGATAGGGGAGCAGGACTTTGCCGACACGATGCCGTGGAAAACCGCCCGGCTCACCTGAAGGTCTTCTATTTTCAACCCCAGCTTGTGCATCGTGTCGAGGTAGAGGATGTTGATGCTACTGCCACCATCAATCAGCACCCGCGTGAAGCGGCAGGTGCGCTTCTCGGTGGCGATGGTGGGGTCGAGGACCAGGGCGTAGCTGCCGGGGCTCGACATCACGGCCGGATGATCTGCCCAACTCTAGGTGACTGGTTTTTTCGACCAGTGCATGAACTGGGGAGTTGTCGACATGGTGGCGTTCACCTCACGACGAAGCCGGTGTTGCACATATTTGCTCGTCTCTTCCCTGGTGAAGATGACGTAGCAACCATCCTGGTTGGGGAATTGGTCGTGTCGGCGACCGTCGTTTTGGGCCGCAGTCGGAGCTGGTGCCGGGGCTGGCGCATGGGCTGGGGGCACGGGAGGAGCCGGAAGGCCGTCCCCCCCGGGCCAGTCGCTTTGAGAAGCTGCACTGCCAGAGCATGTGTGTGGAGGGCTTGGCCCGAGAGTGGTTCTTGCAGGGAAGGTTGAGCATCTGCTCGAAAGTGAGCTTGGGCTGCCAGGCGGCCTTGCCAGTGCGCTGGCGCTGGCTGGAAGACTAGGCAGACGGCTCCTGCTCCTCGATGGTGGCAACCTGCTGGCTCCCGTAGCAGGAGTCGGGCTGGTCATTCTTGCACTTGTTGTTCTGCGGCTGCCGGTTGTCGGTAGCCGGTCGGGACGCCACCGGCGTCGGTGTTGCCTTGGCATGCGGAGTCGTTTTTACCCTAATGGCGGAGTCGGCCATGGCGTACTTGACCACCTTGGTCATGAGCACAGCTAGCATAGCTGGCTCAGAGCACAGGAGCTTGTGCTTGAGGGGGTTGCCATCGCGATAGCCTTCGATGAAGTACTGTATGGCTTGCACCTCATGCACCCCCTCATAGGAGTTGTGGAGCTCGGTCCACCGGGTGAGGTAGTCGCGGAGGGACTCATCCGGCCCTTGAACACACATGGCTAGTTCAGGGGCGGCCTGGCCGCTTGTAGGTGTCGGTGAAGTTGCAGACAAAGGCTTCCTTGAAGTCCGTCCAGGTGTTGATGTTGTCGGCTGCCAGGCTGTTGAGCCAGGTGCGGGCCGAGCCGATCAGCATGAGGGGGGCGTAGCGGACGGCTACGTGCTTGTTCCCTCTAGAGATGCCAACCGCGGTGGTGTAGTCAATCAGCCAGTCTTCGGGTTTGGCGGCCCCGTTGTACTTCGGGGTGTCTCTGGGGAGCGTGAAGCCGGTTGGGAACGACTCGTTGCGGATCCAAGGGCCGAAGCATGCCGGGTCAATCGAGCCCTCCTCCTCGAGGAGGCCCGACTGCGCGAGCTGGTCGATGCGGAGACGGGCGTCATTCTCGCTGTCGGGGACACGTGGTCCGAGCCGGCCCGAGAGCTCAGGGCAGATGATAGGCGGAAATGACCGTTCCGGCTCGCGCCATGGGGGCGGCGTGTGCCCGCGGCTGTGCTGGCTGCCAGCAGCCGGCGCCTCGTGGTGGCGGCTGCTACGAGGCGGGTTGTTGGTGCGTCGGCTGTTTATAGCCGGCTGCTCGTTCCCCAGCAACTGAGAGTACCGGGGGTTCCTTGACTCGACCCCGCGGCCAGAGGCGCAAGGGGAACAGGAGAGCTAAGCCGGCTGACGGCCAGCAGTCCCTGTGCCCTCACGCGCAAGCCGGGGGCCTTCGAAGGCGATCCCGCCCGCCGCGAGCTGATGCTGCTGCACGTTGGCAGCGGCGATGAGGTCCTTGACGTGACGCTCGTGGGCGGCACGTTCTTCACCTTCCAAGGTAGCCAAATCTTCATATGCTACCTTGGCGGCCCGTAGGTTGGCCACGGGGTTTCGTAGACGAACATGTTGCCGCCCAAGATTTCGGCGACCACGCGACTGCGGTCGCGTACAGCCCCACGTCGGCTGGGCTCGGTGCCAGCCGGGGTGAGACCATAGGCAGAGGCGTACTCCCGCTGAGCGGCCTCCATGGGGCGCCACGTGGCCGCGAGGGCGCTGGCATCCTCGAACAGGAGGTGGCGAGCCGCCTCCAGCTCGGCTGTGGTGATGTCAGGGTTTGCCGTCAGGGCCATGGGGGTGCTCAGGCCCCGGAGGGCCACGCCTAGCGAATCGGAGGTGCCGACGCAGGCCGTGGCGGTACTGTCCTCGGTCCGCGCGCGACCGGAGGAGGTGGAGGATATGATGACCATTGCTCCCACGCGGACGTGAGAGATGCTAGACTAGGTCACAGCGAGTGCGCCCATAGCCGTAGGCGGGTCAGCATAGTCGAGCACCTGGCTAGGGTACTCGTCAGAGACCGACACTTTGACAAGGCTTAGCCTGCCGAAATGCTCGGTGAGCGTGTCGATGTCGACCGTGAGGTCGATGACACCACCCTCTGGGCCTGTCGGAGCAAGCCCCACTAGCCTGCGGTTTTGCCTGGACGTGCGGCGGCGGCGGGGAATGGCGAGGGGTCCCGCCCGGAGCATGAATCCGGCCGGTGTCGCGTATGGCCCCACGATGGGCGCCAATTGTCGTCGTTTTCTCACGGCAGATGCTATGGGTAGGCTTATCGAAGGTGGTTGGGGCCGAAGGACGCCGACGGGCTCCGGGTGCGAGATTAGGCACAAGCGGTGGTGACACACGATGTACCCAGGTTCAGGGCCTTCCGTGGGAGGTAATACCCCTACTCCTGCTTGGTCTAGTTGATGTATGGGTGTGTTTACAAGGTTGCTCCCGGAGCTGTTTGCTAGAGGAGGAAGAGGGAGCAGTCGGCTCGCCTTCCTCCACTACAAGGGTGAATATGACGGAAGTGTCTTGTGGGTGTGTGTGCGTGAGACTCGTCGTCCCCGTTGCATGGGGGCTCGGGTTTTTTTATAGGTCAACCCCCGGGCTTACAATATTCCTAGGGTACAGAATGGGGGGCCCAGTTGGCAGCCTCTCCAGCTGGCTAGGGGGTCCCGCCTCGTGGGTCGTCTCGTCGCTCATAGGTTCCACCGGCTGCACGGTCCCATCGCCCGTTGGGATCTGCCAGCCGGCTCGCTATTGGCCCTAGCCCACCTGCTACGGCCCGGGCCGCCCGGGTAGCGTCGTCTTGTGCCAGCTGGCCAAAGTCTTCGGTACGGCCGGCTGCACTGTAGCCACTCTGGGGCAGGTAATCGAGTGGGCGGGGGCATGCCGGCACTGTTGCTCCGCCCGGTCGCAGTCGGACAAGGTCAGCGGTACGACCGGCCGAATTGTAGTCACGCGCGCCCGTGCGTGAATGGTCACTATGGCTACATTGGTGCCCGTTGTGGGGGTCCTGTCGTGTCGCCGTACCCACGTACAGAGGGATGAGACGGGAGCTTGTTCGCCCAGGGGTCAATGGAGGAGGTGGCTCGAAGGCAGTCGGCCGCGTCTAGCCATCCGGAGGCCGAGACGGCTCCTTGACCAGCCGTCCCCGAGCCAGCCGATAGCGCACCTGCCGGCTGCGTGCCAGTCTGCCGGGAAGCAGCCAGCCACGTGCTTTTTCTTGAAGTGGGGAAGAGAACCCCGTTGCTTTGGCCTACCTAGGGATAATAACCCTGTCAATGCTCAAGCTTCAAATGTGCTTTTTAATGTTTTCAACAATGTAGTTATATTTCAACTCATGTCGTTCTAGGATGCTCATGAGTTGTGGACAAAGCTTCAATATAAATATGGTGTGTCCAAGATTTGTAGGCATGTTTATTCTCCCTCCACCTGTGTCTGCATTGTCTTCTCAACTTCATCTACTTCACCTACATGTGGACTGCCACAAGGTAATGATATGGTGAGTAGTGGTGATCATTGTAATGATGATAGTGGGCTTATTGTTGATGATCCGTCATCACTATCTTATTGCAATGCTTCATATTTGGAATTTAACACTTTGAGCACTCTAAATGTTTCACATGTTTGTGTTGATAGTCCTTGCATGTCATGTAGAAATTGGTTGACTAAATCTCATGATGATATGCTTGATATGTTTTGTTGTCATGATAAAAATGCATCAATTTCCTTGAGTTATTGTTCTAACAATGTAGAGGAAACCCAACACTCCATGGAACAAGATATGGTCTTGAATGGTGCCTCAAGAGATCCTACATCATCATCTACTATTTCTCACTTTTGCCTTATGGCTAAGGCTTCAAAGGTATCTCCTACTTTGAATCCCAATATATCTCATGATGATGATGTTGATGATAATGAGGTGAGGATAATGATGCAGAGAGTGATAATATTGCTTCCTTAAAAATTAAGGGAGAAATGATTTTTAAAACTCTTCATAATAATAAACTTGCTTGTTCCAACTTCATGGAAATCATGTCTATTGCCATTGAGGGCAATAAATATATTGAGGAGTTGGAAGCTCATCTCGAGGAGCATGAGTCCACCATTGATAAAATGGAAGGTCATGAGCGTGATTATGCTAATGAGATCACGAAGGTATCTCAAGCTCTTGAAAATGAACAAACCACAAAGGAATCTCTTGAAGAGACATTTTCTCTAGAATTATCTAGATTAAATGAATCCCATGATAGAGTTCTTGAGGTGGCTAATGATTTTAGAACTAAAAATGATAAGCTTGAAGTTGCACATGCTATACTCCTTCAGGACTTTGAGCACCTCGAATATGGCTCGAGGGTCGTTAAGAGTTCGCTCATCGAACTCACCGAGTCTCATGTCCAACTTAAATATTCTTATGTAAAAGAGCTTGCCAAGTTTCCATCTCCTCTTGTTGTTAACGATGATGCTTGTGCTACTAACTGTATTTCTAGTGAAGCATCCATATTAAAGGAGAATGTTGAGCTAAGGGCTCAATTTGAGTTGCTATCTAGCAATTATGGGAAATTGGAAGAAAGTCATGTAATACTCACAAGCTCTCATGATGATCTTATAGTATCCCATAATGTGCTAGAGTTAGCTCATGAGGCTATTACTACCAAGGTAACATCTAGTGAGCCTCATATGGACATTAGCACTACTTCTAGTCAAAATTCTATATTGCCATGTGCTAGCCCTTGTAATTCATGTACTCATAACACTGGTACATCTTGTGCTGAATTACTTGCCTTGCCTTGTTGCTCTAACAATGATGCTTATACTTCCTTTAGTACTGGTGTTGACACTAACCATGTAGAGGAAATCCAATAGCTCAAGTCCCAAGTCCCTTCTTTGAAGAAAGACTTGTAAAAGAGTCATGAAGGTGCAAAACTCTCCCAATGACAAAGGTGGACTTGGATTCAACTCCAATACGAAGAATAATTCCAAGAGCAACAAAAAGAAGGGCCAAGAACAAATCAAGAATTCAGCCAAGATTATTTTCTTCAAGTGCAAAATATAATGGCACCATGTAAGACCTTCCCATTTAAGAAGAAGCCTCAAAGTAACAAGCAACAAGGGAAGCGGCCACAAGTTTAATCTCATGCTCAACCACATGTTGAAGAAAGGCCTCTTCCCAAGAAGACCCAACTCACCGCTCCTCAAGTTAGGAAATCAATTGAGAAGAAATTAAAGGGTAGATGTTGCTAATTATGTCGTGAGAAGGGTCACTTTGCTTCTTCTTGCACGAAAGGTAACTTATCCAACCCAATCATTATTGATGATACCTATTCTCTTGGGAAGGATAAGCATGGCAATGTGTGTAGCCAATGTGTTGGTACTCAAAGTGGTGTCAAGAAAATAACCATTTGGGTAGCCAAGCCTATTGTGACTACCTCTTAGGACCCAACTTGGTTGGGTACCAACAAGCACACACTTGATCAATAGGTATTAATGGAGGTCATTAGAGGCTTGGCTACATTACGAATAATTAAGGGGTCTTCATCATTCGTATTTTCTCAAGCCAAGTCATTTGTATCACCACGTTTCTATCTTATATTGAATGTTCCTCATTGCAGTAACTTGCACTTAAATTGAATACATTGTTAGTTACTAGCCCCTTCGCATGTTGCGGTTTCATACCTTGCATGTGTTTGTATATATTGTGCTTCCTATTTTGTTATCTTGAGAAATCAAGTATGTATGGTGGGTTGCACATCATATATGTGTGAGTCTTGTGTAGATCCTTTTTGGATTTTGTTTGTATCTTAGTTTTCTCTTTTGATAGATTAATGGATTATCCCATTTTGGGGGAGTGATGTGCTTTGTGCACTTCACGATCCTAAAAATGTGTGTACATGAGGAATACCACTTAGTATTGATATTACAAGATTATCTAGCTTCTATGTGGTATGTATTCTCATGAGTAATTCAAATTCTATATGGTCCATTAATTATCTCTTGTTGGATTTAATTTGCCACTTCTTTATTTTTTTGGGTTATCATATTATGGGGGAGTAATATGCTTCGTGCACATTACAAGCCTAGAAAATGTGTACATTTGAGGTATTTCCAGTTAGAATTGATATTGTAAATTATCTTGTTCCTAGGTGGCATGTTAGCTCTACAAGTGTCATTTCTTATGTATTTGGTGTGAAGATGATGTTGGATATGTTTGCAATCTACCAATGGAATTTCTTCCAAATACTTCTTGTCCTTTGACAATTGGTATTATTCTATGTGGTAGGAATTGGTAATCATCTTCATTTGATTGTGTTTATCCGTTTGTCTTCCTTACCTCTTGTGGATCTTTTTGAGCATGTCTAGTGTTTCTATAGATATAGGGAAAGCGATAATCCCATCTTGTGTATTTTGTATTCCAATGCAAATTCTATATAATGCACATCTCTTGGGGGTGATATCCTATTTTATTTACAACACTCTATTTATGCGTTTATCATAAAACCTTTTGATCCTTATCAAGTGTGGGTTCGTGGAAGTCGATGCCTTTTCCTTGTTGATACTTTGGGTCATCATGAAAATTTGCCGAGGGTTTGGTTTGTTTGAAACCTAGTTCTCTTTTTGGAACTTGATACCTCTTGTTTGTTTTTCCTTCAATTGGTATCTTGTTTCCTTCTATTTTGCATGTGTCAATGGAGATCTCATTCCTTGATGTGTCTTTTAATTGGTATCCTTCAAGTGATTTTTTGTTTGGTCTCGTATTTTCACTTGATACATTGTCTTTTGGTATCTTATATCCTATGTGTTGATTTAATTCTTGAAAACCTTGAGCATGCATATTTACTACATGTACTTTCTTTGGCATGCTTTATTTCATTGACCCAATATATTGGGGAAATTCCACTATGTCACAAACTGGCTAAAGTGTGCATGAAATTCAATTTCTTATCTATATGCACATAGTTATGGTGAGTCTGTCCTATGTATTGTTGGTCCACTAACTCTTTGGTCGCAATGAGTTTGGGTACCATTTTGTTCATGTTATTGTTCTAGGAACAATCGGAGATGCATTGGATGCTCGGCTCACTTACAAGGAAGGTGTTGACACCATGTGCTTATTGGAGCCAAGCTAGGATGATCAATGAATCATTATCTACTACATCAATCCAATGCTATCTTTGTAACAAGTATCTACTTCATTCATACATTTCTTGCATTCAACCTTTTTGTAGGTTGCATCATGGCATGATTTTCTTGATTCATTCTTGTGGTACTTGTTCCTTTCTCAAAGCATCCCAACGATGATCTCTCATTGCTAGTTGTGATGTCTTTGATGTTGGTGTGGTGGGAGTTCATTTATGTACAATAAGAAAATATTAGGCCATGTGCTATGCTTTCAAGCAAAGATCTTATTGGTATATTTATGACTTCCTTTTTGATATTTTGTTTGTTCTTTCTTGTAACTATTTCGTGTGTACATCCTTCTTTGTGGATATATATATCATCATGATTGTCTTCTACCTAGAATCTTATACACATGAGAGAAGTTACATCTCTAATTGATATCCTCCTTTCTTTCACGTCCACCATTGCATTCCCTTTTATTTCCTTGGTGGTTTCGTGAAAGGATTTGTCTTGAGTTACTTGCATCTTGATACTCTCATTGGTGGTGAAGATTATCTTTCCTCATGCATGTCTTGACGAGGGTTTTGCCATTTCGATTGGTATCCCTCCTCTTTACAAGGCTTTTATTTCTTATCTTCACCATGGGTTGTCACAAGGTATGGTTTTAATTTGTGCATTAGTAAGCTTGTGAACCCATTTGATAGTAGTGTGGGGGGGGGGGAGGGGGAGGATATGTCTTGCACTTGGCGTCTCATTTCATCAAGACTATGTTGGTGCTTAATGCTCATCCTTATACTAGTCTTCTCAAGTGCTTTGCCATGACTCACACACATCATTTTGGTTGAGCCTATTCTTAAGTTACCTATTTTGAATGTTGCTCTACCATATGTTTGGTGCAAGTATTATGCTTATTGTCTTATCTACTTTCTTGCATTTGTTGTGTGTTTCTTTTGATTTTAGGGGAGTCATGATCATATCTTGTGCACTTGTATCCAAATAAAAAAATTCTTAATAGTGCATAAATAATGGGCAGCTTCTCTAGTTTCTTTAACACACTCCTTTGCCCATGTCATAATATCTTTTATTCATGTGACTCGTATGATCATGCCATTATGTGCTCCAATTGTTATCTTTTGATTGTTTGCTTCACTCTGTTGTATGTCTTTGTGCCATACGATCCTTTTGCCATCTTTGGGTTCTCAATATAGTTTGTTTTCTCCAACTACTTATCACTGGATAAGTGTATCCCATTACACTCATATTTTGAGAAATACACACCTTTTGGAGGAATGCCTATTATATTGGCTTTCTAAGCTTTTCACCCATTTTTGCAATCGATGCCAATGGGGGAGAAGTTTAGAGAGTTTAGTTTGGAGTTGTTTAGAGAGTTCTGCTTTTGATTCGTAAGCGTTTGCATCTCATACCCATGCATATGCATTATTGGTGGTTTCTTTGCATGGGTGTTGTTGGTTGTTCTTATTTCCTTATATAAACTCTCTTGAAAGTGATTGCCATCAATTACCAAAATGGGTGATATTGTTAGAGCATATTTCTCCATATGTGGCTTTGGTAATTGTTGATAATCCCTATGGACTAATGGTTGCCTTGAGTTATATTCGAAGGATTTGTCCATAGGCACTTCTTGAAGTACATGTGTTGGTTTCAAGGAGTTTATATCGTGACCAAGGTGGTATTCAACGATTTATCTAAAGATTGGTCATGTGAGAGTTGAGCTTATTGCAAGCATGTCTTGAAGAAGAAGATTGTGTGAACATGTTTACCGTCAAGATACCATCTTTATGAAGAGATAAGATAAGATACAAGGTTGATCAAGACTAATTCAAAGATTTAATCAAGTTGATCAACACACAAAGCGTACAAGATGTTTCGAGAGGGATCAAGTGATCCCACGGTATGGTAAGCATTGTCCATTACACTTTGTGTATTAACCCATGGTCTACGTAAGAGTTCTTTGTGAGGTTAGGTATATTCCCATGGAGGATGACATCAGGTGGTGATCGTCATCAAGGTTGCGGTGTGCGAGTTCAAATGAAGCATCACGGAGAGATCATGCTTGAAGCTTGCTGTCCATTTTGGTGACAATGGACTTGTGAAGATGTGTCGAAGAGTGGCTCGCCCATAGTGGAGTATGGGGAGCAATCTACTAGTGTTCATCGAGCCGGCACAATCAAGAAAGGTGGTCCATCTTGAGGAGGACAAGATCGTCATCTTGGCAAAGGTTTGACCTTGATAGGGTTTTCTATTTTACCGGTCTCATGGTGGTAGTTGGGACACCGGGTTATAGTATCGATAGCCGTACTATCAAGGGGGGATCTCAAGTGAGTAGCTTGATTGTATCGTTCGTCGAGAGCTCAAATCATTGCATTCTTGGCATCATCGTCTTTCTTGGTTCTTGGTTGGCTTTTCTCTTTGTGAGTTTTAGATCTTATGGTCATCTTCATGACAAGCTTGAGTTCATCGAAAATGGAGTCCACGTCCATCTTCTATGATGTTTCCGATGTTGGTGTTTTTGCTGGTTCTTCATTCAAAGAGGTTTCACATCTCTATATCATTGGCATTTTTATACTACATCTTCTTGCTATAACCATGTGTTGTTTGGATAGTACTTGTTGTCTGCTATCCAACAAGCTTGACTTTGCTCAGTTCGGAGGTCGTATGCGAAAGTTATGGTTCTGTTTGTCTTACCTGTTTTACACTGGGAAGTTGTACCGGTTCTAACAGAGGTTGTACCGGTCGACCTGTACAACCAGTGTTCGAAGCAGTTGTACCGCTCCAGAATTGGTCCGGAGGTTGTACCGGCCATGTACCGCTCTACCGCCGGACTAGGTTCTGTTCTGGAGAGGTTCTTGGGCGGTTGTAGTTGGAGGTCGGTTGTTCCAGTATAATTGGTACTACCGGTTGTACCGGTGTTCATAGTGGTTGTATCGCTCCTATGTTTTTCTGCACATAACGGGCAGATTTGTGGGGACCTATTTAAGGGGGGTCTTCTTCCCCATGGTCCTCATCTTTTGAGCTCGTGTTTACCCCCCATTGTTGACCTTCTTAGAGCATGCTAACTCTCAATCCCTCCAATGATTCTTGTTCCCTTTTAGGGAAAAGAGAGGGGAGATCTAGATCCATTTGATGTAATGGCAACCACTAGAGGAGATCTAGAGTCATGAAGGTGCATATATATATATATATATATAGAGAGAGAGAGAGAGAGAGAGAGTGTGTGTTTGGGCTCCATTTGGTACTTATTTTCTATGAAGTAAAAAACAAGCAAAAACAACAACTCACACTTGGGCACTATGATAGGTTAGTCCCAAAAATTATATAAAGTTGCTATAAAATGATTGTAAAACATCCAATATTAATAATATAACAGCAAGGAACAAGCAAAAATTGTAGATACGTTGGAGACGTATCACATAGCATTAGTTGTGGTGGTGGGATTTGGGAGAGAAGGACTTGGGAACTCCATGTGCCCTTGCCATTGCATTTGGTGCATAGGTTTGAGTCCTCCACGGTGATAGGTGGAAGTGATAAGTTGAGAAGCTTATTACTCTTGGGTGTTTGAGCACCCTAGAGCTTCTTCCTCTTGGGTGCTTTGGCACCCTAGATGATTGGTGGTGCCTCAGAGCTCAATTATTATGGTGCAAAGCTCCGAGCAAGCCAGGAGGTCTCCAATTAGGTTGTGGAGATTGCCTCGGAGCCACAATCCATTTTGGTGAAGCTTCGTGGTGTTGTTGGGAGCCTCCAATTAAGTTGTGGAGTTTTCCCCAACCTTGTTTGTACGGTTTCGGTGACCGCCCTCAAGGGTCCCTTAGTGGAATCACGCCATCTTGCATTGTGCGAGGGCGTGAGGAGATTATAGTGGCCCTAGTGGTTTCTTGGGGAGCATTGTGCCTCCACACAGATCCAAACAGAGATTAGCATCCGCAAGGGTGTGAACTTCAGGATACAACGTTGTCTTCGTGTGCCTCGGTTATCTCTTACCCGAGCCCTTTACTTATGCACTTTACTTTGTGATAGACATATTGTTTCATGTTATATATATTGCTATCACTTAGTTGTTTATCTTGCTTAGCATAATTTGTTGGTACACATAGGTGAGCCTAGTTGTTTTAGGTTTTGTGCTTGACTAATTAGACGATAGTTTTATTCCGTATTTGTTCAAGCCTAAACCGTAATTAAATTAAAGCACCTATTCACCCCCTTGTAGGCGACATCCACGTCCTTTCAATAGGCTAACCGATATTTGTTTGATGAAGTGAGGTGGGATGCGTAGTGACGAGGTCACCTACCCTAGGTACGGTCATGTACCTCTAATCTAGGACACTCTTGGGGTCCTACAAGGTCATGGAAGTCCCTGTCCTACCTTGACACTCGGACGAATGTACAAGATGCACTCGGATCCTTGGAAGAAATCGGACGTCATCAACCACTCGGCGCCTCACTAGTACTCAAACAGGAGGAAGTAGGAGCAACGTGGGAGCTGCAACATTCGAGGGACTTAATACGCCTTAAGTATTGTAAATACCACGTTACCTATAACGCATGTAGTTAATTAGCAGTTTCTGATAACTCCTGCAGTTACTAGCATTAATGACCCTAGTGCTGGCACTTGAGTGCTGGTGGCACACTCTATATAAGCCTCCCCCGACACCAGAGCAAGGGTTACGAACTCCCTGTAATCATATATCTACACCAAGCAAACACTTAGCCCCTATGCTCGATACGTAGGACTTTTACCAGTTCCGAGTGGGGTCCGAACTCATAAATTCTTAGTGTGACACTTTCTCCATAGCTAGGCTTCGCCCTACTCATTCGTACCCCTTGGACTACTCTCAACATTACTCCCACAACAGTTGGCGCCCACCGTGGGGCGAAGCGTCTAGTGAATTCTGGCATAAGTGGGATTCAAACCTTTTTCGTTCATTATGTTGGCACTCGGCTATGAGATCCTCCTCGGCACCTTGTGCTTTGTCGCTGACGGCTCGGCGTGGTTACACGAGGCACCACTGGATCCCGATTCGTTCCCTGCACGGGGAGCAACGCACTTCAGCGTAGCGTCACATGACGTGCTCCTTCAACATCCGTTGGAGCCTTTCAACTCCCCATCCGTCTCCCACTCCGGAGGCCGCCACAAGCATTTCGGATGCTCTAGGTGGAAGCGGTGGGTCGAGCACGCCAAGGCTCACCAGTCGAGCGTCGGTCAGGTGGCTGTGCTCGATTTCGATGAGACCACCATCAACTTGTTCCTTTCCTCGGGGGACGAGTTGTCCGACGGCTCAGAATCCGAGAGCAGTGGAGATGCTGTGGAAGTCCTAATGGCCAACACTACCAACAACGGATCTCCCGGGTACTCGGTGGGTTGTTCCTGTTGTCGTTGTCAAAACCGGCGGATCTCGGGTAGGGGGTCCCGAGCTGTGGATCTAGAATCGATGGGTAACAGAGGACGAAGGAGACGATGTTTACCCAGGTTCAGGCCCTCCTATGGAGGTAAGACCTTACATCCCGCTTGGTTGTATTAATGTGTATGAATATTACAGAGTCAATCTACCTCAAGATCAAGTAGCTAAACCCTAGACGAGTTCTTCTGCCCTCTACTATCTAAACCCCCTAGTTTATATAGACACCGGGGGTACCTAGGGTTTACACATGATAAGTATCCAGCAAGAAGTAAAGACACTGATCCCCTCATCTTGACTTGGAGTGCATGTCGCGTCTTCAGAGGTTTCCTTCTAGAATATGGGGTCGTCGCATATGTCGGCCCTTCCTGCGATAATCAGAGAGCAGCTCACCAAGCCGTCCTATGAGATATAGGTCGACGGACCAAGGACCCCTTAGTCCAAGCCTCCCTCAGTAGCCCCCGAACTAGCCCCCAACACCAGGGTCATGACACTAGCAGCTTCGCATGATCAGAGTCTACGGCTTGCTGGGTGAGTTCTATTCCCCCTTTATGCTCGGTTGGCTCTAGTCTGGCTGCCAATGACATGTAGTTATACGAACACCATAAATCGTTTAACCTCGAAGGCCGAATGTCAAAGTGTGAACTGTATTTCCTGACAACCTTTCTGACGAAGGGTCGTGGCCTATCACGACCACTGAGCCGGTTACATAAACTTGATTCGTGGTTCGAGGCTGTTTCTCCATTGGCACATCTTATGAACGTGTAGATTGTGTCCCATTTCTTACGGGATATGATTAATGCCCTGGGTTATCCCACGTGCGCATAACGACATGAATGTTTTGGGAAGTGCGAGGCATGTGACACAGTAAAAGGGAGGCTCTCGATATTACGACACTCCATAAAAGGGAGAAAAGCCCCCAAGGCCTATTCACGCTCCAAATTCGCACCCTTTGCCTCCTCAACCTTCTGAAGCTCTGAGAGCCCAGATACAGTTCTTCCTCAATCTTCCCTCTGAGTTCGTCCATGGCTAGTTCAGGCTCCATGGGCAAATGGGAGGCCTCCTCCGTCATTGACTACGGCATTCGGGAGCTAAAGCGTGCCGACTGCTTCCCTGCCAACATCGCCCATCACGCCCCAGAGGCGAATTAGGTGGTTCCCACACCGAAGCCGGGCGAGAGGGTGGTGTCCGTCCCCCATTTCATCCGGGGACTGGGCTTTCTGCTCCACCCCTTCGTCCGGGGCCTCATGTTATTTTACGGGTTAGATTTCCATGACCTCCCCCTTAATTCCTTCATGCACATCTCGGCGTTCATCATCTTCTGCAAAGTCTTCCTGTGGGTACAGCCGCACTTTGGCCTATGGCTCAAAGTTTTCAACGTCAAGCCGAAGAAAGTTGAAGGCGCACATGCGGATTGTGGAGTGGCGGTAATCAGCAATCTCCCTCGTGTCGAGTGGCCGTACGACACCTTTATGGACATGGTCAAGATCTAGCAAAAGGAATGGTTCTACATCACCGAACCAAGGAGCGCTGACTAGATGGCACCTGTCGAGTTCAGATCCGGACCCCCCGCGAGGCTAACCTTGTGGCTCAAGAAAGGTATCAAGTGAGGGTTGACCACAGAAATTGCAGCAGAAGTGCATCTCCGTGATGGTTGAAGCAAAAATCGAGCTGGTCAACATGATTCAGGTCATGCTCCGCCGATGTCTCCTCCCCTTCCAGCATCGGGCCTCCCTAATGTGGGCTTATCAGCTCGAGGACCCAGCCACCGTGCGTCAATTCTTCCGCACTACCCACGAGAAATTGTTGTCAGTGTCAAAACCGGCAGATCTCGGGTAGGGGTCCTGAACTGTGAGACTAGGATCGATGGTAATAGGAGATGAAGGGGACACGAATTTACCCAGGTTCGGGCCCTCCAATGGAGGTAATACCCTATGTCCTGCTTGATTGTATTGACGGTGTAAGGGGTTACAGAGCTGATCTACCATGATATCGTATGTCTAACCCTAGATGAGTTGTTCTGGCCGTATGCCCTAGAACCCTCTGGCTTATATAGATGCCTAGGGATGTCCTTGACTTACACATGGTCGGTTACATGCCGAAGACATAACATGCCTAACTACTGCTAATAACTTGGAGAACACGTCACGACTCCCTGAAGCTTCCATCCAGCGCAAGCGGTCTTCAATCATCCGATGCCTGCCTTGCGGGCCATACAGTCCGGCCCACAAATAATGGGTCAGCTATCCGAGGACCCCTTAATCCAAGACTCCCTAAGTATCCCCCGGACTGGCCTTCAACGCCGATATATATTCGTCTGATCTCTTCACGTCGTCGTCTTCGGCTTGCAAGGCGAGTCCCTCATCCTTCTTATTTCGGCAACCGACCAGTCTTCGGCAAGATCCCAAGCGTCACGGGCGCAAATTTATTATAATAAGTGCACAAACTCCTCGACTTTCGCGTGACGTGGGGAGGTGAGTGGTTAGTGATTTTTACAATCTTACCCTCCTGCAACGGAGGCACCAACCCATTTAATCAAACAAAACCATGGCTTAGACCACATTCTTCTCCTCTCCATCGAAAGAAACTCCCAGCGGAAGCTCTATGCAAAACATGGCCAACGCCCCCAGCTCCTCCACACGCCTCTACGGCACACGCCCAGGGGATTGGACTAGCTGTTTCGTCACCCTCGCGTGGCTTCGCGACTTGGAGAACTAGGGATATCTTCCTTCATCAGATTTGGCGGTGACCCACGCAGGTCTGCTTACTTATGATGACGAGATTTTCGACGAGAGCTTCCCCAACCCTAACAAGGGGGAGCGAGAATGCTTCGTCCCTTTCCTCCTCTGGGGCCTCGGGTTTCCAATCCACCTGTTCATGAGGGGACTGCTGGAGTTCTATGGGATCTAGCTCCACCACTTCACTACAGAGTCAATTTTACATATCTCAGGCTTCGTCGCTCTTTGCAAGATGTTCTTAGGATGCGATGCACATTTCAATTTGTGGAGGAAATACTTCTTCCTCGTCCCCCGAACTCAGGACAAGGTAATTTTGGAGGTCGGCGGAGCCTAAGTGTGCCGCATAGCGGGGACAGGGTATCCCGTGGGCACGCCGAACAAACCCGAAGTGTGGACCTCAGAATGGTTTTACATCGAAGGTGTCCCCCTGTTCGAGCCAACTCGGATAGGTCTTCCCGAATACTCCGACATCCTCCCAAAGAAGAGGTACAACTGGCGACCCAGGAGCTCGTCCCAGGAGGAAAGCGCCGAAGTGCAGTGCCTCGCCACTCAGGTGCGAATACTCACCCATCATGCACTAACCATGGTTGATGTCATGTCCGCCACCATCTCCCAGGGTGTGCAGCCCCTCCAACAGAGGGTACACCCCTTGTGGCAATACAACGGGACAAGCGACGCCACGTGCTCCCGAAAACAAGGGCCCACCGATCCAACAACGTTGGCCACCACTCTTGCCGACCTATACAAAGGAGAGCAAGAGGACTTTATCCAGCGGGCAACCAAGGAAGGGTATTCGGCCCACAATCCTATTGAATAGGTAAGCCTTTCTTCAAACATGAATATAGTTTGGGGTGTTAATTCCGCATTCTTCTTGACCAAAGTCTGTCATGAATAGGAATGGAGGAGCTTCATCGAGACAGCCAACTGTCCGGCTCCTTAGCCCGAGAACCATGCTCGTGACAACGATCTGGGCTTCATCGAGGACCCGGATCTTCTACTTGATTTCAAAGATAGACTCTATTTCCAGGACAACATCGTCCAATCCTTGGTGGCTATCATAGTTGATAACCTCGGGTCATTCTCCCTTCCTGCAACGGGTAAGAAGAAAAACTCCTCCCGCAAGAGGTCGGACACTAAGAGCGCCTCAGACACACCGGTACCGACTCCGAAGCGACGTCGATCCACGCATCATACACCGGCAGCCGAAGCCGCGGCCAATTTGGATGCCAACAAAGATCCTGCGAAGGAACCGGCTATGGGGGTGAACCCACTTGCCCGCTCATCCCGGAGGTACATTGTTCGGTCATCCACATATAATTGCGGTTAACATAGTCTTATAGCAGTTTGTCTTTTGAAATATTTAGGAAAAATGCCCAGACCTCTCCTAATGAGGGGGTTACCCGGGTGTCTGAAGACGCCCGAAGCTCCCACGCCGCCACCCATGTGGCTTCTGCTACAGAAGCCCCCAGGGCTAATCCGGTGCCCACCGAATCTAGTGATGGGGTATCCATCACATAATCGGAGGTGGAGAGTGCCATGCATCATCGGCAACGATGGGAGGCCATGCGGCATCCAATTTTCTCCGAGCAGGAGTTCGGCGCCCTACGCTTAGCTGACACGCAACTTGGCGCCGCCCGATCTGGGTTCGGTGAGGCTATGAAATTAATAGCAACTAGCATACAGGTAAGTGATCGGCTTTTATAGAATCCGAAAATTTTGTGTAAGCCCTAGTAGCCCCTGAGCTTTAATTTGGTTTGAAACAAATGAATTAAGGATCTCCGCACTGTTTGATTGCTAACGTAGGCCTCAAAGAAACAATCCGAGCAATTGGCCAAGGAACTCGAGGAGAGCCGCACAGAAGTACAGTCTGTGAAGGCCGAACTAGGACAAGTGAAGAGCTTTACGCAAGAGGCCCATGGTGAGTATGCATTTACTACTAATAATTTTATATCATCGTGCCTGACATTTTGATTCCGTGTAACAACCAAATCAATAGGACTTATGGAAAGGCAGCTGGAAGAAGCCCGGGATTCTCAAAGGTATGCGGAATCCCAACACCAGGCTAGCTGCCTTGTTGTGCAAAAGCAGGCCGAAGAGATTATGAATTTGAAATTCAATTGGCCCAAGCTCACGAAGAAAACCAAAAGCTTCAGAGGGGAATGTTCGGTAAGTACGTTGTTGGCTTATGTACGAAATATATCCTATATAGGGAATAATCGTAAGCATGATGCCGTCTTATGTATAGGTCTCCTATCCGGGAATCTTGAAGAGGAGGTCGAATCATATCAGGGGGACCCATTGAAGGAGCTAACCTCTCTCCACAGACATGTGCGGAAGGCAATGAAAGGAATGGTAAAGGCACTATGGCCTGCTGAACAGCCACCTGAAGGGCTAGCCGCGCTCGTGGATCGATTCAAGGGAGCGCGAAGTAGGTTCGAACTATTGAAGACTTTGCTTGTTATGAGGGAGCACGGGAAGCATGGGCAATGATCAAGAGCCGTTTCACCAGACTTAACCCCGAACATATGGCACGAGTTGGTCTCGTGGGATCAGATGGCAATGAGGTGTCCCTCCACATGGTGTATGACTAAGTGATGCCTGCCGCCCGTCTCTCGCAAGCAGACTGCCCCTTGACACAATAATCAATGATCTTGAGCAGCATCCACACATGTAATTTATATGTACGTGTGTTTTAGCAATCTGTGTTGTAAACTTTGTCTTAACCGGCCATCGGCTTCTCCCTCCCATGCGAAGAGCTCGGGAGTGTTCCTCCTTATTTGTCCTTTTGAAAGAACAAACTATATTCGGGGAACTAGGCAATCCGGCCATGTGGTGCGAATAGACAGAAAACACACAGAAATATATGTTATATTACTAATTAGAGTAAGAAACATCTTCCGAGGAAAATATTAACTCTATCGATTCCTTTCGTCGGGGTTCTACGAGGATCGTAGGTGGAAGTCCGCATACTTTCAGTATGCGACATTGTTCGTTGGGCAGAAAAGAACCGAACAAAGGTGTGGACGGCCGGAGCCATGTATGGTGTTTCCGTCATAGCCGATCAATTGTCTTCATAAGATAGCTACCTTTCGGCTTCACCCGTTTGAGGTATGTGTCCGGATGACCCGGTCATAACAATCGCAGAGGTTCTCCCTTTACTCTCTAGCCAAACAATCGGGAACATAGAGAGTAATCATAAGAGCGAGGCAACCCAGCTTGGCAAATGCTTAGTTCGAATTGATGCATATTGTGGCCAGAACATGACAAAATAAACATGCGCACGTGATAGGTGTGGTCAAATAATTTCAGTAGAAAAGGTTGGTGACTAGAAGGAGCCCCCACTTGCTGTGTTCGGATTTAACACTTTATGGTGTATGTCGATAACCTTAGTACATGATCGGTTTACCCGAACATAGGAAGAAGAAAATCAATCCTATCAAACAACAAAGTGGGAGGGAAAGAAAAAGGCAGAAATACAAGAAAAAGGAAAATGCAAAATGTTCGGGAATTGGACAGGACAGATCTATCCGTAGAGGCGCCAAAGACGAGTCGCGTTCCATGGGTTTGGTTCAAGGCGATTATCTGATGAGTTCCGAAGATGATAGGCTCCTTCCACGAGTACTTCGTCGCTGATGAAAGGGCCCTCCCACTTGGGGTTGAGTTTATGCTTCTGCTTCTCCGGGAGCCATAGGACGAGTTCACCTATGTTGTATGCTTGTGCCCTGACCTCCCTACTCTGGTAGCATCGCGCTTGCTGCTGATGAAGCGTAGAGCGAGCCAGAGCTATGTCGTGTTCTCCTTCCAAGGCGTCCAGGTCGTCTTGCCAATCCAACTCAGCTTCCTTTTGCTCATACATGCGCACTCGTCGTTCCTCGTGAATAATGTCGCGGGGGCGGACTGCCTCAGGCCCATAGACCATGAAGAACAGTGTGAAACCTGTCGATCTATTTGGGGTGGTACGCAAGTACCTAGTATGGAGTCGAGCTCTTCCACCCAATCGCAGTCAGACTCTTGAAGAGATCGGACCAAACGTGGCTTAATGCCGCTCATAATGAGATCGTTTGCATGTTCGACTTGTCCATTGGTTTGCGGAATATAGACTGGCACGTAATCGAGCTTAATGCCCATTTATGCGCACCAGTCCTTCACCTCTTGGGCCGTGAAATTAGATCCATTATCCATTATTATGCTATGCGGTACACCATAATGGTGCACTACGCCGGATATGAAGTCTATAACTGGTGTGGACTTGGCTGATTTAACGGGCTTTGTTTCTATCCATTTGGTGAATTTGTCGACCATGACCAGCATGTATTCGTTTTTCTTGGTCCCCCCTTTAAGGGGTATGACCATGTCAAGATCCCAGACCGCAAAAGGCCAAGTGATCGGAATTCCGAAGAGCTATTGGAGGCATGTGACTTTGGTTTGCGAAGAGTTGACACCCCACACAATGATTGACAAGTGATTGTGCATGCGTCCGAGCTGTGGGCTAGAAGAAACCGGCTCAGAAGGCCTTGCTAACTAAGGCTCTTGCCGCGGCGTGATGGCCACCGATGCTTGCATGTACTTCGGCAAGAAGCTCCTGCCCTTCTTCCTCGGATATGCACCGATGCAATACGCCAGTTGTGCTTTTCTTGTATAACTCACCCTCGTGGATCTTGTAGGCCTTGGAGCGCCGAACTATGCGCCATGCCTCTGTCTGGTCATCGGGGTGTTCCTTTCGAAGAAGGTAGGCGAGGAAGGGCTCTGTCCAAGGTGCAATTATGGCCATTAGCTCATGAGCCGAAGGCGTTTCATTCATTACAGAGCCGCCAATTATGTGATCGTCCGGTTCATTGACAGGGGGAACAACCACATCCGATGTATTTGGACCGACACCATTGTCATCGTCCTAACATACGACGGAAGGCTTAAAGAGCTGTTCCAGAATAGTGTTCTTTGAGACAGGATCGCGCTTGGCTCCTATACGAGCCAATATGTCGGTGGCTTGGTTGTTGTCGTGAGCGACATGGTGGAATTCCGAACCCTCAAATTGAGCTAAAATCTTGAGGATAGCATTTCTATATGCCGCCATCTTCGGATTTTTGGCGTCAAATTTGCCGTTGATTTGGGAGATGGCTAAGTTGGAGTCTCCCCATACATCTAGCCGTCGTATGCCCATTCATACAACCATCTTAAGATCATGAAGGAGAGCCTCGTATTCGGTTGCATTGTTGGAGTCTGCATACATGATTTGTAACATGTATCATACGTTGTTGCCAGTGGGAGTGTGATGATAACTCAAGCTCCCAGTTCGGCCAAGGTTTTGGAGCCATCGAAGTACATTGTCCAATGGGAGTATGCACTGTATTCCTTAGGGATTTCGGCCTCCGTCCATTCAGCCAGAAAGTCTGCCAGTACCTGTGATTTAATGGCACAACATGGCTTGTAGGTTATTTCAAAGGGAAGGAGCTCAATGGCCCATTTGGCTATGCGCCCGGTGGCATCCCCATTGTTGATTATATCATTCAAGGGGACTTCTGATGCTACCTTTACCACACACTCCTAGAAGTAGTGTCGGAGTTTCCTCGAAGCCATGAATAACGTATAGGCTATTTTTTTGATAATGTGGGTATCTCGACTTGCACTGCTTTAGCACCTCTGACACATAATATACCGGCTTCTAAGTCCGGAATTTATGTCCCTCCTCATCTCGTTCAATGACGAGCACTTCACTGACGACTTTGTTGGTGGCCGATATGTATAACGACATGGGATCACCGGCGCCTGGTGCCGTGAGAATGGGGTTAGTTGGCAGTATTGCTTTGATTTGTTCCAACGCAGCCACTCCTTCATCGATCCATTCTAAATTGTTTGTCCATTTCAGCAGCTTATAGAGCGGCAAAGCTTTTTCTCTGAGGTGGGAGATAAAGCGTCTTAACGCTGCTACGCACCCGGCTAGCCTATGGACATGCTTTAGCTGTGTGGGGAATGCAGGCTCTGATAGAGCACGGATTTTAGCTGGATTTGTATCTATTCCTCTATGGGAGATGATGATTCCAAGCAGCTTACCAGAGAGAACTCCGAATACACATTTTTACGAATTGAGTCATATATCATATTCGCGTAAATTAGCGAAAGTTTGACGTAAGTCGTCGATCAACTGGTCGACGTGTTTGGTTTCGATTACCATATCATCCATGTATGCCTCGATAGTCTTGCCGACTTGTGTAGAGAGGCAGGTTTGGATCATGCGCTGGTATGTGACCCCAGCGTTTTTAGCCCGAAAGGCATCGTGTTGAAGCAGAATGGCCCGTAGGGGGTGATGAATGTGGTAGCAGCTTGATCGGATTCCTTCATTTTAATTTGATGGTATCCGGAGTAAGCGTCAAGTAAACACAACGAATCGTGTTCGGCTGTGGCATTGATTATGTGGTCTATGTGTGGTAAGGGGAAATGGTCCTTGGGACATGCTTTGTTAAGGTCTTTGAAATCGACACATAGTCGCCAGGACTTGTCTTTCTTAGGTACCATCACCAGGTTTGCTAGCCACTCAGGGTGTTTAATATCCCGAATAAATCTGGCCTCATGAAGTTTGGCTAATTCTTCACCCATCGCTTGCCGTTTGGGCTCGAAGAAGCGGCGCAGAGTCTGTTTCACAGGCTTAAAGCCTAGAATAATGTTTAGGTTGTGCTCGACGAGCCGAAGTGGGATTCCAGGCATATCGGAAGGATGCCAGGCGAAAATGTCCCAGTTCTTGCGGAGGAAATGTCGAAATGCCTCGTCCATGAGGGGATCGAGCTGGGCTCCGATGGATGATGTCTTATTGGGGTCCGTTGGATGCACCTGAAATTTAATGATTTCCTATGCGAGTTTAAAGGATGTGGACTTGGGCCTTTTCCTAAGGATCACATCGTCTCTATTAACTGTCTACTGCAGGGCGGTCAACTCTTTGGCGGCGAAAGTTTCTGCTAATGCCTCGAGGGCGAGCGCTGCCGTTTTGTTTTCAGCTCGAAGATTTCATAGACCGTCAGGACTTCAGCATTAACTCCGGGCGGCAAAGGAGAATGCCTACTCGACAGAGGTATATCGAGGATGGCCTCGCCGGTTTTTGCAACTTGCCTGACGACCCAGCAAGCTCAAAGGTTGTGCATTGGGTTCGTGTTTAGCAATACGGAATGTACGGGGGAGGGTTTATCCAAAATCCCGTCAAGGACAGTGCAGGCCCCCGAAAGGGGCTTGTTTCTTGTTTGATGCGTTCATACCTAGCCGGCCGATTTGGAGGTATCCTCTTTTTTCGAGCTCCTCTAGGTTGGTCGGAGAATTTTGGTTCTGAGAACAACCGCTCGGATTGCCAGACACTCTCCATGGCATGGTACTTCTGTACTAATTCGGATAACTCCAAAAAGTCGCTTATGCGTCGGCGGGCCAGGGCATTAAGACTACCTTCATCATGGCAATTGCAAGTGAAAATTGCCATTAAATCTTGGTCACTGAGACCTTTTACTCTGCTCCTAGCGAGTAGGAGTGTTGCCCAAAAGTTGTGGACTGATTCTCCTCGTAATTGCTTTATGTCTCGGAAGCCCGGAGACACAGGCTTCGGTGAAACACTGGGACTATTTTCCTGGGCGGTGGTGTTAGAAATATGCCCTAGAGGCAATAATAAAGTGATTATTATTATATTTCCTTGTTCATGATAATTGTCTATTGTTCATGCTATAATTGTGTTAACCAGAAACCGTAATACATGTGTGAATACATAGACCACAACATGTCCCGAGTGAGCCTCTAGTTAGCTAGCTCGTTGATCAATAGATGGTCACGGTTTCATCACCATGGACATTGGATGTCATTGATAATGGGATGACATCATTAGGAGAATGATGTGATGGACAAGACCCAATCCTAAGCATAGCACAAGATCGTGTAGTTCGTTTGCTAAAGCTATTCTAATGTCAAGTATCATTTCCTTAGACCATGAGATTGTGCAACTCCCGGATACCGTAGGAATACTTTGGGTGTGCCAAATATCACAACGTAACTGGGTGGCTATAAAGGTACACTACGGGTATCCTCGAAAGTATCTATTGGGTTGGCACAAATCGAGACTGGGTTTTGGCACTTTGTGTGATGGAGAGGTATCTTTGGGCCCACTCGGTAAGACATCATCATAATGAGCTCAATGTGACTAAGGAGTTAGCCACGGGATGATGTGTTACAGAACAACTAAAGAGACTTGCCGGTAACGAGATTAAACAAGGTATAGGGATACCGACAATCGAATCTCGGGCAAGTAACATACCGGTGGACAAAGGGAATTGTATACGAGATTAATCGAATCCCCGACATCGTGGTTCATCCGATGAGATCATCATGGAACATGTGGGAGCCAATATGGGTATCCAGATTCCGCTATTGGTTATTGACCGGAGAGGTGTCTCGGTCATGACTGCATGGTTCCCGAACCCGTAGGGTCTACACACTTAAAGTTCGATGACGCTAGGGTTATATGGGAATAGTGTACGTGGTTACCGAAGGTTGTTCAGAGTCCCAGGTGAGATCCCGAATGTAACAAGGAGTTCCGGAATGGTCCGTAGGTAAAGAATCATATATAGGAATTGAGGAATTGGTCACCGGAAGTGTTTCGGGCATCACCGGTAACGTACTGGGACCACCGGAAGGTTTCTGGGGGTCCACCGTGAGGGGCCACCGGCACCAGAGGCCTGCATGGGCCGAAAGTGGGAGGGAACCAGCCCCTGGGTGGGCTGATGCGCCTCCCACCAGGGCCAAGGTGCAGCAAGGGGGGCAAACCCTAGCGTAGATGGGCCCTAGGCCCACCCTAGGGTGCCTCCCCCCTCTCACCTCTCTTGGCCGCCGGCCCCAAGGGTCATCTAGTGTTGGCCGCCGCCCTAGAGTGGGAACCCCTCCTCCTCCTATAAATAGTGGAGCCCTTGGGGCTGCAGAGAAGATCTCTCTCTCTCTCTCTCTCTCGGCGCGGCCCTATGTCTCCACCTCCTCATCCTCCATAGTGCTTGGCGAAGCCCTGTCGGAGTACCACGCAGCTCCACCATCACCATGCCGTCGTGCTGCCGGAGCTCTACCTCAACCTCTCCTTCCTCCTTGTTGGATCAAGGCGTACGAGATGTCACCGGGATGCACGTGTGTTGAACGCGGAGGCGTCATTGTTCGGTGCTTAGATCGGAATGCACCGCGATCTGAATCGCTACGAGTACGACTCCACCAATCGCGTTAATAGTAACGCTTCCGCTTAGTGATCTTCAAAGGTATGAAGATGCTCAAACCCCTTACTCGTTGCTAGTTTCACATAGATTGATCTTGGTGGTATGTAGGAATTTTTTTGAATTACTACTATGTTCCCCAACAGGTGGGTGGGCAAAAATTGGATTCTACATCATGTTGAGTATTTGGAAATACAAACTCCGAATTGTGGCATAGATCTGGGACCAATGACAGTCCGGTTTTAAGGTGAGCCCCGACGCCTGGCTCATCTGTGGAGTCTTGGTGATCAGAGACTGGGGTGTAAACTATTTTCAATTCCGGTTGTCGTGACGAATCCGCAGTCGGACACTCGTCGGTAGCAACAAGGTGGGTGACCGGAGGGATGTGAATCTCCCTATAATCGGGTCTAATCCTGAGCCGATCATGGATCAGAACCTGTTCATCCGATATACGCATTGCTTCGAGTCGATCGAACAATTCGTTTAAGAACGAAGCGATGGAAGAGTGTGTGTTGCTGATACGAGTGGATTCTTCAAGTGGTGTGACGGTTCTAGAGTCATGCCGAAGCGGATCTATCTTCTGTTCCACCATGGGACCAGATGTCTTGGACGTCAGAGCATCCGGACTTGCAGGTGTTTATTCGAAGGTTGAGGGTTCCATTGGAACGAGTGTTCCCTGTGAATCAGCCACGCACTCTAGGGTTCCGAACTTGATACTCTAATTTGGGGAAAAACTTTTGGTCTGGCCATGATGGCTAATCAGACTGGCATGCGACAAGGTGTTGTTGCTGGTGAAACTCTGATCAGGCGTGAGAGTCCCTCGATGCAGATTTCGCCACTTGCGACAAGGCGAGCCATCGATTCCTTCGTCGGTCACAGTGGAACTCTCAACGAAAGCACCAATGTCGGTGTCAAAACCGGCGGATCTAGGGTAGGGGGTCCCAAATTTTGAGACTAGGATCGATGGTAACAGGAGACGAAGGGGACACAAGTTTACCCAGGTTCGGGCCCTCCAATGGAGGTAATACCATACGTCCTGCTTGATTGTATTGATGGTGTAAGGGGTTACAGAGTTGATCTACCATGAGATCATATGTCTAACCCTTGATGAGTTGTTCTGGCCCTATGCCCTAGAAGCCTCCGGCTTATATAGATGCCTAGGGGTGTCCTTGATTTACACATGGTCGGTTACATGCCGAAGAGATAACATGCCTAACTACTGCTAATAACTTGGAGAACACCTCACGACTCCCCGAAGCTTCCATCCGGCGTAGGTGGTCTTCAATTATCTGATGCCTGCCTTGCGGCCCATATAGTTTGGCCCACGAATAATGGGTCGGCTATTCAAGGACCCCTTAATCCAAGACCCCCTCAATTGTGGAAAGTGATATTCAAGCCCCACAAGAGTTGGCCGACCGAGGAGGAGGACACTGGTCTTGACGCCGAAACCCCTCCTACCAAGGTATGATAAAACTTTAATTCCGTGTCTCTGTTTTTTGAAAAAGAGCTAAACCCCTTCTCCCTTATCACCACACAAATGGCTGAGCATGGCCATGCAAATTGACTGTCCGGCCCCACAGCCCGAAGACCCTCGGTTGGATATGTTGACAGAGATGCTCGTCATGGCGTCGTATTCGGCACCAAAGAAGAAGGAGAAGAAGAAGAAATGGGAGAAGAAGGAGTCCCGAGAGGGTCCTCATCTAAGGGGTCTTCCGGACACCAAGTCCAAGGAGACCCACGCCTCTTCCACCACGAGGAAGAGCACAAGGACTAAGGGGAGTGCGACTCCCCCTCACAAGGAAAATGGCGGCATCAGCGGACGTCACGGAGGACCTACCTCCTCATGCCCCGAAGAGGACATGTTGGACAAAGGCAGTCCTGGCCGAGGATAACTCAGACTCCGATAAGGAGTCTGAGGCTTTTGAGAAGGTTCCCCGAAGGAACCCAAGGGTTAAGCCCCCAACCCAGAGGTATGAATCCAAAGACCCTCTGGGTCACTTATATAGAGCTTTTAATGCTAAATGGACGAACGTCTTTTAATTTGCATCCCACCACGCGGTCTCCCCACCGACCAAATCTTAGACGGGTAGGGGAAGGCAACAGACCTGCCAGGAGGTCACAAGCCAGGGGCATGACCACCCCCTGGCCATGCCTGGTAGGCTTGTGGACCCCCAGCAGATCTCCTAACCCTATTCTTCGGCCTATAAATTCCCAATATTCCCCCAGTACCAAAGGGAGCCACAAAAATACTTTTCCGCCGCGGGAAGCCTCCATTCTCGATAGATCCAATCTTGGAGCCTTTTCCGGTAATCTGTCGGAGGTTGATTCAATCACGGAGGGCATCTACATCAACTCCATTGCCCCTCCGATGATGTGTGAGTAGTTTACCACAGACCTTTGGGGCCATAGCTAGTAGCTAGATGGCTTCTTCTCTCACTTTGTGCTTCAATAACATGTTCTTCGTGATCTTCATGGAGATCTATCTGATGTAATACTCTTTTGCGGTGTGTTTGTCAAGATCCGATGAATTGTGGGTTTGTGTTCAGATTATCCATGAATATTATTTGAGTCTTTTCTAAATTCTTATATGCATGGTTTCATATCTTTGCAAGTCTCTTTGAGTTATTGGTTTGGTTTGGTTTGGCCAACTAGATTGGTAATTCTTGCAATGCGAGAAGTGCTTAGTTTTGGGTTCAAACTTGCGATGTCCTCACCTAGTGACATAGTAGGGGTAGCGAGGCACGTATTTGTATTGCTAGCATCAAGGATAAAAATATGGGGTTTTCATCATATTGCTTGGGTTTAGCCCTCTACATCATGTCATCTTACCTAATGCGTTACTCTGTTCTTCATGAACTTAATACTCTAGATGCAGGCATGAGTCGGTCGATGTGTGGAGTAATAGTAGTAGATGCAGAATCATTTTGGTCTACTTGACACGGACGTGATGCCTATATGCATAATCATTGGCTTGGATATCTTCATAATTATTCGCTTTTCTATCAATTGCTCGACAGTAATTTGTTCACCCATCGTGTTATTTTCCTTCAAGACAGAAGCCTCTAGTGAAACCTATGGCCCCCAGGTCTACTTTCCATATTTTATTTTCAGTCCTATAAACCAAAAATACCCAAAATACTTTGCTGCAATCTTTTTACTTTTGTTTTACTTTTCATTTTAGTAATCTTCTATCTCTATCTCTATCAGATCTCATCCTTGCAAATAACCGTGAAGGGATTGCCAACCCCTTTATAGCGTTGGGTGCAAGTGTTTGATTGTTTGTGTAGGTGCGAAGATTGGGGAATTGCTTGTATATCCTACTAGATTGATACCTTGGTTCTCAACAACTGAGGGAAATACTTATCTACTTTGCTGCATCACCCTTTCCTCTTCAAGGGGAAAACAACACAAGCTCAAGAAGTAGCAGAGACCCACGCCCCGAAGGCGTGGTGCTGGGTGGTCAGTATCAAGCCGCCAGTGTTGTCTCCACCGTCATCGCTCCTCACACCGCCCAAGAACATGGAGGACGGGCGGTGCCCCCAGCATCGGCGTTGCGTTGCACTTACATGGGGGACCTCAACGTGCATGGTGTGCCGGTGATGGCGAGCGAAATGCTGGACCACCGCCCAGCACACGGGGGCTTTGATGCATGGGCCAACCACATTGCTGAGATGGTCGTCGTCGCGCGGAGGGCCATGGCCCCTCGTTCTTCTTCACGATCACATGCGTCAGGTGTCGAGGGCTCTCTCACCGTGCCTGTCTCCACGCCCGTCGATGGCATGCCCCCTCGGGCCTCGGATGAACCTGAGTAGGGTCCATCGCACGCCGTGCTCCTTCTCCTCTTAATTGCAGTCACAGGTTTCGAGGCATAGCTCGGCATCGATGATGGAGCCTACGATGGGAGTAACGGGGCACCCCGCACGCGCATCAACATGTGCCTTCGTGACCCTGTGGACCGTCAAGATCCTGGGTTTACCAAGAGGGAGCGCACCATACTACGCAGGGAGCAGGCAACACAAGCGTCTGGACAAGAAAGCAAGCACGACGAAGGCGCATCGAATCGCCAAGGAAACAATCTGCGTTAGGAAACGCGCGGCCCACCCAACGGCGGCGGTAGAGGTAAGCAACTTCGGGTGAGGCTCGCCACAGGCGGGTCTGCAGGCTGCGCGCATAGGGTGGCGCCCCGCCGGACGGCTCATGAGGAGAACCGGGCCATTACGTAGAGCCCTATGTACCAAGCTACGTCGTACCTCCGAACGGTGAGGTGGATCGGGCGCCTGCCGAAGGCGCCGACACCCCCAAGGGTAGGGGTACCCCGAGGCGTCCTACCCGAGCTGGGCCTGGGAGCTTCCGCCGATGGAGCACCTAGCCTGGGCACGTGGGCGGAGAAAGATGGAGGACGCCTCGAACCCACGGGGCACGGCGAGAGCTGTCACCCTCACGACCAAGCAACACCAAACCAGGCCTCGAGGCCTCGGGAATAACGGCCTGGGGGGAGCAACAAGCCACAAGTAGCGCGGGCCACATAGAGCAAATGGAGAACCGGTGTGGCCTCGGGAGGCTGGGGCTCATGAGGCCTCCGGGGTGCCGCCCGGATGGCGCCCCGACACTCCACAAGGAGCTTCATCAACAAAACACCTCTATGGCTGCGTCGGGTGCATTGTGCTCGTGTTTGGGCCGCGGGAGCGCAATCCTGCAGCTACGCGGGGAACAATGCATTCGGGTTTGGGTCATAGAGGTGCGCAACCGAGCATAAATGCATAGGATGGCTCTTGATAGAGTTGGGAGCTAACGGGCCGTGTGCCTGGGGGCTTGCGCAGCTATCTACGGCTATGACACTCTCAAGTAATAATGAGTGGATTGTATACACCCGAAGCCCCCTGAGGATGCGGAGGGGTTCCATCCCACACCCAAGTTGAAGCCCCATGCTCCGTGCTGGCGGACAACACTGCCCGCCAATGGCTATGCCCATGCAACGTGGATGCCCTCCTCTCCATGCTAGGGGAAGATGAAGACGAAGACTAGCCTAGGTGTCGGACGCGGCAGTTGCTTGCTTCTTTTTGGTGTTTGAATTGCCACTTTTTGGAATGAAGTTTGAGAATTTCAGAACTCTATTTTCAAAAGAAAAGGGGTGGGGGCTTTTCTATCATCATTCTCTTGTTTTTTCCGGTCTTGGAGTCTCTTTCTTTGAATTGGTGTTTCATAAGGGCCCATGTGTTCCGTCCCTCGCCGATGTGCCTCGGAGTAGTACAACAAGGCCATGTCGCCTCAGGGACTTGCGTCTCTTGGCGGTCGAACCCCCCGCTTGGGGGCTCTGACCACAGCGCATCACTATAGCATGGAGCCTCGGGAGGCTCCAGTGCCTCCCGAGGAAGCAGCCGACAAGACAGTATGGGGGTCGCTCGAGCATCAAAGGGGGGATCCAGAGAAATGCGCCTCAGGAGCCTTATAGGTCATATAGCCACTCGCCCCTAGATGTCGTATGGGCGATCTGGTCGGCATCTGAGGTGTCGAGGCCTAACCCCATAGTCGCGTCCAGGTGATCCAGATGTCGCTTACGGTGGTCAAGGAAATGTGCAGGACTGAGACCTGCCGATGTAGAGCTGCTTGAGCGTCAAAGGGAGCTCCTGAGCAGCGTGCCTCACGATCCTTACCAGTCATATCGCCCCTCGCCCCCTGACATCGTCCTGGTGATCTCGTCGGTATCAAGGGTGTCGAGGTCTCACCCTGTAGTTGCATCTTGGTGATCCGGATGCCCCTTGTGGTGGTGGAGAAATGTGCAGGAGTGGGGCCTACAGACACAGAGTACTGAAAGGGGCCCATAGGCCATTCCACAAACAAGGAAGAAGCACCCCAGGTGGAATCGCACACTATCGGGGCAACCAGGTCACACCTTGCGATGCATGAAATCATTGTCGCCCCGCAAGCTAAGTACACTACCAAACCGACCAAGAGCCTCCTCATCTAATGGCGGACCGAGGATGGGACAAGGGTTGTGTGCACTAATATGAGGATGCAGGTACTGTGGGCCACTACGCGCGGCTACCAAAACTCCTGAGACCTGAAGCGCCAGGAGAAGTAACACGTGGAGAGGGACCCTGCAACAACGAGCAGCCAGGCCACGAACCCGGTGCTGGCAGCCACGGGCTGCCCCTCAGGAGAGAGCGCCTCACGAGGGCCCAGCCGACCGCCATCACCGGGCTGCATCGGCAACGGTGCCAAGCCCCACAAAGGAAACTAGGTCACGTCACTACAAGCAGGCTACCAGTGATTTAAGAAAAAGAAACAGAGACAAAGGTAATACGCAAACGGTTGATGCCAACAGGGCCCGAGTTCTTCCTCAACTATTACAGGTACCAGTAAAGGGAGGCAAGGGAAGTCTAGGTGGAGGAGTCGATGTCGCCGTCCGACTCGCCGGCCGCCGCGGCGCTGCAGCCGCGGCGCTACAGCCGCCCTCCCCTCTGGGAGTGGGCACCTGGATGAACCACTCCACCAGGGACTCCACGTGCAGGCGCACCTCATCTCGGAAGGGCCTCTTGAGCCCCTCAGGCACCTACTCCACGATGCGCTGGAGGTCGAGCTCCGGGGCGAGGCGGTGCAGGTTGGAGAAGACGCGCATCAAGGCAAGCCCAGGAGGTCGCATGTGTCGGCCTCGCTGTCCGCATTCACGCAGGGAGACGCTGGTCTCTAACGTCTCCACCACCCGGCGGAAGAAGTCGAGGTAGCCCCCATCACCTTGCACACTAGGAAAAATGGGGGCTTCCCCAACGAACCGGCTCACCGTGCCGGCCCCATGGTGGGCGATGTCAAGGTATCGCTAGGCGCGCTAGGACTCCAGCATCTTGGCGTAAGCCGCCTCGTCCTGTGCAGACTGTACAGCATCGGCCGCCTCCTTGACCTGGGCCTGGAGAGATGCCAGCTCCTCCCCGGCCTCCGCTTTGCCCCTGAGGGCGGCTTGGAAGGCGGCGTCAACGGTCGTCAATTAGTCCCGCAGCACGGCCACCTCTTCTTGGAGCTCGCTGAGCTTGCGTTTCTTGGCCGCAGGCGCCTTGGAAGAAGAAGAGGATCAGGTCTGAAGTGTCAGACACGATAACTAAGAAAGGGGTGGTGGCGGAATACTTACTCATCCACCATGGCCCAGCGCCGATGAACCTGCGTCGGCCCTGATGGCCCGCGTTACTACCTCTAGAAGAGGGCGAAGGAGGTGACGGACCCATGCACTTCCCCATGCCGGCGATGCTTCCTCCAGACGCCATGGAGAGAGGGAGAAGCTGAGAAGAGGAAGAGGGTTTTCTCTAGAGCTACGGGAGCAGACGAGCGCTTTGAGATGGCAAGACCCCCCGGGAGGGTGGATTTACAGGCGTAGCTGAGGCCACGAGGCATCATGGGAGAGCAGGAAACATGTGCCCCTCGGGCGCTAAAAAGCCGGCTTGATTAGTGCGCAACCCTGCTTCATGTCGCCTCACCTGCCACTGACGGGTCACATCCGCGTGGCCTGAGGGGTGGAGGCCCAAGGAAGCGGCATCATTCAAGGAAAGGTGATGATGGCTGGCGCAGCACACGACTGTCGCGTCGGTTTGACTTGGGGCGGTTTCTGACACCCTCGAGGATCGGGGGCGTTGGCGCCAGGGCACGCAACATGGTGGGCCCGCGGCGCTTCAGGCCATCCTCGATGCTTTTGTCGGGAAGCCAGCTCGTGCGCTCCTTGGGCTCGGGGCTACTATAGGCGTTCTAGGAATGGGGGTACCCAGACCTGCCAGCCTGCGGCCAAGGGCATAGCCCAGCTCGTCAGCCAGGTCCGACCTAGCGAGGCCACACGCAAGGCAAGGCCCTCGTGAGGACCTGAACTCACGATGGAAGCATTGTCAAGACCAGCAAGGACGGGCCTCCTCAGGCCCCTCCGGAGCGGCGGAGATATCTATGCAGCACCCGGCCTCGGGAGGCCAAGGATGACGCAAGGCAGGACAGACGGGTGCGAGCGCGCCAGGCGGATAGTTTCCCCTTTGGTGCAAAGGGGGCGAGGACAGATGCGGGTTCCTAAAGCACCCCCAAAGGTTTCCATTCCGGTGCAACGAGACCATCACCACGGGGCCAGCAGGAAGGATGTCATCGCCAAGCCCACCTCTGCATCATCGACAACCACTTTGCACGCGAAGACCACCTTTCATCGGGGTAAATATGAACTCATGTCCCCCTTCGAATTTGGCCGTCGTGGGATCCTTTCCCGCCAAAGAGATAAGGGAAGAGGAACTGGGGTGCTATAAATAGAGGGTAGGCCACACCGTAGAGGGAGGACGACGAAATAGAGAGACAATCGAAGAGAGGCAACACCACCAGAGCCCTCTCACGAGGTCAGACACCACTATACTAGTTCATCCACCAACCTCTGCGTGAGGTAATCCACCAAAGCAGGAGTAGGGTATTACACTTCGCAGTGGCCTAAACCTGGGTAAATCATCTTGTGCATCTGCTTCCTCGTCATCGTGCGAGGTCGTCGTAGAAATCATCAAGTAGCGAGCTAGGTAGGGCGAGGCTGCAGGGGATCTTCGCACATGCCCCTGTGTTCAAACTTCTTGGGGTTTTGCGGAGCCCAAAATCCGACAAACATGTCCTGGCAACTAAAGAGGGGGGACGAAGCCCGGTCCAGTCCCCTCCGAAGACATCTTCGGAGCGCTCTATGCCTCTGGAGCTGCCAGCCCAATCCCCCACCGGAGAGGGGGTTGGCAAGTCACCACCGGTGCCTCCCGAGACTGGGTGGCTAGCCATGATGGTGAAGTTTTATCCGGCTCATCCATCACCGAAGATCATTGTGCCCTTATGGGTGCGGTTTTGCAAGGCATTCAGTCTGTTGATAGCGGACTGAAAGAGGCCTTCAACGGTCTCTTGACGGGCTTCAAGGTGAGCCACGTAATACTCTTTTTCTAGAAAAAGTTAATTTACCAAGTTTATGCCATCCTTATAAGTGTAGTATCCCCCGAGCCCTGGGTGAGTTTGAAAACCCCACCAGGGGGTCAAATGTCCAAAAATTAGTAACAATGCTCAAGGCACCCTTTGTCCCTCATTATTCTAAGAGCTCTGAAGAGTACTTAGCAGAGGGTCTGAATCTGATAGCTCAGGAGTTTTAATGCACATAAGTTGTTTTTGTAGGCCTCGTCATCAGCGGCGGCCAATGCAGTGGAGCTTGCTGAGCTAAATTGGAAGCCCAAGAGCTCCGATGAGGAGCTCGATCGCCTGAACAAGAGACTTGACGAGACGCAAGCTGATTCCAAATTGTATCATTTGGGCTATTATCTATCCTCATTGATCGAGATATCCGGATTGTTGTCCCTAAGTGTTATTTACTCATTGTTACCACAGTTGTGGCCACGAAGGTCGAGAACCTCAAGGCCGTGCTGAAAAACGTGAGGCGGGAGGCTGCGAATGAGAAGGCGGCGGCCGAACAAGCAGCAGCCGGACTATCAGTGCTAAAAGACATGAGCGACAAGCATGAGGCCCGGGTGGCAGAGGTGCAGCTGGAGCTCAAGGATGCCAGCACGAAGTGCAAGGCCCTTGAGCAAAATACTAAAGACTAGGCCACCGAACTATCCATGCTGAAATCCAAGCTCAAAGCGGAGCGAGTTGATAGGCGGTTCTTTGAAGAAGGACTCCACCAAGTCAAGGCGATCAAAGATGGTAAGACGTACTTACTGCAATGTGCCTTTGGTGGTAACAGGTTTGCATTGCTCACCCAGGTGTGGCGTTACGTCTTTGTATGGATGCACAACCTCCCCCCATGATTGTGCATGAAGACAAAGTACATATACATGAGCATGCTGATTCAAGGGCCGAAACAACTGGAAAATAATATTAACCTATATATTGGGCTTCTGAAAGAGGAGCTAGACATGTTATAGAAATCACAGGTCAAGACATGGGACGCCAGCAAAGGAGATTATTTCTATATGAGAGTCACGCTGATGACGACGATGCATGACTATCTCGGTTATGGGTACACCTCAGGACAGGTGTGCCATGGATACTGCGGATGCACGAGGTGCATGGATGATACAACATCTCAGCAGCTTACGTCAACGAAAAAATGGCAGCTCTGGGAAAATTGTGTACATGGGGCATCGTAGATGGCTCGAGAAGGATGACCCGTGGAGAAAACATGGAGATCTATTCAATGGTTTGGCTAAGCATGGAGTACCTCCACCTAAGAGGAGCGGCGCTGAAACCAAGGAGTTGTTGAATAACTGGGAATAGTGCCCCACGCCGGGAAAGATGGAAAAGGCGTCGGAGCCGTTGCTGAAGGTATGGAAAACGAGGTGTGTTTTTTGGGACATGGAGTACTGGAACAATCATGACACGCCTCATTTCCTTGATCAGATGCATATCATGAAGAATGTCCTCGAGAGCTTGCTTGCCACACTGATGAACATGCCGGAGAAGACTAAGGATGGGCTGAAGGCAAGGAAAGACTTGAAGATTTGGAGATCAGGACAGATCTCCACATGCCCTGTAAAAAGTCGACGGAGGCAGCGCCAAGGGGTAGAAAAGTCAACAAGAAGATGGAGAATTTCCCCTTTTCTTGCTTCACCTTAAGTGTGAAGGAGATCGATCAATTCATCAAGTGCCTTACGGTAATAAAGTCAGTCCGGTTACTGTGGGAAGATAAGCAGATTTCTAGACACCAAGAAGAAAAGGTTCAACGGGATGAAGTCTCATGACTGTCACATGATGATGACGTAGATACTCCTGGTTGCCATTAGAGGGATAATGGAGAAGCACGTCTATGACACGCTTACTGGTCTCTGCAACTTCTTTGACGTTATCTCTCGAAAGTCCATCAGTGTGAAGCAGCTCTGAAGGCTGTAGGAAGAGATCATTGTCATACTATGTGAGCTTGAGATTTACTTCATGCCCGCGTTCTTTGACGTCATGGTGCATCTGTGTCCACATCGTGGACGACATCATCGACCTCATACCGACATTCCTTCACAACATGATGTCGTTCGAGAGGATGAATGGGGTCATCAAAGGATTCGTTCGTAACATGTCCTGTCCCGATGGGAGCATCATCTAGGGTTATCTGACCCAAGAGTGCATCTCCTTTTGCGAGAATTATATAGGTGGTAGAGACCCTGTTATTGGTTTGCCGTTAAGAAGCACCATGGTAGGCTTGGAGGAGAAGGTCACAACGACGGCCGGAGGGAATTGCACATGGACTACTTGAATCGACGGGACGACTTTGACATGGCTAACTTAGTAGTGCTACAACACCTAGATGAGGTAGATGATTATGTGACACTGCACAAAGAAACCATCGCAAAGATGTACCATGATTAGGGGTGCGCAAGACGGACGACGAAGTTACTGTAGAGCACAATGCCACTTTCTTGCGTTGGTTCAAAGAGCATATTCTTGATAATCCCCCGGAAGAGGGCAGTTCAGACGAATTGCTCATACACGCCTTAGCACATGGCCCCATGCCCAAATTAGCATCCTATCAAGCATATGATATCAATGGGTACACGTTCTACACGGAGGCCAAAGACATGGATAGTGATTACCAAAACCCAGGGGCGACGATTGAATGCGTGATCGATGCCAACGGCACAACCGAAAGATTCTATAGAAGGGTCGAAGAGATCTGGGAGCATGACTACGCTGGAATGCATGATGCGACGATGTTCCGTGTTAGATGGGCTAAGGACATCGTAAGAGAAAACAAGTATTTCACTACCATGTCTATACCCGACGCGAATAGCGCTACTGTGAAGGTCAACGTCATCACCAAAACTGAGCCATGGGTACACGCTATGCACTTGACACAATGCTTCTTCATAACCGACCCGGCAAATCCCATCCATGTTGTCATGAGGAGAGGCAAAAGGAGCATCGTCGGAATGGATGGAGTCGCCAACGAGGAAGACTATGACCATTACAGCAACCCAATGAGGGAAGATGACGATGACGATGAAGCGTACACGAAAAGAAGAATCAAGACTATACTATATAAGAAAAATCTTACTCCATGGTGCCGGAAAAGTCATAAAGAGGGGCTCAATTATTCAACAATGAACAAGAAAGGGAAGAAGAAGCTCAATGCGAAACGTCGTCGACGCAGCTGAGAAACCACCATCTATATATATGTATCTATTTTGTGTACGTACTTAAGTAACACTTATCAGTCAGATGATATATAAATCGCATCCCCTTCAATTACCACCACATTGTTCCGGTGATATATATTCGCGTAGTAGTGTGGGAGGGAGATCGACATTCTCATCGACTACGTGTGAGGTCATCGGGCGAGAAACAAAAAACAGGAACGAAAGGAAAATAATAATAAAAAGAACAGTAAATGCAAAGAAAAGTAAAGTAAACAGAAAAGGAAAGTAAAATAATAAAAATAAAAGAAAACTATAGCAGTAGCGCTGGTTTCCACCCAACGCAACTGCTAAAGTAAGCAGTACCGCTAGATAAAAACGAGTGCTGCTGCTATTTTCAATAACCCCCGCTCGCTCCAAAATTTTCCCAACTCCATCCACCCCCCACGTAGCGCCCCCTCCCTCCCCTTGCCACCGGCTGCCCCCGCCCCTCCGCCCCTCGGGAACCCGTCGCCGGCTGCCCTGCCGTCGAGTGCCCCCGCCGCCCCGACCAGCCCCTGTTGCCTCTGCCGCCCCGACCTGCCCCGCCGCCCTGACCTGCCCCCCCCCCCTCTTCCCCGCCGTTCGCCGGCTCCCCTCCCCTGGTGATATGAATGGTCGCTGGCCCCTCCCTCCCTCCCACACACATATTTTTTCTTTATTTCCTATTAGGTTAGTTAGGTTAGAAGGAAAAGAATAGAAGAAGAAAAGTAGAAGAAAAAAATAAGAAAAGAAGAAAGAAAAAGGAGAAAAAATAAGAAAATAAGAAGGAAAATAAGAAGGAGAAGAAGAGGAAGAAGAAGTAGAAGTAGAAGTAGTAGAAGAAGAAGAGACGAAAAAAGTAGAAGAGGAGAAGAAAAAGAAGAAGAAGAAAAATAAAATAGTGGAGGAGAAGTAGAGGAGAAGAAAAAGGAAGAAGAGGAGAAGAAAAAAAAGAAGAAAAAAGAATAAGAAAAAAATAAGAAAAGAAGAAGGAAAATAAGAAGGAAAAGCAGAAGAAGAAGACGAAGAAGAGGAAGAAGAAGTAGAAAAGGAGAAGAAGAGGGGAAGAAGAGGAGAGAAAAAGAAGTAGAAGAAGAAGAAGAAGAAGAGGAGAAGAAAAAAAAGAAGAGGAAGTAGAATAAATTTAGGGTTTATTTTTTGTACTTGCTTTATATTTTGTACTTGTTTACTTGTTTTATGTTTTGTCATTTTGCAGTATGGACCCTATGTCATTGATGTCATATATGCTTCGAGTGGCCTATGTTTTGCCAGAATGTTTCATTCATTTCCATTCCGGAAAATTTCAGGTGCTCCATCTGTCCACTTTTTAGCAAAGGTCATGTCGAAAATTTCTATGATTTTCGGCATGACTTGTGCTAGAAACTAGCTAGAACATATGGAGTGCCCGGGATTTGCCGAAAGGGGAATGAATCAACATTTCGACCAAATAATTGAACGAGCATACTTAAATAATCATACGAAACATATTTGACCATGTGGAAGCCGGGGGTTCTGGTAGTCGCATCGAGGAAGGCCCCGTCGAGGCAGCAACCAATTAATTCAACTACCTAGACGAACAACTGTTGGGGGTGAAGGGTGATAGTGGCAACAACAACCCCGCCAACACCGAAACCAACACCGGCATTGACACTGCTGGCACCGCCGAGACCGAGACTGCCCCCAAGACAGGTGAAGGACCAAAGAGGAAGAGGGCATGAAAACCTAACGAGCTCGGCATCGGAAAAATTGTGGTCACGGCGATGCACCCCAGGAAATTAGAGCCAATGGCGTCGGATGAAGCGTGCGCGTCCTACGACAATCAACTAGGATGCATCCTTAGGGAAACCGCCAACATTAACGACGAAAAGTTGAAGAAGATACCACATATGGAGCACATGCTCCTAACGAAGTTGCACAATAGGTTCTTGTTCCCCGGGCAGACTGAAAAGAACTTCCGTGGAATAACAAAGCCATGAGAAAGATAAACAACAAGGCGATGACGATGTTCACCAATGACTTGTCCGCCTGGAAAGTATGGGTGAAAAAAGTGATTGCGAAGAATGAGCCGTGGTCCAAGATTCATGCTGACAATCCGACAATAACAGAAGAGGACTTCAAAAAATCAAGGAGACTTGCGCTAAAGAAGAAGTCAAGATAAAGTCAGTGAAAATGAAGGCGCTCCAGGCCAGGAACACGCCTGCCCACGGCCTCGGAAGCCGTGGTTGCGAGGGGAAGAGGCATGTATGGTCCAAGGAGGACACCAAACGTGAAAGTCAGGGAATCCCAGACACCTTGGCGGAGTTCACCGACCCGCAGGAGCATGACTGGTTCAGGGCCCGATACAAGTGGGACCCCGTCAAGAAAATCTTTTACATGAACCCGAACATGAGGGAGTTCATGAGACTACTAGTAATTGTTATATTACCACCTTATATTAGCTTCCAATCAATTCAACAACAAGTTTTGTCACATTTGTAAACCATCAATATAATGTTCCTTTTGTAGAAAGAGCAGCACCAAAAGGCAGCCGAAAGCGACGAGCCTTCTCAGTTGTCGTTGAGGCCCAAGTGGGACACCCCTTTCAACCGGGGCCTCAACATACTGAAAAAGGTATCAGAGGATAAACCGCCGTCGTATGGACGTGTGCACGGTGTCGGGGATGGCGCCTCGTGGAAGACGTGCTACTAGTAGAAGCCGGAGGAAAGAAGGTAGAGATGGTTGATTAATCAACAGCAGATCAACGAGAAGGTCGCGCTTGCGGTCAGTAAGGCCAACGCTGAGACCAAAGCAGAGTTGGAACAGATGGTCGACGAAAGGGTCAATGAAAAGGTTAGTGAAGTGGTAGTTGGCTTTACTTAGGCATTTATGGATTGGGTGCAGCAAAATCCAAATAAAGGGTCAACAGACTTTCCCCTTTACAGCTACGTTGGGAGCAATTCGGTGAACATCGCACCACCAGCACCTACTCATGCCACCGCACATGCTCCCATACCTTGGCCCTCTCATGTTCATAGCAGCCCGTCCTCCGTCTCAGGCCTGCTCGGCGGCTGAGCTCGATGCCCTCACGGTAATTACGCGTCATACCCTCTTGACCAGTATCTATATAGTCTTCCGTTTCAGTTGCCTTTCGGATGTTTGACGTCACAGACATGTATTCATAGGCCAACGAAACCCCGTGCACCCTACTATATGACATCAACGGCAGAAGGTGGACGTCGGAAAGGCAACAATCATGAAGCCGAAGGAACGCATGTTACACAACCGGTAGATGCCCCATAGCGTCTTCAAAGTTTGCGTGGCCAGTGTCAAAGCATGTTTCGAGGATTTACCTCCTCCGATACCAGTCGCTAATGATGAGACCCCTAAGCGGATTGGCGAATGTAAGAGCTGGTTCTTACCTTGGACGAAGACTCTTCTTTGTGTCGAGGCACCTGGTAGCACACCAATGACAAATCCTCAACAAGGTATGAACACCACCCCACCTACCCAATTACCTGCACCTGTCGTGGCGGGTGATAGTGGATGACGGGAGGGAGTAGTGCTAGATGACATTGCCCCCGTCAAAGAAGCAAACGTTGATGATGTCATGGAGGAGGAGGATGACCCTAACCAGTATATCAATACCTCCTATGGCGATGCTCGGGACTCTAACTCAGGCTATGAGCGTGGAGATGATGATTTGATGTTGCCTGATTTGTCGGAGCCAGAACGTCCTAAGGCTGATTGCAAAAAGTCTCTCTTCATGTGATCCTCGCAGGAGACGCCTCTAGATGCTGCCTCTACCCAACAAGAACAACTCCAGGGCTGTTCACTACTTAGTCCGACGACGCTAGGGGTGGTGGTTAGGGAAGTTATAGTGGGCTCACTACCGGCACCACCCGTCAAGAAGCCCAGGAAGAGACCGGGGAAAGTCTCTACAGGCGCTTCAAGCAATCATCTGCCTCTGAAGCCCTGGGAGGTAGACAGAATACCAGTCGCAGGTACAACGCGTTTCCATGTCGCCGGCCACCCGATCCTACCTCAAAAAGCGTTGGAGGATATACTGAACAATGATCTAAGGAGACTTCATGATGATGTGCTGGACAGAGAGAAAAGCCTTCTCATCTCGGAAAAACTAGCATACCCGCTTTACGTGGCTCAGGTTCCGGGTGGGAGGTTATACGTCGATAAATGGCTCGCAGATAAGTTCATCCTGTGATTTGACTACATACGACATGTTCCACATGGTCAAGCTGGATTTTTAGTTCATCCACATGTATGCGCTTTATATGAACTACATCATCAGGCATGAGAACATAGAATATATCTGCGTCGTGGACCCGTACTATATCCATGAGAGCTTCTTGGAAGTCTACAAAGAGCACCGTGGCTATGCGAGCAAGTACATCGCCGAGTTCATGGTCGCTAATAAGGACAAGGAAAACGATTCTCCTGCCTTATCATCCCACGTTAAGTCATCCACGGATATCCTTTTGTAATTTTTAATCATTCCTTTTCAAGCATGGAGGCTAATTTGAGGAGTACTTATTTTGCACAGTGGGGGGCACCATCCTCATCTGTCTGTACCCATAGTACTCCCATGCTCTATTCTTGGACTCTGCGAAGAACACCAAGAAAAGGGATTACAAGCATATAAAGAGTGTTCTCGATAGTGCCATTTTAACCTTCGGCTTTATTGGTGGAGATATCAAGGTGAAAAAGTACGAGAGTAGAGGGCTGGTTTTCGGCCATAAGACCGACTTCTGCTGCATCCAGCAACCGAAAGATCGTAAGGCTGGCGGATTCTACCTCATGCATCACATGATCAAGTACAGAAGGGATAATCAACACCTTCGCATGTCAGTTAATTCCAAGGATAGCGAGATTGTCTACTGGGCCTATAGCATAGGAAAGACACTGAATCATCGAATCCGAGCTGAGTTTTATCATGTACGGTGTGAACTTGCCCAAGTGATCGTGAAGGAGGTATTCGAACAAACATGGATGTTCTACCATGGGCTAATGAGGCAGGAGATTGTCCGTGAACTGCTCAACACTTAGCGTCTGGACATGAAGCCTTTCATGAAGATCAGGTCCTTCATCCCTTACTATGAAGATTGGAGCGCCGACCTGATGGAGCGATTGACAATGACAATGTGTATGTTTAATTAGTACTACTGTCTTCCTATATGAACTAGCGTAGATCGCGATAGTTAATTAGTTTGGTTACGTATGAGGAACTTCCTTATTTATGTTTACTATATATAGGTTCCTTCTATTTTTCTAACTATATATATGTCTCTTTGTGTTTCTCAAGTACATTATGTTGCATATTAAATCAACTTATGGTGCAGGTTCATAGACCGGGAGATGATGAAGGACTGCTATGCCGTATTCATTGGGAGAGTTCTAGGAGTGTACGACCACTGTCCAGACGCTCAGATCTAGGTGGACAGGTACCCGGGCTCTAGCCACAGAGGGTTCGACAACAGAGCCGAAGCAGAAAATAGTTACTTGAGGTGGACACTCCGGCAAGAGAGGGAGCAAAACCGGTGCCTCAAGAAGTACTACTTAGTCACGCTCTTACTCACACTGATCACTCTTCTCTTCTACATCATGGTTTAGATAGAGATGATGAAACTTGTGTGTGTGTCATGACTATGTAGTTGCATTTATTCGAGACATGACTTGTGTATCGCTATTTTTGAGATGTGTGATGATATTTGTGTTGGATAATATGATGATGGTGGTGGTGTTATATATGACGAGTCTCCTCCATGTGCATGATATGATGAGAATTATGATATGATGTAACTGCTACAAAAAAGTGAACAGAAAATAAATAAAAAGAAAAAAACTAAAACCTAGGCTTAGCAGTAGCGCTGGTAATTTGTAGCAGTAGCGTTGGTTTATCAGCAGCGCTTGTTGTAAACCAGTGCTACTGCTAACATCACTTACCAGCAGCGCTGGTTATCCAGCGCTACTGCTAAACACTTAGTTGTAGCGCCTTAGCAGTAGCGCTGGTCCCAGCGCTACTAGTAGAGGGAAAACCAGCGCCACTAGTAGGCTTGCTCCTAGTAGTGGGAGCTTGGATAGACTTTGCAAGGACCATGATGCACTGGCCGAGGCTCAAGCCGACCGAGATGGCCACCATGCCTCCACCCCTAGGAAGGATCATAGGCGCCCCAAGCAATACTTTTCCATCGTGACGGATGGTGCTCGGGTGATAGAACCCATAGCCCTAAGGATGTAATTTATGAATGAGCGTTTTGTCATGTGTCTGATGACCGTTCCGCTTTATAATGTGCTTGCATGGTTTATCATGTCTTTAAGCTTTGTATTATTTTGACTCCTATGTGGCAGTTTTATCTGAAAGTTGCAAGTTGTCGGCTTCAACCCCCATGTAGATACTAAGGGAGGTGTTTCTACCTCCACACTGTCACCCTTAGCCAATGTATCGGTGCCCGAAGGTGGTAGTGTGAGGGGAACAAGGCAATCAGACTATGATGCTTTAGTGCTTTCACTTAGCCATAGGATCTTGACTGCGGGGGCTGATGACTAGTGATAACCCACAAGTATAGGGGATCAATTGTAGCCTTTCTCGATAAGTAAGATTGTCAAACCCAACGAGTAGCTAAAGGTAGAACAAATATTCCCTCAAGTTCTATCGACCACCGATACAACTCTACGCATGCTTAAAGTTTGCTTTACCTGGAACAAGTATGAAACTAGAAGTACTAAGTAGGTGTGATAGGATAGGTTTGCAAGATAATAAATAGCACATAAACAAAAACCAGGGGCTGCTTAGATAAAGAAAAAACTAAGTTAATTTTAGTAGAGAGCTTTTTGTCACAAGAAAGTTATTTGTCCCTAGGTAATGAATAACTAGACCGGTAATCATTATTGCAATTATATATGAGGGAGAGGCATAAGCTAACATACTTTCTCTACTTGGATCATATGCACTTATGACTGGAATTCTAGCAAGCATCCGCAACTACTAAAGATCATTAAGGTAAAACCCAACCATATCATTAAGTATCAAGTCCTCTTTACTCCCCTATGCAAACAAACTACTTACTCAGGTATGTGCTTCTGTCACTCACGCCACCCACCATAAGCGAATCATGAACATATTGCAAACCCCACAATGGGGATCCCTCACGCTTGCGCGACACGGAGATCACCATAGGACAACACCAATAATAAAACATGTAACTCAAACCAATCATGATCATCAATCAACCCATAGGACAAAACAGATATACTCAAACATCATAGGATAGCCATACATCATTGGGAAATAATATATAGAATTGATCACCATGTTTAAGTAGAGATTATAGCAAGGATAAGAGGTGTTGGACCGCTGCATAGAGGTGGAGAGAGTTGGTGATGACGGTAGCGAAGTTGTTGGTGTAGATTGTCGTCATGATGATGGCCCACGGCGTTTCGGTGCCACCGGGAGAGAGGGGGAGAGATCCCCCTCCTCCTTCTTCTTCCTTGACCTCCCCTAGATGGGAGGAGGGTTTCCCTTCTAGTCCATGGCCTCCATAGCGGCGGAGGAGCGAGACCCCCTCCGAGATTGGATCTCTCTCTCCGTTTCCTTCTGTTTCCGCGTTCCCGGATTCTGGCCTTTCATTGTTTCTTAAATTACCGGATATTTATAACTTTGATTAGGCTGAAATTTTAACATGATTTTTATCCGTATATTAGATTTCTTGCGGCAAAAGAAGGGCACGAACCGCCTTACAGGATGACCACAAGCCATCCTGGCGCGGCTAGGGGGTAGGCTGCGCCCCTGGCTTGTTGGCCCCTCGGGCATCGTCTCGCGTTGATTCTTTTTCCCAAAAATCGAATATATTCCAAAATAATCTTCGTAAGTTTTTATCGCATTTGTACTTCGTTTGGTATGGATATTCTGCGAAACAAAGAACATGCAACAAACAGGAACTGGCACTGGGCACTAGATCAATATATTAGTCCCAAAAATAGTATAAAAAGTTGCCAAAAGTATATGAGAGTTGTAGAATATTGCCATGAAACAATCAAAAATTATAGATATGATGGAGACGTATCAGCATCCCCAAGCTTAATTCCTGCTCGCCCACGAGTAGATAAATGATAAAAAAGATAATTTTTGATGTGGAATGCTAATTTGCATGATCTTGGTCATATAATCTAATCATGGCATGAATATTAAGACACGAGTAATTCAAAGCAATAGTATATCATTTGACATTAAGACAATAATTCTTCAAGCATATTAATAAAGCAATCATGTCTTCTCAAAATATCATGGCTAAAATAAATTATCCCTACAAAATCATATGGTCTGACTATGCTCCATCTTCCCCACACAAAGTATTTACATCATGCACAACCCTGATGACAAGTCAAGCAATTGTTTCACACCTTTTATGTTCTCAAACCTTTTCAACTTTCACACAATACATGAGCGTGAGCCATGGATATAGCATTATAGGTGGAATAGAATATGGTGGAGGTTGTGAGGAAAAAGAGAAGATAGTCTCACATCAACTAGGCATATCAACGGGCTATGGAGATGCCCATTAATAGATATCAATGTGAGTGAGTAGGGATTGCCATGCAACGGATGCACTAGAGCTATAAGTGTATGAAAGCTCAAAAAGAAACTAAGTGGGTGTGCATCCAACTTGCTTGCTCAAGAAGACCTAGGGCAATTAGAGAAGCCCATCATTGGAATATACAAGGCAAGTTCTATAATGAAAAAATCCCACTAGTATATGAAAGTGACAAAATAGGAGACTCTCTATCATGAAGATCATGGTGCTACTTTGAAGCACAAGTATGGAAAAAGGATAGCAGCATTGTCCCTTCTCTCTTTTATCTCTCTTTTTTATTTTTTTATTTTTTTATTTTTGGTGGTAATCATTAGCCTCTTTTTTTATTTGGGCTTCATTGGCCTCTTTTATTTATTTGTAAATTCTAGAGACTCATCCCAACTTGTGAGGGAATCATAGCTCCATCATCCTTTCCTCACATGGGACAATGCTCTAATAATGATGATCATCACATTTTTATTTACTTACAAATCAAGAATTACAACTCGATATAGAACAAAATATGACTCTATATCAATGCCTCCGGTAGTGTATCGGGATGTGCAATGATCTAGCGTAGCAATGACATCCAAAAACGGACAAGCCATGAAAACATCATGCTAGCTATCTTACGATCATGCAAAGCAATATGACAATGATGGTGCGTTTCATAATTAATGGAACGGTGGAAGTTGCATGGCAATATATCTCAGAATGGCTATGGAAATGCCATAATAGGTAGGTATGGTGGCTGTTTTGAGGAAGGATATATTGTGGCGACCCGACCTGAAAGGTCGAATCTCCGATGTTTCTGTACCATCCCAAGATCAGGCTGGTACACACACGGTACATCAATGTATATATCAAAGTGAAATCACAGAGCTTTAATAATTGAAAAATCTCATATCGAATTCTTTATTACAATAAGAATTAAAATAAAGTGGCTGAAGGCCAACTCATGAGAATAACTAATCTTGCGGAAGCTTCAAAGGTAGTTGAGTCCATCTGACTCCAAGGGCATCTCACCGAGCGTAGAGCGTATCCTCACTCCTGGTCGGAAAAGTACTCTACAACATGATACGTTGCAGCCATGTAGGTCAGCATATTGAATATGCTAGCAATGTCACAAAAGAGGGGTTAAAGTAATCATCTAGTCTATATGCATATATGGCAGGTGGGGTAGTAAGTTTTGCATAAAGCCAAAAAAATTCCTACAACAAGAGAGGGCAAAAGCATAATTACTACAATGTTGGTTGATTAATGAGATGGTTCCACCAACCAATTCTCATACCCAAGTTGTCATTAATAAACCCACATCAATACAATTAATTGTGTTGAGAGTTCCAGATAGTTTCAGTTCCTTTGGCTCAAACTGTCCATGACCGTGGACACGACTAATCGATTAGGTTTGGGTACTCTGCAGAGTTTTGCACATGTTCCCCACAAGATTTGATCGCCTCCGTTGTACTTCTCGCAATTCAGGGTGTTTGAGAAATGGATGACCAAAACATGGTCTTCTAAAGGGTTTCCCCGAGACTCTGTCGGTGCCCATCCTTTCCTACCGTTCTTCTACATCTCGTAGCACCGCCTGTCCAGGGTCACCACGATATCCAACCAAGCCAGAGCCCATAATGGCTTGTGGCTGTGCAGGTAAGCCTTGGGTCTTGAAGCATCCATCCATCTCTTTGTGCCTGGGTGGACCTTTCCGCATGAATACTGGCACTTCTCCAGCAACATCTAGGCTAACCACTGGTTTCTCCAGGGCGCCGTTCAACCATCATCCACCCAGAGGTATGTTGAAAACTTGGAGTCTTGAAGTCTTGATCATCTTGTAGGTCTTGAAATTATTATCTCACAACTCTCATGAATCACACAACCAACCCCGTCTACTAATAGCATAGCAAAATTAAATCAACGTTTCCCGGGGCCAATGTGTCAAAGGGTTGAGGGGTGCCTACCACATGATACTACATCAAGTAACCAAGTTTCCAAATTACCTACTTTGCATGCAATTGGGGAGATGGTAGAACTAATGCAATAAAAACATAGGTATACATGGTCAAAGTGACTTACCTTGCTGACGATCCTCGTATTCAAGTGACTCTAGATAACAAGCTTCGCACTCCGGATGATCTAACGAATCAAACAAAACACACAATAAGCATAAACACAAATACTATTCATACAACATCAAGGTAAACAAATACTTCAACAAACAAAAACACAATCAAAAGGAATAATCACTAAAAGTATAAGACTAAAAATTTTGGTGTCAAAAATCTACTAAGACATAATAAGTCAAAAATTTGTTTGGAACAACTAGGCATTTAGATAACAGAAAAGTAAATACAAAATTTTATTAGGAAACAGAAAGTTTTTCATTATAAAAATTTTGTGCAAAAAGAGTTACTACAAAACTTTTTTTTCTAAACAATACTAAAGGTGAAAATAAGATGTACCTATTCAAACTAGAGCACAAAAAAATTTGAAAAAAATAGTTTATTAACAGAAAATAATACACCTAATGTTGAAACAACAGAACCTAATGGAATCTAAAAACAAAAGTTAAACTAAATCAGGTTCAAACTAAACTAAAATGAAATTAACTAAACTCTATTTAGAACTAAATAGATTCTGTTTTTGTTAAAAAAACCTAACCAAATTCATCCTAAAAATTCTCAAACTATGTAGGATGATAGGTCTAACTAATACAAAACAGTGGCAAAAAGATTCACTCAAAAATATATTTTTAAACTCATGTTATACAGATTTTAGTAATTTAAGAAAATTTGGTTAGATTCAAATTTTAAAGTTCAATTTTGAAATCTAAGCATACAGACATAAACTACAACATATTTGTGAACTAATGCAAAAAGAATCAAATAAAAACACCAAATATTTTAAAAGATATGATAAAAACAAAAACAGAATACATTTTGTTTTCTGAAACAGAAAAGAAAAAGAAAAACGTTCTATCGATCGGACAGGGTCTACGTGGCATGCTTTGATTGGCCGCGAGGGCGTGCGTGCGGGAGCTAGCGAGCGGTTGGCCGAGACTTAACGCGTACCGGTTCGTTTATTAAATAGATCTAATCTAGATCGTTGACTACGGATCCGACGGCTACGGTTGGAGGTGGCGACTTACAGAGAGGGGGTCGAGGTCTCCGGCGAAGTCGACGGTGGCCGGTGGTCGGAGGTGCTCGGGGACGACGGTGCGGTGGTCAGGGGCGGCATCCGAGAGCTTCAAACGGCGGCGGTGAGTCTCCAGCGTCGATTGGTGGCGTCGGAGGGGGCTGGGGGTGAGTGTGGCGACGGGCAGGAGCTCGGGGAGGTCCGGTTGGGTGTCGAACTCCGGAGAGGTGTGGGGCAGCATTCCGGCAAGGGGAGAGGGGGTTTCGAGGGTGGAACGGAGATCAGAGGGACGGGGCTTTATATAGGGGCGGTGCGGTGGTCAGGGAGGGCACGAGGGGCGAGATCTGCGGGGAGAGATCGCCGGCGACGTCGTCGGGCGCGAGGAAGGGGACGAGCGTGTTAACGCCGCGGTTGGACGGTGGGTCCCACGCGTCAGTGAGGGTGGGATGCGTGGTTAGCGCGTCGGTGGCCGACCCGGAGTAATTTCGGGTCTTAAAGGCTGTGGGCCGGCCCGGTTCGGTTTAAATTATTTCCTTCTCTATTTCCAAAGCAATAAAAACTCTTTTAATGCATTCAAAATATTTCAAAACATAGTAAATATATATATCAAAATGATCAGGAGAATTAATGTTATTTAATGAACATTTTTCCTCTGTCATATTGAATATCTTTTTAAAATTTATTTTCAGAAAGATTCCTAATTGATTTTTAAATCCTTTTGAGATAAACTTTCAAATAACCCCCTGGTTTTATTGTTCAACTATTTCACCAAGATGCCCCTGGTGTGGATTGTCATGTTACTCCCCTCTTTCTTTGAACATTACCAAAGGTTTTCAAATAGGTGAAACAAATACATGGGAAAATTGAAATGGCCTTTCAGAATTTCAAAGGAAGCACTTCAACCATTCATTACATTCAAACAAAGTGATGATGATGCCTAGCTAAATTTCATAACATTACAAAATGAATTTTTGGGATGTTACATATATGGTGGGTGTAATGCACCAGCGAAAGTTGCGCAGTACAAGAGAGGCTAGCAAAGGTGGAAGGGTGAGAGTGCGTATAATCCATGGACTCACATTAGTCATAAAGAACTCACATACTTATTGCAAAAATCTATTAGTTATCGAAGCAAAGTATTAGACACATGCTCCTAGGGGAGAGGTTGGTAGGATTTAACCATTGCGCACTCCCGACCCTCACACAAAGGATGGCAATCAATAAACAAATCATGCTCCGACTTTGTTACATAATGGTTCACCATACGTGCATGCTACGAGAATAACAAACCTCCTTTAACACAAGTATTTCCGCCAATCCACAATTACTCACTAGCATGACTCTCATATCACCATCTTTATATTGCAAAACTATTTCAAGGAATCAAACAATCATATTCAGTGATCTACAAGATTTATGTAGGATTTTATGACTAACCATGTGAATGACCAACTCCTGTTAAATCTCTATATAGATATAAGTGAAGAATGAGAGTTTAATTCTTTCTATAAAAGATACGCCCACTCACTAACAAATATAAGTGAAGCAAAAGAGCATTCTACGAATGGCGGTTTTCTATGTGTAGAGAAACAGGCAATACAAACTTCAAATGATATAAGTCAAGCACATGAAGCATTCTATAACGCCATACTCAAAACATATAAGTGAGGTGCAAAGAGCCTTCTATAAATCAACCAAGAACTTTATCATACCATCATGGTGCATTATTAAATGAAAAATAAAAATCACACAATGCTCCAAGATTTACGCATATCATGTGACGAATAAAAACATAGCTCCAAGTAAAATTACCGACGGTTGTTAGAAGAAAGAGGGGATGCCTTTCGGGGCATCCCCAAACTTAGTTTCTTGGGAGTCCTTGAATTTTATCTTGGGGTGCCTCGGGAATCCCCAAGCTAAGTCTCTTGCCACTCCTTATTCCTTCATCCATCGTGATCTCACCCAAAACTTGAAAACTTTAATCACACAAAACTTAACAAAACCCTCGTGAGATACGTTAGTATAATAAAACAAATCACCACTTTAAGTACTATTGCAAACCCATTCAAATTTTTATTTTGCATTGTATCTACTATATTATAACTTCTTTATGGCTTATACCACCGATAAAATCGACAGTCTCATCAAAACTAGCAAAATAATGCATCAAAAACAGAATATGTCTTAAACAGGACAGTCTGTAGCAATCTGGACATTTACTATACTTATGTAACACTAAAAACTCTGAAAAATTAGGAAAAAAATAAACAATTTGCATCGCAGCACTTTGTAAAAATTTCAAAAACTTTTAACATTCCAGTAAAAAATGTAAATTCATGCACTACATCCAAAGATTCTGTCTTTGCACTTCACAAACAAAACATGCAATCTAATCATCCTAAAGGAAAATCTTGGCACATTAGTTTTATAATATAAGGTATTTATACAAGGTGATAATTATTTTTGAAGAAAAGTTTCTGTAATCAAGATTCGCAAACTTTCTATGGGCATGAACAAAGTTCAAGGTGCTCCCCCACTTCAACGGTGCTCGTCCTTCTTACTTTCACTTTTCTTTTTGAAAAAGTTTTAGGTTCCCCTATTTTTTTATTTCTTTTGAACTATATGAAAGCACACAGCAGAATAAAATGACTCTCTAAAACTTTCGGGTTGTCTCCCTGGCAGCGCTTTCTTTAAACCATTAAGCTAGGCATAAAGTGCTCAAGTAATGGATCCACCCGGATCCCAAGGTATATCAAAGCCAATTTTAATTAACAATGATTTGTAATTTAGTAGTGAGCAAAAAGTAACATATATAATGCAACAACAAAGTCTAACTCTCTTCCTATGCATCAGCATGTCATAAAAGAACAATTCATGCACACAAAGTAAAGGCCAATGCATAGTATAAATAGTTTCTAGCAATTTTTATCGTATTGGAAACATGGAGAGGCAGAGATGTAGTTCATCTTTCATAATAATTGCAAGTAGGAGCAATAGGAACATGCATATTATATTTATCAAAATTATCATGTGCAATAGTAGAACGCAACCCATCAATATAATCCTTAATAAGCGCAAACTTCTTCGATATAGTGTAGTTGGGAGAATTCAAAAAGATAATAGGACTATTATGCATGGGTGCAATAGCAAAAATTTCATTCTTAACATAAGGAGATATAGAAAGTTCATATCCATAAGAATCATTCTTATTGGCATCATGGCCACAAGCATAGCAAGCATCAATTTCATCAAAAAGGGTTATTTCAAACGAATCCAAGGGATCATAGCAATCATCATAGCATTCATCCTTCGGTAAGCACGAAGGGAAATTAAACAATGTATGAGTTGAATAGTTACTCTAATTAGAACATGGGCATGGGTAGCTAATCCGCTCTTCCTCCTTTTGTTCTTCGCTCTCCTCTTCATCTTTTTCATCTACTGGGCTCACAATGTTAGGAATTTCTTCTTCCATAGATTCCTACAAAATATTAGTCTCTTCTTGGACAGCGGAGACTTTCTTAATAAAAGCAATAATACCAGCATTATATTTATAATTATCGTAGCAATATCGAAGTATAGCAAGATTTTCATATTTGTAAACATCATCATCATAATTTTCATACTCCTCAAACAAACATTTAATTTCACAAGCACCCATAAAAGCAACGAATTCTTCTATTCATTCCACATCATAGTAATCATATATACCATTAGCATAAGAAGCCAAGGTTTCATTATCATTAAATTTACATGAAAAGGGAAGGTGTGGAGCCTTCATCCTAGAGCAACAAGTATAATCACATCTCAAGCATAAATTCCGAGCATACCAATGTAACATATGAATTTGATCCCATAACAGTTTCCCTTTTTGAGTCAAGCGATAATCCCTAAAGTATTCACGTTGATCCACTTATAGCTCTAGTGCATCCGTTGCATGGCAATCCCTACTCACTCACATTGATATCTATTGATGGGCATCTCCATGGCCCGTTGATACGCCTAGTTGATGTGAGACTATCTTCTCCCCTTCCTTGACAACCTCCACCATATTCTATTCCACCTGTAGTGCTATATCCATGGCTCGCGCTCATGTATTGCGTGAGAGTTGAAAAAGTTTGAGAAAATAAAGGTGTGAAAATAATTGCTTGACTTTTCATCGGGGTTGTACATGATATAAATACTTTGTGTGGGGAAGATGGAGCATAGCTAGACCATATGATATTGTAGGGATAAATTTCTTTTGCCATTATATTTTGAAGAGATACGATTGCTTTGCTAGTATGCTTGAAATGTTATTATTTCTATATCAATATTAATCTTTTGTTTTGAATCTTACAGATCTGAATATTCATGCCACAATAAAGAATATTACATGGATAAATATGTTAGGTAGCACTCTACATCAAAAATTCTGTTTTTATCACTTACCTACTCGAGGACCGGCAGGAGTTAAGCTTTGGGATGTTGATACGTCTCCAACGTATCTATAATTTTTGATGATGTCATGCTATTATATTATCTGTTTTGAATGTTTAACATGCATTAATATGCTATTTTATATTATATTTGGGACTAACCTATTAATCTAGATCCAAGTGCCAGTTTTTGTTTTCCCTTGTTTTTGAGTTTTGCAGATATGGAATATTAAATGGAGTCCAAACGGAATAAAACCTTCTAAAGGAATTTTTCTGGAAGAAAACAAGTCGATCAAGCTTGGAGTGCACGTTAGGGGAGGTGCCAGGGCGCCACAAGCCTGCTAGGCGCGGGCCCCTTAGACGCGCCTAGCGGGCTTGTCGCTTTGTGGCAGGTCTCCTAACCCTAATTCTTGGCCTATAAATACCCAAATATTCCCGAAACATCAAAAAGAGAAACACAAATACTTTTCTGCCGCCGGAAGCCTCCGTTCCATAGATATCCAATCTTGGAGCCTTTTCCGGTAATCTATCGAAGGGGGTTTCGATCACGGAGGGCATCTACAACAACTCCATTTCCCCTCCGATGATGCGTGAGTAGTCCACCATGGACCTATGGGTCCATAGCTAGTAGCTAGATGGCTTCTTATCTCTCTTTGATCTTCAATACCATGTTCTTCATGATCGTCATGGAGATCTATCCGATGTCTCTTTTGTGGTGTATTTGTCAAGATCTGATGAATTGTGAGTTTATGTTCAGATTATCCATGAATATTATTTGAATCTCCTCTAAATTCTTATTTGCATGATTTCATATCCTTGCAAGTCTCTTCGAGTTATTGGTTTGGTTTGGCCAACTAGATTGGTAATTCTTGCAATAGGAGAAGTGTTTGGTTTTGGGTTCAATCTTGCGGTGTCCTCACCTAGTGACATGGTAGGGGTAGCGAGGCACGTATTGTATTGTTGCCATCAAGGGTAAAAATATGGGGTTTTCATCATATTGCTTGAGTTTATCCCTCTACATCATGTCACCTTTCTTAATGCGTTACTCTGTTCTTCATGAACGTAATACTCTAGATGCAGGCAGGAATCAGTCGATGTGTGGAGTAATAGTAGTAGATGCAGAATCATTTCGGTCTAATTGTCACGGATGTGATGCCTATATGCATGATCATTGCCTTGGATAACTACATGATTATTCGCTTTTCTATCAATTGCTTGATAGTAATTTTTACCCAACATGATATTTGCCTTCAAGAGAGAAGCCTCTAGTGAAACCTATGGCCCCCGAGTCTATTTTCCATCATATACTTTCAGATCTATAAACTAAAAAAACCAAAAATATCTTGCTGCAATTTATTTACGTTTTACTTTCTGCACTCTTTTACATATATCTCTTTCAAATCTAATCCTTGCAAATAACTGTGAAGGGATTGACAACCCCTTTATAGCGTTGGGTGCAAGAGTTTAATTGTTTGTGTATGTGCATCCATTGGTGACTTTCTTGTTCCTCCTACTTGATTGATACCTTGGTTCTCAAAAACTGAGGGAAATACTTATCTACTTTGCTGCATCACCCTTTCCTCTTCAAAGGAAAACCAACGTAATCTCAAGAGGTAGCAGGGGTAGGCCGCGCCCCCTAGCTTGTGGGCCCCTCGGGCATCGTCTCGCGTTGATTATTTTTCCAAAAAAATCAAATATATTCCAAAAAAATCTCCACAAGTTTTTATCACATTTGGACTTCGTTTGGTATGGATATTCCGCGAAACAAAAAAACATGCAACAAACAAGAAATAACACTGGGCACTGGATCAATATGTTAGTCCCAAAATAGTATAAAAAGTTGCAAAAAGTATATGAAAGTTGTAGAATATTGGCATGAAACAATCAAAAATTATAGATATGAAGGAGACGTATCAACTAGCCCCCAGTGTTTTGTGATATTCGGATACACCAAGGTTGAAACCAGCATCACATGGTTTGTAATCGTACAAACACCTCGTATAACATGGAATAACCTCTATCGATATTTAGTTTGACACTTATGCTTGGATTGCAGACCGGTTCTCGCTTATTATGATAGTTAGTTTTCGGCTTTATCCACTGTGGTAGTTGACCAGGCGAGCTGGAAGCACAATCGCAGTGGTTCTCCCTTTGTCCCTTTAGCAGAACGAGCGGAACGTAAGAGGGCAAACACAGGAGCCGGACAACCCAACCATTGACCCAAGACATAATTCGGAACTGATTCATATAACGCAACATCCAAGACGCCGAACACATAAACAATAGTGACGGGGGTGCTTCTTGGGGCAGTTTTTATAGTCAAGCCCCTGGTCTATTAGCCGGTTGCATCATAATATGTACCGAACAACTTTGCTATCGACATTGGTGAGTAGAGAACAGAGTACGTGACATAAGATACAACGAGGAGGCCGTAAAAGATGATCTTTATTTCTGATGAATTCTTATAACTCAAATTGCTGAAGCGACTGTTACAAGTATTTTGAAATGAAAAATAAAGTTTACAAAGGAGAGTTTTACCCGGGGTCTTCGATGGGTGGCTTGACATCCTCAATGTGCCACGTCGCATGTCTGCTCCTTTGCTCCCAAGGGGGTAGCTTTCCTTTAAAGGTGATTGCTATCGGCGAATGGACCTTGGGAAGAAGATCTTGAGAGGTCATCGTAGTGTGGATGAGCTTTACGCTTGGAAGGTCCTAGATGGTACCTGTGCTTTGTCCGAAAACATGTGTTGGCAGTAGTTCGGTCCAAACGAACACTTTCCCTTTGATAGTGGGCCCCCACAGCTGCCCATGGTATTTTGAGCGTGAAGTTGTGCCTTCTTGGCATATATTTTATGGGAAATAGGGTTGTGTTGTGAGGGGCGTATCCCTATTTTTGTTGGGCGGAAGATGATTCTGGGAGTTTGGGATGTGAACGAACTTGTTTACTAGCCTGACGTGCCTTTATGGCTGATTTGGGCATCAGCCTATTGTCGTCGTACTGGAATTTGGCTGCCAAGGCCACTATGTGTTCCTCAGCTCAGAGAGAGCACTCTGTGTTACCGTTGACAGTAATGACCCCCTTGGGCGAGGGCATCTTGAGCTTCATGTACGCGTAGTGGGGGACGGTGTTAAAGCGAGCGAATGTTGTGCGACCGAGTAGGGCATGATAACCACTGCGAAAAGGGACAATGTCGAAGATCAAGTCTTTGTTGCACAAGTGGTCAGGCGAGCCAGATTCACAATTCTCAAGTAGTGGGCTTCGATGCTTAGGATCACTCCTCTAAATGTAGTGTTACTAGGTTTGATCCTTGACGGATCTATACCCATCTTTTTCACCGTGTCTAAGTAAATCAGATTAAGGCTACTTCCTCCGTCCATTAGGACTCTAGTGAGGTGATACCCATCGATAATGGGGTATAGGATGAGGGTTGCCAAACCTCCATGACGGATACTGGTCAGATGATCCCGTTGGTCGAAGGTTATCGGGCAAGCCGACCATGGGTTATACTTCGGGGCTACGGGCTCTACGGCGTAGACTTACCAAAGGGCGTGCTTCCTCTCCTTTTTTTGGTACGTGATTGGCATATATCATGTTCATAGTTTTTACCTCTGGAGGGAACTATTTTTTTCCTCCATTGCTTCGACCGCAGGGCTCGTCATCGTCCTTGCTACATGGTCCCTTGACTTGCTCTTTGGCTGCGTATTTGCCAGCTTGTTTGGATACCCAACAATTATGGTTGGTGTGTGTAAAGGGCTTGTCTTTGGTGTCGTGGATCTGGAAGGGCATATCCATGTTTTTGTCTGGCGTGGTAGGTTCATCTCGATTTCCTTTAGAAGGTTTCTTCCATTGTTCGGATTTTGGGTTGCGGAAACCGACATTAACGGGCGTGTCCTCGGCATCGCCGTTGTTGTGCCAGCATTTGTTTTTGTTACATCGTGGTTTCCCATTTCCATCCCATACTTTGGAGGTGTCGGGGTCTTCGGGGTTATGGCCTCGTCGATCTAGCTAGTTATCCTCGCCCATGCAAAAGCGGGTCATAAGTGAGGTAAGGGCGGACATTGTCCTCGACTTGTCCTGGTCGAGCTGACGAGCTAGCCACTCATCCGGATATTATGTCTAAAGGAGGCTATTGCCTTGGTGTCCGGCCAATCAACAATCAGGTTTTTCTTGGTCAGGAACCGATTCCAGAATTGTCGAGCCGATTCACCAACTTTCTAGACAACATTGCTCAAGTCAGAGGAGTCCGGTGCCCTGGAAGTTAGATCGGAAGGCATCCTCGAGCTCTTCCCAGCTCCCGATGGAATTCTCAGGAAGACTGTTTAACCAGTGTCGAGCTCGCCGCTTAAGTTTTAGGGGTACATACTTGACGGCATGGAGATCGTCTCCTCGTGCCATATGAATGTGGAGGAGGAAGTCCTCAATCCAGACGGCTGGGTCTATTGTCATGTCGTATTGCTCTATGTTAACGGGTTTAAACCCTTTAGGGGACTAATGTTGCATCACCTTGTTTGTGAAGCACAGTGAGTGGGCAGTGCCTCTGACCCGAGCTATGTCATGCCTACGATAGGTGGTCGATCGGGCCCGGTTTTGTTCCCGACCTCTATTGTTGTGGTCGAGCCAAGACTGGTACCCGTCCTGTCTAGCGGGATGGTATCCTCTAGATCCATAGATGGATCTTGTGTGGCTTGCTCTATAATCCAGGTCATGTCGTAAGTCATACCTATCCTCAAGCTCTGCTAGTGGTTTTCCTCTCCTGCGGGGTATCGCAGATCTATACTCGGACTTGTTGGTCGTCCTATCCTGTCCTCGAGGAGGGCGGGCCGGCTGGTCATACAGAGTATGCCTAGGAGACGATGTTTCAAGGACCTCGTCATCAAACTACGGCAGCAGCCACCGGCGTGGGTAGCTCTTGGGTTGGTCCAGTAGATTGGTACCGTACCCTTCTTCGGCTTCCAGGACCCTCGTCCATCTATCATTGAGGGTTTCCTATTCATCTTTGAGCTGCTATTGTTTTGCCTTTAGGCCTCGGGTGGTGGCTAAAAGTTGCGGCCTAAACCATTCCTGATCCGTAGGGTTTTCGAGGACAGTGAAGTCTTCGGCTTCCAGGCTGTCCTCCTCCGCGACAGGGGGAAGGTAGTAGTCGTCCTTAGAATCATTAAGACCCTCAGTGTCGCGCCGATCTTCGGGCCTTTCTTGGTCCTCCAGTGGCTCTTCGGGGACTTCAGGGTTGTCAAGGTCTTCCGGGGTGTCGTTTTCCCCGGTGTCTGCAATATCTTCCCTTCCCTTATTTGCCTTAGATCATTTGTGTTGTTTTTGGTGCCTTGAGAGCTCCTCAACGGATTCATCGCAATTCTTCTTATGGGTGTGATCGCCCTTATCGTCGGGGGTGTCTACCATGTAGACGTTGTAGGTGGAGGTGGCAGTCCATCACCCTATGTTGAGAGGGGCAGGGGCGCCTTCCTCTTCATCCATGTCTTTTGCCTCCTCAGAGGCGTAGTCCAGCATATCATTGAGTCTTCGATAGTGGCTACCAAGTGGGTGGTGGGTGGGTCAAAAAAATCCCCATGACCTGCCTTCAGACTGATCTGAGCATGGGTCGAGGTCAGGTGGTTTGTGATTTTATTGATACGATCTGATCCAGCGCCTCGGTGATCGTCGAGAGATCGACCGGGTCGATCTCCTTACGACATTCGGAGTTAACCTCCAACGTGTCCGTACAAAGAGTGTGTTCGACAGGGGACGACCCCTGGCCCTCAAGTACTCTAACCGAATCCAGACTAAAAGCCAGATCATCTGTAGGGATAGACCCGAGGGCAAAGTCGAGAAGGAGATCCGAAGTTAAGGCTTCAGAGACTTCGGGCTCGTGAAATGAGATCATGAGCCCAGCGAATGACAGATTGCCCGAGGAGTCTATGGAGAACTCTAGGTTCCCTAATCTGATCTCTTGATCGGGAGCGAGACTTCCGATCCAACCAGGGTGGCCGGTCGGGTCGGCGTGCAGCATGATGCTGCCGAAAGCGAATATATGTCCGGGGGCGAAGGAGTCCCCATTACGGACTTCATCGCTAACGATTAGGCAAGCCATCAATTCCTCTTGCGATCACAGTGGAACTCTCAATGAAAAAGCACCAATGTTGGTGTCAAAAATGGCGGATCTCGGGTAGGGGGTCCCAAGCTATGGATCTAGAATCGATGGGTAACAGGGGACGAAGGAGACGATGTTTACCCAGGTTCAGGCCCTCCTATGGAGATAAAACCCTACGTCATGCTTGGTTGTATTAATGTGTATGAAGATTACAGAGTCGATCTACCTCGAGATCAAGTAGCTAAACCCTAGATGAGTTCTCCTGCCCTCTACTATCTAAACACCTTGGTTTATATAGATACTGGGGGTACCTAGGGTTTACACATGATAAGTCTCCAGCCAGAAGTAAAGACGCGGATCCCCTCATCTTGACTTGGAGTGCATGTCACGTCTTCTGAGGTTTCCTTCTAGAATACGGGGTCGTCGCCTCGGCCATTCCTGCGATAATCAGAGAGCAGCCCACCAAGTCGGCCTATGAGAGATAGGCCGGCGGCCCAAGGACCCCTTAGTCTAGGACTCCCTCCCTCACCCGTGGTCGTGATGGTGATCACCATGGTGGCGACACGAGCGGCTACATTCCACGACCTCTCACTCAGGAGCGGCGGGATGAAAGGAGGAGGAGAGACGACGAAGTCCTTCTCACTCCAATCACGGGGACTACTTCGAAAGAGATAGCCCTGGAGGCTACGCGCATGGCCACTCTAGCTGAATGCCAGCGACTCGAGCGGCTCCAGCAGTCGCTCGATGAGCGCGCATCATGGGACGGACCGAGTTCCGATAACATGAGGCATCTGTTGTTCCAAAACAGTCGACCCTCTAAGGCCCCGGTGATGCGCATGCCAATAGAGAACCTGCCACGGCCACTCAGATCTCTGAATCTATTCAGCCGTCTAGGTCGACAGCCGGTGAAGGCATTCGGCAGATCCAAGCTTTGCTAAAGACTATGTTGCAGCAGAATTATGAAGTTTCACAGTCGTCACTACAGATACATAGCAGATCCGCACGAGCAAACATAGTCTAGTCTGCTCACAGCCCACACACGTACGGGAAACGCCCACATTCTCCTCCTCCGAGAGGCCCGTACGGAGGGCATTGGCATGATGAACATGACATCAGTCAGACTCCTCCTCTGAGAGGCGGTTCATATGGCAAGCGACCCTTTGATGATGGTCGCCACTATGGAGAAGATCGCAATCGGACTCCCCCTCATCCCAGAGGTTACGAGGAAGCTGGTCGGCGACCTCCGCTGCTCAATGCCAGGTCTACCATCACGCAGAAGATGGTGGATAGGAACTAAGTGATCAGGGACCCAATGAGTAGTTGGGGGACGTCAGGTCTCGAGTGCTTCTATAGGCATATGTGAGAAGCTGAGATACCTCCCAACAACCGGTTGGCGACCGGAATCAGAAGTGTAACGGTGAATCCAAGCCGGAAACGTGGCTCAAAGATTACCGAGTGGCAGTTCAAATTGGAAGTGGTGATGACTTTGTGGCAATGAAGCATCTCCCTCTCATGTTGGTGGGATCCACTCCAGCCTGGTTGAACCAGTTACCTTCCAGCAGCATCTGGTTATGGGAGGACATGGCTCGAGTGTTCATCAAGACGTTTGAAGGCACGTACAAGCGTCCAGGTGGATTGACAGAGCTGCACCGTTGTGTCCACAAGATCAATGAGACTCTCTGAGAGTACACACCGTTGTGTCCACCAGATCAACGAGACTCTCTGAGAGTACATTCAGCAATGGGCTACACTGCACAACACAGTTGAGAATGTCACTAAGCACCAAGCCGTCTACGCGTTCAAGGATGGCACTCGGTACAGGGAACTCATCCTGAAGTTTGGCCGATCAGCAGAGCTATCTCTCAATTGAGAAACGGAAATCGCCAACAAGTATGCCAACGGCAAAGAGGAAGACCGACTCCGAAGCGGCAAGGGTCGAGCAGGCGACGCCAATCATTCGGTTGGGAACATAGACAAGAAGCAAAAATGGAAAGCCAGTCCTTCGAGAAAGGCGGAAGTGGCTGATGTTCCTAGCCAAGGAAAGCCAAAGTCCAAGAAGAACAAGAAAAAGGACTAGGCTAACAAGAAGAAGCCCGAGTACAATTCTGAGGTGATGGATTAGCCTTGTGTTGTCCACACGAAGAAAGATGACGAGGGCAACATCATTTACCCAAAGCACACCACTCAGGAGTGTTGAATGCTCAAGCATGACATGGGTAAAGAGGCCTCCACAGAGAAGGAAGAAAAGTATGAAGCCGAGGGTGATCCCGAATACCCTCAGGTCAACAAAGTCTTGAACATGATCTTTGCAGATGTCGAAAGCAAGAGACGATTGAAAGTCGTCAATCGGGAGGTGAACATGGTAGCTCTGACTGCAGTGAAGTACCTCAACTGGACGGAGACTCCCATCACACAGTCTGATCATCCAGCCTATATAGCCACCCCGGGAGGCAGGCGCTGGTTGTCGATACGGTTGTAAATGGAGTCCGACTACGCAAGGTATTGATGGATGGTGGCATAGGAGTCAATATAATCTATGAATATACACTCAGAGGAATGGGCATCCTGATGTCATGCCTAAGCAAGAGTAACATGCATTTCCATGGAGTCATTACTGGGAACAAGGCCTAGTCACTCAGTCAAATTGCTCTGGACGTTGTGTTCAGAAGAGAGAAGAACTTCCAAAAGGAACGCCTAACATTCGAGGTGGTGGACTTTTGGAGTGCCTATCATGCCATCCTGAGTAGTCCTGCCTACGCACGTTTCATGGCCCGACCATGCTACGTTTACCTTAAACTTAAAATGCCAGGACCGAATGGTGTGATCACGGTGACCAACGATTGGGAAGTTGCCAAGGAGTGCCTCTAGCAAGGCTTTAAAGTTGCCAATGAACAAGTTCTTTTAGTCGAACTTGAAAGATACAAGAAAGCGGCGAACACTGCAGACTTGCTCAAGTCTAAACACCCGGCAATAGAATCAGCTTTTTAGTCAGCCGGCTAAACCAAGCAGGTTCACATTCACCCCAACAATCTGAGTGTGGCTTCGACCAACATCTCGACATCACTAGGTGAAAAATAGGAAGCCGAGATCATCCAGTTCCTCCATGAGAACTGGGATATCTTCGCATGGAAGCTGTGTGACATGCCAGGGGTACCCAGGGGACAGGCTAAGCATCGACTCCAAGTGGATCCGAAAATCAATCCAGTCAAGGAGCACTTGCATCGATCCTCTGTCGGCTCCTAGCTACCAAATTCATTCGCGAAGTTTTCCATTCCGAGTGGCTGGCCAACCCAGTGCTGGTGCCCAAGAATGACAAATCCCTTCTAATGTGTATCGACTTCAAGCACTTCAATGGGCCTGCCCAAAAGATCACTCTCCCCTTCCCCGCATAGATCACATAGTAGATTCCACCGCCGGATGCGAATGCATGTCGTTCTTAGATGCATACTCTGGGTACCATCAAATCCAAATGTATGGACCAGATGAAATAAAAACATCTTTCATCACCCCATTCGGGTGTTTTTGCTATATCACTAAGCCATTCAGTCTCAAGAATGTTGGGGCAACTTTTATGCGCATGATTCAGAAATGCTTGCAAGAACAAATCAGTCGGAATGTCGAAGCGTACATGGATGACATCGTGGTTAAGTCTAGGAAAGGTTCTGACCTCTTGGCTGACCTCGCTGAAACCTTCGCAAATCTTCGTCGCTACCAACTAAAGCTCAACCCTGCAAAATGCACATTCGGAGTACCCTCGGGTAAGCTACTCGGGTTCCTCGTTTCCGAACGAGGGATTGATGCCAACCCTAATAAAATTGGAGCAATCATCCGAATGAAGAAACCTCTCCGCTTGCATGATGTTCAGAAGCTCACGGGATGCCTTGCAGCCCTGAGTAGATTCATATCTCTTCTCGATGAGAAGGCCTTGCATCTTTACAGACTGATGAAGAAGTCTGACGCATTCAAATGGACCTCTAAAGAACAAACTGCATTCGATTAGCTCAAGACTTTGCTTTCTGCCAAGCCGGTGTTAGCTGCTCCGGCAGCCGAGAGCCTTTTCTCTTATGCATTGCCACTACTAGCTAACTGGTCAGCACTGTTCTCACTATGGAGCATGAGGAATTAGGAAGAACTTTCAAGGTGCAAAGGAATGTGTATTATATTTCGGAAGTCTTGACTCCCTCCAAACAAAAGTATCCACATTACTAGAAGTTGGTTTATGACATTTAACTCACTGTCAAGAAGGTAGCTCATTACTTCCAAGAGCACTCGTTCACAGTTATTAGTGATGCCCCTCTTTCAGAAATACTGAATAACAGAGATACCACAGGTCGAGTGGCGAAGTGGGCAATCGAGCTCCTCTCAATGGAGATCAAATTTGAAGCCAAGAAGGCAATCAAGTCGCAAGCTCTTGTTGATTTTCTGGCCGAATGGATAGAACAGGAACATCCAGTGCCGAGTATCCCTAAACGCTGGACCATGTTCTTTGATGGGTGTAAGATGATCCAAGGGTCCGGAGATGGAGTAGTTCTCGTTTCCCCCATAGGAGACCGACTGAGTTACGTTCGGGCCGAGTACAAGGCCGAGTACGAGGCCAAGTACGAAGCCCTCCTCTACGGGCCGAGTACGAAGCCCTCCTCTACGGGCTCTGAATAGCTATCGCGCTTGGCATCCGATGCTTGATGGTATTCGGTGATTCGGACCTCGTAGTCAACCAAGTGATGAAGGAATGGGATATAAGGAGTCCTTCCATGGCTGGGTATTGCAATGTAGTCTGAAAGTTGGGAGAGAACTTCAAAGGCTTAGAGTTACACCATATCCCCCGAGTGAAGAACCAGGTTGTTGATGACCTGGCAAAAATTGGCTCCACTTGGAGAGTTGTGCCGAAGGACGAATTCCTTGAACACCTACATTCTCCTTCAATCAAAGAATATCCTTCTATTGAAGAGCCCCAGCAAGTAGTTGGATCTTCAGATCCGACTGAAGTTGACATTCCAGCTATAGTGGATCTCGCCCAATAAATGTTGGTGATCACTCCCAAGTGGACCCAATCCTACTTAGCGTACTTGCTCCGGCAAGAGCTCCTCGAAGATGAAGAGGAAGCCCGACAACCCAAATCATGTGAAGTGATGGGAGATGAGCTATGCAGAAAAGGCACTACAGGTGTAGCTCAGAAATGCATATCCCAGAAGAAGGGCAGCAGATCCTACACGAGATTCATTCGGGAACCTGTGGTCATCATTTATCCTCTCAGACGTTAGTCGCAAAGGCATTCCATGTAGGTTTTTGCTGGCCCCGAGCCAACGCAGAAGCAAAAGACATGGTTGATCTTTGTGTTGGATGTCAATTTTACAAGAACCACACACACAAGCCGGCATCTGCGCTGAAGACTACTCCTCTCACCTGGTCGTTTGCTGTTTGGGGTCTTGACATGGTCGGTCCTCTATGCACTAGGTCGAATGGGTTTACCCATCTACTGGTTGTACTGGATAAGTTCACCAAGTGGGTCGAAGCAAAGCCCATCAAAAGCTTGGACACATCTACAGCTGTCATTTTCATTCGGCATATCATATTCAGATTCAGAGTCCCCCATGACATCATCATAGATAACAGGAAGAATTTCGATTTGGATGAATTCCGTGAGTTTTGTTACTTTCAAGGCAGTCGGGTCAATTATGCTTCTGTATCTCACCCGTAGTCGAACGGACACGCAGAACGAGCAAAGGCGATGATTCTTCATGGGTTGAAACTCCGATCGATGAGAGACCTGAAGATTGCCGCTGGTGCATGGGTTGAGAAACTCGGTGTTGTTCTGCTGAGTGACATTCACCACAACGCTCCCCGATTGGAGCTTTACAATGAAGACGAAGCTGAAGTTGGATGCCAAGACGGCCTTGACCTCTTTAAAGAAGAAAGAGAGCAAGCCCTGATCAGGTTGATGCTTTATCAGCAAGACTTGAGGCGCCTTTACGATAGACAAGTGAGAAGGCGTGCTTTTCAGGAAGGCGATCTCGTTCTCCGATTGGATCGGCAGAAGCCACACAAACTAGCGCCTCCATGGTAGGGGCCATTCACAATCTCCAAAGTTCTAAACAACAGGGCTTATCGGTTGTACAACTTCGATAAGATATGGAAGAACCCCGAGCGTGCAACGCGGATCTACTTCGCAAGTTTGTGGCCAGAAATTCTGTCCAAAAACCACCCAATCCACTAGTATATATAGGAGGAGAGGAGAGGAGAGGCAGCCAAGGCCTTTGGGTCGGCCGAAATAGGAGGTGGGAAGCAATCCTACTTCACCTCCAATCCTAGTTGGAGTAGGATTGCCTCCTATTGGCTGATTTTCCACTTTTTGCTTTAGGACTTTCTCTCCTGCGCCATGGGCCTTTGTGGCTGTTTTCCCAGCCCACTAAGGGCTGGTTATTATTCTCACACAGCCCATGGACCTCTTGGGGTCGAAATACCCCTCCCGGAGGCCTCCCGGTACACTACCGGCACTCCCGGTACACTACCGGCACTCCCGGTACACTACCGATGAGCCCGAAACTTTTCCGGAAACCAAACTGGGACTTCCTATATATGAATCTTTACCTCTGGACCATTCCGGAGCTCCTCGTGACGTCCGGGATCTCATCCGGGACTCCGAACAAACTTCGGTCACCACCATACATAACTCTACACTACCGAAACGTCACCGAACCTTAAGTGTGCAGACCCTGCGGGTTCGAGAACTATGTAGACATGACCGAGACACCTCTACGGTCAATAACCAATGGCGGGACCTGGACGTCCACATTGGTTCCTACATATTCTACGAAGATCTTTATCGGTCGAACCTCTATGTCAAGGATTCAGTTAATCCCGTATAACGTTCCCTTTGTTCTTCGGTATGTTACTTGCCCGAGATGCAATCGTCGGTATCTCCATACCTAGTTCAACCTCGTTACCGGCAAGTCTCTTTACTCGTTCCGTAATACAAGATCCCGCAACTAACAATTAGTCACATTGCTCGCAAGGCTTATTGTGATGTTGCATTACCGAGTGGGCCCCGAGATACCTCTCCGTCACACGGAGTAACAAATCCCAGTCTCGATCCATGCCAACTCAACAGACACCATCGGAGATACCTGTAGAGCACCTTTATAGTCACCCAATTACGTTGCGACGTTTGATACACACAAGGCACTCCTCCGATATCTGTGAGTTGCATGATCTCATGGTCATAGGAACACATACTTGACATGCGGAAAACAGTAGCAATAAACTGACACGATCATATGCTACGTTTGCAATTTGGGTCTTGTTCATCACATCATTCTCCTAATGATGTGACCCCGTTATCAAATGACATCTCATGTCCATGGCTAGGAAACCTTAACCATCTTTTGATCAACGAGCTAGTCTATTAGAGGCATACTAGGGACATGGTTTTGTCTATGTATCCACACATGCATCTAAGTCTCCGATCAATACAATTATAGCATGGATAATAAACGATTATCATGAACAAGGAAATATGATAATAACTAATTTATTATTGCCTCTAGGGCATATTTCCAACAGTCTCCCACTTGCACTAGAGTCAATAATCTAGTTCACATCACCATGTGATTCGCATTGTTATGAATCTAACACCCAACGAGTTCTGGGGCTCGATCATGCTTTGCATGTGAGAGAGGTCTTATAGTCAACGGGTCTGTAACATTCAGATCCGTGTGCACTTTGCAAATACCTATGTTAAACTGTAAACACTGCTACCACACTCCGCTCGGTACTATTCCAAATGGCTGCTCCACTATACGTATCCAGATTGCTACTACGAGTCATCCGGATTAGTGTTAAAGCTTGTATCGACGTAACTCCTTACGACGAACTCTTTATCACCTCCATAATCGAGAAACATCTCCTCAGTCTCTTAGTTACTGAGGATAATCTTGACCGCTGTCTAGTGATCCACTCCTGGTTCACTCTTGTACCCCATGACGGACTCATGGCAAGGCACACACAGGTGCGGTACACAGCATGGCATAATAAAGAGCCTATGGCTAAGGCATAGGGGACGATGTTCGTCTTACTCTTTGTTCTGCCGTTGTCGAGCTTTGAGTCTCACTCAACTTTCACACCTTACAAATCAGGCGAGAACTCTTTCTCTAACTGATCCATTTTGAACTCTTTGAAAATCTTGTCAAGGTATGCACTCATTGAAAGTCTCATCGAGTCATCTTTGATCTATCTCTATAGATCTTGATGCTCAACAATTAGGTAGCTTCATCCAGGTCTTCCTTTGAAAATCACTTTCCAAATAACCGTTTTATGCTTTCTAGAAACTCTACATTATTTCTGATCAACAGTATGTCATCCACATATACTTATCAGAAATTCTATAGTGCTCCCACTCACTTTATTGCAAATACAAGTTTCTCGTAAACTTTGTATAAACATCAAAACTTTGATCACCTCATCAAAGCGTATATTCCAACTCCGAGATGCTTGCTTCAGTCCATGGAAGGATCATCGAAGCTTGCACACCTTTTAGCATCCTTAGGCCTGACAAATCCTTCTGGTTGCATCACATACAACCTTTCCTCAAGTAAACCGTTAAGGAAACGATGTTTTGACATCCATCTGCCAGATTTCATAATTGAAAACACAGCAACTGCTAACATAATTCCAACGGACTTTAGCACCACTACGAGTGAGAAAGTCTCATCGTAGTCAACTCCTTGAACTTGTCACGAACATCTTTGCAACAAGTCGAGCTTTACGAATAGTGACATTCACCATCAGTGTCTGTCTTCATTTTAAAGATCCATTTGTACTCAACGACCTGCCGTCCAACGAGCAAGTCTACCAAAGTCTACACTTGGTTTTCATACATGGATCCTATCTCGGATTTCATGGCCTCCAACCATTTGTCGGAATCCGGGACCATCATCGCTTCTCCATAGCTCGTAGGTTCATCGTTTTTCCAACAACATGACCTCCAAGACAGGGTTGTCGTACCGCTTAGGAGCAGTACACATCCTTGTCGACCTACGAAGTTCAATAGTAACTTGATCCTGAAGCTTCATGATCATCATCATTAACTTCCTCTTCAACTAACGTAGGCTTCACAGAAACATCTTTCTGCGCTGCGCCACTCTCTGGTTGAACAAAGGTTTAACAACCTCATCAAGTTCTATCTTCCTCCCACTCAATTCTTTCGAGAGAAACATTTCCTCGAGAAAGGATCCGTTTAAGCAACAAACACTTTGCACTAGGATCTGAGATTGAAGGTTCACCCAACTGATCTTAGGGTATTCTATGAAGATGCATTTGTCCGCCTTGGGTTCGACCTCATTAGGCGAAAACATTTTCCACACAAGTGTCGCAGCCCCAAATATTAAGAAATGACAGCTTAGGTTTCTATCAAACCATAATTCACATGGTGTCATCTCAACGGATTTAGATGGTGCCCTATTTAAAGTGAATGTAGTTGTCTCTAATGCATAACCCCAAAATTATAGTAGTAAAACGATAAGAGACATCATAGCACGCACCATGTCCAATAGAGCATAACTATGATGTTCGAACACACCATCACACTATGGTGTTCCAGGTGGCATTTAGTTGTGAAACAACTTTCACATTGTCTTAAGTTGTATGCCAAACTCGTGACTCAGATATTCACCTCCACGATCATATCGCAGTCATTTTTATCTTCTTGTCACGATGATCTTTAAACTTCACTCTGAATTTGCTTGAACCTTTCAAACGATTCAGACTTGTGTTTCATTAAGTAAATATACACTGTATCTACTCAAATCATCAACGAAGGTAAGAAAATAACGATATCCACTGCACGCTACAAGACTCACTAGGTTGCATACATCAACATGTATCATTTCCAATCAATCACTTGCCCGCTCCATCCAAAGGGGTCCTTTAGTCATCTTGCCCAAGAGGCATGGTTCGCATGTCTCAACCGGTTTGAAATCGAATGAGTCCAAATATCCATCACCATGGAGTTTCTTCATGCGCTTTATACCAATATGACATTTTGCGGCAGTGCCACAAGTATGTGGTACTATCATTATTTAACTTTGTATCTTTTGACATCAATGTTATGAACATGTGTATTACTACGATCAAGATTTCAACAAACCATTCTCACTGGGTGCATGACCATTGAAGGTATCATTCATGTAAACAGAATAACCATTATTCTCTGACTTAAATGAATAACCGTATTGCAACAAACATGATCTAATCATGTTCATGCTCAACGCAAAACACCAAATAACATTTATTTAGGTTCGTCACTAATCCTGAAGGTAGAGAGAGCGTGCGATGTTGATCACATCAACCTTGGAAACATTTCCAACACACATAGTTACCTCACCCTTAGCTAGTTCTCCGTTTATTCTGTAGCTTTTATTTCGAGTTACTAACATTTAGCAACCGAACCGGTATCCAATACCCAGGTGCTACTAGGAGTACTAGCAAGGTACACATCAATAACTCGTATATCAAATATACTTCTGTCGATGTTGCCAGCCTTCTTATCTACCAAGTATCTAGGGTTGTTCCGCTTCAGCGACCTCTCACCTCATAATAGAAGAACTTAGTCTCGGGTTTGAGTTCAACTTTGGGTTGCTTCACTGGAGCAGCAACTGACTTGCTATCCATGAAGTTTCCCTCCTTGCTCTTGCCCTTTTCGAAACTAGTGGTTTGATTAACCATCAACACTTGACGCTCCTTCTTGATTTCTACCTTCGCGGTGTCAAACATCGCGAACAGCTCAGGGATCAATACTTCTATCCCTGGTGTATTATAGTTCATCACTAAGTTCTAGTAGCTTTAGTGACAGTGACTTGGAGAACTATATCAATCACTATCTTATCTGGAAGATCAACTCCCACTTGATTCAAGCGATTGTAGTACCCAGACAATCTGAGTACATGCTCAACGATTGAGCTATTCTCCTTCATCTTACAGGCAAAGAATCTTGTTGGAGATCTCATATCTCGCAACACAGGCACGAGCCTGAGATCACAATCTCTGCTCCTAGAACATCTCATATGTTCCGTGACGTTCAAAACGTTTCCGAGCCTCAATTCTAAGCCGTAATGCATGACGCACTAAACTATCAAGTAGTCATCGAAACGTGCCTGTCAGATGTTCACAACATCTATAGACGACGCTAGAGGGGGTGGCGCACCGAGCGGTGCATTAAGGACATAAGCCTTCTGTGCAGCAATGAGGACAATCCTCAGATCACGGACCCAGTCCACAATATTGCTACCAACATCTTTCAACTCTATTTCTCTAGGAACATATAAAAAATACAAGGGAGCTACAGCGCGAGCTAGTAATCTACAACATAATTTGCAAAGACACTTTGACTATGTTCATGATAATGAGTTCAATTAATCATATTACTTAAGAACTCCCACTCAAATTGACATCCCTCGGGTCATTCGAGTGATACATGATCCAAATTCACCAACTCAAGTCCGATCATCACGTGAGTTAAGGTGGCTTCAATGGTGAACATCATTATGTTGATCATATCCACTATATGACTCATGCTCGACCTTTCGGTCTCTTGTGTTCCGAGGCCATGTCTGTACATGCTAGGCTCGTCAAGTTTAACCAGAGTGTTCTGCGCGTGCAAATCTGGCTTGCACCCGTTGTATGTGAACGTAGAGTCTATCACACCCGATCATCACGTGGTGTCTCAACACGACGAACTTTCACAACGGTGCACACTCGGGGAGAACACAATTTATCTTGAAATTAAGTGAGGGATCACCTTATAATGCTACCGTCGTCCTAAGCAAAACAAGGTGCATAAAAAGTATTAACATCACATGCAAATCATAAGTGACATGATATGGCCATGAACTTGTGCTTTTGATCTCCATCTAGAAAGCACCGGCATGATCTCCATCGTCACCGGCATGACACCATGATCTCCATCAACGTGTCGCAATCGGGGTTGTCACGCCCTGCATGCTTCTACTACTATTGCTACCGTAGCAATAAAGTGAAGCATTACATAGCGCTTAATGATTGACACGCAGGTCATACAATAATTAAAGACAACCCTATGGCTCCTGCCGGTTGCCGTACTCAACGACATGCAAGTCGTGAAATTCTATACATCACATGATCATCTCATACATCACATATATCTCATCATGTAATTGGCCATATCACATCACAACATACCCTGCAAAAACAAGTTAGACGTCCTCTAATTGTTGTTGCATGTTTTACGTGGCTGCTACGGGTATCTAGCAAGAACGATTCTCACCTACGCATAAACCACAACGGTGATACATAGATTGCTTTTCAACCTTCTCAAGGACCGCCTTTGTCGGATCCGATCCAACTAAAGTGAGAGAAACTGTCACACGCAAGCCATCTAAGCAACAAGTTGCGTCGAGGGAACCGGTCTCTCGTAAGCGTACGAGTAATGTTGGTCCGGGCCGCTTCATCTCACAATCCCGCTGAACCAAAATCCGACCAAGGGAGGAAGCAATCTAAGCATCAACGCCCACAAACCTTTTGTGTTCTACTTGAGATCTCATCGAACTATCAACCTAGCTCATGATGCCACTGTTGGGAAAGTCGCATGGGAAACAAAAAAATTCCTACGCACACGCAAACCTATCCATGGTGATGAGCATCTACGAGAGGGAGAGTGGATCTACGTACCCTTGTAGATCGCTACGCGGGAAGCGTTAAGAAACGCGGTTGGTGTAGTCGAACTTCTTCGCGATCCAAATCGCCGAGCGTCCCGCGATCCAATCACGAACCGTCCCGCAAACACATCATGATCCGTCCCGCGAACTCATCACGATCCATCTCACGATCTTGATCACGATCTGTCCCGCGAACTCATCACGATCCGTTCCATGATCACATCACGAACCGTCTCGCGATCTCGATCACGGTCCTTCCGATCTAGCGCCGAACGGACGGCACCTCCGCGTTCAGCACACGTGCAGCTTGATGACGATCTCCACCGTCTCGATCCAGCAAGAGGAGGTGGAGAGGAGAGAGAGTTCACCGGCAGCGTGACGGCGCTCCGGTGATGGTGGTGGAGCAATTCTGGCAGGGCTTCGCCTAAGCGCTGCAGAAAACCGATCTAGAGGAGAAACTATGCACCGGTGTAACGGGTAGCACGTGGCCGGAAATTCTGTCCAAAAACCACCCAATCCACTAGTATATATAGGAGGAGAGGAGAGGAGAGGCGTACAAGGCCTTTGGGTCGGCCAAAATAGGAGGTGGGAAGCAATCCTACTTCACCTCCAATCCTAGTTGGAGTAGGATTGCCTCCTATTGGCTGATTTTCCACTTTTTGCTTTAGGACTTTCTCTCCTGCGCCATGGGCCTTTGTGGCTGTTTTCCCAGCCCACTAAGGGCTGGTTATTATTCTCACACAGCCCATGGACCTCTTGGGGTCGAAATACCCCTCCCGGAGGCCTCCCGGTACACTACCGGCACTCCCGGTACACTACCGACACTCCCGGTACACTACCGATGAGCCCGAAACTTTTCCGAAAACCAAACTGGGACTTCCTATATATGAATATTTACCTCCGGACCATTCCGGAGCTCCTCGTGACGTCCGGGATCTCATCCGGGACTCCGAACAAACTTCGGTCACCACCATACATAACTCTACACTACCGAAACGTCA